>JAYRBT010000028.1:8169018-8188745 GCA_036023395.1 Myiotriccus ornatus | reverse complement strand
AGCTGGTACCTCACACAGGGTGGGATTCAACTCTGCAAGGATTTACCTCTGGCCCCTTCAACCCAGCACGCCCCTCAGCTGCCAGCGGTGAGATAGAAGCGTAGGGATTCACCCAAAGCCTGGTGCTGCAGGGAGAAAGCTTTTCCAAAGGTTTGGTAATAGGAAACTACCATTCCCCAGGCACTAAGACATTACTCTCCACGCTGGTGAAGAATGGTCCCTGCCAAGCAATCCCCCCCTCTGGACTTCCCTCCTCCTCCCATCACACACATTTTCACTTCATGTTCCACTGCTGCTCCTCTGCCTTTCTGCAGCTTGTATTTAGCTCCTGCTAAAGCAGACTGTGAAAAAACAAGTGCAAGCTTGGACCTGTACACTTAATTAGTGTCATTTAAGAACATTAATTAATTCATCAACAGGCACTGCTGCAGTGCCCAGACAGGGCATCCCCTGCCCCAAGGGCAGCTCTCTGCCCTTTGAAGCTTGAGTCACCCTCGACCTGCCCAGCAAAATAAACAAAACCCAAACACCAGCACCAAACTGCAGTTAAACCCGAAATCCTCTGTTGTTCCCACCTGGCTTGGGAACCTTGTCAGCAATATCTCATCAGTGACAATATTTCTTCTTCTCTGACACCACTGGGGAACAGAGTGTGGACATTATCTAATGGAACATTTTCCTTTTAATCCTGCCTGGCAGTAACGTGTAGCTTGCAGTTTTATTAAGAAATTGGAACCTTTTTTTTTAACTCTGAAGAACCACCTGCAATTTCTGCTCTGTTGATCGCATGGCACACGTATGTTTTAAAATTAACATATATTGTCAGTCCCAACTAACAATTAGAGGGAGGCTCTGGCCTTGCAGAGGTGGTTTAAAATGTCTCAACATGAAATCTTCACTAAATAACCACTTCAGATTTAGAGCTGATGATAATTATTTCCAGTACTACCTTGCTTAATGAATTTAAATGCATCACTGCCATTATAATAAAGGTTGGATTTTCTCCTTGGAGACACACCAGCTCACTCTGATTTAACTGAACTTCTGCAAAGTACAGGAACAATAACTTGCAGCCAGATTATAAAGGTATAAAGTTGGGTTCTTGCTTCTGTGCTGTATGTTCAGCACACTTCCACTCTTTGCAGTAGCTGGATGTTTTAAAAATTTATTTCTTATCAATTTTTGATGAGGGATAATGGCACATTTTGCCATATGGGTCCCTCACCCTCTCTGAAGGTTCCCTCTAAATGCAGACTGATGTCCTGGCTCTTGGTGGCATGAAGGAGATGTGGCACCACAGAACCCTCAATTAAAATAGTAAAAAAAAAAAAAAAAGGGTAATTAAAATGACAGATACTTCTATATTGAGTTAAAACTAGATTTGGGTTTAACCTAAACCTGCTTCAAAATATCACCAGAAAGTAATGTAAAAATGAAATGGTAGATGGCCCTCAGTGTGAAAAGGTACATTTTTACTGTGATTCTTTTAGCACAGGAGTTCCTATCTATGATTTATTAGTGTAAATAAAACACAGTCAAGAGGGCATTTTAAGCTAATGAAAGGAGCTGCTCCCTTCTTTGCTCTATTCCTGGCATAGCTGTGTTAGTTCAGAGACTGGAGATGCCCTGTGAAAAATAATGTGGTAAATGTGTGTGAATATTGGAGGAAGGCTGAGGGAGCAGAAACAAAGACTTTTAGCATGTTTCCAAATTAATGACAATCTTTAATTAAGAAAATTATAGTTCCTGTTATCAGCCTTTTAAAGAGGAGGTCTCTATGAATGGAAATAAAAAGCCATGGTAAAACTGTTTTTCTTCTTTTACCAACAAGGATTTCATCATAAAAATATTGTCACCCTGATTCAAATATTTAGGAAGGAAAACAAAGACTCAATGTTGGAATTTATCCATCATACAGTTCCAGAGGAGCTTCAGCTTTATTTCCACGGATTGGATAACAAAGGGCTTAAAAATTACCTTTTCCAGTTGGAAAAAGCATCTGAGTGCCTTCACAACAATAATGTAAGAACTTAGGGAAAGATTGATCGTAAATAAAATGTTATTGCTTCTGGATCACACCTTTTCTTTATGGTGGTGATTTGTCGTACAGATATCAAAAGTGATAATTCTTTATTAAGAACAAGGGTTTGTCTCACAGTTTGGGGCTTCCAACTGGTGTGAAATGACCTGCAGAATTGGAACAACACATTAAAGAGACCTTGGGTGGGTGATGGGAGGAGGACTTGGGGTAGCAGTGGTGCCGCTGCAGAGAATTTGGATTCTCCCCTGAAATCTGGAAGAGTTGCAAGTGTTCAGTGCTTTGCCTCCCCACCTTGTCCTTCTCCTTCGTGCTGCCTCATCTCTTTCAGTCACTTCTGGTTTGTGCTGTTGGTAGGTTGGGTTCTGTGCCAAAGCCCCGCTCTCTTTTGCTCATCACCTACATTAGCAGTTGCTAATTGCAGTGGCATCAGGGCATTGATGACTTTGGGAAATGAGGGCACTGTGTGCCTCAGAGCCAGTTCTGATGGAGCAGGAGGGCTTTTTTCACTCCCAGAACTTTTAAAACAAACAGAAGCTGATTCTTATTAAACTCTTTTGGGAGTTATTTTTGGTGGTTTATTTTATTTTTTTCCCTTTGTCATACACCACGATCTCAGCCAAGAATGTTTTGTTAACACAAAGTGGAATTACTGAACTTTCTGATTTAGGTTTTGCTTAAACGTGAGCTACCCCTGGTGATGTTTATACAGATGATGTGGTTACATGATGGCACAGGGCTCCTGAACTGGTTTCAAAAGGCACCTCTAATTCAGCTGGTACAGAAGAAGGTGTCTCCTGCACATGAAATTCTGGATACAATGACAAGTTAGCAAAAGGAAAATAATCATCTAAAAGCTAAATTAAAAGGGTAGCATATAACATGCCTACATATGAGGTCAGAGCTACCATTATTCTCTGGTTGCAGATTCAAAGCAGTGCAAGGTTTATCTCTAAATACAGCACTGTTATTGTACCAACCAAACAGCAGAGTTGTTTTATAAACCTCTGGAAGATGGCAATCTGGGTTATTCCCAGGTATCCTGTGCCTGTTTGCCCTGCAGGTGGTTTTCCATATTGTCCATATCAAAAACATCCAGCCCCTGTGGTGATCAGTGACAAGGGCTGCCTGAAGAGCCCTGTGGAGCAATGCAAGAGAAAATGCTGGAGAAGTGAGGAAGGAGCAGCGTGGAACTGTGCAGGCACAGCACACAGGGTTAACAACAGGGTGACTCGGAAGCTTTTCCAAGGGTGTACTTCATTCCCACTAAAGATTTCATCCTGTATTTCGTAAAAGTCTGTTATTGCCCACCTACTCTTAAGGAATTCTGTCAAGGTTTGGAATTGTGGAGAGGAGGGATAACTCCTGTTATAAGCCATGCTCTCATTCGTGCTGTTACATATTGATTGCTATTATTCTTAGCAATAATAATAACAACAACAACAGTGCCCTGCAGTAGTCATTGTGGCAGTGCTGAACTATAAATATTGAGGTAAACAGCTGCTTAACAAGCCAGGGTAATTCCCTTGGTCTCAAACCTTGGAGAGGGTTTATAGAGCAGAGTGAGTCAGCGGGAAGGATCTGCTCTTCCACATCCCTCTTCTCCGAGGGGAAGCACAGGGAGGAACACAGCAGGCTAGCTGGATTCATCTCAGTTTGGAAGTCAGCAGGCTTTCTGGGGAGAGATTTGGATTGTGTTTTACCAGTCCCCACGAGCGTGCACAAGATTATGATATACAATCTTTACATCTCTTTTAAGCAGCTGATTTATTTTCAGTTCACAGCGTCCTGTTTGTCAAGCAGCTGGACACTTCTGCAGAGGGATTTTTTTTTATAGAGCCCAGGATTTTCTGGGATGTTACTTCCCGAAGTCCAGAATCCTAAAAATGCAGGGAAAAGGTTTCCCCAGCTCCCTGCCTTACTGGAGATGCTGTTTCTTATCAGAAACCCCATTTTCTGTTAGAAACCCTTCTCAGTTACAGTCCATTGCCCTAACTCGTATGGGGAGTTCAGAGGGTTTAACTGGGGTGTCCACACAGGAGGAATGTGGCACATCAGAAATTGTTAATTAGAGAAGTTGGGGTTTTCAGAAATGCCAAGGAGATTCAGAAGTGTAAGTGCCATCCACAGTTTTCTAAGCATTTAATTTAATTTAAATTCACTGATGTTATAATTGCTATGTTCACTGAGATGCAGTTGCAGGCACTAATGGTTTAAAAAAAAATATGTGTTCTGTTCAGACATTGAATCTTGTTTCCCCTGATGTCAGTGGGAATGGGAATGGATTTAAGTTTTGCCATTTCCATTAAGCAAAATCAAAAATCCAATAGGCAATTTCCTGCCATAAAAAGATCTGAGAGGACAGATGGAGGAAGAATAATCTAATTGAGATGCATTTTCTTTTTTACTGGCTCGCTCTATTTCATTTTTAAGAGCGTACCTAAAATGTCTCCTTCCCCAAAGAGAGCTTGTTCATTAAGCCTTAAAATAAATGGCAAGCAAAAAGCTCTTTTAGACATTCCGAATGCTCGTGGTGATTGCAGGCATTTCTAATAACTGATTAACACCCTGAAAACTCACACAGAAAGTGATGAAGCACTCTCTTGCTGACAGACCAGCAAAGCTTTCACCAGCAGCAGGCTCTTCTGACTCATTCTTTCATTTCTTGCAATGGAAAAGGCAGTTGCTGCAGAGGAATGAAGGATCTCATTCATTCGGGGGGGACAGGGAAAAGGGAAGGCCAGAGGCTGAGTTTTCCTCCCCTGGCTGGATTGGAGCACTGAGAGGGGTTACTCCTTCCTTCTCTGCTTCTCTTCTGTCCTTCCACACCTCTGACACTTAGAGAGGGAAATCTCTACAAGGGAAATTGTTGGCGTCTCCAGAGTCACTGAATTTGTTGATGGTGGGTTGGCTCTGTGTTCCAGATGTATTTTCAGATATATTTTCAGGAGGTGTTGAGTAACAACTAAGTTTAACCCTTAAAATGAAACGGAGCTTTGAAATGCATGAGAGAGGAAAGGGAAAGCAGTTTATCCGTGAGGCTGCTTGGGTTCCTCAGAAGGTTTAGTAACCCTTCAAACTCCTTCCCCATTTTGAGAAACATCTCTCAAACATTTTGAGAGATTCCAGGAGGATTTGTTTTATTTTTTCTCAGCATGTTTATTTGGGTTTCTTTTAGGTTTTCCCCGTAGATGAATCCCACAGGCAGTGGAAAGGGACATTATAAAGTGCCCCACTTTGGAAATGGCCACAACCACCCAGCTGTGGTAGCTGGAAGATAAATGGAAGTGGAGGGATGGAGGATGTTTTTTCAGAATGAGGACATGATACAGAAGTTGGTCTCTTCCTCTCCATTTAGAGGAATTTAGTCCATCATTTAGATGTGATTTATTTGTTTAGGTTGGAAGCATCTGCTTTTCATCCCAACAGCCAAGGGAGAGAAGCAGAAATCCTCAGAAGATGCTTCATATGACCCCAATTAGGCAATAAAATTATTAAATCAGGTGTCCCAAGCTGTTTATGGAAGAATACTTCTGTTTATTGGAACGGGGATTCTACTTCTCCCACATGGGCCCTTTAGGAAGCTCCAGGCTGGCAGTCTTAGCTGGGTGGTATCCCTCAGAAATGCAGGAGAGGAAGATACTAATGTGCTGCATCTTCTGACACGCTCAGAGGGATGTTGCACACCGGGGGAAGAATCTGCAGTGGGAGCTGCTGCATTTCCTGGCTGCCCAGAAGATCTGCTCTGATGATCTCGTGGTGCCTGTCCCGTTTCCCATTCCATGCTCAAAACCTGCACGACTGTAAGAGCTTCAGGCTCTGTTCCTGCTGTGAATCGTGTCCACAGAGACACAGAGGGTAGGGCAGCACACGGAAATGCAATTTGGGAATAAAGATACAGGGACAGATCCTTGTTTATAGAGAGAAGGAGAGGTGAGACAGCCTTCAGTCGATGTACTGTTGCCACAGCTACCCTGACAGTCCATTCATAACCCCTATCTAGCAAATTAGAGGAGTATTTTGGGACAGTCCTCAGCCAGAAGAGTGCCCTGGAGGGAACATTTTCTCCAGGATAATTTAGGTAAAACTCTGGGGCCCTTACCTACCCTAGAACTGGGAGCTAAAATAATAACTCACCTTCCACCCACCCGCTGTACCAATTCAGAGTGACGAGCCAAAAACCATGAACTAGGTTACAGAGCAGCAGAACAAGGCCCAAACATCCCAGATGTTACTGAAGCAGGTGCAATGACAAAAAAAATGATGGGATGATTTAAGTAGAGAACAGACACTGAATAGCACTAGATGAGAAGATTCTGAATAGCCTAATGATATTAATTTATGGATTATCTAATTATATGAGCAGTTATCAGTTCATAGCTGTGTACACAATGATAAACTGCTCCCGTGGAACAAACTGCCCTTGGTTTGTGTGTGTGTGCAGCAGAGATGGTCAGAGGAGCCCAGGAATGTCCCGAAGGGTCCCCAAAAGCCTAAAGTATTTCCCTAAAATTCTAGCAGGCCTTCCACAAAGCATTAATTATATGTTCTCCTACACAAGAGTAGACTCAGAGACACTGGCCACGTCTTCGGCGTGCTGAGCCTGCTCCTTCAAAGGCATAAATGTGTCCTGGAAAAGCATCAGATCAGGCCCTTTGCAGAGCGAGGAGGAATCACACAGGGAACGGTGAAGAAAAACCACTCGGTTGCCACCCAGACAGAGGGTGAGTACAGCAACCCCCCCCGGGCGAACAGCAGATAGTTTCTCACGGGCTGTGGGAGCTCAGGAAGGGCGATGTGTGTCTGTGGAGTGCCCCGTGTGCCCGGCGTGGCGGCACAGCCGTGCCGAGCCCGCAGCCAGCAGGTGTGGCTGTGGAGCCTCTGGAGACCCACGCGGTCCTTCCCCCCGCCCCTGACACGGGTGTTCCTGCACCCCGGCACACCCCACGCGTCCTTCGCGCAGATTTTGGCGACCCGCTGGTGATTTTTGAAGGCCAGCATCGGAAACGTCCTCGCTTGTTAAAGGATCTGCCAGGTAGGGATGTGACACATCCTTTAGGGGGCTGTTCACTGTTACAGAATATTTCTCTTGCAGATGAGATAAACCATCTGCTGGTTTACTCCGGGTGAGTTAAGAAAACACTGGACTGAGTGTTCCAGCTGATGTTTTGTCATAGTTTCCAAAAATAAAAGAAAGCAAATGAAGACTGTACAAAAGCAGTTGTGATTGTGGAGTCAGCAATTGCTGAGCTGACTTAACTTGGAATAACAGCCAGTGAAAAAAAAACAACAAAACTTGGCTCATAGGAATTTTCTGAACTGGAACAGTCAACAGGATTATTTTTAGTTCAGGTTTTAATGTTTTATCATTTAAAGGGAAAACAGTTGCCAGATGAAAAACATTACGTATAGATTGAACAAAAGGTATTTTCTTACCATGCTAAACTTTAAACAACACATTTTTACAGGTATGGTTTCTCAACTACAGCTGTTTCTTATGTTTTCCAGCCCCAGCATCATTAACAAAAATAAAGCTGATGTGAAAAAGTGAGGAGGGACATTTTAGCCAAAAGCTACTTTTGGTGTACTTTTGCAGTGATGTGAGATGCTTTGGTGAGGGGTCCAGCATTGCCCAGAAATCTTCTTTACTCCTAAACACTGATTAGAAGCTGTAGTCTGGGGAGAAGGATGACAGGCGCGAGGGATTTAAAATATTCATTTAATTTTTTATGTTGCTAAATAGCTAGTATTTAAATATGCACGGTGAAATTACCTATTTAGGCTCAAACAAAAAAAAAAAAAACTAGCAGAAAATTAGTAGGCATTTTATAGTTATCTTGGTGTTTTCTGTTTCCAGCCCCAGCTGATGGTGGGTCTGAGCAAGATGAGCAGTTACACATCAGCAGTCAGGTAACCACAGCGTGATTCAGGAGTGTAACTGAGGATAATTTACCTGCAGAGGCGGCAAAAGAGGCTGGAACTAGAAAAGTACTCAGTGGGGGTGAGTTAAACTGCTGTTGTACATGTTCAACTGAAGCTGGAAGGAGTTTGGGTGATACACAAAATGTGCTATTGGGGCTCCATGGAAATCGTCCTTGGGGCTCTCTTGTCCATCCTGGATTTTTTGGGAGCAGCGATTTCTGCTTGATCATGACACAATCTGCTATCACGAGGTGTCTGTAAAGTATTTGAAGAATGCTGCTGAGCAGCAAAGCTTGTGCAATAAGGAAACTGGAAGAGTTAATGAGTTGTGAAGTCCACAAGTCTTTGTTGATCACAGCAGTTAGGAAGCAAATCCCAATTCTTAGTGAAATCACTGTTTATTGTCACATATTTAAAATTTTTCATTAGCTTTCCCCTGTGCGTTTTCCAGGTGGTCACTGATGTTGCTGGGAAAAAAAAGTACACACACCCTAATAGTAGGACACAGTAAAAAGCTATGTGACGAAAATAAGCAATGTTAAAAAATAAAAGCCCTATTGTGATGTTTAAAATAAATATTTCTTTTATTTGGGGGCCTTATAGCATGGTAAGTACTTAAATTCAGCAATTACAATATAAAATCTTGAGATACGAGCAGTTTTGTACAAGGTCTCGTGGCAACTAAAAGTCACACCATCAAAATTAGGACAATTTGGGCACATCTTAATTTCTTCCTCTTTATCCTTGATTAAACTTAAACACTGGGGTAGTGCTGCCCTTTCCTTTTTGCTCTCTGGCCTGTGATTTGGTGCCAGCTGTTATTATTTGTAAAGTGTGTCCTGCACATGGCTCAAATTTACCAACACCAGGCTGGTCCAGCCCCGTGCCCTGTGTCAGATACTGGGGGAATTGGAGCAGATTACATCCACATTTAGCTGCTAGGCTATTTTTAAAACCTCTTCCTCTCTTAATGCGTTTTCCCACGTAATCCCATCTAAAAATTTATTTTGAGGGCTGGGGGTAAGTAGGGAACTGGGGGCTTAAAGCCACCAAATCCAGAAAAAGTTTGTGTGGGCTCAGGGTTAGAGCTCAGAAAAGTGGATTTCATTCACTGCATCCCAGCTGAGGAGAAGGAAGAGCACACCTTGAAGGTCCCAGAAAGAGTAAGAGTATCTATGAGGCTCAAAAAAAAAAAAAAATGTGTGAAAGGGAGGCTAAGCTAGCAAATCCTCCCAGAACAAATAACGAAATATTTTCCATTTTAAATGGCCAGTGGGATCTGACACTCTCCTGGCTGTCTGGATCACGTTCCTTCCTTGTTGTGCTGCTGGCTGAAATGGTTTGGGGTAAATAAACTCACTGCTGAACATGTCAGATTCCCCATCTGTGAAGTGGTATTGACTTTGCAAAGCCCACTGAGAGCTACTGATGGAAAATGCTACTCTGGAGTTGCTAATAACATGTGACACTTTCCCTATAAAAGACCAGTATTCAAATTATTTTAGAAATGTTCTCAGTGCGTTCAGGTAAAAGCAATTATGAGGTTTAAAAGGGTGGTCAGAGGAGACCAGATAATCAACTAATCTCTGCTGTTAAATGCTTTGGCCCTGGCAAATTAGTAATTCTCTGCCTGTGTGCTGGATGCCTGCAGCCACTCTGCAGAGCTTGCAAGGAGGAAATCCAAACACAAGCAAAAACCTCTTTCCTGGAAGAAAACTGGGGGGGGGGGGGAAGGTGTTTCTGTGAGGAAAATGGAAATAACCACCCAGTGCAGAAGCATCTGTTGCACTCAGTGATTCTCTGAGGGCACTTGCAGGTCGCAGCATTGCCCACCACGGGCTGGGCAAGAGGCTTTTCACAGTCACACCGACCGAGCAGCTCTGGGAGTTCTGCTCTTTGCCACCACTTTCCACCTACTTGGGTTTAATTATTTTCTGCAGGGGAACTAATATTAAAATTGTCAAGTATTTTAGTGGATAAATGTGGATAAATGTTTAAGAAACAGGTCACAGTTGCTTGACTGCAGAAGAGTATTTTCCAAGTGAAAAGCCTGATTTTCAGGGAGTGTGTCAGACAGAGCACCTTATTTACACTTTGAAGGGCTTCAAACAGATTTCCTCTCTTGTTGGTTGTGGTGTGTGACTGATGGTAAGAGCTGTACTTCTTACACCTCTCATGAACAGCATTCCTTACATCTCATGGAGGAACAGTTGCTCCAGCTGTTGGAAAGAAAATAGTCATTTTCCTAGTGTATTTTGGGCTCATTGGTTAATTCTTTTTCTGTTGCAGAGGGAGCTTACACAGGCTGTGATGAGACAAAATTACATCAGATATACAACCATCCTCTCAAAATTCAGCACTCGAATCTTCCCTGGAGTCCCCTGAATACAGCTGCTAATCACCTCATGGCATGTGCTGTGCTGCAGAGTGCAGCCAAAGGAGACACTGCTCAGTGAAACCAGAGGCTTTACTTCGGTGGTGTCAGTGTTTCTCCAAAGCAGAAGTCCCTGCCTTTTGAAGGGAAGGAAGGACAAGCGAATAGTTAAAGTAGAAAAGTGAGAAACAGGCCTTGCAGGAGCCATTCCTCAGCTGAGAGCTACAGGGGAAGCACAGGGGAGGCAAAGGAAAACAGGGGAAAGGGAGTGACACATCTCATGCAGGGGTGGGCGAAGACTTGAGCACCACATATCAGGTTCATATCAGCAAAACCTGCTGCCATTACAGCAATGCTCTGCCTTGCTCTGAGGGAGGTGGGATGTGTTATGCTCTGAAACCATTCACCATCCTGTTTTTCATTTCCTTACACTAGGTAGAGAAGCTTCAGTATGTTCAGGAGTTGAATGCTGAGCATCTGAAAACCTGAGATCTCTGTGACAGATAAATATGTGCAGTTAATAATGTATTGTTCTTTCAAGGCCCAGAAGCAAATGCAGCCTTACTGAAGATGGAAACAATTTGGTTGATACCACTTAAGCCAGAATGAAACATAAATGCTCACATAATCCCCTGTGACCTCTCAATTATTCCCACGCAGTGTGACAGTGATTTCACACTGAGGGGAAGTGTAATTTAAACTTTCTGTGCTGTGTGTGCTCGTCCCTTTAACTTTCTTGCTCAGTAGTCAGCGAGGCAAGTTAATCTGTACTGTATTTTAGCTGCAGTAAGGGTTGCAGCAGAGACACTTGGGCCCATTGTGAGCCTTTGTGTTCTTTCTAGTACTATTTTCCCTGATGATTTCATCCCTGTCCCAGTGTCTGATTATCAGAGGAATAGCCTTTGTATGCAGGAGACAATGTATTGATTGCAAGCCACGGTGGAGCTGTGTGGGAGACGGGTATTACGTATCTACAGCTGGAGCTTGCTGAGTAAAGAATCACTAGCACAAGACATTTGCTGTAGCTTTCCACAGATAAAAACATTTCACTAATAAAACAGAGGATTCCCAAAGTGTAGCTTAGACAGGTCTCACTCAAATATTTACAGTTAAGTATAAATATTTTCTGAGATTTAGGAAAACCTAGCAGTGTCCACTGCTGTTTATAAAATTCATTCACCTACTTTTGGATTTTGTTTTTCTGTCTTAACTCTAGTAATTAAAAACCCTGTCTCAACAGAAGGACGACAGTTTGCTCTCTGAACTCAAGAGTAGTATCTTGATTCCTGGGATTAGCAAAACACTCCCTGATTTTCACCAGTATCAGTGTTTGGTTTGGATTGTCTGCCTTAAACCTACCCCTGAAACCGCGTCAAACCCGACCCCTCTTGTTACACCAGCCTTCACACTGGACAGGCAAGCCTGTGCTTCTGAATATCTACTCTTTTTGTAAGCACAGGCTGTCAGATTACACCGTCCCCCTTTCCTGTCACCTAAAATCCACAGGTGAACAGTGGAAAACAGATTCTCTCTCGGGTGGCATGTGAACTATACGGGCATGAAGAAACACCCCTTTTCTAGCTGGGTTGGTCATATGATTGGTATTTGGCAGAGAGTCATAGCATGACTCAGTGAAATCTTTTCAACAGTGAAGCTTCTCATATAGTAAACATTCCCAAGCACTAGACTGGAGTTTTATTTTACTCAAGTAAAATCCCATTATATTAAATTATAACGTGGAGACATTCTCTACATTAATTTAATGGATGCAGCTCTTCAAGTTCTCACCATCTGTTCTACTCTTTAATTACAAACCCAAAAAAGCACAATTCACAATTCCACGATAAAAAAAGGGAAGTAGAAGTGATTTGGATGCACAGGGACTACCAGCATCTGCTGCGTGCTTCGTCTCACTTGACAATAAGCTGTGCTCTGCTGGTAACACCCCTGCTTTAAAAATACATATTAGTAGTTTCAAGTGGATCAGTTTAGTCATTCCCTCACCTAGAAATCTTATTGTCCAGTGCTGTGGTTCTGGCTTTACCTTGGACAGAGCTGCTTCTCAGGTTAAGTGAAATCACCTTTGTGTCTGCAAGCCACTGAACGCTGCAGAATCTTTTGGGGCAAGTGAAAAGCAACACATACCCTCTGTCAGTACTTTTTTAGAGAGGCTGCCCTCTCTGAACGGGCTGTATATATGTACATATGTGTATTCCTTCTGGATGATACGTAGAGAGCATTAACATTTAAAACAGATGAACAAAATGCAAGTATTTGCATTCGGTGACACTGCCCAGAAGCTTTTTCACAGACATAATAATGAGTTTGTTCTCCTAATAGCTGTGACTTCTCTGCTAAAGACACCTCATACTTTGAGGAAAGTGTACTTCAGTTTAAAAAAATCTGCTCATGTGAGTAGCAAAAGCAGTAGTAGCTGTAACACTTCACAGAAGGGGAAGTGGGAGTTGGAATGGCCCTGAAGATTTTGAACAGATACAAGAGACATCTCCTGTCTCCTGATCTGCTCACCAGCCCGTGGTGCCTCCTGCTATACTGGTTTCATAGCACAGAGTGAAAACAAGAGTTATTTGCTTCAACACAGAAGTGCATTAAATAGTCACATAAAACCAGAAGAACTCGTTTTGGAAGAAGTCAGCCCTATCTCAAGGCTACTGTAATGTACACACCTTTATTATGGAAATTCTTTCACTTGGTGTATTATCTACACATGAGTAATTCTTGCTAGATTTTGGTGCATCTCCTGACTCTCCAGTTGGACACTGTCAAAAAAATGGAGCTGTAATAGAGATACCAGAAGTTTTTCTGACCACTAAAAGAATAAATATGAATGATTTTCTGGTGTAATAGATAACATTTTTTAAGGGAAGTGTAAATATAGAGAGGGAAATTTATGAAAAGGTACATTGAGGGACTTCATGTAGGAACAGCTGCATCACAAGAATGGTTGGTTTAACACTTAGGCTGTTGAGAATAAATTGTGTTATAGCTCTGATGCCTGGAAGGTGATGTTTCTGAAATAAACATTCTTCTGAGGAAGTTCAAATGGATTTTTAAAAGATTTTTTGGATAGTAAAGTGTGAATCGAAACTAAACTTGCTGGGTAGTTCCCCCCCAGCATGAGACCAGTGATTCTGTAGGAGGGAGCCTCCCTTGTGAAGATGGAATTCCTCCCTCTCGTTCTGCAGGGCTGAGACCAAGCACTGCCGTGAGGGACCCGCCACTGCCTCTCACTCACTCAGCCCTGACAAATATCCATTCATTATGGGACTGAAAAATTCTAATTGCTCAAGTTAATGACAGTTCTCCGAAACCAGTTCTTCTCCCTGATAATGTACCTGATAACATTATTTGGCTGTGGAGTGATTATTCACCCAATGAAAACAACAGTCGTAATTTCACTGATCTTTTCGGTTTCCAGTGTGAGGAGGAAAACCACGCTGGTGAAGTGTACAAATGAACATCCTGCTCGTGCTGGGTATGTGCACCTGGGAGTGCATCTCTGTCAGCAAGGTCAGTGCCAGCTCCTGCCTTTGAGCAGAGAGACTGATGAGATTAACGTGTCAGCCTTCGTGGCCATTTCTCATTCTTTTGCCAAGTGTGAGATTTTTATCGGTCAAATTCATAACAGTGTATTTTTTGCTTTCAGGATATTTGTCTCGTGCACAACTCCAGGGAGAAAAGCCAGTGTAGAATGACATTTCCAGAGCTCATGAGGTGCTGTGGATCATTTGAGTAAATCCAGTTCAGTGAGGGTGAAAAGGGGGAAAAAGGAAGTTGTGGACAGGGAAAGGGATAGAGGAGAAGAATGGTAATCAGGAAGAAAGGATGCCAGCTTTGCTGTGAAAAAGGCATTGATCAAGGAGGGAGGTCGCAGCGTGCAATGAGACAGAACATGAAAAAATAAAATCTGCTATTCAAATGGAAGAGTTTAGGGCTTGTTGTTATTGTGATCACAAGGAGAGCAGGGTAGCTGAATATTGCATCTACTAGATCTAATCCATCTAATTGTAATATGAATGTCATGTAATATTACATCTATGCAATATCACATCTAGTATTCTCAGGTTTGATCACTACCTCTTCCCAACATTCTTCATCCTTCCCAAGTCACGTGTGGTTGGTGGATGTGATGAGGAAAGGTGGGGAATGGTGACACAGCTCAGGGCTGGAAGGGTGAATAGTCTCAGCTACCAAAAATGGAGACAGTGCTCTGTGTATGAGCACAGTGTTACTAATGAGGAAGCTCAGGTTTATCAAGTGCAGCTCTATCCACCTGGGGTTATTCTGTGTAATTTACCATTGTTATTTCATTTTGCATGTTTATATATTTACTGTTCTTACCCTCACAAATATTTTGACTGTCATTGAGCTGGAATGACTAGTAGTTTCTGCTTAGGCAAGGTGGGATTTCCAAGGATGCTCACGCTCAGGACTGAGGTGTGCTGACAACACAGGACATTGTAACTCCAAAGCTGATGCAGTCCACACATTTTGATTTTAATTAATATCTTTATTTTGATTAATATTCAAATGACATCTCAAGAAAAGAAGAGACAGTTCTATCTAGACTCTATATAACCCAGTTACAGTAGTGCAAATAATTTCAGGTTGCTACAGCATATTCTTCCACTCCACCCTTAAAATAAGGCTTTTGGTGAGAACACTGTTATGTAAGGCTGCAAACGAGATTTGGAACAATAATAATAATTATACAACTTGCCACCTATTTTTAATACCTAAGATGGAAGGCACAGAGATTCTGAATGAGAATATTCAAAGAGCAAAGCACAGCAGTGAACCCTCCTATTACAATGAGATCTCATTCGGTATTAGCTGAAAAATAAGGTCAGGTTCTTATTTGTAACTAGCTATTACTAATAATACACTTGTTAACCACAGTGAAGCGAAATCAGGATCTAAGATTAAATGTGCCTGTGCAGTGCATTTCTCCTTTGTCCTTTAGCACACACACAAAGAGATTGCAAAAGAAAATACCCCTCCCCAGGTTCTCTAACCAGGGGAAGCATTTAAGCAGCAGCCAGGACACAGCACTGCCTGGAACTGAGCTCAGAGCTGGATGGCAAGGCAGCAGTTTAGCCACGCCATCTTCAGCAGGTCCTGTGTGCCTGGGACATCTCCAAACCAACGTGGATATTATATTAACATGCAGGAGAAGTCATGGGTTCTGCCCAGCTGGGTTCATGCTTCCTTCACTTCAAGGTGGTGGCAGTGCTATGAAGGAAACACACAGTTATCAGGCAGGGAAGTGAGGGAGGAATGATTCACATTTTCTTGCTGCAGTTCTTTCCTGCACTGTTTCTGTAGCTTAACTGCTTGGCCCACATCAAGGTCATTAAGACAGTAACTGTGATGCAATATGAACTGATGAGTAAATATGTAGAAAAAAGAAAAAAGCTTTAATATGCAGAGAATCTTCTTCATTCACCCCAATAAACAGGGTACAGAATGGCTCCAGCAGTTGCCTGGCTGAGGTGTAACAGGATCTCCAGGGCCAGGCAAGAGGCACAGAATAAAAGTAAGAATGGTTAAGTGCACAGGGAACTACTTTGCAAGGGCACAGTTAAAGAGCAGAAATGTTATGATAATCACAGGCAAAACGTCACCTGTATTTATAGACATTTAATAGGATAGCAGTCTCATTCCAAGGAAAACGATCCTCATTATGGACCAGAAGCCTCCCCAGCTACATTAGCCAGCTGCCTTCTTTTGGATTAATTACTGCATTTTGGCCTAAGTCTGTGTACCAAGAGGAGGAGAGAAAATGCATCCTGCAGAGGTTTCAGCCAGAATTTGTCTGTCTCATTGTGTTTGAGATTTCACAGGAGCGAGCAGAGCAGCCCCTTGTTAAGATGTTGCAGCTTAAAAAACCCACCTCTTACCAGTCCTAGGTCTTTCAGGTTCCTAAAGCCAACCATCTGAAAGCCAGAAACTGGGTTCTCCATGGGGTGCTGGCACAAAAAACAAAGCTATATCTATCTATCTGACACAGGAAGCTTTATGTGGGAATTGTCTGTACAAGGCATGTGGGATGTGCCAAGTTTGTACCACTTACAAAAAACCCACTTTGGATCATATTATCTCCATGACAACTGCTTGTGTGTATTAATAATTTGTTGTGTGCTTAAACAGAGCTTATGGAAAGGACTGAATAAGAGGAGTTCTTCCAAAGAAAGCACTTGTAACACAAGCTGTGCTGATCAGAGGCACAGCAGCGATCGGCGAGCCCAAAGCCTCCCAGCACGAGCGTGGCAGCACATTTCACAGGTGCTTATCTGTGTAAGAGGAAGGAATTTAAGGATGGGCCTAAGTATCTGTCGAACTGGGGTCTGTACTCCCGACCTCTAATGCTTCTGTCACGTTTGCAAAGTGAATTAACTTCAGTATCTGTTTCCTCCCGGAGCTGAAGCCCCGTGTTTGTCCACCTGGCCACAAAGTGACAGTCTGTGTCCTGGCAGAGGTAGTATTGTCAGGTGCTCTGTGGATGAGAACTGTTAGGTGATGGGTAGGAGGAACCATGTGCTCCGATGCACAGGGATGTACCTGCTGCTCCTTCCAGCCAGCCAGGCTGGACACAAAGGTGAAAGCACCACACTCCTGGGGAGAGAGCAGGGCATGAAATATTAGCAAAATATTAGAACCCTAACATTTGAGAATGAGCACTCCATTCTCAGCCTTTTAAAGATTCTTGACTATGAAATATCTGTAACCATAGTGATTTGAAAATGTGATTTTCATGGTTACTTTGTAATTTCTTCTTTCAGTAAGACACTGCTCTTCCTGCTTTATCTGCAACACCAGGGAGGATGAACTAGCAGATCTCAGTAATATGTTTTGTGGTATATGAGGTGATTAATAATGAGATTCCATCCTTTACAGAAGCTGCTCAGCTGAAGTGAGTGGGCCTCTGTTGATAGTGGTACTACTGATGTCACTGATTCTGTCATGTGCTATCTGGGCTCTGACATGAGCCGAATATACAGAAATAGTATTTGTTCATGGTGATGTAACAAATACATAAATTGTGTTCTTCTCCCAATCTTTTGCAATCATTCTACTAACGATGACAGGATTTGTCTGACTTAATCTCAGTAAGTGGCCAGGATGTGAATATGCAAGAGAGTACATGATATATACTTCTGACTCCATTTGACCAGGAAGAGTCCCGTTCCCCACAGAGGCAGTTGACTTCCATACTGATGGATGAATGGCCATACTCTTTGCTTGCAAAAATACCCATAATAATCAAAGAAGGCAGCCCTATGTCAAAAGGTGGCAGCTCATTATTACAATATTGCATAGCCCTTTAATTGTATAGTGTAGTCTTTGTATTGTATGGCCTTTTAATTCTGCATTTAGTATTAAAACACCATAGTAACAGACACTTTGGACATGCATTGACGGATAATTTAGAATCAGTAAAATATTCAGAGGGAGACAACTGTGAAGAAAACTAATTTACGTGTTTCTTACTCTACAATGCTTAATTGGTACTACATTGCATAGTTGGACAATGTGATATAAATCTGCATAGTTTAAACACTGATGTCTCATAGTACAATGGAAATGTTGGTGGTACTGCATTAACTGATAGGATTATTGCAAACTCATCAAGGAGTTTGGGATTAATTTCAGAAGTAGTTGGCACTACGGGTGGCTTTGCAAAAAGCTGAATAACCTACAGCTGGATGTGTGTAAACACCAGTGCAGCGAGTGCCCAGTTCACCTCTCTCAGGAATGCCACACGTGTGACACACAGGTTTGATTCAGGTGTCAGCACAGCACTGTGGCCTCACTACCCCTGAGTCACCAGGGCAGGCACACCCAGCAGCTCCCTGGTTACAAACCACACACACACACAAGCCTGGCACATATTCACATACTGAATATGACTTATTACTGCCATCTCATAGCTCACAATTTAATCTTGCCGTGTATCTGAAGCACTGACAAACTCCCAACTTACGCAATATTCTTTCATTATTGTGTTCTCCTTTGAAGGCTCAGATAACTATCTAAGAAGAGAAAAGCAACTGTGATTCTCTAAACTATTGATTATCACTCTCAAGCATGAGGGAGGAAAGAGATCTGATTTCTGATCTCTTCGAAACAGTGTGAGGAGAAAATACAGAGCTAATGCTTGGGATGGAGATGGAAACCAAAGCTTTCCCCTTCTCTGTGACTGTCCAGATAAACGACTCGTGAATTTCCTTTGCTGAGTCCTGAGTTCTCCCCTAGTCCATGGCTTCAGCTGCAAGCAGGGAGTGCTGAATCACCTCCCCTTCCCGAGTGGCATTTGTCACTATGACTGTGCCACTGAGTCTTCGGACCATGACTGAGCCTTTTCAAACAGAAAGTGTTCCTTTCTCTAACACTGTGCTCCTGGGAACCAGCACAATTGCTCTGAAGGCAGCAGTGATTGTTACTCAGTCTGTGAGGAGCCCTGGCTGTGCTTTCCCCACACCTACCAGATAAAACATCGCAGGACTTCAGGTGCAGTTTCGTCAGCAAACAAGCCAGGTTAACAGTTTCCTGCTGCTCTGAGGGTTTTATTTCTCCTCTCTCGCTCAATCTTCCCTTTTCCAGAAACACAGATGGGTGCAGGGAACGCAATCCTGCCCCGTTCTGAGCACTAGGGTTGGTACCCAGCACCCTCTTTCTCAGCTGGAGGGACTGCCCACCACAGAGAGCCTGAGAGTTACAGCTGGTGACCCAAACCATACCTGGAGGCTCAAAGATGTAATCTCCTCAAGTTTCATCAAGAATTTCACTATCTGTATGGAAAATACAGAGCTAAATGTGGTCTTCAAGCATCTGACTTGGTCAGAAGGTCAGCAGTTACTAAAGAAAATGAACTTTTGCTTGGCAAGTTACACAAGAGTTGATGTTATTGCTTCATATTATTTGTTCAAGACTATTTTGGGACTACTAAGGAAGATGTGCTACAGAGTGAATTCTTGAAACCTATCACTTCTCAGTGAAAAACACTTTTCCTTCTACAAACTTAAGCACAAAACTAAGAACATGTGAAGGTGAGAACCTGTCTAAAAAGAGCAAAAACATTCTGAAAGGAAAACAAAGAACCTGAGTCAGGTCATTCAAACAAAGTGATGTCTACCAGGAGAGTATGACACCAAGAAACCGAGACTGACCTACGAAAGCAAACATTCCTTACCCCTTGCTCACTATGGAATTCTTAATTTGCTTCAATGGTAGGCAAAGAATTTAACAAGTCAGACTCTGTATTAGGCAAATGACGACCAAGACAATTAGCATAAATTAACTAGGAAAAGTCCCTGTACCCTCTTGAAATGAACAAACCTACATTTTGTCTAAATTTTGACCCATTAGGTG
>JAYRBT010000028.1:8153641-8168012 GCA_036023395.1 Myiotriccus ornatus | reverse complement strand
CCGCCTCCCCACACCCCCTCCCGGGCTCCCCTCCGCCCCGCCCGGGCTCCCCTCAGCCGCCTCCCCTCAGCCCCTCCCGGGCTCCCCTCAGCCCCTCCCGGGCTCCCCTCAGCCGCCTCCCCTCAGCCCCTCCCGGGCTCCCCTCGGCCCCTCCCGGGCTCCCCTCGGCCCCTCCCGGGCTCCCTCAGCCGCCTCCCCTCAGCCCCTCCGCGCGCACCCGCGGCCCCGCCCGGGCGCTGCGCACGCGCCGTGCGCTCCCGCGGCGTCCCCCTCCCCGCGCGGGGCGGGCGGTGACGTCAGCAGCGGCGGCCATTACACGGTGCGGAGCAGGAGCGGCAGCGCTGCCGCAGCCGGAGCGCCCCGGGCCGGCCCCGTCCCCGAGCCCGACCCACCGACCGACCCACCGCCCTGACGCGTCGCGGCCGCCGCCGCTGTGGGGAGCGCGGATCGCAGGGGCCCGCGGGGCGGTGCGGCGGCAGCAGCGGCAGCCGGCGAGGAGGAGGAGGGAGAAGAAGAGGAGGAGGAGGGTGAGAGCGGGATGGAGGAGAAGGTCTTCACCAAGGAGCTCGACCAGTGGGTGGAGCAGCTCAACGAGTGCAAGCAGCTCTCCGAGGGGCAGGTGAAGAGCCTCTGCGAGAAGGTGAGGGGCTGCGGGGCCGGGCGGGGTGCCCGGACAGGCCGGGGGCGATCCGGGGGCCGGGCCGGGAGGGGAGCGGGGCCGGGGCGATCCGGGGGCCGCGCCGGGAGGGGAGCGGGGCCGATCGGGAGCCGATCCGGGCTCGGCGCTGCCGGAGCCGCGGCCCCGCCTCCCGCCCGCTCAGCGCCTCCTAAAATGGCGCCGCGGCCGCGCTGGATCCTCGGGAGAGACCCCCGGGAGACCCCCGGGTGAGACGCGGAGTCACCCCCCGAGCGCCAGTGGGCACAATGCGAATAAAAGCTTGCGCTAGTCGGGTGGGAATCACACGCCTTAAAGAACTGCTGCTTTGATTTTTTTTTTATTTTTTTTTTATTTTTTTGTGTGTGTTTCTCATGATATGAATAAGCGCCGGTACGTTTATAGCTCATTGAAAGCTAGACTGGCGTCAGGGTTTTGGTTTCTCTGAATGAGGCTCTGGATTTCATGGAATTCGCAGAATAAACGTTCGAGATCCTCTATAACTGTATTTTTTTAAGGGGGTGCATGGGGAACGTTGGGTCTCGGATGTTACAGAGCACTGTGCTGATTCAGGCATTTGTGGCATAGAAAGGTGGTAAAACCAGCCCAGGACAGATTGGTTGCCTTTTGGAATTTCAAGAAAAATTTTGTTCTGGTAGCATCCATATGCATTTTTTAGCTGGATTCTAATTCTGGATGTAACTTAATAGGTGAGTTTTTGGTGTGGGTTTGTTTTTTTTTTTTTTAACTGAGGGTTTTGTGTATCCTTATGTTCCTAGACTGAAGGATGGAATATTTGTGAATTGTGTGGGAACTGGACATTAAGGAATACGGGGAGTTATCAGTGTACTGAGTTCTAAAGAAGCCTCCATGCTTGCCACAGAAAGTGGTTAAAATATTTTAAATTGGGAATCGTGCCTTCGAATACTACACCACGTTGTTTTGGAAGCAAATTGTTTCCAGAGGGCTGTCTATGAACCTAATAAAGAACTTTTGGCCAGACGGGTCCTTGCTCCAGTACAGATTTTAGTTCACTTGTATTCCAGCAACTCAACATTTTTTCCGTTTGATCCAGGCTGTGTATTTTAAACGGTGCTGCAAGCAAGTGGCAGTGTCACTGCCTGGCTATTTCCATGTGCTTCTCCAATGACAGCGGTCCAGCTTCTTCCTTGTATTGCTTTGTTTGAGAGGCGAGTGTTTCATCTATAAACTGCTGGGAACAGAGTCCTGAATCCCGCAGGAATGAGTGGGTTTTGGGGGGCTGCATGGTGACTTGCAGGACCACGAGGGATATACAAGAAGCCTTCAGTTCACAGGGGTTTTGGTTCAGTGAGGAGCAGGCATACCACTAGGAATTCCTTACAGGGGACACAGTAGTCCCAGTCATCATTGTTGCACAAGATGATGCTTTCATTTTTTCCCGGTGAAGAATGGAAATGAGCTGTATTTGTGGATAAATGTGCAATGCTCATCACCAAGGTAAATGGTAAAGGAGAAAAGAAACTTGTGTGTCTACCTGCTGGGTGTTGACATGAGAGACCAGGAGGATGTTTGAGAGAAATGTACCTGAAAAATACCATTTAGTAGCAACCTTCAGGTTGTCTCGAGTTGGGTGTCTGTTGGGTGTCTCAGTTGGTTGCTGATGCAGGGAATTGGAAGCAGGCCCTTGGTGTCTGAGTTTTCCATCACGTTGTCTCTGCCCCTCGAGTGGGAAGCTGTGATTGTGGAAGCAGGGCATGAGCCGAGTTCTGCACCTTCCTGCTGAGGAACAGCACCTGCTTCAACGTGTTTCCATGTCTCCAGCACTGGCTCTCAGAAACCTCACCGAGTTGTGTTTCATTTGGACTGTTTAAGTAGTTTCATGGATGTAATCACTCCAAAAGGTTGTTTTTCCATGAATAGCTTCATATCTTAAGAGCAGTGCCAAATATAGCTGGTGTTCCAAAGGACAGTAAAGACCCTGCTAGGTATGAACTGTTCTTCACCACATTTCACTGTAACTAGGGCTAGTTCAAATAAACAAAGAAAAAATCTTTGTGGGAGCTCTCCTCCTCTAACACCGTTGGATGGGATGATCTCCCTGACTAGTATTTCTTGATCTGCTGGGGCTTCATGTGCCTGCGTAATGGGAACAAGCCTAAGGGCTCTCTTGTATTTCAGTATTGATACCTGAAGAACATAACAGCATTTTATGAACGTGATAATGAAGTGTAGCCTTTTGTCCATCCCAGTTACTCTCTTGGTGCATCTTGTATCAACCGTGGTTACCTGGGTGATGGTGGTGGTGGGAACTGGGCAGAAATGGCTTTGAAATCTGGGAGTAATTTGTAACCATGAATAATACATAATACATTCACAGATGATTTGAAATAATATCAACCTCTGAGTGGCAGCTAAATTATTCTAGGCTTAACACATGCTGTGAGCTTAATGTTACATCAGTTGACTGACTGACTGTGTGTGCTTTGCTTCAGCATTTAAGTGCAAGTTCTGAAAAAGTGGTCAAAATATGCCCAGTATAGTTCAGTGTTACATGTCAGCAGTGTTTGTCCTGTTAACACTGAGTTGTTTATGGACAGAGGAGAAAGGAAGTCCTTTATTGCCAGGTGAGGGTTTTTCCACTGGCCATTTTGAATGAAAGGATGTTGGTTTGGAATTTCTTTTCCATACATTGTGAGGGTAGAGGGAAATGGTGTTGTCTCATCACTGGTGTATAAATCGCCTTTATGACAGGAGGTGGGACTGTGGTGCTTTGCTCGGGAAGGTGGGGATGACAGTCTAAAAATGCACAAAGGAATGAGTTGAATTTGTGGATAGAGTTTCCTCTGGTTATTGCAGAAGGGATCTAGTGCAGGTGGAGGCAGAGGTGTCAGAGTCTCTCCCCTGGAAACACTAGTTTGTGATGAACTGAGTTTGAGCACAGCATCAGGTTTTTAGAGAGAGGGAACAGTTTGCTCATATATCTGTGTAGAGTCTTCAGGGCTCTTGAATTACTGGTGAAATACCTCTGAATGGACAGTACTGCTAGCCAAAATATTTTAAACTAAATGAAGGGCTGGTACTGGTAAAGGCATTCAAGAAACCTTGATTCAGGCTTTGTCTCCTACAGATCAAAAACTGCAACAATGATCTTGGTTACATTTGCTTTTTGATTTGTCATCAGTGCTAATTTTCATAGCACAAATACATTTCTGGGCCATACTGTTCTCTGATGTGTACCTTGTTTGTGGTGTATTTTTCTAATTTTTTTCCTGTTGCAGAATTTTCAGTTTGTTTAATACGTGATATTCCAAGTTAGATTTTCTCTAGCCAAACAGGCTTGTACTACTGCAGCTGTGTGAGCTGCTCCAAGTCCTGTAGCTTGAGTGCCTTAGTTCTGAGAAGGCGTGTATTTTACTGAGGAAGCTTTCTTTTGGGTCAAGAAAAGCTTCTGCAAGCAGAGTTCAGTTCCTCTAGTGACTGGCATGTTTTGTGGATCTCACTCCTGTTTTAAGCTGAGTTGTCTGCCCAACTTCTTTTTCAGACAGAGGCACATGTTCCTTCTGCCTCCTCTGCTGTTCAGGAGTCCCCTTTCTGAGCTGATTATTTTTGGCCAGAAGCGCATGTTTTAAACTGTTCCCAGCTGCATTCACAAGGGCTTTTCCATTAGTTAGGTTCCCATATCCATCCCTTATAACTGTTTTTCAGACTAAGATGGTTGTGAAAATTATTGTTCCTAGCTGAACTTGCTGTGTATCAGCCAAAAAACCTGTCCCAGCAGAATTCGCTGGTAGTGAGAGTCTCTGTGTGGTGGGCTGTGCCTTGGGCAAGTTGTGTGTCCCTCCACCCCTGGCCCTGGCACAAGAGGAAGGTGCAGCTCTGCACTTCTGCCTTGCTCCTGCGCTGCCTTCTGGATTCTCTGCCAAGGGAACCCTTGAACTGCTGCCAGTGGTGGGAGAGCCCCTCTGGAGCTGTTCCAGGGGCCCTGGGAGAACAGAGGTTGGTTTAGGGCTCCTTTGCTGCTGCTTTGTGGAACATCCCCAGGGATCAAGTCATTGATGGGGGGGATGTAGTTACATCTTCCATCTCTGAAGAGTTACAAGTGTGGTGTACAGAGCCTCTTGGAACATTTTAATAACTGTGGGTTAGATTATTCTGGAACATTTGCACCAAAGAAGTCCATCCTTTTACTCCCGGTGTTCTGGTTTGTTGGGTTTCTTTTGTTTGTTTTGCGATGTTTGATAATATAAAATGGAAATTTTTTCTTTAAACAGGAGGCATTTGAAGTGTCAGCCTTGCCAGTGTTCTCACCTAGTCCTGATTATACTCACAACACCTTGATGTGCATGAGAATTTAGTCTTCTGTGTGCCAATGACAGTAGTATCAGCAGCCTTCTGCTTTTTTTCAATTCTAGTAAATTCTGTACAAATTGAATTGTGCTGGCAATGAGGTGTTTGGGTTTGTTTTTTTTTATTTTTAATTGCAGCATTAGTTGTGATCAAATAGAAGTGAAAGATATTTGGGTTCTTTTGGGGGTAGCTTCAGCTAACAGAAGTAAACATTCCTAAGTCAGAGCAAGTTCTTACCGGAGATCTACCTGTTTAAGGCTGAAGATGTGGATGGGGCTGTAAGACTGTCCTGTTCCGCCTGTGCCTGTGCTGAGGCTGTTGCCTCTTCGGGTGTGGTGACAGTGCTGCTCCCAGATCCCTTCCAAGCCATGTGCAGTCGCTCACCTGGTTGCCTTGCCCGGTGCAATAACCCAGCCTGTCACTGGTGCTGCAGGAGTTCAGGCGGCCTCCAACAAAGGGCTGTGCAGGGGGAGTCCAAGGAGCAGGCACTGAATTTGCACCCTCACTTAGGGACCCTTAAACACAGCACTTCTCTTCAGTAACATGGCTGTTGCCCTCGGTTCCTTTTCTTTAGGGAGTGTATTAAGCTGGGAAAAGTTTATTCCTGGCTAAAGAATGGGTAGTGGAGCTCAGCTGCTCAAGTCTCCAATGTTTCTCCTGCGTATTTTGAAAATACCTTCCAGTGCAGGTGTTTCATGCCTGCTGGTTGGCTCTCATGGGTTTTGACCCCCGTGCCTGCCCTGTCCTCCAGCTGGTGTCCTGACCACATCTGGAGTATGACTGTGCCAAGCTGTGGTTGGAGGTGATAGAGCAAACCTTTGGAGTTCATTGCATGAAGCTGGACTTGTGGGTATCAGGCACAACTAGTTTGGGAATGGTTTTGGCCTGTTTCTTTTTTTAACAACTGGAATGATTCAAAATGAATCCAGCTTGTCCTACAGATGGGACTGAAAACAGTCTGTAAGTGGTCAGCTTCTGCATTACTGCCCTGGCTGTTTCTTGGAAGTCCTGTGAGGGGAGGAAGGCAGCTGGATTTCCTGAGCTATGTGGCCTCCTATATTTTATAAAAGCTTTTCTAGAGTTTTTTTTTTTAAATTTAAAATTAAACACGTTAAGATCTTTTGTACGGATCAAAACAATGATATTGAATTCTTTCAGAGAAGCTCCTTCCTATCCCAGTTTTCCACTGGGTCTTACCAACTACTGACTGTTAAATAGCAGCTCCCCTTCTCCTGTATCTGCATCTGAGGGAAAGAACATTCCATCAGTTCCACTGAGTTTGTAAGACTGCTGCTGATTTTTCCAGATGGAAGTGCTGAGGGGACTATCAGGGCTGCAGTGGTGTCAGTCATTATGTTGTAACACAAAGGAATACAGGGTTATTTGGCAGAAGTTCACTGCTTGCATGCTAGAATTGACAGGAGATAAAGGAACGTGGTTGTGTCAGTCTTAGCTGCAGTACTGCCTTTGGGATTGCTCTTTTGGCTGGCTACCCTCTTGTATTTAAACTGGTCTCTCTTTGAACCAAACAGAAGAGATTGGAACTGAATGTTTAGATGCTGGTCAAAACCAGAGAGAAAGTAGATCTGTCATCTTCTGTTTCAGTCGTGGCAAAAGATTATTTTGCTGCTGTGACTTCTCTGTGGATGGAAATCCTGGTTTTACTTACTTTGGAATACTAAATAATTAAATGTCAGTGGGGAGCTTTGTATTTTAATTTTGTTCCTACTTATACATTCACATTGAACTCCTTAGTGGATTGCCAAGTTCAGCATAAATCAGTTTTCCATTTGTGTCATATGTAATCTGCTGCCATGGCTTCTTCACAGAAGGGTGATATTGGAGGCTTCATTTACCTCGTTTTGTTTAAAATGTCAGACAGTGAATGAAAATACCTTTTGTTTTAAAAATGAGCTCATTTTTTGTTGGAACATATTCTCTTTCTTCCTCAAGTAAAGGAGTGATGGGGGGAAACCTTTAAATTGAAAAGCATGGACTCTGCAGAAGAACTTGCTGACTGTAATGGATGACTTTGCTTGGAACTGGAATCTCTTCCAGGTCATGATGTTTGCCCAGCTAAGACCAGTATTCATCCCAATTAACTGATCACTGTGCCTTTAGTCACATCCTGTGCACCTTGGTGACAGGAAATGATGGGTGTGGTCAAAGGCTTCAATGGTAACTCCCAATAACTATTTCTCTGGGTGGCTGTGGATGCCTCTCATCACACACTTTACCAGACAGCGTGGTGGGCTGCAGGTGTGAATTCTGGTCTGCCAAGAGTGACGCGTCACCATCTGCAGCCATGGCTTTGGAGCTGTGTTGTCTAATCAAAATAATGGTTGTATTTCCCTTACTGAGTGAGTGGTGATCTTTGGTAAGTGCCTCACAGTGCTGCTTCAAGCATTGATTTACAATTCCACACTCTGGTGTTCACTGATCTGGGTTTCCTTATTTTCTGTAAAGTGCCCCAGAGTTTTTCAGGGTAGGTAAGTGGGCTGAGTTGTCAGAGCTCCTGCTACAATGTAGGGACTGAAGAAGGGGTTGGAGTAATAAGAAATACATGGTATGTTCTGGAAACACAGACGAATTTGGTTGCAGATTAATTCAGAGGATTTTACAGAAATAGATCACTTGAAATTAATTCTGTGAGACAAGGCTGATGTACTCTGCTCATGAGGGAAACTCACTTATCCTCAGCGTAGTGGGAGTTGAGAAAGAAAGAAAGAAAATGGATGGATTAGGGCTTATATGGCACTTATGACTCTGAGCCTTAATTTGTGGCATATAGGATGAAATTTATATACAGGGAACAGGGGAAATATGAGAGATGTCTGCATACACAACCCCTGCATCTCATGAAACATGTTGTGAGGATCTGAAAATCGTACTGTAACTTCAGTAATCATACATTTTTTTTAAAACGCTGTCCATGCCTGTTCATTCACTTGGATCTTGCATTGTCTTAAAACAATGAAGCTGATCTTTGTGTTTTAAGAACAGTGCTTTGCATAGATGTGCTTTGTAAACAGAGGCACCCAAACAGTGTGGTACTGTCCACTGGCCCTTTAGATGCTGTGCAGCAGGCCAGGAACAGCTTAATTCTAAAACACTAGAGTTTAGGTGTTTTTATGCAGTGCTACTTGCTTTACAATAAAGTGAAAATTTGCAGTTTTCTCGTGTGTTTAAACCAATAGTGTTTTTATTCCTGTTGTGCTTTGGGATCAAACAAGTTGTCTCTTTTCAGTGTCAGCAAAATGGCTGAGCAAGCCAGTATCAAGTCAGAATGAACTCTGCTGTGACGAAGCTGAAGTGTATTTGATACGTGCTTATTATTTGAACTTTGAGATAGTTTACTTAGAACAATGTGACTTTCCACCTCAGCAGTAGTGTTTGTGACAGCATTGCACTTGTTCTTATGCTCTCCTTGTGCAACTGTGTTGAACAGCTACATGGTTTTTCTGCATTTATTGATGCTTTGATGTAAAATCAGCATTTACCAGCTTGAAGTTTTTGCCTAAGTTAATGACTCTTTAAGTTGTAGAATATCATCACAAGTCAAACTTCTGTGGTGTGGGGTACTTAAAAGGATTGAAGGTTTACAGAAATAATGCTAAGAATTGTTAAGAACTCAAAAAAGGCTGAAATACAAAAGAGTAAGTGTCCAAGAAAAATCTGTTTCAGAATTGTGTAGTTTATCCTGGTGACAGGCAATGAAACCTGGACATTTCAAAATGTTGGTGTCAAAATCCTACAGTGTGTTGCACTGTTAGCCTTTGTGGCAATAGGTCACTGGGGGTTTGAAGTTCAGAGGGTTGTGGGTTTGCTTCTTTCTTAGTTCTCCTTTGTGAGATGGTTGGATCAGTTGTTTTCTGCCTTGTGCTGAAGGATGCTGAAGTTTGCTCTGCTGCTTCCTCTCCATGAGGAAGTTCAGGAGAGCTGCTGGTGGAGGTCCATTTGTTGGAGGGGAGGATGGGCCGGGGATGATGACAGTTGTGTCATGTGGCTGAGTAAGCAGCAGCATCATGGATCTGGCAAAAGGATCAATAAAGGAGTGGAAGTGGGTGAGGTTGCACAGGGTGGTGTGTGATCCAGTCCAAGGTCAGGGGCACAGAGTGCAGTCGTGTTGTCAGTGATCCCTTCCCTTTGGGAAACTGGACTATTACATGTGTTGCTTTCTTACCAACTTGTGTTCCTTCCATAGGGATGAATGTGGAAATTTGGGGTCTGGTTGCTGGAGGCTTGTTTCCAGGATGTTATTTTTCATGCTCAGCTCTGCTGAAGTTCTTTTCTGGAGTGCTTAACTACTTCAGTGTGTGCTACTCTTAATGTTGTGAGACATGAGGCTGTAAATGGACTGAGCAGTTCGTAACACAGCACTGCATGAAAGTGGTTTTAGAACGTGGAGATGTTGGAATCCTTGCACCAGCATTTCTCCACTGCAGGATTTAAATAGAGATTGCTGTTCTGCAGGTTGACCTGGAACAGTCTTTTTCCATCAGAGTAGCTGTCTGACTTATCTACGTGTTTGGTCATGTGGGTATCTGAGTGATTTAATATTTCAGAAACCAAAGAAGCAACAACTCCATGGCTGAGAAGCTCTGCCATTCTCATCTCAGTCAGCACAAACGCTGCCTACCTTTGATGAAAAATGAATGCTTCATTCTTTGTGCAGGGCTTCAAGTGTGTTAAGAAAACACGGTGGTAGACACAGTCTAATTGAAGAGTAGGGGGTTTATATTGAGGTGTTATAAGCATCTGTAACAGTCTCTGTCAAAAGGATAGTTAAGCTGGCTAAAGCTTCTGAATGTAAGAGCATATTAGAAGAGGCTAAAGCTGTTAAAACACCTTCAAAACATCCGGTGAGTGTCACTGCATTAAAATGAACTTAAGTCAGGCTATCTTAAAATAAATCTACACTTTTAGCATCTACCACAAGCCAGCAATGACCTATCTTTAGTACGAGGCACAGCACGAGTGGAAACTGTCATAGGAGGTTGACTTCTGATGTAAATCTGTCTGTAAATACATCTGCAGTGGCTCCAGCCTGGGCTGGGGGCTGGAGCAGCTAAAGCTCTGTGCTGTGCAGGCTGCTGAACCACGCTGTACTCCTGCATTTCATGTTTCATCTCATGAACCTCCACCATTAAACTGTGGTGCTTCTGTTTGAAGAGGTGACCGTGGTGGTCAGCCAGTACGGTGGGAGGGGACAGCCACTGTCTTGTAGACACTTTGGGTTATAGAACAGAATATAGTTGTTTGTAGTTCTGAATAGGAGCACTGACGGTTGAAAAGCAGGGAAATCTTTGTAGAAGGTAACTTGTAAACTTGTTACTATTTATATTTCTAATACCTTCTTGATTTAGAAAGTTATTGTGGCATGTGTCTGGTGACTGTTCTGAGAACAAACTGTAACAACTGTCTTGCACTATTTTAAAATTACCTTTCTGGTGCTATATTTAGCCTGTGCTGCTTCATACAGATTGCCTTTGTCTGCAACTTTTATATACAAAATTTTGTGGGGAAAAAATGGTGCTGACAAAGATGTTTCTCAGTTTTGGTTTATAAGGACACAACTTGATGGTAGCAGTCTGTGTTCAAACACAAAACTTGTTGAGAGAGCTTGTGCAGGTAATTGCCTGCTCTGTAATTGCTGGTACCAGGGGGTGCTTTTGTTCTCGTTCTGCTTGTGTAGGACTGATTGCCTCTGTGGGTGAGTTGAAGGTGTCTGTGCAGATGGATGTCAAGATGTTGGTAGTGTTTTGGCCATGTCTAAGTTTGGGCTTTTGGAGGACATTGGCAGGATTTTTAGAATTAATTTTTCCAAATACTTACAAACTTTTAACGTTCCAGCAGTGATGATCATTGTTTATGCTTCACAGAACTGTTTTTGTAGACAGTCTGAAGTTTCACTGAAGTTGGAAATTAACTCTGAAATACCATTCTCAAGGAGGGAAAACCCTCACCAAACCAAATTTCTCTTCCTAATAGAGGGCTGCATAAAGCAAAATATTATTTTAAGTAAAGGGAAACTTCTCTCAAGTGCCTCAGACAAGGAAGGGACGAGAGTTCCTAAAGAGAGCAGGTAATAGAGAGCTGGAAGTGGTAGAATGGAACAACTGTTCGTAGAGAAACTCACAATGAATGTGTTTTTTGTTTTTTAGGCTAAAGAAATTTTGACAAAAGAATCTAATGTACAAGAAGTGCGATGTCCAGTCACAGTCTGTGGAGATGTCCATGGACAATTTCACGACCTTATGGAACTGTTCAGAATTGGAGGCAAATCACCAGACACAAACTATTTGTTTATGGGGGACTATGTTGACAGAGGCTATTATTCAGTGGAAACAGTCACATTGCTTGTTGCTCTTAAGGTAACTTTTCTTCTCAGCTGTACAGTTCTGTATAAAACATGTATAATTACTCTGCTGACTGCACTAATCTCTGTTACAATTTTCACTACACGGGTATTAGAGGTACACAAACTGACATGTTGGCTGTCTTAGTTTTCCAAGTCACTTCTTAAAATAAATTAATGTTCAATGCAAGCCTGAGCTCTATCTAAAATAGAGCTTTTTACTTGCCTAAGTAGCAGTCTTTAAGAATTTGCTGGGAGAGATCAGCTTAATGCACAGTTGTAGTGAAGTCCACTAGTAATGCTAAATACAATTTGTAATTAACTCCAAAAGTACTTGGCAGTTAAAAATGATTCCTTTTTTTCTGAAAGGCTATAGGTGAATCTTTAGAAGGGCTTGGTTTTAGTTGCTTTATTGATGTATGATGGGGATTAAGGGGTGCAAATTCTGGTTTTGGGAAGACATAACCTGTTTTGATGCCTCTCCCATGAACTGTTGTTTTAGGTCCGTTACCGTGAACGTATCACAATTCTCCGAGGGAACCATGAAAGCAGGCAAATCACACAAGTATATGGTTTCTATGATGAATGTTTAAGAAAATATGGAAATGCAAATGTTTGGAAATACTTCACAGACCTTTTTGATTACCTGCCTCTAACTGCCTTGGTGGATGGCCAGGTACGTTGACATTTGACAGAGTTCGATGTTGTTGGTTGTAAAGGGAGCTCTTAAGGCTGCATTCTGTCAGCTCTCAGTTTTCAAGGAGTCTCGTGCAGATTTTGTCCTGATGGTTTATTCTAAACCATCATAATTGCACTGATGAAATAAATAAACTTCATGTATGTGACCTCTTGCAGATTTTCTGTCTACATGGTGGCCTCTCCCCATCGATAGATACACTGGATCACATCAGAGCACTTGATCGCTTGCAGGAAGTTCCCCATGAGGTACTGAAAAGTCATTTTCTAAGCCAATGAGTTTCATGATTCAGCATATATTGGGTGCTTGGGTTCATAGGCTGAAAATGAAATTCAGACCAACTTAGCAATAAGGATGTGCCTGTCTGCCTGTTCTGGGTTTTTGAAGGAAAGGTGAGGGACACTTATCTAAAGAAAGAAACATATTAAGTCTCAAAATGTTGCTGCAACAAGTTGTGTGGGAGGGGAGTGTGTGTGAGTTTTTTGTGGTTTTGTTTGGTGTTTTGAACTCACCTTTGAAACATCTTCTGCATCTCTTACAGGGTCCAATGTGTGACTTGCTATGGTCAGATCCAGATGATCGTGGTGGCTGGGGAATTTCTCCCCGAGGTGCAGGTTATACATTTGGACAGGATATTTCAGAAACCTTTAACCATGCCAATGGCCTTACGTTGGTTTCAAGAGCTCATCAGTTGGTAATGGAGGTGAGCAGGACATGCTGTGTGTTCAAACCTTGGATTCTGTGCTAGGTCCACTCATTCTCTGGGGGCCAGAGGTGTTTGCATGTGCTGCTGTGACAGCTGATGGTCCAGCTGAGGGTCTGCCAGAAACCTGACCCTGACAGTATTGACGTGCTGCTTTTTAAATTGCTGTTCGGTTTGTCAGTGGGATAACCTTTATTTTGGCCTTTTCTTCTGCAGATTTACTGTAATGTCCCAAACCAGGCTTCAGTACTAGATGTGGCATTGCTTTCTGTGTAGATAAAAAGGTTCTTAAATACGTGTTCCTTGAAAAAAGATGTGTTTTTTCTTTCTATCCCGCATGTCTGCTTTTGTTGTCAGTCTGTAGTTATCCCTGGCAGTTCAGTTCCTTAAATGTATGTCTGCATTCTGGTTTTGGTGATCACACTGAAGGTTCAGAGTAGATTGTGTGCTTCAGAATTACTGCTTTAACTTTTTAACAGTAATGCAATGGCAAATTCTCCCTGGTTTGTTTTGTTTTGCCTTGCCTTTTTTTAATGTTTAGCTCATATTTACTAGTAAGTAGCAACCTATGAAGGCTAAAATTCCTTCTTCTCTCCAGAAGTGAAATAAAGACATGACCTTAATCTTATTTAAAATGACCCTACAAGTGCCACTTAGGGCTTTGCACATTAAAAATTCGATGAGTAGTCAGGTGGTTATATGGGATACAAGAAGTGAACTTGACTGTCATAACTTTTTCTCCCTCTCCAGGGGTATAACTGGTGCCATGATCGGAATGTAGTAACAATTTTCAGTGCTCCAAACTATTGTTACCGTTGTGGCAACCAGGCTGCAATTATGGAACTTGATGATACTCTAAAATACTCCTTGTAAGTATGTTTAAAAATGAGAATTATATTGCCTGTGGTTTTAAGATAGTTGTTGTAGCAAGATATCACTTAATTATTGTGTTAAGGTATGGGGGTTTTTTCCCTCCTCTGTGGTTTTTGGAGGTAGAGTGAGTGTGAAATTGTTAGGTTAGTCACATTTAAAGTCTTGAAGTCGAATATCTGGGACAGTTGTCAAGATCTTCTCTGTCAGATTAAAGAGAGACTCCTCATTTTTGTTTCATATAACTAATTGGAGTTCAATGAATTACTATGGAGGCATGGTGATTTGAGAGTAGGAGTAGTCTGTCACATCTGAGGTAATGCCCTCCTGGAGGTCTAAGGCAAGAGACTTTTGGAATCTTTGAATTCTTCAGATGTTGGGTTGTCAGCTTTTTAAATGAGGTTTATAATTAACTATGACAGCAACAACTTTACTAGTAAATGAGGGAAGAGCTTAAGGTAAACTGACCTCTTTGGCAATTACTGGAGACTTTAACTTTCTAAATATATATTAATGTTTAACTAGTTTGAGTCTTAAAGCTAAAATTAGTATCTCTCCAGCCCTTCATAGTAAGAGGAGTTTTAAATGTGGAATCATAAGTACATTCTGATAGAAGGGGTGGAAGAGGATGAATGCTTCTAGGGGACTTCACGTGGTTGGTGAAGCTTGGCAGGACGTAGCTGGGGTGGAACAGTGCTGTGGGGTGCAGGGTGGGCTGCCCTGGGGTGGGGCAGTGCTGTGGGGTGCAGGGTGGGCTGG
>JAYRBT010000028.1:8128156-8143356 GCA_036023395.1 Myiotriccus ornatus | reverse complement strand
CGGCCCCGATCCCCCTCACGGCCCGCCCGGGGACCCCCGCCATGGCGCCGCCTCAGCCCTCACGGAGGCCCCCTGCTCCCCCGCCCACTGCCTGACAAACCCAGCACCCAGCACCCTCCTCTCCGCTCCCCGCCCTCTCCCCCGTTCCTCTCCCCGCGGCACGCAGCGCGGCTCCGCGTTTCCACCGCTTTCCTCCGCCCTCCGCGCCCCTCGGAGCGCCCCCGGCCGGGGGGCGTTCCGCTCAGGCGTCCGCCGAGGGCAGCCCGTCGGTTGCGAGGCGGCGGGTCCTTGCCCTTCTCCCTCCGCCCCCCCCGCTATAAAAGGCGCCGCCGCAGTCGGGCCCGAGCGCCGCCGCCGCCTCCTCACGGTGCGAACGGAGCTCCCTCCTCCTCCTCCTTTTCCTCAAGGTGAGGCCCGAGCGCGGCCGGGGGGGGCGCGCCCAGGGGAGCGGGGAGACGCTGTGAGGGGGCGGCGGGAGCGGCCCGGAGGCCGTGGGGTCGTTGCGGGGGCGTTGGGTGCCGCCGGGCCCTGAGGGGGGTGACCCGACCGCGCTCTGAGGGGACGAAGCTCTTGGGGGTCCCGTGTTGGAGCCCCCGCGGTGTGGCCGCGCCTCGGGGGGGCGGGTTGGTCACCTGGTGACCCTCCGAGATCCATCCGGGATGGTGCTGAGCGCGGCCTCCCGGGATTATCCCTGTAGGTGGTCGCTGTGGTTCAGGCTGGGCTCTGACCGCCCCTTCCCCTCCCAGCCTGTTCTGCTGCTGTCGAATAAAGCTTTTAGGACTCGCCTGCTTAGTCACCTAGCGGTGCTGCTGCCCAGGGACCGGCACCTGCCACAGCTCTGCTGCAGCTGCTGAAAACGACTTTTTTTTTAATATATATATTTTCCAGGCAACTGAGCTCTGTGGTGTAAAAATAACGAAATGTGGGCGAAACCCCGAGTTGTTACCAGCGATAAGGCAGCAGATTAACTTCATTCTCCCTGTCTGAGACCCTCAGCAGTAGCTGGAGGGCTTGTTTGGAAGCGGGTTTTTGGTGCCACGAGGGTCTCGCTGGCAATCCCCGGGCAGCATCGCCCCCCGGCCGGCTCTGCTGAGCAGGATTATGTAAACCGGGCTCAGGAGGCTGGGTTTGTTCTGGAGAGCTCCCAGGCAGCCACTGCAGGAACAGATGCATCAAATTTGAAATGTGTGCCTACAGCACTTTTTCCCAGAGCATCACTCAGACTCCTAACCCAGGATTTTATTTTATTTATTATGCAAGTCTTATTTCTGTGCACATGTGTGTATTTATATATTTGTACCTTTGGAACAATCATGACTGTGCTCCTCCAGAACACCCATCTTAATTAGAAGTAGCACTGTCATATAGGGTTTCACTGCTGTGTAAACATTAACTGGCTGCTCGCTGCCAAGTGGAAATTAAAGCAATGAGGGCTCCAGGCTGGTGTGAGCTGCTTAATAACGTGTATTGGCCAAGCCTCCCTTGGCCTGGCTTTGCAGCAGCTCTGTCAGGCTCAGCCACACTGATGAGCTTTCAAAAAGGGGTAATGCAAGTTTGCTGCAAGTGGCCCAGCTAATTCACTGTTGGTAGCTCAAGTACTGCTGCCAGGAACTGGTGTGCAAGGCTCATAAGTTTGGTGGAGGAAGAACGCTGGAAAACTTAGATTGATTTGAAATTCTTTGTTCCTAGAGCTATTGAGTGCCTTGCAGGCTGTACAAACACATGCTTCAGTGATCTTGAAGCAGGTAACTCCAGGGAAAAAATGAAACTGTCGCAATGGTTTGCTGCTAACAAAGTAAAGGAGCTTACAACACATCCTACTAGCTGGTTGAGAACCAGTTTATGAAATGTATACGGGCAGACACTCGTGTTTATTGTGTCCCTCAGTTGGCTCCAGTGCAGTGATACCCCCACGCTCTGCACGCGCAGTGTCCTGGCTGCTGTGTCATGTGCTTTACTTCTGGGTTTGAGTAGTTAAACATCCAGAAAGATGTGTTCCTGTAAAATTTGTGTTTCTGCTGATGACATCTCTGAAGCCTGCTCCTTTTTGTTGTAGGTATGATCACAGTTTGTTTGAGAAACTTTGTTAAAGTGCATGGTCATGTCAGGTACTAACAAAGTGCTGATCTAACTTCCTGCTTTGCAAGAGCAGCAGTGAGTGCTGAAACCTTCCTCCTAGGGGTGTATTGCTTTTTAATCTCTTGAGAAAACCAAACACAGTTCTGAAGGAAAGCCTTTGATCCTGAGTAACCTGGTTTGTTTAACTCTGTTTGGAGCAGGGGAGGCTGGACTAGGTTGTCTAGAGTAATTCCTTCCACCCTCAATGTTGTGGTTCTGTTCCAGAGGCTATCATTTGAAACTGCTTTTGAGATCTGACATCACTTGAGCAAAGCGAGTAGCAGTTGTTTGGATTTGGAGATAAGTAGTGTTTGGGAAGTGTTGAAAACTAATTCAAGAGAAAATAGCTCCAGTGTTGCACTGTAAAAAAAAAAAAAAAAAACAAAAACAAGCACTATTGACTGATGCATTCTATGTATTTTATGCTTTCACATTAAGAAAAAAGCTCTTAAATTAGTGTTAGGCTTTGATCAGTCCTTGTTTCTTGATCATGAGGATTAGTGAGTTTAGGGCTGTTGATTCAAGCAGTGAATAATCTGAGTGTGCTCCAAGTGGCACCAGGCTCTGCTGTTGGGAAGGAGCAATAGAAACAGTAGAGGTGATGTACATCTTTGGGTCAGCTAAACTTGTAACATCTGCTGAATGTTGGGTGGAAATAGCTGTCAAATTCTCTTGCAGATGCCTTCAATTAAACTGCAGAGTTCAGATGGAGAGATCTTCGAAGTTGATGTTGAAATTGCGAAACAGTCTGTGACCATAAAGACTATGCTGGAAGGTAAGTGTGAGACCCTGGGGGTCACAGGGTGTTCAAGGAGGCCTCTTGAGCAGGAACTGTGACAGAGGAGACAAACTGGCACTGTGCTGGGAGAGGATTCCCAGCCCTCTGGAGCAGCTTGGTGTGTCCTGTCAGAACAGCTGGAACAGTTGCTGCTGTAGCTGAAGCTGTTTTGGGTGCATGTGCTCTTGCAAAAAGCTCTTGTTAAGAGCGCTTACAGGGATACCAGTAGAATATAAGCACCCCACTGCCCTGCCTACGGTTTTGTGAAAGCTAAGCAAACAGAACATTAATAATATTAACAACTTCGGTTTATTTAATCACCCAAACCAATCTCAGAATGTAAATATCACTTAAAGGGAGTGGGAGATCATAAATAATGCAATAAAGAGCTGAAGTGAAACCTATATTGTGAGCTGGTGGATGCAGTTAAATTATTTGGGGTAAATACTTAGTTCTGATCTCCTGCTGACATAAATTTGAAACAAAAGAACTCGTGGCGGGGGAGGGGAAATGTGCCAGATGGCTGAGATACAGAGCAAACTGTGTCTAATCCCTCCAGTGCAAATCCTCATTGTTTACTGGGGTTTTTTTCAAGTTTTTTGATGTATTCCTGAATTAACTTAAGAAAAAAATATTTCTGTAGATGTAGTTAAAACGATGTTTGGTTGTAACACCTGATAAGAACAGTAAGAACAGGGTTGAGATACATCAGGCACTGAACTCTTCCGTTCTGTTAATAAGATGCTGTTGGACATGAGTGGCAGCAGGAGCAGCAAATGGAATGCATTAGGGAGCACAATCCCTCTCAGTTTCCTCCTGCAGGAGCTGTGTCACTGCTGGTGTCCAGTGACACTCAGGTGGGGATGGAGGGGAAGAGAAACGTGGGGAGTGTGTGAGCTGAGCACCATAAACTTGCCTCTGCTGAACTGGGGGAGAACCAGGCTCCTAGTGCAGGTGAAGGGCATTTTCAGGTAATGTGGGTGCTGCAGCTGAGAGGGGAAGAGCTGAAAGGTTGGGTTGGGTATCAGGGAACCACCAATGAAGTACCAGTTTTGAAATTGCTGGTTTGGGGGTGATGGTGACAAGTTGAGCGGAGTTGACTGAACTTGAGATATTGCTTGAATTATTTTCATATACCAGCAGTTTTGGCCTGGTCACTTCTCACCGTGGATCTGCCACCATGCTCACAGTCTGCTTTTGAAGTCTCCATTAGCTGGGGACACGAGCAGTACACTTTGGTTGCAGTGTTTCAGTTCTGAATTGAGGAAGATGGTTATTTCAAACAAAAAGTTGTGTTAATATCCTAGTGGTAACAACAACTGACTTGTCTAAATACAGAAAAAATACATGGTTTTTTTATAATGTTCAAATTTGATCAGTGGCAATGGTCATATGGTCTTAAAAATGAAGTTCCTTGGTGATGTAGAATTGGCTCATCTGTGCATGTAATGAGTGAAGGTCTGTGTAGTTCATTACATAACTAATTACAAGATGTCTTTGACAGCCAGGGTATTATCCAACTGGTGGCATTTGGATAATAAAAAAGCATATTCTCTAACCAAAGATGGATAATGTGCTATTTGTTCTGTGTATCAAGTCCAAACTTTAATTATGTTTTTCTCTCAATTTTTACTTTGATTCCTTAATTATAGCAGGAGGGTAGAGTGACAAACTTTATCCAGAGCTGCCTGGAGCATGCTGACAAGCTTTAAAAACAAGGAGTCTCAGGAGTGTGCTGTGTAAATGCTATTTTGATGAAAGGGTTGGTGCTGCTGTGTTATCATGTGAGCTGTTTGAGTTGGGAAGGATCAGTACAAGGCTGCAGAGCCAGAGAATGGCATCTCTGTGGCTCCAATATTTATTGCTCATACAGAGCTCAAGGCACTGTCTTTATAATAGCAGATCTGAATTCTTATTTCATGATCACTGGAATGGGAGCTGTCACTTGGAGTTTGTGGACTGACCTGTGTAAGTGGTAAAAATACGTAAATATTTGTCAGGCTGTTGAACATCCCCTATTCCCAGAACACTGAACTAGCAAGTTCTGCTCTAACAAGTACCTGACTGCCTATAGTGATGGTTTGTTGATGCTCTGTGTGATGAGGCAGCTTTATTAGCCACTTGGCCTAATCTTGGTATAACCTGGGATGTATAATGCAACCAGAGCTCCACAAAGCTTTCTAAAAGCTCCTGACTTTACACTTTGGAGATCCTTTGCTGCCAGTCATTCAGCCTCAGTGCTGTGAAAACAGTGGAGAATTGGTGAAGCATCCCAGTTCAGTAAGTGGTCTTGTCTGCCAATTGCTTAGTCATCTTTCCATTTTTAGATTTGGGAATGGATGATGAAGGTGATGATGACCCAGTCCCTCTTCCAAATGTGAATGCAGCTATCTTAAAAAAGGTAAGATGCTGGAAGTGGTTGTGCTGTATGGCAGCAATGAAAGGTGAACTTCATCTTGGGAGTTGGGTATTGGGAACTGTGGGATAAAAAGTGCTTTTCATGTGCTGGCTACAAGCTTAACCTAATCCAGGTGCATGAACATGGGATCTGGGGTATTTGGGAAGTGGGGGGAGGCTGGCATGAGGTAATGGCAGAGGACACAGGGGTGACCTGGAACAGCAGCTGGAGGCCAGATGGGCTTCCTGAGGTGCTGGGTTGGTGCTGGACATCTGTGCACACAGGCATTTCACGCTGTTAAAGCCCTGATTTTAAGTGGATTCTGTGCACTGAGGTGGCTGTTCTGTAGATGCAAGTGTTCAGAGAAAGGGTTAAGGTCGGGCAGCGGCAGTAGCTGTGCCTGGGTGGCAGTGACAGCGCTGAAGGGACACTGTGCACTTGGTGGCATTAAATTCACTCCCAGGCCATGGTAACTGAGTCACGTGAGGGAAGTGTGGTAGTGTGTGTTTGGCTAAGATGCTTTTTGCTTTGAAATGGAAAATGTGGGGCCAAAATAAGCACTGGACTGTTGTGCGTGTTTTGGGGTAAATACAGGGTTGGGAATTCTTTCCTAGTGAACAAACACACAAATAACTTCACACTTCTGGAGTCTCTCAGGTTGGTGAAATGCAGCAGGATTTTGCTTGCTGTAGATCCCTGCTCCTTTTAATTGTCTGGTGGTGAGATTGCATGTTCCCAAGCTTGTGTTGTTTGGTTGTTTTCTCAAGGCAAACTTGCCAGGTGGACTTTGTTCTGGGGTGAGCATGACCTGCTGGTAGCTGTTACCACTTTATACTCTTCCCTGTGGAGTATCCTGCTTAATAAAAATTACACTTCTGCAAACAGGTTGAACAGTGCAAAATGAGGTTTAGTTTTCTTGGTACAGTCCTGTGTGTGTTAGCACAGGGTGTAATAACTTTACAGCACCAGCAGCTGGCTTTTAAGATTAAGTAACTGGTGTGCTGCTGACTCATTGAGATTCCTGAAGGCTGTTGTACTCTGGGATTGGGGATCAGTTGTTCTAAAATGAAAATATTGTTGATTTGAGCATGTTCTTACAGGATTCTAACAGTAATCTAGGAAAAAAAATTACATTTCTTCCTAAATGAAGTTAAGTTATAGTTGGGGCCTAATAGGAGAATTGCTTGGATAAAACTCTAATATCAAAAATTAGGTGATTCAGTGGTGCACCCATCACAAGGATGATCCACCTCCTCCTGAGGATGATGAGAACAAAGAAAAAAGAACAGATGACATCCCTGTGTGGGATCAAGAGTTTCTGAAAGTAGACCAAGGAACCCTCTTTGAACTTATCCTGGTGAGTATGTTCAGAGAGTGCAAAGGCTGTGCCTGTGAAGTGTGCTCTGTTAGTGCACTTGAGAAACAGCCTTTGTGCTTCTTGAGTAACTTCTTTGGGAGGGGGATGTGGGAAGGGCAAGTGGCTCTGGTAACTCCTGGCTGGAATTGCTGAGGATGTTAGAATGCTTGTTAGTGTAATGCTGGCATTAATTATACTCATCAATCAATCAATTTGCTGAATATCGCTGTCTTTTATTCTTGTGGCTCTTGAGTCTGAGCTGAGGGCTTATTTCTAGTAATGGAGTTCTGGAGATCTGCACACAAATTAAAATACAGCTTTGACTTCAAATTTGTACCTTGTATGGTCCTGTGAGCCCACATTACCTGTCTTGGCTGGTTACCAGGACTGCAGCACTGAAGATCATGGGTGTTTGCAGACTCCTGAAAAAAAAAAAAAGGAGCAGCAGGAGTGTGTGTTTTTCATGGTACAGATGATTTTCCCCTTTGTTTGGCAAACAAGCTGTAGGTACTGTCATTGGAAGGTTCTAGCTAGAAGCTTCTCAAAGTGGAGATGATCTGTTTGCAGTTAGTGTTCTACAGTTTCGCTGTAAGCATGACTTTGGTAGGACATCTGCAGAGGCAGAATATTGATATGGAGGCTTTAAATTTGGAAACTCTTCTACAGGCTGCAAATTACTTGGACATCAAAGGTTTGCTTGATGTCACGTGCAAGACAGTTGCAAACATGATCAAGGGGAAAACTCCAGAAGAAATTCGCAAGACATTCAATATTAAGAATGACTTCACTGAAGAGGAAGAAGCACAGGTACTTGATCTGGGTTTAATTACAATTTGGTTGGCTTTTTGTGCTGGATTAGTGTGTGGTGCTTCAGAATTTAATCTAATGCAATTGACTTGTTAGTAAACGTAAACTAATGCATAAAATCCTCATAACTGGGTTGCTACTGGTAGAAAACTTTTTGGTGTCTGCTGCACTTGCAGCCCATTAACTGAAAAGGTCAAAAGAGAGCACATTGATTTTTCTAGCTCCAATATGTGTCTGGTAAGAAAGTGTGTAGGATAGTTTGTGGCAGTCCTAGTTTGCTGTTTGGGAGCTGTAGTAGGAGTGCTGAAGATACACTGCTGTGTGTGGCTGGAAAGGTAAGATGTTTGGGTTCTCATCTTTAATGAACTCACTGATCTTAAAACTTGAACAGCAACCAACTGCAAAATGGCAGAGCTGGGAAAGAGCAGAACCAGATGCCTTGGTTAAGCACACAGGCAGGGACTGGACACTGGGATTTGTCTTCAGTGCAATGTCATGAAATGAGCAACTTGGACTTAAAATAATCCACTTGCTTTACTTGGTGGAAAACTTCCCAGTTTTTCTCAAATCTGGGTATGAGAAATAAGTTTCTTGGCTTATATTGATGAAAAGGTCAGTTTGGAAGACTGACTTTTTCTAATTGCAAACCCTGCATGAAGAGTTAAAGCTGCTCCAGGTTGATGCCTCCCTGCAGGAAATAATGCTGGATGCTTATGGGAATTTCCAGCAATGTATTAACAGTGAAACTGTTCTTTCAGGTACGTAAAGAGAACCAGTGGTGTGAAGAGAAGTGAAGTATTTGTGCCTGAAACTCGAACACTGTAAGGATTGTTCCAAATACTAGTTGCACTGCCCTGTTCATAATTGTTAATATTAGACAAATGCAGCAGCAAATGAACTTGTGTTAGCAGGATATTGTTCCCTTTGCATGTGTAGTGGTTTTTTGAGTACAAATCTAAATCTTCTGAGTTTTTACTAGTGTAATTGGATGTCTTTTTACTTTGCAAAGAATAAAATTGAATTAAGTGTGGATTCTGTATGGGAAGTAGCACTTAAGGTTATCATTTTCATTACACTCTTAAACTATTCAAGTCCAGTTACAGTGCTGAGGATTGACTCTGTTGTAAATAAAAACATCAGTGACTTCTTCCTCAAGAAGAGCAAAACACTTGTATTTACAGGGTATTGATAGTTTCAGAAAGAAAAACAAACTTGAGTGTGTCTTGGGGAACTAGGTAATGTAAAAAAAAGTTACTGGATTTCTTCCAAAAACATTGTGGAAAAAATTAGTGTTACTTAAAGCTATATAATTTTCAAGATGGTTCTTGTCCTGCATTTAAAAAAAAAAATAATTAAATATTTGACCACTTGCTTGTCCTGTTAGTCTTGCCTTATAGACTAGTGAAAATGTGATCTAGAAGTAAGCAAGCTCCTGACAGCTAAATTTGAATACTTCAGCCATGTCTTGAAGACCTGCCTCTAGCTGGTAGCAAATAAAGTGTGTTTGCTTTATGCACAGGATGGGTGTGTTTTTATACGTTACTGTTAAAAGTGGAACCCAGATTTGACCAAAAATGACTGACATTACCAAAGTTAATATTATTGACCTGTGCATGCCATTAGTGGCTGGTTTTTAGGCAGTTTTAAAGAACCCTTGTGATGTAGTTCTTGAAAACATGGTTTCATGTGTCCACAGGAAATCTTCTGCCTCTGTATGTGATACTTCAGCTTGTAGAGACTTAATTATTGCATACAAAGCTAATGCAATATCAAGCTTAACTTCTTTGGACAAAGCCACTTGCAACTAGTTAAACAGTAACTGGTTTTCTGATTTTTATTATTTTTTTTTTTTACAGTTCCCTTATAGGGAGTAGGGGATGGTTGTGTGGTAGATCTTTGAGGTGTGCTCTTAGCTTGTATTGCATTCCATTCTCTGTATAAACCTTAGAGTAGAATGAACCTTAATAAACATACTTATCTCACTTTAAATATCGGTGTTTCACTTCTGGATTAATAAAGGGCTTTTAAACTTTTCCTTTGCAAATGGTTCTAGTTATTTGGAACTAGACAATCTTGCTGTCGCTTATTTCTGAGTGTACAAATATCAGCACTGAGGCAGTGGGTAATTAGAGTAAAGCAGATGTCAAGATTTTGTTAAATGACTAATGCAGGACAGTGGGCAACCTTCAGATGAATTTGGGTAATGGTTAATTATCCAGGTGGATGTTTTTTGATGCTTGCGAAGTTTTAGGTAGTCCTTGATGTAACTGTTCTGAAAGCATGAATAATTTTCTCTGAAGGAGCATTCAAACCCAAGCTTTGGCTGCAGCTGCTGCTCACTCCTGAGGTGCTGGGCCTGCCTTTGTGCTGCTGTGTGTTGTATGGGTGTCTTAGATATTGTCAGTGGGCAGAAAATACTCCACTGCTGCTCCTGGACATGCTGAAGCCTTTTCAGCAGCCAGTACTGCAAACAATGCACCTCAGTTTAAAAGTGCTCCCAGAGAAAAGCCTTCGTGTGACGTTTCTGCAGCTGAAATTGTTGAATATTCCAGTTCACCCTCAGAGTGCTGTGTGGCTCATGCAGAAGCCTGTACTGTAATTGTGTTTGGTAGGAACCTGTATAGATTCCTGCAGGTGCTTGTCATGAGACAGAGTGTGTGTGTCAGCAGCCACCGCCTTGCAGGAGGCCTCGCAGTGCTGTAGGACAAGGAAGAGACAGTTTGGTTCCTCATTGCGTGGCTTGTCCTTCGTTTGCCGTGCCATGAGCACACCTGGGTAAGACCTGGCAGTGGCTGGAGCAGCTGGCCTGGAGCCCAGCCCGTGCTGGTCCAGCACTGCAGCCGAGGAGCCGCGGCTGAAGCTCCGGCTGTGACTCGGGGCTGGTGACCCCGAGGCAGCTGTGGAGCTGCAGGGTAGGGCTGCTCTGTGCTCAGGGCATTAGGCAGCTTTGACAGGTTTTTAATACTCTTAGTAGGTAGTTAGGATTCCTTACTGGTTATTTTCACTAATTGAAATTCCCCTGTGGTAGTGACTCAGGCTTCAGCCAGATTCACAGTCTGGAGCTGCCTGGCCTGGATGGCAGCAGGAGAACTTTGGGGTTTTTTAAATCTCTCAGTTGTCTCACCCAGTGACACTATGCTGTGCTGTAGAGAAGGACACTCTGCTGAGACAGCTTGGGCTGCCTTGTGTTTCCTGCTTCAGCTCAGCTTGTTCCCTGCCTGCTGCTCCAACAGACACTGGCTGGGAACTCTGACATTCCAGACAGGGGAACACACTGATTGCCCCCTGTTAAACTTTCTGTTGCTGATTAACTTGCATGGTGCTTCCTTAACTTTATTTTGTCTTTTAAGTCATGGCATGCTGAGGGATGAGGCTCCTCCCGGCTAAAGGGATTACGTGTGGGGGCAGGGAGAGGGGGAAGGCTGGCTGTATCAAGAGGGATTGTAGAAGAAGGTGTATTTCTTCTTATTCTTGCTTTACTACTTCAGTTTTACCCTTTGAAGACAACTGGCAGTTATTCTAAAAACTATTCATACATGCAAACGTTGAAGGGAAAAAAAAAGGCAAGCAGGAATCCTCTTGAATGCTAAGAAATAGTTATTTGAGAGTTGGGTAGGATTATAATTTCCAGTGGCCTCTTTTGAACAGCCAGTCTGGCAATTACTTTATTTATAAAGCTATAAACATATTTTGAACATAAAAGCCAAAAAATACAAACTCAGTGAAGTAAAAAAATTACAACAAATGATGGATAGTCATTGGACAAATGAAAGTACAGCTGCAAAACATTTATCCCTGCTACATACATACAGTGGTTTTACTTGGTTTAATGAAGTGGTACTTCCATGACTTCTACATTCAAATTGATTTCAGGAATTCAAATGTGTATTTCAGGAAGAGTTAAAATTGCTGTAAAATAACTAAAAAAAAATAAATTCTCGTTGAGATAAAAATGTAAGGGCAAAGTTTTCCTTCTATTAAAAAAGAATATTAACACAAAATAGCAACACTTCATATAGCAGTTCTAAAGACACTTTTTTTGGTATTAATAAGAGTAGCTTTGTTTTGGCATCAGTTATCAGCTGTGGGGCACGGAACAGAAGTCAGTTGTGCTGTTTTATCTTGGAAAAGGGGCAGGTTAAAGATATCTCTTCTGTGTTTTGGAATATAAGTACATTTTCTGTTACCCCAGTATAAACTGATTAGAGCATATCCCAAGGGGGTGTTGTGAGTTTATGCTGTGGGTCAGTCTGGCTATAACCTGTATGTAGAGAGCAGAGCACGGGCAGGACGAGGCTGTGGCAGAGATGGGTGCAAGTGCTCCGGCTCTGGAAATGCTGCTGTGCTACGAGGGCACGAGGAGGGAATCCTGGACAGGGCAGTGGTACTTCAGAAAGAGGTTTTGCAGCAATTGGGTTGAATAACGATGCTGAGAGGGGGCTGTAATGCAGATGGGCCTCTTGCTGGTCAGGGCAGGGACCACAACACCGAGGGGGGGCCAGAGGAGCCTTGAAATAATGGGAGAAAGGCCCCGAGTGTGAAATGAGTGAGGGCTGCTCTGGGTGCTCGCACTGCCTCCTCCTCGGCCACGTTAATACTGATCAGGGCCTTCCCCTCAGCTTCCTCTGCTCTTACCCACACACATCTGCTTTTTGCTTTGTACCTGCCTTTGCTTTGCTGCTGTTCCATCTTCCATCCCACCACAAGTACCTGTGGGGTGTTGAGTTACACCAGCTGTACACCCGGGGGGGGTACACCAGGCCTTGGGGGCTGGGCTGTCATCTCTGGTGTTCCCAGTAGGTGACACTTGGACAGCACCTTGCAGCAGAGGGTCTCACAGCAGCAGATGCTGAGCTGAGACATGGCCATTTTTTTAACAACATTTCTCTTTTTTTTAATTTTTTAATTTTTTAAATCAAGTGACTGGAGAGACCATGTCAGATCTGGCAAGAGTCTGCTGAGTTCCTCTGTTCAGCACTGGAACACGCTGTTGGCTAAGCTTGCTAAAATAACTTAAAATGAGCAGATTGCATATTGATCTAGTGCTGTGTAATTAACCCTGTGAGTGCAGTCGGTACAGGTGGCATTGGGTCAGGAAATGCTACTTCTCCGAGGGTTAAAATGGTTCAGACTTTAAAATGACTCTTTGCAAACTTGTCAGGTTTGTGCATGTAGCTTTCAGTCAGTGCTTCTGAAGTTACATTTACACGGGAGAGGACTAAAGCAATAGGTTTAGATCTTCTAAACTAAAACCAGAAATAAAAAAATCTACACTGCTATAAGCAAAACTACCTAAATAAAGGGAATAAACCCAAAGCTGCTCTACAGACTAATCAGGTTTGGCTTTTCTTAAATTTTTTTTTATATTTTAAAATTTTAAATCTTTGAGGCATAAACTTGTTTAAAAAGTTATGTTTAGTCCAATGTAAAAAATTAGGGTTTGTGTTTTTGTGTTAAGAAAAAAAATATAAAAATATTTTGTACATTATAAAGGTTCATCTTAAATTTCTTGCAGTTCTACAATAATATTACTACATAATTTGTATTCAGTACTCCAGAACCTATCTATCAAATAGGAAAAAAATAGACCCCCTCTCCCTCTGCGTGGTGTCATTTTTCTCTTCAGCAGTCTAGAATATATTTCTTTCAAGCAGGAAGAAAATTGCACTGGACTAGATTGTGATCTCTGAGAGAAGTCTGTCAACCTGAAGTAAATCCAGAACTTGGAATTATTTAGGATTTACACCAGTTCAGGGAGATCATAATCCGTCCACAGTGCTTTTTGTTTGTCAAACTCAAAGTATAAATACAACATCAGAAACCGGTTAACATTTTCAGGCTGGAGAGAACACCTCAACATTTGGCGTCATCAAGGGGCTGGGGGGGAGAATCAGAAAAAGCCAGAATAAGGTGTTTTAAAAAGTTACACGCTGAATCATGAGAAACAGGGTTCTGATCTCACCAGGGCACGGACAGAGGGATGCCTGCAGCCCAGAGCAGGGCAGTGCTGCTCTGCTGGGGCTGGCAGAGCTGTGCTGGGGCAGAGCTCACACCTCTCCCTGGGGCCTCTGCTCAGCAGAAGGGGCTGCTTGGCCAGTGGGATCCTCAGGGCCTTGCCCATGGCCCACCCTGCCAGGGCTGCTGGCTCCCTGCCCGCCCCTGCAAGGGCACAGTCGGGGCAAGGCCCACAGAAGCAACACAGGGATTTCTGAGGCTTTGCCCAGCCTGTCTCATGGGATTTCTGACCGTCCCCATCTGCAGAGGACAGTCCCTAACAGCCAGGGAGACCCTGCACCTGACCGGTGCTCCAGTGACCATCAGCCCTTCCTGGGGTCAGTCCACGCTTCTTCACTGGCTGGTGCTGCACGACCACGTCTGTGTTGCCTGTAAACACCTTCCTGTTCTCAAACAAGAAGTGCACAAAATTCACCTGGCTGGTTGAAGCATTTCATTTCTCTATGACCCGGTCAGATCAGAGTGCTGCCACCGCTATGGTTACTTTTCAGACATGAGGGCTTTTAAAAAACGCCCCTATTCCAGCTTTTCCAGCTCCATGGTGGAATGGCTGTGAGAGATCTGTGAGTGACTACACTTTCAAGCAGCTCAGAGGGCAGGGGGTGGAAGCCAGGGTTAGATGGACAGCACCTACCACCTACAGCAGCAAGCTGGGGACTGGGCTCTGCTCTCCCCCACGTGGGGAGATAATGCAGTAAAAAACAAACTAAAACAAAACCCAAAACAAACAAAAAAAAAGCAGCACAGGGCAGGGACAAAAGGCTTGTTTACTCATCAGCACTTTAAATTTTGGCAAGTACTTATTTTTGAATTTTTTTTTTTTTTTTGAAATTGCTTTTCTACCTTTATCACCCGTCCCCTCCAAAAAAAAAAAAAAAAAAAAAAAAAACCAAAACCAAACCACCCCCAGCGGAGGAGTTTCCCATCATCCTCGAGTCATCCCGCTGCGCGTTTGACGGTGCGCTGGGGGTCGGGCCGGTCCCGGTCCCCGTTCGGGCAGGCACTATGTGCCCGCCGGGGAGCGGCTGTGCGCGGGGGACGCGGCCGCGGAGCGCCGGGAGCCGGGCCTGGAGGGGCCGGGTCTGGAGGAGCCGGGCCTGGAGGGGCCGGGTCTGGAGGAGCCGGGTCTGGAGGGGCCGGAGACGGGCGGGAGCTGCGCGGACACCGGGCGGGGGTCGGGCTGGTGGCGGAGCGCGGGGTCGGCGGGGGCTGCGAGCTGCTCTGACGGGAAGGCGGAGGGGAGGCATCGGAGTGCGTCCGGAGGGGATGGAGGCGAGTCTATAGCACTTCCATCGGAAGAAACTGGGCTGGCACAGCGTCCTTCTCCTTGTAGGTACCGAATGCACTTCTTTTTCCTCCTGGAACAGCGCGCAGAGAGGACTCGGTCAGTGACGAGGGGGGGCACCGGCAGCTGCAGCGCTGCGGGGACACCGCCAGGAGGCGCCGGGAGAGATCCAAGGGGAAGCGCTCCGAGGGAAAGGATTCCAAAAATAAGGGGGCTCGAAGGGAAAAGGGCTCCGAGGGAAAGGATTCCAAAAAAAGGGGGCTCAAAGGGAAAAGGGCTCCGAGGGAAAGGGTTCCAAAAAAAGGGGCTCGAAGGGAAAAGGGCTCCGAGGGAAAGGATTCCAAAAAAAGGGGCTCAAAGGGAAAAGGGCTCCAAGGGAAAGGGTTCCAAAAAAAGGGGCTCGAAGGGAAAAGGGCTCCGAGGGAAAGGGTTCGAAATAAAA
>JAYRBT010000028.1:8115963-8128056 GCA_036023395.1 Myiotriccus ornatus | reverse complement strand
AAGGGCTCCGAGGGAAAGGGTTCCAAAAAAAGGGGCTCGAAGGGAAAAGGGCTCCGAGGGAAAGGGTTCCAAAAAAAAGGGGCTCGAAGGGAAAAGGGCTCCGAGGGAAAGGATTCCAAAAAAAGGGGCTCGAAGGGAAAAGGGCTCCGAGGGAAAGGGTTCGAAGGAAAAGGGGTTCAAAGGGAAAAGAGTTCCAAGGGAAAGGGTTCGAAGGGAAGGGGGTTTGCCCGCAACACGGGAACAGGAGGAGGAGGTAATGAAACCAGGAATAAAAATAAAAAAAAAAAACAAACCAGTAATAAAAATGAAAATAGGAAAAAATAAAAAGAGAAATAATAAAACAAAAAATAATAATAAAATTAAAACTGTAAAATGAAAATAATAAAAGCGGAGCAATATAAAATAATAAGAATATAAATAATACTACTAAACACGATAAAAATAATAACCCGCCAAACAATAATTAAAATCAACCCAGGAGGTCACTCCTCACCAGCCACCACCCTGGCTCCTCAGATTCTGGGAGGCTGTGTGGGGTGATCGTCTCACGAGTTCAGGACCAAATCACGGCCCCTTCGGGGTCACCCTCCCCCCAGAGCCCCCAGAGCCCACCATGGCCCACGGGACACACGTGTGCTGGTATCACGGGGCAGTCACACCGCTGTGGTCAGCAGTGCTGGGTGGGACACTGCTGGGACACTGCCCTTCACAACCAGTCCTGGCTTTTCTCATCCCAAAATCTGAAGGTCCCAAGAGCCCATTTCCCAGCACTTTCCTAGACCTGTGCACACAATCATCTACTTTGAACCACAGACTGGTTTGGGTTGGAAGGGACCTTAAAGCTCATCCTGTTTCAACCCCGTGCCATGGGCAGGGACACTTTCCACTAGACCAGGTTGCTCCAAGCCTTGTCCAACCTGATCTGAGCTCTCAGCTCTTCTTTTGGCAGCAGGAGCTCCTGCTCTCAGCTATTTGTGCATCTCAGCATATTTCCCACCTCCAAGAACAACTCAGTGACGCAGCTGAGTGCAAAGTGCTCAACAGAGATTCGGGAAGAGGGAAGGAATTGGCCTGGGACTGGCTGGAGATGGTTGAAGGTTGTCTGAGGTGTTGCTTTGGATGCTGGAGCAGTCCAAGTACAAAATGACAGTACACAGACACCGACTGGGGAGAAAGATTTGGCAGCAGGACCTGAACGGCCCTGCAGTGGTGCCAAACTCAGTTCCACGCTCCCATTCTGTGGAGTGTGACACACAGCTCATCAGCTGGGGAAGGATTCACTGAGCAAAAGGGTTTTGCCAGGAAGTACCCCATGGCAGCTCTCCTCCCCTAGCCCTGCTCTTCTGGCAAGAAGCCTGCTGGGACTGGGAAGGTCCTGAAGACACCAGCACCTCAGAGCAAGGACCAGCCTCCCCTCATCCCTCCTGGAGAAGACACTCAGGTTTCCCACTTGTTTGGATGTCATGATTTGGGGGTCTCACACCATTTTTGCTGTAGCTCATTTGGCACGATTCCTCCAGATCCCTGGACAGTTCTGTTCAGTATTTACCCTGAACTCCAGGTGCCATCTCATGCACCTGATTGTTTTAACTACCCCTGGCTGTCCAGAGTCAGTCCCTCACACTGTTTTGTCTTTGCACACTCTGCTGAGCTCGTTTTCCTTCTCTCCATGTGACAGATCCCTCATGTCACTTGCTGTGGGTCCTTGAGCACCTCTGCAGAGATCTCAAACAGAAGAGCCCTCAAGATGTCACCTTAACAGTAGCAAGGGGACAATTCCTCTGCTGGAGATGGCATTAATGACTTTACTGCTAAAACAGGTAGAAGAACATCTTCCTCCCACCCAGCTCCCTGCCTTGGCTGCCTCATTTGAGGAAAACAGATCAAATGAGAACTCGCTAATGCGGGCACACACCTTTCTTTGATCTTCCTAATGAAAAACCAGACAGTGTGAGAATGTGTATTAGCTAGTCCAGTATGAAACATGACTTGCACTGGATGTGAACAAGAGCAGTGCTGTTACTGCTGTCAGTGCCATCGTCAGCCGTGGTGACCCAATTAGTGCGACAGGAAACACGACAGCCCGGCATTAACTAGCAGGGTATTTTCCACGGGTGGCAATTCCCCAGAGCAGACGGGCCTGAGGAGGAGCCGTTTCCCACAGACATCTCGGGAGTAGATGCAGGATGGAGTTTCAATGACCTGTTTAAGGTGACACGAATCTGTCCATCGATTCATTGGTCTGATTTACAGACGTGGGGAGAAAAAAGCAGGTGTGACACTACAGACTGCTGGGAATGGACCCATCCGTGGGTTATGCTGAGGGGGATGTTACACAGCTAAAGGGGTTTATCTCCCTCCTTTTAGGAACTTATCCCTCTTCTTGGAGGAACTACAGGGTGAAAGTTCCAAAGCAGCACTGTGAGTCTTAACCAGGTCACCTCTCCTGTGGATGGAAATCCTCCTGGGGAAGTTGTTCTCTGCAGGTGACCAGAGCAGGCGGGACAGGAGCCCTGGAGCGTTAGTGCAGGAATTGCAGAGCAGCAGCTCTGGCTGACCAGGGTTTGGTTACACAGGGGACACAGTAAGAGCATGCCAAGGTCTCTGAGCACTCCAGCAGCCTGTGTTAATTGGGAAGCCGTGCAGAGGAGAAGCTGAATTCAGAGTTGGAGTGGAGGCAGAGCAAAGGTGGAGGAATTGCCCACAGAGGCACAGGGCACCCAGCCCAGCTGCGGGAGGGATGGGGCCTCCAACAGCCCCCTCTGGACACTCAGGTATTACTGAGACACTAAGAGAGCTCTGTCCGGATTCTTTCTCATGAAAAAACGGTGCCTGATGACACCACCTGGGGTTTGAAATGTGGCACCCCAAGGTGCAGGAGGGGAGCTCAGCTGGGGCTCAGCCACAGGGACCAGAGCTCGGGGTGCAGCAAGGTCTGGGCCAGATTTGGGTGCACTGAATGGTTTTAGTCACTTCCAGCTGCAGTAAGCACATCAACCAATACTTTACTTCCAGCTTTTCCTACAGTCCTTAACACACTGCTGTGAGAATGTGCTCGAATCACAGACCTCTGTCCGGGCTGGGGCCTCCCTGTGCTCCAGTGCCCAGGAGCTTTTTCTGCCTGGCTGCCTTTGCAGCCCCCCTGAGCCAGGCAGCACTTGGTTGATGCACTGAACTTTCCTATCTCCTGGCCATGTCCCTTCCCTGGAAGCCTGAGGGGCAGGGCACTGCACTGTTTTGCTGCTCGAGGCTGTCCCACCCCACCCGTGGTGGGTACTGTGAAATTTTAAGGGTCAGGAAGAGCTGGATCCTGAAATACGTCATTAGCCCAGTATAAATGGGAAAAAGAAACCCACTAACTCCTCACTGCTGGCCCTAGGGTGCTGTTTATGTGACTGGAAATCACTAACAGGGGGGAAAAAAGCCCCACAGCAGGGTCACAGAGGTCTCCACCCTGCAAATTAGCTTTTAAGACCAGGGAATTCCATCAGCTGAGGAATATGTACAGCATTACACCAACCCTGCCCCGGAGCGTGCAGCAGCTCCGGGGGCTGCCCAGGGAACAGCCATCCCCGCCGGCACCGGCACCGGGAGGGCACTGCAGCTGCTCCCGCTGTCCCCGCAGCTCCCCAGCAGCGAGGGGGTCCAATACACACCTGCACGGGCCGCACCAGTCCGTTTGTTGGTTGAGGCCAAAGCGAGCTCTGCATTTCTTAGGAGAGGCAGGATCTGAACACAGAAGCATGCGCGGCGAGAATGGGCAAGGCAGAGGCACAAAGAGGAGGAGGAGCAGGAGGAAGAAAAGAGGCAACATCATTTTAGCCACTTGAACACACGACTAACAGATTATAATCCCATTTTTTTTTTCCTTTTCCTGCTGGCACCACCTCTCCTGGAAAAAAGTGATCGTTAGGTAAATATCGGTGATCACTGCTGGCAGCTGGAGGAGGAGGTTTGGGAAACAGCTCTGGGAAACCTGGGCAATTATGGGGAAATTCAAGGCTCCTCAAATTTCTTAAGTTTGGAGAGGCTGCCAAGTCCCAGAGGCACTACCTGGCTCCTGTGTCTGCATCCTTACCTGCTCCCTGCCCTCCCAGCAGCGACTACCAGGGCTGCCAGCGAGCTCGGACTGCGCACGGAAGAAAGAGGAGGAAACGTTGCAGAAGCAGCTGAAAGCAGAGTTAGCACCGAGGAGACCTAGGCCAGGTTATTGCACTCTGCCCCCCATCATTCCCCTTCCAGTTTTAATGGAAAAGCTGTTCTCCATGGCCTTCCCTAAAACGTCGCAGTGTTACTGTTTAATTATGGGACTCATTAGGGTAAAGCCCTATTTGCTTTCAGGCACATCCTGTTTTTCCCTAGTGTTGTAAATGGGATTTGAACAGCACATTTCTGTGCTGGATTCAGCCTCCCTCTCTCAGGCTGCTGTGTGTGACCAGCAGTTGGTTTCAATCCATTATCATTTTTGTATCACACAGACAGGACATATATAGGGATATATATATCTATATATAAAAATATATATATACACACTACATATAGGCCTAAAAGCTTGTATTCCTCTTATCAGCCTAGACACTGAGTAGGATCAGTAGTGTTAATTAAAGTGAAGACACAACTGGGACAGAGTCATGGAATTGCTTTTTTTGGACAATTCAAAGATGTCATCCAATGGTGATTCATGAAATGAATGAGATAATCTGAGTGTTATGAATTTTTGCAGGCTGCAGGATTCTGGTTGCATGGATGTGTAAACCACAGCAATAACACCAGAGCTGGCCCCCATATCTTAACCAACAACTGAATAGCTTATCATATGGATGACATAGTTTCATCCAGAAGTAAGAGCAGTGAGCAGTAATGGTGAGCTGGAGAGTGGGAAAAGCTCTTTGTGACTCTGCAGGCAATCCCAGAATGGACACACTGAACAGGCTGTCCAACTTCATGTATACGTGATGCCACAGTGGGCAAGGACAGTTCTCTCGATGGTTTATGATGAATATTTATTGGTACAGGTATTATTTGTTCCTGATATGGCAGAAATGCTTTAGAAATCAGCACAGGAATAGCCTTGGATGATGGGGATACGTCTGAAATCTGTCAAAAGGGCCTTTCCTCGTCAGCAGTGGGGTGCAGGGAGGCAGCTGGTGCTGGGTTTTAGTGTGACTTTGCTTCAGAAACTCTTGGTTATTTTGAAATGAAATCCAAACTTGGGGTAGCCCCATGGGTGATCTTCAATCCTGTCACTGCATTTCATCCCACCCACATTGCTGATGCATTTGAGAGTTTCCTTTAATTAATGACACCTGTAGGTCTGATGGGAACATGCACCCTGAATGTTTTCAATAAATTAAGTGTAGTGATAGTTTATATGAAGTTACACAGTTGCCATAATCTGATCTGTTCGGTTTTCACCCACTCCCCGTGTTCTAATTCGAACACGTCTACGAAAAAGTCACAGAAACGTTAATTTGCCGTGTCTTAAAAAAAAAGACCAAATGAGTGTTTCTTTGGTTAAGCTCAGGAGAATAAAGGAAAAACGTGGTAAAACACAACAAGTGCTTTGGATTGTCCCCTGTGAGTGGGAACACGGGGACAGCCACCGCACGCACGCGTTTACCTGAGTTGGAATCTTGCTGCTTTTCCCGTGTTCGTCTCTTCTTTTTCCCCTGGGAAACCAAAGGAAAGGCTGTTATCCCTGCTCCAGGAGAACGAGGGTGCTGTGCAGGGTGTTTGGGGCTGGGCTGGGTGCTGGGGATGGCAGCTGCCCCACAGGTGACCAGATCTGGTAAGAGCCACAGTGCTGCTGGCTCAGCCCATTCCAGGGAGAGATGAACAGGGAAGGGCTGCAAAGGGACTGCTCAGGCTTATCTATCAACAGCTGATGCTCCTGCCATATTCTTATTCCTTTTCCTTCTTTATGTTTCTAAAAAGCCGTTGTCCCATTTTAGCACCTTCCCTGTTTCCAAAACATGTTTTCCAAAACATGCTTTAATGTAGTGCCTTATACCCAAACAGAAATTGCTCCTTAACGTTCCCTGATTTCAAATGGGAAAGAAAGTTTAAGGAAATCCCCAGAAATTTATTTTCAAATAACACTGACCTATTTCAGTGCTTTGGCAGCTCTGGACCCATCTCTCACTCTTCTTCCACTAACAAGCAAGCCCTGTTTTATCCCCAAACTGCCTCTCTTGATTCACAAGATGCAGCAAGTCCCCTCCTGCCCTAATGAGCCGCTAATGAGGGCACAGCAGCGCAGGAGCAAATCTGGCTGTGGGGAGCAGCAGCTCACAGGCCTGCCTTTGACCCGTGACTTTTTATATGACTTCTTGTGGTTTGAGTGAAGGTGGAAAGCTCTGAGCTGTGGTGAGCTGTTTCTTCACTGGGGAAGCAACTGTATTTCCTGCCCGATATCCGCATCACGTGCTGCAGAAGTGACCTACATTCCTCCTCCTCCTCCTCCTCCTCCTCCTCCCTGCTCAAGCTCCGCAGAGAACAGCATCTCTTCAACAACCACAACACCCAAACCAGCTGGTTTGCAATGCTGGGAGGACCAATATCCATCTTCTGGAGCAAGGAACCAGCCCTTGATTCCCCAAGGAACCAGATGAATGATGATACAGATTGAGATTTCCATGGAGGGTTTGCTTGGTGATGTGTCCTTCAGGTGTTAACACCCTCCAGATCCAGATGTGTGCCCATCAAAATGTGGGCTGGGGGTTTCCCCTCACCTCTGCTTTTTCTGCATCATCTCTGTCCTCTGTTTTTTAGGGGGGTTTGGGGTGTTCTGGGCTCTTTAAGGGTGTTTTCTTGCCCTTGGTGGAGTTTGGGATTTCTGGAAGGAGGGCTGTGGTCAGTGTGGGATGGATGGAAGCTCACTGGGCAGCTCCCAGGGGAAAGAAAGTGTCTGTGAGGGAAATGATGGAGCCTTAGATCAAAGGGCACAGAGTCCTTGAGTGGATGGACAGATATCTGAAGACTTAATGTGTGCTTTGCTTCAGGTCTCTAACGAGCTCATTAGGCATGTGATATCAGAACAGTCAAGAAAGTCACAAGGAAAAACCCTCTTCAAAAAGAGCCACTATTTTAAATCACAGAATACTAAAATGGTTTGGGTTGAAGGCGGCCTTAAATATACGCTGTTTCAAACCCCTGCCATGGGCAGGGACACCTTCCACCAGCCCAGGTTGCTCCAAGCCCTGTCCAGCCTGGACTTGGACACTTCCAGGGATCAGGGGCAGCCACAGCTTCTCGGGGCAACCTGTGCCAGGGCCTCCCCACCCTCCCAGATATCTCAGCTGCTGCCCAAGATGCACAGAGCAGTATGTTTCCATAAAACTGGATTTCCAAAGACCGTCTCCATCACTTCAAAGCTCCTCTTCCTTACTACTTCTATATGCTTGGACAATTGAGCAGACAAACACCTGTGGCAGCTGGGGCTGTACCACCCATCCTACAGACAGGCAATAAGCCGGGAGGGTGCTCAAAATGCTCCTGAAATGCGAATTCCCACGGCGCTGGTGCCACCAGGAACGGCACTGCCGGGGCCAGGCGGGTTGTTTGGCAAACACCAGCTGGGTTATTTCGGGCCATGCCAAGGGAAGGGGGGGCCGAGCAGGGCGGGCACTCACGTAGTTGTCTCTGGCAGACCAGCCAGGGTAGAGCTGCATGTGGAGCTGCCGTTCCTTGCGAGCCAGTTCGTAGTACTTGGCCTGCTCCTCCCGGGACAGCGCGTGCCACTGCAGGGACACACAGGGCAGTGAGACACGGCCCCGCCGCCCCTCCCAGCCCGCCCCACCACGGCCACGTCTGACCCCGAGTGTTTAAGGGATAAGAGCACCCGGTCCTGAAGCAGGTGCTTGTTACGTGCTGAAGAGCAGCTGCAAGGGATGGGGATGTGGCACTGGGGTGATGGTGCTGGGCCCACGAGCTCTTACCCGCCTTCCCAAGATCTGGTTGATGGCAGCGCTCTCCTTCAGGGTGCACTCGGCGATGACTTTCGCCCGCATTTCTTTCATATACAACATGAAAGCGTTCAGGGGCTTCTTGATAGTGGGCTTCTTGGCTTCCTTCTCTCTCTTTGGTTCTGGTTGAGGTTTCCTTGGTGGGACCAAAGGAGGAGCTGTCAGCACCAGAGCCACCCTCCAGCCTGGCTCAGCAGAAAACTCCCCCCCAAACCACCCCAACAGCACGAGCGGGCAGGGGGCCTGAGATCTGCACCTCAGATGCAGACACAGCTCGGGGCTCACCCATCCTGCCCCCAAACGGGGCGTTAGGAGCGATGAATGAAATGGGTGCCAAGGTGCCGTTTCACGAGCCCTGCCTGCACTCCCAACTCACATGTTCCGGTCATAGTGCTCCATGTCCTGCTTGCCGGAGTGGGGCACGATGGCGGGGTGCGGGATGCCGGTGGTGTGCATGCCGGAGCCCAGCATCAGCGGGTGAGTGAACCTGCAACAGAGAGCGGGTGAGCCGTGCCGGGCGGGCCGTGCCGGGGCCGTGGGCACGCCGGGCAGCGTCTCACGGGGACGGCGCTCAGACGTGGCGGAAGCGGACGGGAAGCGGAGGACACGGAAAGCACGTGGGTGCTGCCAGGCTGGAGGGGGCAGGCAGTGCCCACCACCCCGGGTCACCCCTGCAGGCACGTGGCCGGGAAGGGTCTGGTGCCACGGCGAGGGAACCGCCTGCAGCGGGAGCCGGCCTGGCCGAGGGCCAGGGCACTTCCAACCAGCAGCTTCAGCTACTCAGATCTCTGCTGCTGCAATATCTTATTAGCACTGCACAAAGAAACAACAGACTCAACCAGGGCTTTGGATGGGAGAGATTAGGACCACCCCGCACCTTCCTTTTAACAGAAACAGCCTAAGTCTGAACACGAACCCAATTGCAACTCTAGGAGGTGCACCTTGCCTGAGCAATGCTCTCCCCAGCGCAGGCTGAGATCATGAGAGGTCTCGCTAGCTCTCAGGCTTCATTAGCTCTCTCTGGAGCTTTGGAGGGTAAAGCCAGCACAGTCAGCTTTGCCAAGCTTGCCACTTTATGACTGCAGCTTGAGATGGCAGAATTGCCCATGGGAGATGAACTGTTCATTAGATATGCTGGCACGAAAAGAAAAGCTGTTTAATTTAATCCACCAGCACAGTCTGATCCTTATCTGACCAGGTGTACTTTCTCGGCTGCAGCACTGCTGCAAAATCCACCCCAAAATCCTGCAAGCAGGAGCTCGGGGAGGCTGCTGGGGCTCCGTGGGGAACCGTTAGCTCCTCCTGCCTTCGCCTTCCAGGCTGTGCAAGGGTGATGGCTCGTGAGCAAGGAGGGCTGGCAGCACTCCCTCCCCTCTTCTGCAGGACTAGGGGCGCCGTGGATGGAGGGATGAACGGCATGGATCGAGGGCTGCGAGGATCCAGGTTTCTGCATGGCTAAGGGCTCTCACGAGTAAGGGTTTGCCTGGTTTTCCTGTGGGAAATCTCCACTAACAGCTCTTCAGGACAACATGAAGCAGAAGCAAAAGCTGGTGCATGAGCCCAGACACCCCCATGGAGCCACGGGGGCTTTGCCCAGCAGCACACCTGGAAGGGCTGGGCTCTGTGATGCCTATCCACAGTGATGTACTGTGCTCCCCCAAAGACAGAAGCTGTGCTTTTGTCTCACAGAACTGACCTGTGCCCGATGGGAGGGCAGCAGGTCACTGCCCACTGCCTGTCCTGCTTTTAAAGCTGAGACCAGGAACACAGACGGGTCTCTGCAGAGCAAAGCTCAGTGGTGGTGGCAGCAGGGAGACATCCAGGATTAGGGTGACACGGAGCAAAATCCTGAGCAGTGGCTTCCAGCCCGTTTTCCCAATGCTGAGCTGAGGGCTGGGGTTTCTGGCTCTGTTTAGACTTCTGCTCCATTATACCCCAACTGCTGTGCATCCTTCATCCTCGATACTCCCTCGAGCACCCTCTGGACCAGACACTGCCTCCAAGCGCCTTCTCTCCCCATGGCTGCCCCGGGGCGGGTGCGTGGCTGTCCCTGGTGGCCGTGGTCTGCTGCAAGCTCCTGCTGCACACACTGCAAGCTGCGAGACCGGCCGAGCTGCTGCCCTGTGTCACACAGCCCATACTCACCTGGAGAAAGAAGCCCCAGCAGAAAGCGCTGACGAGTACGGCTGTCTAAATCCACATGACGGGAGCGGATAGACAGACTGGCTCTGCCTGGGATCAGGAAGAAAGAGGCTATAAAGTATCCACAGCTACGTGGTGTTTCCTAAAGATACCCTCTGCTAAGGGGACTCGGGGCACCGATACCCCTGGCTGGCAGGACGCTCGGCCTGTCCTTTTGATTCAAGGGGCACTGCAGGACTTAGACTTTATTTTGAGAGAATCTGGGACTTCCTACAAAGGTTGGATTCAGTTCTGACCCCCCTCCAACCCTGGTGCTGAGCAGCACTGCAGCTTTGAGTTTATCTGGTTAAAATGCAAAATGCAGAGGTGTGTGCTGAAAAATCAGCTGCTATTGCACAGGAGAAGTTTCTCAGAAGAGCACAGCTTGACCAGAAAACTAAAGCCTGGTCAGAGTCTCTGTGCAGTGCACAAGAGGCTGCACCAGGAGGATGAATATGAGGAAGAACTTCTTTACTGTGTGGGTGACTGAGCACTGGAACAGACTGCCCAGAGAGGGTGTGGAGTGTCCCTCACTGAGGATATTCCAGAACCATCTGGATGCAATCCTTTGCCATGTGCTCTAGGATGACCCTACTTGAGCAGAGAGGTTGGATCAGATGACCCTCTGTGGTCCCTTCCAACTTGACCCATTCTGTGACTGTGATCCTGTGATGCCCAAGCCCTGGAACTTCCTGGTGTCTGGAGAGAAAGTACCTACTCTGCCCTTGTATTCAGGAATACTCTGGTTTCCCCAGCATATCATTTCAAGGATGCCCATCAGTTTTAAACAGCCAAAAGCTCATTCCTTTTCAAAATGTTTTCATACTGGGGACTGGGCATGTACCAGACCTGGAGCTGGAAATTATTTTTGAGATAGTAAAATAACTATGCAGGAAGTTCCTTGTTGTTCCCAGTAAGGGAACCCCCACATTTTCATATGGAAATAGCTCAAAAATATCTTGGCTTATTCTGCAAACCCATCAAAAGATGCTTCCAGCCTAAAACTGCATATGGAAACTGAGATTATAAATCACAGAGTGGTTTGGGTAGGAAGGGACCTTAAAGCCCATCTTGTTCCACCCCCTGCCATGGGCAGGGACACCTTCCACTAGTCCAGGTTGCTCCAAGCCCCGTCCAACCTGGCCTAGGACACTTCCAGGGATGGGGCAGGATGGGGTGCTTACACCTGCGCTGGTGCTCATGCTCCTCTGGCCAGGCTGCACAGGAGCTGTGCCCAAACCCAGCACCAGCTACTTTCAGCTCTAAGAACCAAAAACCCCACTAAAAGTCCACTCTCATCAAGTGTGGTGCCCCGGGAAGGATCGAGCTCTTGGATGCCTGGGATTTTTCAGGGCCAAAGACAAGGTTCTGCCCTGCAGAGGAACAGTGACAGTGGGGCATCAGTCAGGCTGTGCTGGGCAGGAAGGAGGTTCCTGTTTCTGTTGCTCAGGGAGCTGCTGTGTCTCGGCTTGACCGAAATCTGCAGGATCTGTGTGTAGGGAAGGCTGTTTACACCCTGCCAGGCAGGAGCCTTCTCCCACCCCTTAGATGTCGGCGGGTATAAACACACCAACAAACAGCCAAGTGCTGCCGCACCGGGAAACCCAAACAGCCTTTGAAGTTGGAGGCGGCTGCCCCAGGGCCGAGAAAACACTCAGAGCTAATCCAGAAGCGACGTGGGTTCCTCCAGAGGCTGGGACACCGGGATAGGAACGGGGTCGGGCACTCGCAGCTTCATCCGAAGTCCCTCTGACGTGCAAGTTAGTGCAGCTGCAAAATCAGCCCCTGATGGTTGGGAATGCACAACTGCAGCCTATCATATCATGGAATTACAGACTGGCTTGGGTTGGAAGGGACCTTAAAGCTCATCCAGTTCCATCCCCTGCCATGGGCAGGGACACCTTCCACTAGCCCAGGTTGCTCCAAGCCCCGTCCAACCTGGCCTTGG
>JAYRBT010000028.1:8092543-8115863 GCA_036023395.1 Myiotriccus ornatus | reverse complement strand
CCACCCCCTGCCGTGGGCAGGGACACCTTCCACTAGCCCAGGTTGCTCCAAGCCCCGTCCAACCTGGCCTTGGACACCTCCAAGGACGGGACACCCATAGCCTTTCTAAGCAACCTGTGCCAGGACCTCACCACTCTCCAAGCAAAGAACCTCTTCCTAGTACCTAATCTCTCTCCTCTTTCAGTTTTACACCGTTCCCCCTTGTCCTATCACTATCTGCCCATATAAAAAGTCCATCTCCTTTTTCATAAGCTCCCTTTGCGTACAGGAAGGGGCTCTGAGGTCTCCCCAGAGTCTTCTCTTCTCTGGGCTGAACAACTCCCGCTCCCTCAGTATCTCCAGAGTATCACCAGATGCTGGGGGGCAGCTCAGACAGCAGTGGGACAGCAGTGCAGGGGCTGCCGTGGCACAGGGGAGTGCCACCATGTGCAGGTTCCTGGCCAAGGTTAACTGCCAGGCTCCCAGGAGCAAAACTCACTTGACTGGACTCTTGGAGGCTTTTATCCGACTGTCATCCCAGCTAATTACAGAGACAGTGATTGCAGCTCCTTCTCCTGAAGCTCTGTGAGAACGAAGCCCGTTTCTGCCCAGCTCCTGCCTGCCAGCTCGTGCAGCAAAAGCTGCTTCCTAAGTGGCCATCCTGGCTTGGCAGCTGACTCGGTGGCACTGGCACAGGCACAGAGTCATGGAATGACTGGGCTGAAGGGACCCTAAAGATCATCTCAAGTTTCAACTCCCCTGCCATGGGCAGGGACACCTCCCACCAGCCCAGGTTGCTCCAAGCCTTGTCCAACCCGGCCTTGGGCACTTCCAGGGATGGGGCAGCCACAGCTTCTCTGGGATGCATCCGTGGCATGACCATCCCCGGCACACAGCCCTGCTGCCACGGCACGGGGGATGCTGCCACGAACCTGACGGGATTTGGTGCCTCTGCACCCCCCACATTGGTGTGCTGAGCCTCAGCTGGGCACTCCAGGAGTGGGTTTGGGGCTCTTTCCATAAATTCTGGGCAAGGAAAAGAATGAGCAAAAGCTCTATTAGGCACACGTGCCTCGAGGTGCTGCTCTCTGCACGTCAGGCCATTTGTTGCTTTACCATATCTGCCCTATTAGTCACTAATGAAGGCATCTGAGGATGCCAAACCCTGTGGATGATGAAGAAGCTCTAAGCCACGCACCACCAAACAACTGCCCCACAAAACCTCCACAGAAGCCAGACTGCTCTCACTCCATTTGCCCAGGGCTGCCTGAGCAGCACCATCCCATCCCAGGAGTGGACCTTCCATTTGACAAACAAGCTCGTTTCTCTCCAGCTCCCAACTATTTCTTTCATGTTACAGCACAGTCACCCCAGTCCTTGTTTTCCCTGAGGATGAATCACATCATCTGAGGAGTTAAATCATCACCCAAGAGTAGCAGATTTAGCACAGAAGGTAAAATGTAATCTCTTTGAAGCCAAACTCTGTATCAAAGGCCTCAGCTTCTGTTTCCTTGTGGTTAAATATCTGGAACACGAAATTCATAAACAAAACGAAGCAAAAAGATCCCCTATCCCATTCTGTAATTTGTTCTTGTATCTGGAGGTCTCTGTGGGGCTTTGCTGATAAAAATCCCTCAGCGCTGGGGGAAGCTGGCCACATCACCCTCCCTGCACTCTCTCCCTGTCCTGGCCACCCTGAACTGCCACCTGCAGCCACCACCCTCTCTGTCAGCCTCTGCCATGCCCCACGTCCTCAAAAGGGATTAAAAATTAATCAGGGGAGTGACGGTGCCCACCCGGCAGCCGCGGCCAGCCCCGCTCCCCCGCTGCGCTCAGGTCACGGGGACACAGCCCGGGACACGGCCACAGAGCACACACGGGTGTATTTTTAACCTGTGTGCCTGGGGCAGGCTTCCCAACAGGCTCTGCTCTGCAGGATGCTCCTCAGGGCTGGCCCATGCAGGGGGCACATTTTGGGAGCGCTCCAGCTCATGGTCCCTCCTTCCCCATCCCCACTGGGACAGCAGTTCCCACTGAGCCAGCTGTGCAGTGGCCAGGCTGTGGGGACTGGGGTCGTTTGCTGGGCAGGCCTCCGCCATGGAGCACTTTTTCCTTGTGTGTCAGACCCTAAGAAACACCATGGCCCGGCAGATGGATCATCCCACAGGATTACACTGTGCTGGTGGCACGCTAAGGAAAAGCACTGTTTGTGCTGCAAACTCCAGCAAGAGAGAAAATCACCCCCCACTCAAAAGAGAGACTTTTGCTGGGATTAGGAGGGATAGGAAGGAAGCTCTCCCTGGGTTCCCTAATCCACACAGGCAGCTGGAGGTACGGCAGGAGACAGTTTTGGATCAGGCAGGCTGTAACACCTCTGCAGGGATGCCAGGACGAAGCCCTCAGCCCCTCCACAGATCTGCTCCCCACGTGTGACACGGGGCTACATCCTCGTCCCTGTTCACCCAGCACACAGGGGGGATGAGGCTGAGGGGGGAGCGCTGTGGAGGCCACGGGAGCGCTGCCCGCTCCGTAACCTGCCGGGGCTGGGGGGGCAGAGCCCTCCTCACTCACCATCCCATCGACGGCGTGATCTGTCCCACTCCTCCGGGGGGCAGGGGGTAGAAACCAGGGATGTCTGACGTCTGGGAAGGACGGTGCACTCCTGGGAGAAGGGAGAAGGAGATCAGTCGGACCCAGCACCGCATCCCCCAGCTGACACGGACCACTCCCAACCCAGTCCCCTGGCTGCTTCACCTATGGACACTTGTCCAGCAGGCAATATATGTGAAATATCTGCCTGCAAGTGGCAGGATACTGCAATTCCCCTTTACTTGCTGTGGTTCTCTCTGTGGGGATGTGGTGGGTCAGCCACGTTGCTGCAGAATCACCAACACTCGTGTAAGGTGGAGGGGAGGGCAGCTCGTTCTTGCACAAGCACCATCCCTGCTCCATGCCACCCTGAGGCCAAGCAGCAACTTGCTTTGCTAAGGATTTGGTCGATTCCAGGTGTCCCTCTGCCCTTCCCAGGGAGTCTCCTGAGGTGTTCCATGGACGGTCCAAGTCGTTCCTATGCCCCCTCTGCATCAGCCATCGGCAGGACCCCCCGTGAGCTGGCAGTGGGGATGCTCCAGCAGGCACCGCTTCCATCTCCATTTTAAACAATTTGAGTTCAAAACAATTGTTCTGTGGGCTCTGTGGGTGCCAGGGAACTGTGGAGGAGGGTATGGTGCCAGCTGGGAATTCACCCTTCTCACGGGGAATCCCTGTGTGATCTTCAAAGCCGCTGGCACGGGCAGCATGGCCAGGGGACACAGCCCAGCATCACTCCCTTCCACCTGGACTGGAAAACATCCTGCAGAGCCTGAGGCTGCGGGTGGGACTCAGACAACCACGGAGCTGCTGGCAAAAACAGCCTCCAGCTGACCCCTGCACTGGGAGACTGGAGGGGCACTGGGGCTGAGCTCTGAGGCACAGGGGGGTAATGCTGGCTGCTACCTCAGACAAAAGCTGGGGACAGGGATCGGCCACTGGCTGTCCTGGGTGATAAATACATGGAATAAATTGGAGATGAGTTGCAAGCAGTTGCAAACTCGGAAGTCTGGACTTTTTTTTTTAGGTGTATCGATGATAAATTATTAATTAGGAATGACACCAACATACTCCGAGCATCTTATTAGGAGTTAGCTAAAATAAATATATCACTGACCTGAAAGGAATATATAACTCAGTTTGAGATTTGCTTCAAGCAGCCCACTGGAGGGTCAAACAAAACCAGCACCCATGCCAGGCAGCTGCTGGAATATCCTGAGATTTGCACCTCCAACAATACGAGTTGCATAAGCCAGAGCACAAGTTATTCTTGCTGGCCCAGTGGTTGGGGCACCAACCACTGACTCAGAATTCCTGCTTGTATTTCCTTGTCTGTGTGTCCTTGGGCTACTGTGAGACACTTTAAAGGGATGCTGGGAGAATGAGTATGATGGTGACTCTCAAGCGCTTACACTGGGTGATAATGGGAGCTATTTCAGTGATGCAAACAGAGATGGGACACATCCAGAAGGAACAGGGAAGAAAACCCTGGCCCAGCAATACAGGCATGGGGCATGATCACAGCTGCACCACAGAGGCGGGTCCCAGCTGAGGATGGTGATCTGAACACCTCCACGAACAGGACCTGGGGGTGTCTGGGAGGGACAGACTCCCTGTGTCTGTAAATGCGCAGGACTCATGGGAAAGGGGAGACTGGGCAGTGCCTGCATGGAGGGCACACGTGGGTGGGCAGCCAAGGACAGCTTCCCAGAATTGCTGACCCACCACAGAACGCTCAGGGACTACCCCAATGCCACCTGTAGCCTCCACAGAGGGACACAACCAGCTCCTCCCTTGGGTGAGCTGCTCCTGCATTGCTTAAGGCTTCCAGCAGTGGGTCCCAGCAGGCAGCTCACAGTGAGGGGCAGGGCTCTGCCAGGCTCTGCCAAGGCAGAGGGAAGGAGGGTGTGTCGGGTCACCTTCCCTGCAGACTCAGAAATCTGCAGGCTTCCTCTCGGGACTCAAACTCTGCAGTGAGCTGAGCTTTGGCAGGTTTATTTTGTTAACTCTTCTTACTCTTCTGCTGAGTTTATTACGCTCTGGTGGCTGACAAGCAAAGTGCTGCCCGGAAGACAACCAGGATGTGCCTGGGTATCTCTTACACCAGACCTAAATCCTGCCCATCACCATCCCTGGTGAGTCCAGGATGTGGCCTCTGGGTTCAGACCAGGGATCACTCAGCGGGTTCTCCAGCCAAGAGCATCGTTGATAACCCATTGTTTTATCAACAATGTTAACTTGGTGAAGCTGATGCCTCCAGGATAGTTTGGATCACTCCTGGGTGGAGGCTTTTGCCCAAATCACCACATTTGGTTTTGTGCCTCTGTTTTGGCGCTGATTTCTGGGCTCTGATGGACCCTGAAATCCTTCCTGAATACAGTTTGACACAAAACTGGGAATTTGCTTGCTTTCCCATGAAATCAAGATCATGTTTGTGTAAAAGCCTGGATAATCTGAAGAGAAGTTCTGCACTAATGTCAGGTTGAGAAAAGATTGATTTTACACTCAGTTTGCCAGTAACCCACGAAGAATGATGGAATGATGGACTGGGGTGAATTCCTCTGCACATACCTGTCTTTCAGAGTTCAGGGTATATTTTACAGTTCAGGGTTTAACCTCTGCCTACTGTACTTTCCCCTGTAGCCTCAAGAGCCAGCTGACGTGGCCTGAGCTCACACAGGAACCCGAAGAACCGAGTGACAACCACACAACGTGTGGCTATGGGGACACACATGTCACAATCCAGTCAGCTATCAGACACTGATCCTGTTTAGTCAAAATATTTCCTGTTTCAAGCATTTATTTTCTCAAAACGACAACCTGACAACAGTTTGGGTATGAGTCAAAGGAAAGATTACTTTCCATTTTCTGGTTGACTCTTGCACATCACCGCGCAGCCTCTGGTCTGGTCTCAAGGTACAGGACAGCTTGTACAGAGAACTGAGCTCACCCCACCAGCAGGGCTGGCACTCTGGATACCAAACTGCCCTTGCCCAGGATCACAAAGCATTGCCAATAAGCTCAGTAACCTCCTACTGCTAAGCAATGCCCCAGCTGACCAAAGCTCTTGACTTTTCTCATTGATCTGGGAGCAGGAAGGTGACAGCTTTCATCTCAGTGGTCTCCAGCCCTGTCCCCCTCCCAGCACACAGGTCCCCAGCGCTGCCACTACCTTGTTTCTGGTTGATGTCAGCGGGCAGGTGGGGCGAGTGGGAGCCGTGGCTGAAATGGTCGTTGCTGTACGGGATGAGCGGGGTGAGCGGGTGGACTCCGTGGGACGGCTGCACAACGGGAACTTTGTTGGACTGCAAGACACAAGGAGGGAGGGCACTCAGAAATCATCAGGATCCATCAGCAGAAAGGGCCAGTGCCCTCTGCAGTCCTGTGGTTGGAGGCGAGGCTGGGAATGACTAAAAGCACTGAACAAATTACTAAACAAACATTACAGCACCCTGCAAGAAAAATCCATCAACAAAGCAGGGACAACAGCTCTCACATCTTTCACATTCACTCTGAAAGCCACTCTTGGGCCTTCCTAACCAGGGCTCTCATGCAGGGACAGACACAGAATCACAGAATCATTTAGGTTGGAAAAGACCCTATAAAGACCAAGTCCAACCATTAACCCAGATCTGCCAAGGCCACCACTAAACACTGAGGGCAATGCATGAAAACATGACACGGTCACCAGTGAGCCCTTGGGCTGACATCCCCCTTGGACTGAGGTCCAGTGCTGGGAGAAGGACAAGTGGGAGCTGAGGCAGCACTGGGGATGCACCAAACCCAGGAAACTAAGCAAAGAAAAACCCTCCTCTTGCAGCTGCCCCTGGTTACACACGGTGTGGCTGTCGGAGCCCAACACCTTGTAACAGGCTCTTTTTGGTGAACATAACGGGAAGTGCCTCTGTGTGTTGGAGCAGAGAGAGGGGAACCTATTCCAAAGAGCTGCACAGCTGTAAGGAACACACACACACTCTGCCATCTACACCAGCCTCCTCGCCCCGAGCGTCTCGTGCTGCTCCCTACATGCCTGGTTTCGCCCAGGGTTGCCTTTAAACCCAAACTTACAGGGCAAAGCCTTGGTGGTGGAATGTTAGGATTTGTCCCAGATTAAATCCAGAAAGAGAAACAGGACAGACAGATCCCAAAACGGGGAGAAAATGGCAACACAGCAAGTCAGACAGCTCTGCAGGCGCTAAGAGCTGTGGGCATTGCCAGCCAGACCTCTTTGGTTCCACCAGAGACTGCAGATAATTTGCTGTGTGACTTTTGACAAGTCATTTAGGATCCCTGGACTCGATTCACCGGTGCCTTTCACTTTGGTAATGATTTTGCTCAGGCAGAATGAGCAGTAAGCTCCAGTTGGATTTGGTGGAGGTGGCACAGACGGAGACAGGGCTCTGGTTGACTTGTCCTGGACCTCTCCCAGCTGCTTGCACAGCAGATTGGGAGTCCTGGGCAAATCCTGTGTTTTGCATCCCTGCTCCAAGGAGGAAACCCATGAAGCGGAAAGGAAAACAGACCAACGGAGAAGCCACTTTACATCTGCCTTTCCCACAAAGGTTTGCTCATGCAAATAAAAACCAAGAGGCATGCAGGTTTGCATCTGAGAATGAATGAATACCCTAATTCCTGATGCTTAACAGGGGTAGTAGATTTACTGTGGGATAGTGGGAATGCAAGCCCCCTTCCCAGCACAGACTGGTGTGGTGCAGGCGTTCCTGTCCTGCAGCAGGGCCACGGGTTGTGTGGTTTTCCCATCAAGAGCAGTGCTGGGCTGGCTCCTGCTTACTTAAACACATGTTTGGAGCTCTGAGCTTCTTCTATTCTTAGCCATGAAATGAGACAAAGAATAGCTTTTCAGTGATATTTCTAAAATTAGCTATGGCTTCGCTTATTTAGGAGCCACAAAGCCCAAGTGAGGGATGTGCCATTCTACGTGTACATTCGAACATGACACTGGAGCAGAGCGAGCTCGATGATGGGCTGTTTTGAAAACTAAACTTAAGCATTTCTGCTGTTCAAAGTAGGGCAGCTCTTTCCTTCCCGTTTGCCTGATCCAAAGCACAGCACCAGCCACCAGCCAGCCTTGCTGCCTGATGACTGAGAACAGCTTTCAGAGCAATGACAGAAGACACCACTACGACTGCAGACGAACTGTCCTGATGCTGATCCACAGGATAGCTCCCCAGGGAAAAGCAGAGAGCAAAGCTCCTTACAGCAAAGGCATGGATTGTCCTGCTTCCCACCAAAGCAGAACATGGAACTGTTCGAGGCCAGGTTAGACAGGGCCAGTGCAAGGTGTCCCTGCCCATGGCAAGGGGGGTTGGACTGAGATGAGCTTTCAGGCCTCTTCCAGCTCAAATCATTCTGTTATTCTATGATTTCATGGTAACCTGGTGTTACAAGAAGATTGCAGCTCGGCTACTCAGATTTTCCATCCATTCAGATGGCAAACAAGATGCTGCACCAGCAAGAAGGGCTGCCATCCCCATGGCCCTTCTACATTTGCCCTGGCCTCACTCAAAAACTTTTCTACTCTTTAAAGCCACGAAGATCTGGTGGGGAAGGATGCTCAGGAAGGAGGCCAGAAACATTTCTGCAAGAGGCTATTTATCCCCTGGCCAGGACTGCAGCTCCTTGTCTTCCCACAGCTGTGCTGTGAAACCACACCTGGCTTACAGAAATCCATATGCCAGAGAAATGGGATCAATTCCTCCTTTTTGCAAGGTCTAGACTGCGTCCCTGCAAATCAGCTGCAGCACATGAACCTTGAAGAGGCTTTTCAAAGCCAGGACTTAGCAGCTGACAGTGTTTTATGCCATAAAACTAACCTGACGTAAATGTTTTCTTCCAAGTGGAGATTTAACAAGAGGGCAGTGGTTTGGTGTCCTCCCAGCAGGTCCCCCTGGGAGGACGTGGGGTGCTGCTGGTTGGGACTTCATGGGGATGTGCTGTGGTTTTCTGAAGCATCTTATTTTGTCTCTTCCCCAAAGCTGGGTTTCAGCACAGCCCAGAGCTGCAGTGACAGAGCTGCTCACTGTCCACCCACCAAAATAACGCAGCTGGTGCCCAGGATCACAGCCCCAACACAACCAAGCTGTCACCTCTTGTCCTTCAGCAGCCATGGGGGGTCATGAAGGGGCTCCAAGGACAGCTCTGCCTCACCTCTCCAGCACAGCCCTTTGAGGGGAATGAGCTGTGCAGCCACGACCTCGTACAGAAATGAAGAGACACCTTTACAGCGACAGCAGAATGGTATTTCCAGAGGGGATGGAGCAGCAGGACGGGGTTTGCAAGCCTGAAGGGCCTTTTTCCCCTCTCAGATTTGCTAAACTGCAGCTGTGCTAAGTGCCCACCCCCCGGTGAGTGCTGCCTGCTTGGTCCCCGTGTGCTGGGCCAGGCACATCACCCTCCCGGGGCCAACCACCCCCACCAGCCTCCCCGAAAATAACCAAAAACCCCCAACACTGCTGGGAGGGAAGGAGGTCCCACTTCGAAGCCAAGAAGTGACTTTAACAACCAGAGGTAACTGGAGGAGCAAACACAGCGCATTAATTATTAAGAAAGACTAATTGTTGGCAGAATTAAAAAATTAGGAGACACCGCTCACGCACGGGGGTCTGACTGCCACGGGAGCTCCAGGCTAGCTGGAAACATCTCTTTTTGCTGAGCACACACAAATCCAGCAGGTGTTTCACATGAGGATCACCCTCACCATCAGAACTCCAGTGGTTTTTGACTCCAAGGTGCCTGATCAGGCTCAGCACCCTTCCCCTTTACTCCCAACCCACATCACACATGCTCTGGCCGTGGGCTGCAGTGGGGTTATATCAGCTGCTGGTTGATCAGAACTATAAATGAGGGGGTTTTGGTCAAAATGTGGGTTTTTCAATAGAAAATCATGTGAGATTATAATCAAACATCACCTGGAAAGCACCTTGTGTTAAGCAAGCATTTTGATTCATTTTTTAAAGACTGATGTATTTAGTCATGACATGCTAAAAATGAGAAGCTTTACTTTGCTGGCTTGATGGAGGGTTTTTCTTTTAAAGACTTTTCTTTTAAACTTAAAAGCCAGTCTTAGCAAAATGTAGCACAGAAGGTCAAAAGTCAAAATTTGAGTGAAATTATTAAACCAAAAAATTTCCATGGCCAGCAAAACTTCAGTTGTTAACTCTGTGAAAATATTAGAAAAAAAAATTTAAATATTTTTTTTGTTCTGCTTGGATGACTTTAGGAAAAGAAACAAATAGAAAAGAGAATGTTTTGTAACCTGTGAAGAGTATTCCTTGCTACAACTGAACACAGCTATTAAAGGCAGAAGCGGTCACACCAGACTTCCTGGGGATCTGCCAAGGGACCCAGCAGCTGCTTCTCTGCATGGGAATGACATTAATTTTCTGATAGAAGACAATTCATAACTAAAATAAATCAGCTTAATTCTACTGCCCCTTTCGAGAGCTGGTGCCCAATTTGGTGAAAAACGTTAAATTTCATGCTGTTAGATTTTCTCTGGGGACATGGCTCCGAGGGGTGCTGTGCTCCCCATGGAGGATAACGGGGTGCTGCCTGCCCTGCATGAACCACAGCGTCGGCCAACACCCTGGAGAGCCCAGAAGCAAGGGAAGCAGGGAGGAGCGTGCTGGGAAGCCCTGCACTGTGGGATCCACGGATGCAGAGGAGCCTGCAGGGAGCAGGAAGCCCCGGGACACCCCAGGGTCAGGTGCCCCCATCACCCCGGTCATGCTGGCCCTGGCAGCACCTCGGGCAGGCTGGAGCACCCTGGGGGTGTCCCAGCACACAGGGCCGGGGTGCAGGGCCGGGGGAGCGCTGTGGTTCCCAGCCCCGCCGGGGAGCAGAGCCGCAGGCAGGTGAGATGAGTCACCTCACTTTCAAACCTCCCCACATCGCCCGCCCCAAGAGCAGAGAAATGAAAGAGCCCTGGGCCAGCCTGGCCACGGCCAGCGTGGGGAGAGGGGCCTGGCCTACGGATGGGAGCTTGGGGTGGCAGCTGTGCCGTGCTGGTGGCCATCAGCACCAGGGCAGAGCGGGGTTTGGGCAGTCCCAGAGCCCTGTGTCACCAGCTGTGCCCTGTGTCCCGCTGCTGGGAGCATCCCCCAAGGCTGATCCTGGCTCAGAGCTGGCAGATGGATGGGCTGAGCTCCATCCCTGCTCCTCTGCCCTGCTCAGGTGCCTGGTGCAGCACAAGGGCTGCCCCATGAGTGTTTGCTCTGACATCACTTCTCAGAGGGGTGAGATGAGATGAGTTGACGTGTCGGCTACGAGAAACAAAACCTACCAAGTTTTGCTGTTGCTGATTCAATGAGGAATTAATTCCTCTTCACTGCAAAATTACTCATCATGCCACAGAATGAAAGGTAGAAGGTCAGGCTGCACCGAGCATGCACTGCTGCTGGGGAAGGTACCTGTGACCGGTGGGACTGTGCCTTGTGCTCTTTACCCATCAATCAACACAAACCAAGTGGTTAGGGACGCACCAGGGACATTAGGCCAGGCTGGATGAGCCCCTGGGCAACCTGGTCTAGTGGAAGGTGTCTCTGCCCATGGCAAGGGGGTTGGAACTGGATGATCTCTAAGGTTCCTTCCAACCCAGAGCACTCTGTGATTCTGTGCTGTTATTAAGGACATTATTAGGTCCATCGGGCCCCAGGAGGGCTCCCAGGGGAACGCTGTCATTTGGGGCACTCGGGGACCCAGAGCTCACGCCTTCCACCCAGCTCTGCAGAGTTTCAGGGTCCTGGTAACACCTCCCAGCTCAGAGCCCCAGACCTCCAGACACATTCACCCCTCGCTGCCCCGGGGTGTCACAGCAGGACATGCTGCGGTAACAGCTCACCCCAAATCCCCACTGCAGGCCGTGTGTGGTGCTGCCTGCACCCCCCGGGCCGGAGCCCTCGGCAGCCGCGGGCGACGGCAGCGCCGACTCATTTCTCGCCTCAGCTCACTCTTTTCTCCTTTCTCACTTTTGCTGCAGTCCCAGCGCCCCAGCCCGCTGCCGCAGCGCAGAGGAAACAGGGAAAGTTAAAGCCACCCACGCCCGGGCGCTGCCCTCACCCAGCCATGCACCCCTCCAGCAAAGCCAAGCTCTGGCTGCAGCTGCAGCATCAGCATCTCCCTGGCCCCTGCACGGGTCAACCAGCCAGGCTGCGGCACGAGGGCTGGACCTGCTCCTTACCCTCAGCACCACCAAGGGCTCCTCCAGGGACCAGACACCACATGCCCCGTGGCCAGAAGAGCCCCACGCACCCCATCTCTGGCTGGCCCTGAAGTGCTTATGAACAGCAGTGAGATGAAGAGGGAAGTAATAATTTGCAGCTATTAATTCTTGCATTAACTCTGCATGTGAATCGCAGCAAGGAGCCGACTGGTTTGAGAGACACATCTCACAGGCAGGCAGGTATTGTCTTTGCTCAGGTTTTTATCCAAATATTGTCCTCACTCAGGTCTTTATCCCTGCATTCCACATTTTGTGGGTGATGGCACACTAATTCCCTCAACTCTTCCCTCTCCCCCTGATTTCTTTCAGCTTCATGAAAATGCAGCTCTGCTTTGAAAATGCTGACGGGGCACCTGGGCAGCCCTGCTCTTCTCTGCACATTCGAGGGGACGTGCTTGCCTTAGGCCAAACTCAGCTCCCCTGATGCTGACTCCCCTGGGACTGGGATGTGCATCAGGGGACAAGTTCCCTGGCATTTCACACCTTCCATGTCCCAGCACAAGCTCCAGACGTGATGGGGACAAATCACAGAATCACAGAATGGTTTGGGTTGGAAGGGACCTGAAAGCTCATCTTGTTCCAACCCCCTGCCAAGGGCAGGGACACCTTCCACTAGACCAGGTTGCTCCAAGCCCCGTCCAACCTGGCCTTGGACACTTCCAGAGATGAGAGAAACACAGGGAAAAAAACCTAAAACCCTTCTAAAAGTTTTCAGTGACCTTCTGTGCTGCTGCTGGTTTCTGGTTTTAAGCAATAATGATTATTATTTTTAAGTTACACTCTGCAGGGGAAATAAGATGAGTTTTTCACAGGGACAGGAAGAGCTGTTTCACTTCTCAAGTATTTATGTTCTAAGAGAAAGATGTAGGTGGTTCTTCGTGAAAATTACAAAAAAAAAAGGCATGGAAAAATAAAGATCAAAAGTCCCTCCCAGAGGCTGCTGCCTTAGGGTGGCAGTTATACCCCATAGCACAGAGGTGGTACCCCCAGAAAAATGAAATTTAGGCATCACCACCCAGTGTTTACAGTCCCATTCCGCAGAAGAGCCACCTCACTCCAGAAGCTTCCTCAACCCTGCAGAAAGTTCCCTCGTGCAAGGCTCTCCTTGCTGGGGAAGCGCTGCTGCTGCGAGTCTCAAAGCGCCTGCTCAGGAGGGGGCAGAAACGCCCCCCAGTCCCAATGTGCCACTGCCACACAGGGCAGCCGTGACATGTGGCTTCGTGGAAACAAATACAGCTCAGGGGCTGCCCCACAGCACCAAACCCCAGCTAGTTTCTCCCCAAAACCAGGGCAATAGGATGCTGGGGGCTGCAGCACCCTCCAGCTATCCCCCCCTGTTCTGCAAAACCCACCCCTGGTTATTGGCTCTCTCGTGTTCTGGGCTATGGAGGAAAAACATTTCTGTCCCCATCGTGCTCTGTGGTTCTGAGAATCTGAATCAAAAGCTGCAAACGCTGGAGTTACCGGTAACAGAGGCTGGGACTGCCAGGGCTCTCACTTGACCTGCAGAGGCTGATAGGATCTGACCTCCTTTACCTCACTTCTCGACGCCGAGCGCTCGCTCCAATACCCAGAATTAATCAGGAAAACGTCCAAGAGGGCAAGGCAGGAAAGCAAAACAAAAGTGTGTCACAGAGGCAAGGCTGGCCCTGTGGTCAGGCTTGAGACATCACCTCCTGAAGGAGCAGGGCCGGTACCTCCGTGCCCAGTGCATAAAGCCAAACCTCAGGGTGCCAAGGCTGAGGGTCTGCACTGTGAGAGCTGTGCCCCAGTCCCAGGTGCTGGTGGTTTGGAGGATTTTCACCTGCTTGGAGAAGCCATTTGCACATCCCAGCTCTAGCTGGGTCTTGGATCTGAACCCAGATAGCTTGTCACATCCTTAGGTATGAGGAAGAAATTCTTCCCTGTGAGGGTGGTGAGGCCCCGGCACGGAGAAGTTGTGGATGCCCCATCCCTGGAAGTGTTCCAGGCCAGGTTGGATGGGGATTGGAGAAACCTAGTGGAAGGTGTCCCTGCCCATGTCAGGGGGTGGTATGAGACGAGCTTTAAGGTCCCTTCCAACCCCAAACACCCCTCCTCTCCAAGGACGCTCTGCAGCAGCAGATGGAAAAACCTGTGAGATCTCCGGGTCCGTGTGCCAGCCAATGAGCCCAGCAGGAACCCTCCAGGTGCCAGTGTTGTGCAGTTTTGCGGAGGCAAATGTTTGCTTACAGAATCCCTGGGCACAAGCAGAGGGCTCCTGGCGGCGTTTTTCCTTTCCACGTAAAACAAAAACAAAACCAGCCCGTGTACTTGAAAGAGCGCGGGGGAGTTTACACAGCACAACCCCCCAAAAAACTCTGATGTGATTTAAGGCGTTTCGATTCACCAAACATCAGAGGGGGCGAAACCTGCCCCTCCACATCACAGTGCCAGAGTGCAAGGCCACCGTGGGTGACACCATCCTGCTGCTGTCACACTGGGACGTGGGCAGCAGACAGACACATCACAGGACTTTTGTCCATCTCTAAGCTTGGGGAGGGACAGTCGCCAGCCCCTCTCAGCAGGCACATTACTCCCTATTTTTCTTTCCTTTTTTTCCTTTTTTTTTCCTTTTATTTCTTTTCTTCTTTTCTCTTTTCTTTCCTTTCCTTTTCCTCTTCTTTTCCTTCCTATTCTATTCTGTTCTGTTCTGTTCTGTTCCTTTCAAATCTGCCAGTCCCAAACCTCATCTTCAGAGATCCCAACATCTGACATCATCACCGGCTGAAAGAAACAGAACAAACCCAAGTACCTCACTCCATCTGAGAGTAAATCCCCATCTTGGTGACTGTGCTGTGCAAAACAACAGTAACAATAATAATAACAATCCTACAATTCTGGTGACTTGTTCAGAGGCATCAGATGACACCAAGAGAAGGTGTTTTACCTCGTGGGAGGTGGCCGTGCCCAGGCACTTGCCACAGCTCGGTAACAGGTGAGCCAAAACGAGGGGGGATGATAATTTGTAATGTCACTGGGTGGGCACTGCCCTCCTCGGGTGAAGCCCTTGGCCGTTTCTGAAGATGGCAGGTGCATCCACCGTGCGTGGCCAGAACGAACGAGCCACGGCTGCTCCGGGCACTCCCGGGCTCTGTCCCGGACCCTCCACAGCACCCCTGCCAGCCCCGTGTGGGGACAGATGCCATTCCCACCCCAGCACTGGTTCTGCCAACCGCTGAAGCCCGAGGGGGGACGGCTGGGGTGAGGGGCACCCCTCCCCACAGGGCAGGACCCCCGGGCTGGAGAGGGGCGAGAGCCGCGCCCCCGTTATCCCGATCTCGCTCACATTTATTTCCCAGTTTCCAGGATAAACGGCTCTCTGGGGGCCACGGAGGGAAGATAATCCCCTGTGGAGCCCCAGGGATGCTCTCTGGACACCCTGCAGCAGCGAGGCGATAGCAGCTTTCCTTGCTGCTCACTTTCAAGGGTGACATGTTTACAAAGAATGCTACAGCCGCTAATCCTGGATGATACCCTGTGTCTGCCTGGGAGAAATCCTAATTTTCTCGATAGGAGGAATTAGTTCCTCTAATGCCTAATACCCTTTTTTTTCCTCTGAAAGCAAGCAAGCATTATTGTGCGGAGCGGAATAAACATTTTAATTAAAATGTGGAATTTATCTTCCAGTCGAATTCGAATGAGCCCCCGACGACACGTCAAACTCTGCTTTCCCATTTTGAATCTTCCTCTGATCTCTTAATGCGAGCAGCTGAATTAAAACCTGGGCTTGGTGGATTTGCATATAATTAGAGAGCAAGGGAAATTAATAGGGAATTGAATGGGTTTCTCCTCTGCCCATCTGATGTTTTTACCAGATTAAAAAGGGTTGATTTTTTTTAATGACTGTAAAAATGTATGAAATATTATTTAAACTTTTTTTTGTTTTGTTTTGTTGGGGGGAGGGAAGCAGACAGACTGAAGAAACAAACTAATGCATATGATAATGAACAACTCCTATCGTGGGAAGCAAATATCATTGTAATTAGGATTAGAAAGGAATCCTAATTAATCTTGTCCTGCCACTTGACTTCTAGAAGTTCCTTAAATGTTACCTCCTATGAGATGTAAAACAAGGAGCAGTTTAAAGGCTCGACAGCTAATCCTGGGGCCTCAGCAGCATGGGGTGAAGGCTCCTGGATGAGATTTAGGATGGAGAGGTCTGATCCTGTGAGCTGGACTCAGACTAAAGGGGAACACACAGCTCTGCAGCCTCAGACTCCTAATTCCTCGTGATGAAGTAGGTAGTGAGACAGCAAACCAAGAGATGGGATGCACCAGCACCACAGCAACCCCCACTCCATACAAGCATCTTTCCAGATCCTTTTTCATGGCTTTTTTCAATACTGTCTATTTAGCAACACTTCTGGGGCTCATTTTCAGAATGGGACTCCAGGTGAGGGGGGGGAATAAATGAGGTAACTCTAGGGCTGTGCATCCCCACCCCATGCCTCGATTTCATCTGCTCCACACTCGTGATGATAAAGATTACCCACCATGCTCGGTATTAGGTCATACATATTTTAACTCAGCTCTTGTCATGTGTCATCAAATCCTGTTTTTCAGGTATTGAGATTCACAGATTTAATTGCGTAAGATTTTACTACGGGAGTGGATGGTCATGAGATTATTTTCATCTCTGTGTCTCAGTATGGAAAGCAGGTTGGAGAGAGCTGGTTTCCAAACTTCAGAGCCTGGATGAAAGTCTCATTTTCCAAATACAGCTAAATACAGTGCCAGGAGATGCCATAACAGGGGATTAAAACTTGTCCTAGTAATGAATGCAGCAAACTTTATGTTAAATAATAAATAATAAATGAATCCTGTTACGGCTGGGTTGCCTTCTCAGCACGTTTTTACCAAGAGCTCCCATCATTTTTTGGCTATGGCTTTATGAAAGTGACTGTGAACAACAGCCCAGGAATAACCTGGTTAGGACAGACACACAAAATTTTCACCTCGAAACCAGAGACCTCACGAAATGTGCCCAGTCTTGGATTTCATCTTAACCCAGGCTAATCAAAAGTTCACAGGGCAGGACTGATCAAAGGCTTCACACTGAAAAAACGAGAAAGTCACAATTTCATATGGTTTTGATGAGAAAAATAACTGACAAAACTTTTCTCTTTCGACTTGGTTTTGCTTTGAGCTGGGGGTTCATCGGAACACAAGAAGCAACGGGCGCAAACCCGTGAGGGCTGAAATCCAGACGCAAGCCACGTTCATCCCAAACCTTTCTTTGTATTTTCATGCTTTGATTCTCATCTCTGATGAGATTTGCAAGAGCAGTCTCCTGCTGGGCTGTACCCCTGGCTGACCGTGGAGAGGGTGCCAGTGGCCAGACCCCGAGTGGTGGCTGGAGGCACCCGTCTGCTCCCACCACCCCGAGTGGGAGGCACCACCACTTCACGTAGGCAGCGAAGGGGAAAATGTTAAAGTACCAACTTTTCTGGCTGAGGTCAGGCTTGCTTTCCAAAACAACTCGCCCTGGGAGCTCGCCCTGCCCCGCGGTTCGTGGCACTCCATGGAAAAGGGTTTCCAGAAAAGCCAAACAAAGCAGAGCTGAGCAAACAGAAGGGTGTGTGTGGAGTCGGTCCCACGGGGGGCAGGGATTGGGGTGGCTGACGTACAAGCAGGTCGCTGCTGCCCTGGTGCCTCTGGCAGGTCTGCCCGCACCGGGAGCCCTCGGTGACGCCACCACACAGGGCACTGGTGCCACCAGCAGTGTCCCCAAGGCAGGGGACTGTTTCCTTGAGGCAGCTCACTTTGGGGATTTGTTGGGAAGTGGAGGGGGTTTCTGAGCTCCTGGGGTCACCACAGGAGAACGTGGGGGCTTCAGCCCCCTGTAACCCAAGAAACACCTCGGGGTTTTCATGGAGGAGTTTGATGAACTCACTGATTTGGGGCCTGTTCTGTGCCAGCAGCTCCCATGGAATACAAACTGGTTCACATCAACTGCCCCGGCAATTACACCCCTTTAGATAAAAAGGAGGAGGAAAAAAATTCAAGAAGAAAGAAGAACAAATGATGATATGAAGCTTCTGGCAGAGATTTTTTTCCTAACCAGATAATTAACCAATTCAATCCACCACCAGGGATCAGGTATTTAACTGCAGCTCATTTTGTAACACAGACTTTTTTTTAACTTACTTGCCACGGCCTCTGATTTACTACAATAACTGATGGCTGTATTTGCTGAATGATGAAACTGAGGTTACACAGAACATAGATTATACTAAAAAAACCCCAAACACCTGTGTGGATACAACCTCCACATGCCTACAGCGACATTTTTAAGCTTAGGTATTATTTAGGGCCCGAGCTCCGAGTCCACATGTGCCACATCTCCCTTCTGACAATCCAGGAATGAAAAACTTATCTGATTCACAGGCAGAAGAAATCCTTGCTTCAGGACTTTGCTACATGATTAAATCCTATACTAGTACTGCATATTTTTTTAATAGCAAAAGTTCTCTTAATTACCTATGAACTGCACATTTGCTGGAAAATCCAATTAAAACACTACTGCACTTGGGTTAGGATTTACATTCTTTCCAGTGAAGTTTGCAATTAAAAAAATAAACCCAGCTATCTTCTGGCCATCATCTAAGCTCCTCAGAATGCAAAAGGTAAAAAGCATATAGATTACAGAGGATTACACCTTTTTATACCTCTCTGTTTTAAGTGAGGTGCTACACAGGGAAAGCAATTTCTTCTTAAAAGACATTCTCAATATAATGTCTTCCCTTTAATTTTTTGGCTGGCTCTCTCCACTATTTCAGGACATAAAGCAACCTGGGACTTTAGAAGGAAACCCCATCTCAGAACAGGTGACCCCATTTAAGTCCCAAGCTGAGGTGTTTGGGGCATCCCCCGACCCTTTTAGCAGAAGAGCAACAATTAGATGCATAGGATTGAAACTAAGATACAATCCACGCCAAAGTCAATAAAAGCCTTGCCACTGATTTATCTCATCTGAGGCCAAGGGCATGTCACTACCTCCAGTGCTGGCAGGTGTTCCTTCAGGTCTTGAATCACAGAATCATTTAGGCTGGAAAAGCCCCCAAAGATCATCGAGTCCAACCGTTAACACAGCACTGCCAAGGCCACCACTAAACCACGTCCCCAAGTGCCACATGTCTTTTAGATCCCTCCAGGGATGGTGACTCTACCACTGCCCTGGGTAATCTCTGCCAGGGCTCGACAACCCTTCTGGTGAAGAGATTTTTTCCTGATATTAAATCTAAACCTCCCCTGGTGAAACTTGAGGCTGTTTCCTCTTGTACCATCACTTGTCACCTGGGAGAAGAGGCCAACCCACAGCTGGCTACAACCTCCTTCCAGGGCTTTGTAGAGCAATAAGGTCCCCCTTGAGCCTCCTTCTCCCCAGGCTGAGCCCCTCCAGCTCCCTCAGCTGACCCTCATCAGACTTGTCCTCCAGACCCTTCCCCACCTCTGCTGGCCTTCTCTGGACAAGTTCCAGCACCTCACTGTCTTTCCTGGAGTGAGAGACCCAAAACTCCACATAGAAATCGAGATGCCTCCTCACCAGTGACTGTAAAGTGGGAAGAGCCAGAGTTTCCCCCAAGATGAATACTTGTTTGTTGTGCTACAGGGAGACTGGTGACACGGCTCTAAAGCATTGCCTTTAGTCCACCTCTCCTATCATCACATCTCTCTTGCCTCAGCGTGACTGTTTTTATGTCTACGGGCCTATATTCAAACCACGAGTTTAACAGAAATTGCATTTCTTAACTGTAAAGTGTATTTTGAGGGTGGAGACTCGTTATCTCCTGCATCTGAACAACATGGAGCTCAGCAGGCTCACTTCTGCTTGTGATCTTCACCAAGCAAGCAGTAAATATTGCTCGTAACAGGAGATTTTATATAAGGCATTTCTACACATTTGATACAATAGTGTAAGAATAGCTACCAGTCACTGATCAAGGTCTGACAGGCAGCTCAGAGACATTTCTCTGTCTGTTTGCATGCTGACCCCAGAAAAAGGAGTGGGGAAATTATCCAGGAACAGAGGCAAATGAGCACTTTTCCTTATTTTGTCTTTTATGACAGCAAATTCTGCTGCTGATTTCAAGAGGAGTGTATTGTCTGCCTCTCCACAGCCACTAGCACAAAAATCTGTGAGGATCACAAACTGGTTAGCAAGAGCATAAATAGGTGCAGGTACAGGAATGCCAAGGCAAACACGTGCACGAACACGCAGGCCAAGGCTCTCCTCCTGCACCAAGGAATCACAGGATCATGGAATGGTTTGGGTGGGAAGGGGCCTCAAAGCTCCTCCAGTTTCAACCTCCCTTCCATGGGCAGGGACACCCCAAGTCACTGCAAAGCAGAGGCGGAGCCCCTCACCAGCCCCCCTCACCAGTCCTCGGGCTCGTCAGGTTATCAGGACCCACCAATTCCCACCAAACAAAATCCACTGGCATGCTCCTTCTGTGAAAAAGTGTTAATATTTTAAATTGCTATAATTTGTGCTTGGGACTAATAAATCTTAATTATTCAGCAGAAAACAGATTGTAGTGCGGAATTTATTCCCTCATATCTACTCTATCTGCTACAAATGAGCTACCAGTGATCTAAGCAAGAGCTACCTGGCAATCAGCGACTACACGATTTATTTTTTTAATTTTCATTCACCACTGGGTGTTATCTGAACACCTGCAGTGCCTCTGTTCTCACCTGACACGCACTTGGCTGTGCTGGCTGCAATGACATCTGCTGGTGGCTACAAACCTCCTCAGCCGGCCCAGGTAATTTCATTCACCAGAGTGAAAGAGGCAGCTATGTTGCTCCTGCACTTTTGGTTTTGTTGTGGTAATTTTTTTTCCTCCAGCTCTGTACAGAGCTGTGGGACAGTATTTACGTGAAAAGGAGTAATTCTGCTACACCTGAGCGAGCTCAAGAGGTGAAGCTGTCCGACCCACCCCAGCAGTCCACGGAGCACAACGCTGCCCTGAAAAGCCTCACTGGGTTCTCCAAAAATCCCCTGTGTCACGGGTGAAAAAAGGAAGGGGTGGGTTTCACCAGAATGGAAGAGTTAGTGTAATTATGAGCTACAGGATCATGGCAAAATCCAGAGCACAGAAAGGCATTTCCCGTGGCAGATCTCCAGCAGTTTCAAGGAAAGATAACCTCAGCTCTGTCTGGGTGGCAAAGACACGTGTTGGACAGCACAGCAAAGGACCACACGGATGGCGTTCTGTAGGATTCTGAGCCCACAGACTGGCAAACTCCCTTTTTCCTGCCCTGGGGGTCTGCTGACACACATTCCCTATCTTCCAGCAAGGCTGACACTGTGCTGGGGCTGCTTCCCACGGAGCCCACGAGCTGTTCCACGGAGGAGAGGCTGTGCCACATCAGGTGGGTGTCAAGGCCACGTTGGACAGGGCTTTAAACAACCTGGTTTAGTGGAAAGTGTCCCTTCCCATGGCAGGGGGTTGGAACAAGATGATCTTTGAGGTGTCTTCCAACCCAAACCACTCTGTGCTTTTATGATCGGGATGGACCGTGTGCTGCCAGGGCTGTGGGGCCACGGGACAGTCCCGACTTCCCTGAGGGGCCACACTGTGTATTGAGCACCCAAGCATCTTAAAAAAAACTTCCTCACAGGATTTGGGACTCACTGAAAGCTAATTATCTTTATGCTAATGGCTGAATTAGTCTGAATCCTGGTTCCCTTTGTGCCAGGATTCCCGCTACCAAACCCGAGGAGCGAGGAGACACACCACCAAAGCCAGCACGTGTCAGAATGCAGAGCCATGCTGCAGATGCCAATCCCGAAAGGAACTGGTCACAAACCATCCTCCAAATGGGTCAGCACTCGTGGAGGGTGAGGCCTGATGGCATCTTTCTGCTGAGACTGAATTTCTCGTGCTCCTGCTCCACGGACCTGAACGCTGATTGCAACAGCCCTGCCCTGACCAGGGTAAGGACACGTAAGGAAGTATTTACAGCCAGCCCTGCTGATGGGATTTTTCGCTAGAAGGGATGTTACTGCAAGAAAAATGCTGTAATATAATTTTAAGTATTTCTAACAAAAAGTTACAGAGTAGGAAGAAAGGAACATTGTCTGATACCACAGTGTAAGGGAAACACTTCCCATCACCCCCTACTACACATGACGGGGCTTCTCTCTTCTGTCATATTGCAATAAGGCAAGAGTTAATTTAAATTCTGGAGACAGTCACTTGACATTTTCAACAGGAGGGGACTGCAGGCAGATTTCTTGCAGGGAGAAACCTCTAAGCCCAGCAGCCATCCCACACCACAGTGCAGGACGGAGACTGAGGGACACGGAGAGGTCGTTCCATTTTGCATGGCACAAAAGGCTACCAGTCTGTGAGCCTGGAAGGTCTGGAGAGCCCGATTTGTAAAATCGAAAGAAAATAAAATAAAATAATTAAATAAGTCAGATGGCAGCCAACAGACTGCTCACCTAGCATTTTCCCACCTCGGGCAGGAGCTCTGATTAATGCTAATTAGCCTATCTTCACATTAGATCCTGATGATTCATCACTTACTACCCCAGGAATTATGACGCACTGGGAGAGATATATTTGTAGATTCCATGGGTGTATGCCATGTCTGGAACACTTAAATGATTTTGGCATGAAAAGGGACCAACCACAAGCCCAGCTAATCAAACCAGCATTTCTCAACCTACACCTTCCAGTAGTTATAAAAAAGATTCAGAGCAAAGACAAGGCTATGGCACTGAAGACAAATTTATCTGCCTCATCAGTGGTGTAGAATCTTTGCAGAACAAAGGGCTTTATCGGCAACCTGCCAGGAGCCTGTGGCTGCTCCTCGTTTGCATATAAATTTAAAAAGAATTTTAATAAGTGTTAAATGCACATGATTATTTCTTATTTATAGCTGAAAGTAGGTGTATGCAGCACTTTATAAAACACGGAGAAGAGAAAAAAGTACCTTTGGAAGTCTGAATGGAAATCAACGGGAGAACCTGCGAGCGCTGCACTGAGCCAACCCTCGGGTACCCGCCTTTGGTCCCCCACGGCCACGGGCACAGCGGGGCCAGCTTGGAGTGGCAGCCCCCTCCTTTCATAGGCCATGCATCAAATGAGAAGGGATGTGCTCACAGCTGTGTGCTCCTCCCCGCAGAGGTGTGCAGATGGCTGGCCACCCCCCACCTCCATGTGACTGTCACTCAGCACAGGGCTGGAACAGAGCTCTGCATCCTCACAGCTTTGGTGGGGGTGCTCTGCAGCACGGGGGGATGCACTGGGGAGGGGCTTGGGCCTCAGGCTGCTTTGCATTCAGTTGTGAGCAAGCATGAAAACAGCTTCAGAGAGTTTTCAAACTGTTGGCAACATAAATCCAAACCCCTCTTTTTATACACAAAACAGGAGTAGCTGTCATAATCCTTCCAACTGAAACATTCTATTCTATTCTATTCTATTCTATTCTATTCTATTCTATTCTATTCTATTCTATTCTATTCTATTCTATTCT
>JAYRBT010000028.1:8046226-8092443 GCA_036023395.1 Myiotriccus ornatus | reverse complement strand
ATTCTATTCTATCCTATCCTATCCTATCCTATCCTATCCTATCCTATCCTATCCTATCCTATCCTATCCTATCCTATTCCTCTCTCTCGAGCATTTGTCACTGAGCTGCAAGGAAGGGAAGGTCATCCCCTCCCGCTCGTCACACACCAGGACCTGCCACCTGCCTGTGTTTGTTGTAAGCAGGATAAAACAACGTAAAAAAGCTGAAATTTTCTGTGGGGGTTGAAGATTCAGCTGTCTTTCAAAAGCAATGTGGAGTCATGAAACACAAGAGATCAAAGACTTATTTGCAAACTTGAGAGCTATTATTGGATACAGTCCCTTCTTAGTCAAAGCATCTTTATCTTTTCTGGAATTCAGAAGAATTTCCTCCGAAATAGATCCTTGCACCACTGTGGAGCTGCAGTCCATCAAACATCTTATTTACGGGTTAATTAAGGAAACTGTTCTAGCCCAGTCATCTCACAGTGATGACATCAGATAGTCTTCCTTGAAGCCTGTTTTTTCCAAGGAAGACTTTTGTCAGACCGTGCACCTACGGTACCAATGTTTATTTTATCCATGTGAGAGCTGGCAGGGAAATCTGGGACAGGACACTCACAACCCACTCACTTGGGAAACCAGCACTACTGATTGGAGACATGCCATACTGTCAGCACTTTCCCATTTTTCCTAGCTCATGGCTCCTGCAAAACATGAGCCTAAACTAAATCCTGAACTTAACAGGGAGAACAACATTAACCCCAGACCCAACCCCAGTCCCAGCTCGTGCCACTCTGGATCTTAGTGCAGTTTCTACCCAGAAAAAAAACCATTCTAGCAGATCCACCTGGATTGCACTGGATTTAAGGCAGGCTGTATACAGCTTCCACCTTTATGGCTGGGGTGAGAGTTTTGGTTAGGATTAGTATTTGGCAAGGGGTAAGCGATGGTGTTGAGGCTGGAGTAGGTGTTGGGATTATAATTCAGGTCAGGAAGAACAAATGAAGTCAGGTCATGAGAAGGTTCAGTGGAGGAGGATGAGCAAAGTACAGGGAGAGGACATGGAGCTCTTTGAGACCATTTTCCTCTGGCACTGGTGATGGCTGCATGAGTTTGGGAAGGTCCAGAAGGAACTGATGGGCTAGGTTAGTAAAGGGATTTGGGGGAGACAGTATCAAAATTGAAAGCTCTCGTTGAGTCAATCTGTGACTCCTTTGAAATCTGGGGTCACCAGGAGTCACTGGAGCAGTGAACAGGTTGAAGTTGAGGTCAGGGTTAGAGTCTGAATCCAGCAGATTATATGGTGGACTCTGAGTGTGCTGCCACATCTAGAGCCATTGTATTTAGTTTGGGAACTGGGAGAGGTTTCTGGGGCTGACACTGAGTGTAGGATTAAGGGCTTGAACGAGGAGAAACCACAGAGATTGTACTACAGGCATCACTGAAGCAACCTGAGAACTGCTGAGTGCCCCTGGGCCACGCTTCCAACCACAGCCAGCACGGCACTGATGGCCAAGGCTCAAGGCAGTAGGTAAAGCTCAGACAGAAAGTGCCAATTGAATAGTGTCTCATGGGAATCCAGAAGCACCTATACTGTCTCGTGGCTTTTCTCAGCCAAATCTGAATCCTAAAATTTTCCCCTCCTACCCAGTGTCTCCCAGCAGCCCATAACCCCATGCAAGTCATTGCTCTGTCCTGGTTCCCAGGCTCCCTTCCACCTTTAGGTCTCCACCAGCCCAAGCCTTCATCTAACACATCCTAACTCAAAAAACCCCAGATTTCATTTTTTCACTAAACTGTACATTCCTCCAAGCCAAATCCTCACAACATTGCTGCCATGTGAAAGATGATGTCTTGGCTGTCCCAGCTGATTTTCTGTAGCCATCTCATTATGGCTGTTTGTGCTAATGAAGAATACGAGGAGTAAATGAGAACGAGAAACTCCCCAGGGAACCTGTATCCTCCAGGGCAGGCTGAGTGACCCGTGAAACCCACACGTGTTGTGTCACAGACTGTAAACCCTCAACACTGCGGGAGGAATCAAAAGTAAAAGCACTTATGAGGGAAGGCAGTTCCCTCACCCACCCCACTAATGCATGATGATAAACACACACAAGTGTGCTTTGCACAGCTCTGTACTGGGAGGTCTCTTTTCCCTTCCCAGTTCCCAAGGTGGAAACTTTCCATTTCAGATGATGCATCGCAAATGTGGTCAACAATCCTTTTCCCCCTGACTTTTTGAGTAACAAACAAATAAAACCACCACTGAGATTCACACCCTGGCCTTCCTTTCACAGGCACAAGTCAGTGGAAAACAGGCAGCAGCTGTAACTGTGCTGCTAAGGAAAATGCATGAAAGGACTCCTGAGCCTCCTTGCATTTTTGGGCATCATAACCTGGATCTTGATCCTCAGCGTGTTTGGAAGCAGAGTAGAGGCAGCCTCAAAGAGTTCTGTGCACAAGTGATTTTTCTTGTCTCCCTTAGGTCCTGCAGAAGGGCCATACCCTGCTCCCTCCAAGCTGGAAAGAGAGTGGGATGCTGAACTGAATAGGCCTTGGATGAGCAAAAGCAAGGAAGATTTTCACACACTTACAAATTAAAGAATTAGAAAGACTTGAACTAACTTGCCTACTAAGATTTGTAGAATCCCAGAATGGTTTGGGTTGGAAGAGACCCTAAAGCTCATCTTGTTCCAACGCCCTGTCATGGGCAGGAACACCTTCCACAATCCCAGGTTGCTCCAAGCCCTGTCCAACCTGGCCTTGGACACTTCCAGAATGGGGCATCTGCAGCTTCTCTGGGAGACCTGTGCCAGGGCCTGAGCACCCTCAGGGCTAAACAGAGGTTAAATGTGTGTCCAGGAATGTATGGAATATGGCTGAAGTCACTTCCATGAGTGTTGAGTCCCTCCCACCATGGCAGTGAGCTCCGGCTGTGCAGAACCTTCTCTCCATGGCTCAGGGGCTGGAGCTCTGCTCCCCCACTGCCCCAAGGCAGACACAAACTGCTGCTCACTACAACCCAACTGCTCTGCAAACCAAAATGGTAGGAGGACATCACCCTACAGCAGCCAGGGCGGGTGTGTGTTTATCTGTATTTGCCTGTGTGCACACCGAGGAAGTTAATTTTAGTTTCACGTCTGAAATTCTTCACTGCCTGAGCTACACACACGCTCTCCTCTTTGGTCTGTGTGTAGCCAAGTTCAGGTGAAAAACACCATGTCTGTATTTTCCACGGTAAACCACACAGGGTTTAAACTCACATCACTGTATTTGCAAACATGCAACTTCTGCATGCGCCGAATCCTGTTCCGTTTGAAACCCTCACCCCCAAAGTGTCTGACGTTAGAAAAAAGAAAGTTAAATTCTCGACCACAAGCAAAAAAACCTCACACTGGCCCCACTGTATCCTGTGCACCATTAGAGAAATAGGAGCCTGTGTTTTGATTTCCGTGCCATGTTGTCTTTCTGGTCTGGCTAGGGTTGGTCTAGACTGTATTCTGAGCAGAAGGAACAGCTAATCCTTCAGCACCCTCCCCCTGTGCATCCCTGTGATATGGGATGAGCCCAGGAGTTCTCAGGCACAGGAGCAGGAATAATCACCCTCCAGGACCACACATTAATTTGTTCTGCTCTGTTCCTAAATTCAGTCTCTCTGCTTCAATTACCACTCTTCTCTTCCACCCAACCCACAGCATGAGATTTTGCAGGCTGGGTATTTCGGGCTCTCCAGATCCTAATTCCCCGTTTCTGCTCCTGGCCTCCCATGCTATGGGAGCCTTTTCTTTGCTCTATACATTGCCTGAAGAATTGGAAGCAAACCCAGGGCTCTAAAAACACTTCATACCACCCAGACACTTCATTATATCGCTCCCTTTTGAGCAGGTGCTTTAAACAGAAACATTTGACTGAGGGAAAAGAAGATTAATCCAGTTGTGAATGACCAGATACTCTCATTAGCACTGGCTGACAGGCTTTTCTTCAGAAAGTTGCGCCACTGAATCTGGCTTGCCTACATTCTTTGTAGGTAATGTAATCCTCATTTAAAAGAGAGCTGTGGCTGTCCAACCTCACTTGTTACCTCCCTTCCACAAACAGCAGTGGAAGGCAGGAGATGCAGAAATCAAGACTTTATCACTGCCCTGCACTCTGTGACACGGTCCAGGCTTCGTTTGCCTCGACAGAAGTGAACTAAAAAATGTAGGAAAAAAAATGAGCTGAATTCCTCATTCCAGCTTCTGCAGCATCAGCAGTGTGGCAGCTCCAGGCAACAATGCCCAGCGTTTGGGGACGGGATGAATTTGGGATACACCCGGCCCTCGCCACCGCTCCGAGTACCTCCCTGCGTGCTCCCTGTGAGTAATGAGCATTATACCCTGCCCACTCATCCATTACTCACGAGTAAATCCATGTGTGGCGGCTTGGAAATGAAACATAAAGCGAGATTTTTATATAAATATCTGCCTGAATGTGTTGCTGAGAGTATTAGCCAGACTGAAAAGGAAAGTACTGTGGAAGGCCAGGTTAGCACACACTTGCTGGGAGGGCACAGGAGTCATTCCCAGAGTTTCCAAGGAGCGGCCCACTCCTTGCTGATGGATCATTTCCAGGGATTTCCACTCCTGCCTGTGATTACAGCAGCTCAAGCTTCTCCCCTCCCTCTCTCTGGGCTTTTTTTTTTTGAGTGACCCAGCAGTTACTTGGATTTCCACATCTGGTGGAGGAGAACACTTCACCCGTGCTCCCTCCATCAGGCAGCAGAGCTGACTCCCTCCTTTTCAGCTGATTCCACCCACCTCTTTGCAAGGGAAAATTCAAATCTCTGTGAAACTGCTGTGAAGGGAGCGGGAAAGCAGAGACCAACACCCAGCAGCTCTCAGCTGCTGTGCTCCTCATTTAAGAAGCTGTGAGTTAAAAAACGCATCCAAATAGCAACATTTTGCTCCTTTTCTGCTCCCTCCCGATCCAAAGCTCATAGAACGTGTTCTGCCTTAACCAAACGCCCCAAGGGGCAGAGCAAAGCACCCCAGTGACTCACCCTAAATAGCACCCACGTCCCACAGCCCAAGTGACAAACCTGGCAGCCGACTGTGCTGCGTGTGGAAGTCAGGCCATTCCACACATGTGAAGCAGCGAGATTGACAGAGGTGATATGAAAGAGCCCTTTCCATGAAGCTGATCAGGAATGGGCTGTGCCACAGCACGGGGCAGCGGGCGGGGCTGTGGGATAACGGAACCCCAGCGAGGGATCCGGGGGTGCCGCTGTCCTCAGGCTCCAGCCTCGTGGGCTCCCCTGGGAGCTTGGCCCCTGGGACACTGCTGTCACTGGAATAATTCCCTGTTCCACAAGCACTCACTGTGCTGCTGCACCTCCTCCCTCCGTGTGTGATCTGTCTGCTGTGACCGCGCCAGGAATGGGAACACGGAGAGGGCAGAGCGCGCCAGGGATGCACCCGGGGAGCGAGGGCTCAGCACCAGGGATGCAGGAGAAGGATGCACTGCAGACAGTCCTCTGCCCCAACAAGATGCAAATAATACCCCCACTGCCACTCTAACCTCCATCTTCCCCCAAGGAGGGAATTCTTTTGAGGACTGGGGAAATCCCACAGCATCAGTAGATTTTCTGGGAAGGCTGGAGGATAAAAAAGGCACCTGCCTCCATTCAAGTCTCTAAAGCCTTAGAGGCCTCTTTGCCAGCAGAACATCAATGAAATAATACTGAGTGGTTTGCGGGATTGGGATAATTTTATGTAGAGGCATTTTGAAAAGGCTGGATCACCACCACCTGGCAACAGTGTGAGTCAAAGATACATCTGAAATCCTCCTCAATGGCAGAAGAGGTGCTCTTAACACAGCAAAGTGCTTGAAAGGAGATAAACTTACAGCTGCTTTCCAAAAGAAAGTAATTAACTATTTTGTCTTAATTCAGGCGGATGAGCATCAGGAAATGACTCTGGAAAATGCCCATATTGGGTTCCAAGGTTGTCAGCCTGTGATTACATGATGCAATCCAGGGCTGTTTTCTCACTTGTTAGTCATGCAACCTTTCTCTGGGATCTGGATGTCAAGCTGGGTCAGGCCCTCTCCTTCCTCCACACGGTCACCAATTCTAAGGAATATATAGGTCAGATTCTATGCAGACACTCCTGCAAAGCTATTACTTCAAATTATACGTCAATTATGTACGTTGCATTTAGCAACTCTTCCTTTTAAATGCAAGCTTGCTTCAGGACTTTAAAACCCTCAGTATCTGCAGTAAAATATTTTGCTTTACAGTTGTTGTCCTGAAACCAGACAGGACCAGCAGAGAGTGAAAGTCTTCTTCTTCAGGGAACTGTGTGGTGGCCTTTGGAATCAAATTCTGGTGGCCACAGAGATTCAGAAAATCTCAGCACCACAGCTGCTCCTAACAAGGGGAAGGCAGAGAACTGAATGGTCAGAAAAAGTACTGATGTTTGCAACCTAAAGAGATGTTGATCTAGAGCTTTCTACCCCTTTAGCAAGAACCTTTAGCTTCAACAACGTAGAAAAAATGTCCAGCAAAGAAAGCTACGTTCACATGGAACTCAGGTAGAGCTGGAGAAGCTGGATTAGAGTCAGGATCTAAAGAAAACATTAAAGAATCATATTCCTTGTTTTGCATAGGGCAGTGCACATGAAAAACCACCTAAAGCACAGAAATAAGCATAATTCATTTTCTTTCGCCTAATCTGGTCATCTGCAAAGAGACCTGGGTAGCATTACACACATGGCAAACCAAAAATGCAAGAAGCCAAGTGCAGCCAACGATTCCAACAAGTAAATGCAGAAATTCAAGCAGAATGAGATGAAGATGAAAGAGAGTTTCCGAATGACGCCGTTTGGAGTTGCTTGCACAGCATCACGGCCTGGTTGGCTCCAACAGCAGGACACGAGATTTTACCACTTCTGTATTTTTCCTTCATAAACTAGAGATTATGGACTTGTGGGTTAATTAAGCAGAACTAATTCTCTTTTATTGTTGAGGCTCAATACTGACAAAACGACAGAAATCCACGACCGATCAAGCAAGAAAAACCTCGTGTGAAATGCAGGCAGAGCCAAACTGGGGGGCAAAGGTGCCCCCGACTTTCCAAAGCACGATTTCACTCAGTGTGACAGCCTAACTGCCCACACCGGGAGCACAGCAGATTGCAGGCTCCTGGTACATCTGGAGAACCCACCACGAGCCCTGCCAGCTCCCAGACCACATGAATCATGCCGCAGGATTCTCAAATTCAAAACATGCAAGACAAATGAACCCCTCCGATACCACAAAGGTCCTAAAATGTCTCCGGGACTGGGATTTAGCTTTCACCGCCGTGTCTGGGGATGAAGTCCCCTCCCAAGAGCCAGTCTGCAAGGTCTGGAAAAGCCATGGCCTGTCCCAGGGATGGGGTGCACCAGGGTCACTGCCTGGCAATGGTCTGGACATGCAAAGATAAAAGGCTTTTCCCACCTCCTCAGAGGTGGAGGTGTTGGGCATGTGAGGAAGTGGAGAATTCACAAGGTAATTTAGCAAAGAAAAGGAAGTTTGAGAGGCTTTGTGGTAAAGTCAGTTAAAGCAATGGTGTAGCACTGAGGTAAAATAACTGAAGATACAAATCCCACATCCACTAATCTCTGTTTAATCAATGCCATTGAAAGACGCTGAGAAAAAAGGGTGTATTTCATTCTGTCAAAAGCAGACATTTTTGGGTCTTGATTGCTGGAAATACATCACTGGAAATGTTGCATCCTACAGGGAGCTGACCTGCTGCAATATCCTACAATTTATCACAAATTTTAAAACTATGAATACTCATGTCTGCTCAAGAAAGACATATAAGTGGTTTTTATTGAAATGTAACAGGACTTCCACTGCAAAGACCTGTAGATACCCAGTCAGCAAAGCTTCCATGCAGCAAACCAAAAAAGTTTACAGATTAAGTCCTTGATCTTGCACGTATAGATCCAACACTTGCAAATACAAATACATACGAATAATTTTATGCACCAATTGTTGGGCCGGTTTCAACAAGACCATCCATAAATGTGAAATCATTTACCTACGTGAGCATCTGCAGGTCCGAGCCTTACACCCAGAGAAAACTTTGGGAACGTTGCCCGTGGAAGAGGCAGTAACCATCAATTTGGCAACACAAGGCATTTACAGCTGTAAATCTCTGGTGTCCCCACAAATCAGATAAGACCCGAGCTTTTAATAATTAATACAATGGCACAGGTTGCCCAGAGAAGCTGTGGCTGCCCCTGGATCCCTGGAAGTGCCCAAGGCCAGGTTTTTCATCAGCATGTTGATCATGGTGTGGAAAGGAGTGCAGAATTCTATCTCTGAGTTGCATTAGAGAATTACCCTCCCTGCCACAGAAATCTGCAGGCTAGAAACAAGCACCATAAAAAGATGGTCTTAGACCCTCTGGGAGCCTTCCACCTGGAAGGAAGTTTCTTAGGAATCTGAGGACATTTTTGGGAATAACATGTTGGTTTTGTTTTTTTTTTTTTAATAATTCACAAGCAACAAGAATAGCCAAAAAGTAGAAAGAGCTGCTGCTGCAGAGAGAGCAGAGCAGTGGATCAGATAAACCAGGGAAAACGCAGAGCCTCGGGATAACAAAAGCTCCAGGGCTTTCCCAGCTGCCGAGAGCACACAGAGCATGCCCCTGCCAACTCACACCAGCAGAACATCCAGCCCTAGCTACAAAGGTAGCTACCCAAGGATGTCATATTCCACCTTCAGAGCTAAAGAAAACAAATTACCCACCAGCAAAGAGATAATTTTTGCCACTAGCGTGTTCTGCAAGTGTAGGATACAGCACTCCCAGCTTCTGCCTTTACTTGTCATTTTGTGTGCAGAGATAAAGCACTTCTGCACAGCCCTTACACTAAAGGCAAATTGCAAATGCAGGGTTATAATTTATTTATGTACATTAGAAACTAGCTAATTTGCACTAGTGACTAGATACCCTATTGGAGGTTTTCATATTTTATGAATCAGCAAGCGAGCTAATGAACAAACAATTAAAGAGTGAACAAAGAAATGTACTTTGTTTGTTACTCTTAGTGAGCTCTAATAATACACTATATTAGTGAATACATTTGGTTCAAGTGATGCAGTCTAGACAGTAACCCACACCATGTGCTGAGATATTTTAGAAAAGAAGGGAAATGTCTGTGCAGGGTGTGATAATGAGAAAGAAGGCAGGGTTGTGTGTGCAAGGCAGGCAGGGAAGGTCTGTCTTGGGATGAGCAGACAACCGAAAAGGAGGAAAGCTGCTTTGAAAAGTCTGGGCTGATATCACAGAATGACAGAATGGGTTGAGTTGGAAGGGACCTTAAAGCTCATCTTGTTCCAAACCCCCTGCTATGTGCAGGGACACCTTCCACTATACCAGGTTGCTCCAAACCCCGTCCAGCCTGGCCTTGGACACTTCCAGGAATGGGAATCCTTAAATAGAGCTGTGGGTCAACAAACACGCAGCTGTTATTTGCACAGAGAAAATCAATATATTCAGAGGAGGTAGAAGCTGAAGCCATCAGTGCTGCCTGGGTTAGTGCAAACGCAGCCATCAGTCGATGGGATGTGCAGTGGGAAGGCTGTGACTCTCAGCTCCCAGAAAACAGGACAAGGGAGGTGCTCCAGCAGCACATCCCCCCTGCCCTCAGACCAGCCTGGCCCTCTCCACCCCTGGCAGGAAGCGTGGGTAGGGTGCCACGGGCTTCACAAGAGGGTGCCCACAGCTCGGGGCTGGCTGCTGATGGGGCACCCCGGCCACCTGCTGCCAAAATCTGGGGCCATGGCTGTGTGCCCCCAGCTGGGCTCTGCTGCCAGCTCCTGCACCCCAACCATCCTTCCACCAAACCAGCCCAGCAGCAACACGGGCGACCAGCAGCTCCAGCTCTCGCCGGCTCTCTGCAGGCCAGCTGTAAAGCTGGTAAACACTTGGACTCGTCTGACAAAACATTCGAGCAGGAGGAAGTGGGGTGTGTGCAGAAATACTCCATTACATATTGTAATGGCAGACATTAATTCAATGTTAATAACACTTTGCACTTTTCAATCACATATTCTAAAACCCTTTAGATAGGTGGGGAAGCATTTGGCTGATGATTACTGGGCAGAGCCCAAAGGTGTATTTTTCCCTTAGGCACGAGGAGATGAAGTGACTTGTCAGAGTGGCAGAGCTGGGAAGAGAATCTACATCTACCCATTTCCAGACCTACATTCCCATCTAGTTGCCAGAAAGAGGAGTTAATTTAAATATCACCGTTTGCTGACCTACTTACAACGCTACCATCAAAACTTGGAAGCCGTGATCAAGTATATTCCCCTCTATATTTGGGCTTTTTTAGGATAACACTATCTTTGAAGTACGCCTTTCAGCTGCATTAAACATATGGATCATTATTATTTGCTCCACTTTCTTAACGAGTCCCTGTTTGCTGCAATTCAGCCGCTGCAGACTCTGCACAGACTCTCAGCCCCACAGCCCCTGAAAAACAGCTTCCCAGTGCAGGGATTGCTCTCTGTTACTGTCACCCCACGGCCACCATCACGCCCTGCCCGAGGAGCCGGCGGGACCCAAAGACACAGCGCACAAAGTGTGACTGTCCCTGTACCTGCTCCTGTTTGTCCTCTTCTCCATTTCCTTTCTAAACAACCTTCTCCCTCCTCAGCCAGCCCATCTTCAATACTCAGTGGGCCACTCTGTCACCTTTTATTGTCAGCCTTCCTCCCTTCACCAAAACCCCAAACACGTTCCCGCCTGCAGAGAGAACTGCGGGCACAACCGAACAGCAACGACCACAGCAAAGGGAAAGACGGACTGGCAGCACCCTGTGTCTCCTTCCCGGTGGCAGCATCAACATCACTGCTCTGCTCCCACAGCTCCTCAGCTCCCCAGCCCACCAGGCATCCCGGTGCCAGGCAGGGCAGAACCCCGGCGGAAGTTGAAGCCGCTGTGCCAGATTAAGCAGCTGACAGCAAATATTTGATGTAAGAGGAGAGAGGAAATGGTCAGCACTGTGCCCAGCCTTGAGGGCTGACCTCTCCCTAAGTAGGTCACGTCCTGTGGAGGGAAATCACGGCTGCCTGACCCCGCTCAGGCAGAGCCTCCCGGGTACGGTCACCCCGACCACGCTCCGCTCGTGCCACGCACAGCCGGGAAAGCCGAGCTGCAGAGCTGCCTACGGCCCCGTAAGGGCAAAATCCCCTTCTTAATCCCCTGGGCAAATCCACCCCAGCCAAAACACCATCCCCAAACCTCCGTGTGCCTCTCCCTGCGTCTCCGGGAGCCGTTAGACGTCCTCAGCCTCGCCGTAACCTCACTCTGTGCAGACTGTTTACAGACATTTTATCGAGGTGCACCAGGTGTGGATGCGGTTACCGACTTTGAGACCGTTTACCTCATCCTCCCTTCTGCATCACATTGTCACCAGCTGTACATAAAAATCAGATAACGATGGTACTTCGGTCACAGCCAGCTCAGCCTCTGCACCCTCCCCTCACACATGCACTGGAGGCCGTGATGCATGTACAGTCCTCGCAGCAAACCACACACGAGCTGCTGCAATCAAATATCTGCCTTATCTCATTTTTTTGCTGAAGTAAATTACACTGAATATATTTTTTTTTTTTTTTACCCTTTTCAAAGCTGATACACAAATGACAGGATGTTGTTGAAGGAAAATATGAGCTTTCATAAGCTATTATTATTAGCACATGTGCACCTCTCTGCTGCTTTGATCTTACTGTAGGTTTGTGTTTATTTCTCCTGACTCTGTACCGACTGAACTCAAACCCGATGTCTGCCCCGATAGAGATCACGAACAATTAAAGCTGGATTTGTTAGCCACAACATCATGGAGCCAGAGCTATGGGATAATTAGCAGGGTGACATTCGCCCCAACACACTATATGTAGTTTTCCCAAAGTCTCTGGGCCGTGACAAGGTGTTTGCTGTGAAACGGAAGGGCGGTGATGTGTACTGAATGAGGGCTCTTTGATATCTCACATGTAAGTTAGAGCATGTTCAGGTTTTGTTTGCAGCGGAACTCTGCTGCTTCTATTGTTTTCTGAGCAGAAAAAAAAAAAAGGCAACGTTCAAAAAAACCCTTACAGGCTGCCTTAAAAACGCTGTCAAGGATTCACAGCCATCTATCTCAGCTGGGTTTAGTGACCAAAATAAGTTTATATATTATTAGTTGTAGGGTTTTTAATACTTTGGCTGGCAGCACAGAGTCAACCCTCCAGCAGCAGAAGAATTCCCAGGGTGGTTCTGCTTCGGTCATCAGGGGAATCCTCTGCTGAGCTTCAATCCATTACACACTCACAACCTCTCTGAAGGCAGGGAAGTTGTACAGAGAATACTCAGGGTGTGATTTGGTGGTGATGTACAGAAAGAAGAAAAGTAATTTGGATCTTAGTCCCTGGATTGAATATGCAAGGCCAGTGACCAGGAACAACCAAATGGCTTTTCAGTTAACAAATATGACTCTATTATAAATTAAAACCTGGGGATTCAAGGCCAGGTTGGATGGGACCCTGAACAACCTGATCTAGTAAGTGGCATTCCACAAGATGGTCTTTAAGGTGCCTTCTGACCCAAATCATTCTGTGATTCTGGGACTCTGTGATTCCAGTACCCAGCAGGATCCACTTGTGCTTGGTGCTGTGTGGATTTGTAGCAGGGTCCTTCAGCTGTAAAGGCAGCTGAAAACAACCCTGTTTACCAAGGCAAAAGGGGGGAATGAGTTAAAGAGAATAAAGTAACAAGAATGGGACAGGTGTTCTATCCACTGGCTTCATGCACAATTAGACAACAATTTTAGTGTGCACTTTAAGTCCAGCCATGCTCTGACACATCAACAGGCCTTGGGAGGCAGCACGTGGGGACAAGCACTGCAGTGGTGAGAGACTCATGTTTGGAGGAGTCTGTCCATCCTCCCCTGCATCTGTGGTGCCACAACCCCCTCCTTTGTCCCCATGGGGCACACGGACATGCATTAAAAACGCCCCTGCAAAATGGGGAGCTTGATGCATTTTTAAAACCCTGCTCAGCTCACTGACCTCCAAAGTGCCCCACCAGTGTCTGCAGCCCCAGCCAAGCTGGTAGCACGTCAGGGCTTGGGCTTGAGAAGAGTGATGCCACCAAAGTCTCAGCGAATGCCACCAGGTCTGGTGGTGACACGCAGGTGGCAGGTGGCTCACAGTGCTGGCACGGGTCCACTGCAGAACCAGATGTTGTTTGTGTTGAAGGGCCATGGCAAACTGTGCAACAGCAGCAGCAGGAGGCTGGAGAGAGCCATGTGAAAAATACACCAGGGAAAATAGGTACATCCAGGGGAAAAAAATATTCTTGATGAATGGTTCTGTGAAAGTTCTGACCTGATGAGAAATGTCACTTAATCAGCAAACCGAGTGAAAAACAAACATTGAGCACAGACAGTTCCTTCAAAAATACCGAAGACAAGAAGTTTTCAGAACTCTGAAAATTCCCCAACGACTGTGGAAAAAGAATTGGGAACGGCAGCAATCAGAGGAGACAGCGGCTGCCAGCGCTGCTGAGTGATATTTACATCAATGTCCTGCCAACAATACCATTACTGGATTATCAGGGCGGATTAAGCCTTTAGCCAATTACCCCGACTGGTAAATTGTAGATTGTCTAGACTTTTTCATGTTCAACAATATGCATGAAGTTTCTCTTTATCGCTGCAGCATCACACGATGCTCTTGTGGGATGTAATCCTGTGCCTCCCCGGGAGGTTCAGGTGAGCCGTGCCTGCAGCCCCGGGTTGCCTTAGTGTGGCCCTGTGCACAGACAGATTTATTTCAGACAGGATTCTCATAAATTCAGAACGACTTCCAAATTTCTTGACTAGGAGATCAAAGAGGCAAAGCATTTGCTTCGTGCCATCTGGGGAGCTGCTCGGCAGGGCAACGCAGTCTGGGGAGGGGGGAGGAGAAGGGAAAAAAGCAAGTCTTGGAGATTATGCCCTCAAAAACAAACTCAAATGCCACCCTCACATTAAAAAGCACTGGTTGGCAGTAACAATTAATTTCTTAACTGAAACCCGCCCAACTGTGTCCAAGTGTTTTAATTTGCCTATTGCTACAATATGCAAGGGAGCTGGCAGTAATGGATTTGCAATTAAAACTAAAACTGGCAAAGAAATCGCAAAGCTGGCAAAAGAGCTAATCTGCAAGCCATGATCACAAGATTACCAAGTGTTTATGCACATGCTAATTACCCGAGCACATCGCTGAGAATGGCTCGTAGGAAAGAACACTGGGTTTGCGTGATCTAAATCCCCGGATACACACGGCCAGCCCAGGCCTGGCCAAGCATCCTACCTGCTTCCCACATCTCCCACGGGCTGGGGAACGCAGGGAATTGCCCTGTGTGGAAGCTGGGAGAGGGACAAGGGACAGGCAGAGGGTCCCTGTGCTATCCCACGCCACAGCTGGGGAAGGACGGATGACAATCACCTCTCAAGCGGTCACTGGGAGCCGCGTCCTCGACTGGAATATGGAGACCATCGGTGTGAAATTAAAATCACCCTGAATAAACCAGCACCCAGTTATTCACCCTTTCATCCTGCTATCTCTTGGCTCTCTAAATAGTTATTCCAGCAGGTCCTGGAGATTGCTGGTTGCACAGCACATGGCCCCACGCTGCAACCTCCGAGGGCAAACAGGCACCTACTGCCACGGGCATGAAACCTTCACAAATTACCTGCAAGGGACAGGCTGGGAAGGGAAAAGGGCTTAAAAAGTGATCAAACATCCGTGCAAATAGCTCATAACAGCAAGTGACAGTGGTCAGGGACACCGTGAAGAGCAATTTTGAACCACAGGAGAGGATTTCAAGGAGAAAACAGAGTGGAAGAGTAGTCCCAGAATAAAAGGCTGCTGGGAAAACTGAGATTCTTTAATATATAGGATTAAGGATTGCCAGTATCCTCAGGGAGGAAATGCAAATGGGGTTTAGACCATTTTTTCCATAAAAATTAGGAAGGAGAAAGAATAGACTTTGAAGTTCAACATGTTAGCAAATGAAAGCAACAGCAAAGGAGACACAAAGAGAAAGCAAGCCCTGGACGCCTGGAATTATGTCTTAAACACTTGGTACCGAAAGACAGAACCTGAGGTGACGAGGAGACTTCCCTCTCTGCCGTGCACAGATCCCAGAAAATCTCTAGATTAGAAACTGCCTGAGAAAAAAAGTATTGCACAACCAAGGCAGGATGGAGTTCAGCATCCAAGCGGGATTCCTCCTGCCTTATTCAGCCAGACCGGGAGGATGAGGCTGCAAGGAGCCCAGCAAGGAACACACGGGGTGGATGCCAGGCTGGCACACATGGAGCAGGGAAAGGGTCTCTTTGCTCTAGGAAATGGAGTTTGGAGCCAGCACGGAAGGAGGGGACAGCTAACAGACATCATGGAGATGTCAGCAATCCAACAGGCACCTCTACAGAGCTTTGCAGCTCAGCTGTGTTGATGGAGACCGATCATTCCTGACACCCTCATGAAAGCCAGAGGGTTTGTCCAGGCTGCACGGAGGTGCTGAAGGACCAGGAGGACGCTCTAAGGGCACACAGCAATGGCCACTGCTGGGCCTGGCAGAGGATGGATGGCCTTTGTGGGGACTCCTCAGAGGTATCAACAGTCTCACTGGATCCTGGGAGGCGGCTGAGATGGGCAGGTTGTATCTGGCTGGTGGTCATTCCAACCTGTGTGCTTGTGTAAGGCAATTACAGAGCCAGTTCAACCCATCATTACTGGTGGCCATGGAATGCCCTGCGTCAGGAAATGGCACCCGACCATCACTGACGCTGATAAGAGCTATGGAGTTAATTGGTGCTACGGAAGGGGAGGTTCAAGGGAGAAGTGCTTCAAAACTTGGCTTGGGAATTAATTTATCCATCCCTACCCATAATGCACTGTCAAGCAGTAAATGTATGTCCAGCTGTGGGGGTAGCTGAGTGACCTAGAGGAGATGATCCACCGTGGTAAAGCAAAGATGATATAGTGTTGGGTCCTTCAGACTATGAACTCCATGGCTCTACAGCTGCTCCTTGCAGTTTAAAGATTATAACATGATCACAAAGACTTCTGTTGGTGTGTTTGTTTTTTTTTTTAAAATACATTTGACAGAAATTTTTCCTAACATCCAAGGATTTGGTTAGCTTGTCTGTACTTTTTATCCAGCATCTAAGCCAGGCTCTGCTGCTGCTGGGGTCTGCCATTCTGCCTTTCTCAAGGAAAGCCCCAGATACAACTGTTGCCTATTTAGAGTCATCTACAAACCAGTTTAATAAAAGCTGACTGCATCTGCTTCCATGTTATTAGTTCTGCCCCAAAACTCTGTTCCTGGCAACACAATGTTCCACGCTAATGAGCCAAATCTTCCCCTCCCATGGCAGTACTCCTAAACCTCCACACCATTCAGTTCACAAAGTTACCACCCTGTTTTTCCCTCGGGGGAGGGAAGGATTGCAGCTGCAGAGGGGGTTCTTCAAATAATATGAAGGCCAAAGATCTGTGGGAAAATCTGCTCTCAGACAAATAGCACTTGGGGGCATCTGCAGAGAGAACCAGCCCCTCTTTACTTCTGTCTGGGTCCCACGTCCTTCTGGCAGCGGAGTTTTTTATGAACCAAGCTGCCATTAATCCCCTGCCAGTTCCTACACCCTACCATCCTCTGTGGGCAGACAGCACCAAGTGGGAGATAATGCTGCAGGGAAGTGGTATTTACTTCAGCTGGATTTTGTGGCCTTTCGGGAGAGTTTCGGCTTGGGGCAGTTATTTCTCACCCACTCCTACTGCAGAAAGGAGGGACTTGGTGCAGGCCAGGGTGGCTTTTCCTAGCTCCTTTTCCTGTGAATTTTCACCCATTCTTGCCAGTTTTCTCCCTGCAGCCCTGAGCGTGAGATAAACAGCGATGCGAGGCTGTCGCGCTGCAGTGATGCTGCCCAGATTAAAGGGAAATCAGATAACTCATTACCTAACTGAAACTCGCTGCTAGACTGCTGGAGAGAGCGATAACATCTCCGAGCTGGAGGACTCTGCTGCCCTGGCAGACACCCTGCGGCACCCCAGCTGAGCTGGGGGGGCTGCACCCCGGCTCGCCCACCCGGCTGCCTCCACACCCAGCACGGGGAGATGCCTCGGGATGTGGAGGTGCCGGGATGCAGAGATGGAGATGCCCAGGATGGCAAAATGCCCGGGATGCAGAGATGCAGAAATGCCCAGGGTACGAGGCAGAGCCTCAGCCACCACAAACGCTGGTTTTGGCCTCCCCACACTCGCACCTGGAGCCACCAGTAAGGAAAATTCAGGCATCGAAGTTGACACAGGCACAGCTGGTGGCTTTAATATTTTACAAATGATGCCCTACTAGAACAGTCATCTTCACCCCATCGTGCCGAGTCTCCTTGGGATTCTGGAAGTTGGACTGAACTCATCTGACCGCCTCCACTACTGCTGTCTGCTATAAAGCTTTCTGCACCCCATGCGACAGCAGCATCTCCCTGGAAAAGATTTCATCCACTTCAGACTTTGCCTCAAGCCATTAACTGACAAACTGGCAGGGAACTACTGTTAACAAATGATTTCCTAGAGATTACTGTTCAAGTAAAAAAGGTTCCAAGATAAATAGACTCATTCCTCATGACAAGGAATTTGAATTATGCATCCAGAGGTTTGGTACATGTGTCCAAAAGCTATGCCGTGTGATCCTGGAGGTTGTTCTCATCACCATATTACAAGTGGGTAAATAAATGACATTTTGTCCCTGGTTTAATAAGGAGGATCTGTGCAGCTTGTGTATTTCAGACAACATGTTGGACCATCGCATCATTGTTCCCATCCAACTAATGACACTCTATGAAATTACTGCTTAGGCTGAAAAGGTGACTTGTTTTTAAAGCAAGAAAAGATGCCAATGGCCTTGAAGGAGCTGTGGTCTTAGGGCCACCTGCAACTCCCTAGAAGATTATGAAATTGCAATTTCTTTAATATCTTGAAGTAATGGTCTAAGAAGCACCACAAATTACTTTTTTTGGCTAGTGCTTCTCTGATCACTTCTGACACATCCCCTCTCGCAGTCCCCTGGGTGGGATTTTATGGTTTTTTTCAGTATCCGTGTGGCCATCCCTGCAGTGCTCTCCAAACATCTCTTACACACGAAACGACAAAGCTCCACAATGCTCCTGGGGGAAACTGAGTCACGGCAAAACAAGCTGCTGCGGGACGGGGAGCAGGAGCCGGGATAACACCACGCTTCCCCCGCCACAGCCCTGCACGGCAGTTACAAGACTATCCGGTTCCTCTGCTATAAAACTTGGTAACATGCCTCACTTCTTACCTGATTTTGAGAACATCCTGTGTTAGCACATAAACAACTGGTGCTACCCGTGTCTGTTTATCTGGCTACTCACCCCGTCTGCCACGGCACCTGGTGCTCTCCGGGAACAGGATCCCGTATCAAACGAACCCCTGGGCGCAGGAGACAGGCAGCTCCCGCCCACGGGCACAGCAACGCACCCACCCAGCACCCAGGCATTTGCCACTGGTTTCAGAAGGAAATTTGGATCAACAGTGATTCCTTTTGATATGGGAACCGATCTTTCAGGGGTTCACTGCAGCCTGCCTCATCCATCACCGTGCATTCATATGCAGATCCGTGTGCAAGGCGAGCAGAATCACAGAATATTCTGAGTTGGAAGAGACCCAGAAGGATCACCGAGTCCAACTCGTAACTGAACGGCCTGTGCAGGGACCAAACCTGTGACCCTGGCATTATTAGCACCATGCTCCAACCAACTGAACTCATCTCAGTACAAACAGTACATTATAATTTGAAAACATCTTATTCTGTGAAGTTTGAATACATGCATGGAGTTATATACTATTTCCAGTAAATGTCATTAACCAAACAACTGGCACTGACATATCAGGTCATTTTCTGTCCTCTTGAGTCAAGAAATTAAATTTTCCCTACAACAGCTCTTGTATTCAAGTGCTGTCGTAAGTCCCAGTGAGGGATATCCAGTGCTTTTACCTGGGTAGTAAAAACTTAACTTGCCAGATATAATCTTAGGTTCAGCCACCAAATTAATTATAGAAAAGAGAAAAGGGCTTAGGCACAATGTCAACTTCAAGCCAGAAGCATTAAAAACTTTTTCACTTTTTCCAAACGTCACTGTCTGTTGCATTATATAGAGCAGGATGCCAGTAGGAGCCACTTAGTTGTAAATAGATCCTTAAATTACTGACAGTGTGGAAATTAATGCATTTACTCTATAAAACTATCGCCTTGTCAAAGTGTTCCCATGTTCCCTAGTCCAGGCTGTTCCAGGGAGCTAAATCAGCGACAGCAAACCCACTTCTGTGATGTCATTTTACAGCATTTGATTCTTCAGAGTTTCCAACAGCCTGCAAGAAAACCAGCTGATCAGGCTAAAAACTGGAGAGGCTGTTTGCACTGGGACAGGACTCCAGACCTGGACAAGGGAAAAGAGCTGCCCTGAAGTTAAACCAACCTGGAACAACTGTATGGCTCCCTGTAAATCCCTTGGAGAGTTTGTGTCCTGCCCCACGACAACCAGAGATACATCTGATTTAAATGAAACCTCAGACTTCATGATTTTCATGCCAGCTCTTTCAGAAGCAATATGATTTCTACAACACCCTGTTATTTCACTCACCATCTCCACAGATTTTGCTCCAATTCCACAAGCAAACTTATTTTGAGGATACAGACTGTTTGCAACTGGTTTTAGAAAGGCCACACACTTAAAAATCGAGGACAGGCTTAAACCACAGCCTTCAGCCACCCTCATGTGAAGGTGCACATCTCCATCATCATCACCTTACTTACAAAAGAAAAACGCAAACAAGAGATCAGCACCAAAGATTCCAACGTTTTTTTTTTCTTCAGAAAACCATCCCTATAGTAATGCTTTCAAACAAATAACAAGCTAAAACCGAAACACAACAGCAGTAAAATCAAATCTGATGAGCTCTTCAAAAAGATCTCAGGCGATATCAGCTGGCAGGACTCTGTTGTCTATCCCAGAGCTACGGCTGATCCCAGCCAGGGCTTTGCTGCGAACACACCGAAGCCAGGAGGCTGCAGCCTTTCATATTCCAAAGCCAAATCCAAGTTCTGATCGCTGGGACGAGGAAGAAATTTGTTTTGTTGTGGATACACTGCTGTGTAATTACTGCAGATTTCATTTAGTTTCTTTTGAATACTACAGCAGATACAAAGGCTGGGTAGATGTGGCGGCTTCTTGTGTTATCACCTAATGCTCTAGGTTTACATTCTAAGACTTAGTTCCCCAAAATACCAGGGATGTGTGTGTCTATTGAAGGAAAAAGAAAAATATTTCCCTGCTGGGAGACAGGGAAATACAACTGATACTGCCAATCACTGCCAAGCTGATAGCAAGGAAAGAGTTTCATATCAAATTAAAAAAAAAAAAAGTAATCTGCCCATTTTCTCAATAAAATCAGGGTTAGAAATATGGGATAGGATCAGAAAGGAATGGCACTGGGTAAAGGACTGCTCATGGGACGAGAACATGGAAAATTCCATAAAGCACAAATGTTGCTAAGAATATTCAAAAGTCAAAGCTTTCTGTGGGTGTGCATGCATAGAGATGTCAACACAACTATTTCATGATCACCGAAATTGCTACTAGCCTGCATCCTCTCTGAATGGCTATTTTTAGGACCCGGCCTTTCATGTGGTATAATGATGTGGATTTTACAAGAGCATTTATAATGTGTTTCATATGGTGCACAGTCCTGGAGAAATTGCTTTATATCAGAGAAAGTCAAACAAAAAGGTTTGGGTGTTTATTTAATTCTTTTTTTAATTTTATGTCTTATTTTATACTATTGCTTCTAGCTTTGATTTCGGGTAATACACCTATTTTAATTTATCTATTTATTTAATCTATCTAAGCACTCCCAAGGAATACTCAGCACAGCATGATGTGATCTTGCAAAACATCACTTTTGGAATCCACCTATTCCCTTGGATGGTGAGATGCCCAAACTGGCAGTGCCACACTGTGTAAGCTGTAGCAGGAAGCCAAAGCTCAAAGGCCAGTTTGGAACCCGGGGTATGGTGGTGTCAGGGACTGTGCTGTGTCTGCCGTGTCAGAATCCAAAGACAACGACTCCTCTCCACTATCTCTGCCCCTGCACCAGCAATTCCAGGGCAGCAGCTCGTAACAGGAGCCGCCTCATCAGCCTCTCCGTGCTAAGAACAACGAATTTTCGTGTGGTGGATCTTACGATGGTTTATTTCCCAAACATGAACGCAACCTCCGCAGTGCCATCTCCTCGGCGTCGGAATGAAAGTTCCACATTTCTGAGGGTTTTACTGCAAAGAGTCTCTCCCCAGCACTTCTTCCACGAGTGCCTTTATAATCACAACTCCCTTGTGCCCATTCCAACACACTTTATGACCTTGGGCCTTCACATTTTACTTTTGTGTGAGTGCCACCAGAGCAGAACCTCAGTTTACGCTACTCCTCGGAGCAAACCACAGCAGAAAACAAACTCGGCACAGAGCAGACAAGCTGAATCACTTTTAAAAGAAAAAAAAAGGTCTTTTTTTGGTCAGTCCATGATTACTGTGTAGCTCTTCAAGGCAGACGTGTACTTTGTATATTATATAGTTCCAGATTCTTCAGTGGAACAAAGGAGATACTGTTGAGACGGTTTTTTGCCTATCGTTTAATCAAATGCAAAGTTGTTATAACCGGAGGGGAAAAGTGCTCCAGATTCTAGTATCCAGTTTTACTTTGGTTTCAGAAACTTACCACAGCATTGTTGAGTTTATTGTTTTCTTTCACAAAATACTAATTTTGGGACCCCGTGAAACACAATGAAGCGGATTCCTTCCGTGGCAGCTGAGCTGTGTTTAGCACAGAGGCGGTGGACGGGAGAGGAGCAGTGGTTTAAAGCCACTTTGGTGACCTCTTCCCCAGCACCTCCAGCCAGCAGGATGCTCTGGATGGGGACAGCAGATTTTGCCAGGTTTTGCTAACCCTCATCATCCTCGGTACTGAACAAGTGTCCCACTTCCTCCATGAAATCACAGAGGCAGTGGTGGTGGAATAGTCATTTATAACTTCTGGAATGGTCATAAATGGTGTGTCCAGGGAAGGCCAGTGGAGCTGGGGAAGGGTCTGGAGCACAAGTCTGATGAGGAGCAGTTGAGGGAGCAGGAGGGGGCTCAGCCTGGAGGAAAGGAGGTTCAGGGGGCACCTTCTTGCTCCCTCCTGACAGGAAGGTGAAGCCAGGTGGGGGTCAGGCTCTTCCCACAAGTAATAAGTGATAGGATAAGAGAACATGGCCTCAGACTGCACCAGAGGAGGCTTAGATCGGATATCAGGGAAAGTTTTTTCACTGAGAAAGTTGACAAGCCCTGGCACAGGCTGTCCTGAGAAGTCACCATCCCCAGAGGGATTTAAAAGACATGTAGATGTGGCACCTGGGGACATGGTTTAGTGGTGGGCTTGGCAGTGCTGGGTTAACAGCTGGACTCGATGATCTTACAGGGCTTTTCCAGCATAAATGACTCTGTGATCCTAAATCATAAAGACCCAAAGGCAAAAACCAGCAGTGACACAGCAGTGCTAAGTTGCTCCATAAGGAGGTGAAGGTGAGAGCTCCAAGATCATTAACCAGGGAACAGTTCCTGCTGCAATCAAGCCTCAGAGGAGCACGAGGTTACAATCCCTTCCTCTAAGAGACAGAGGGGTGGGTTTGTGAGCCACCAGCATGTGCTGAACTGGCAGGCTCAGGGTGAGAACAGGACCTTGGGTGACGTTCACAGAGGGTTTGGTCCAGACTCTGCAGGTTCTTAGGACACCTCATCGTTCACACCACGAAACACCCGCAGTGCCCGGGGGCTGAGGGAGCCGTGCCCTCCCGGACAGACCGCTGGACAAGCCAGCAGGAGGAACAGTCTCCACTGATTCAGCTGGATTAAAACTGGAAGGTAGGAAGAGAACAGCTCTGTATCCTGTTACCAACCCTCTGAGTCACCCGTCCTCCTACCAAACCTTTGTTTCATCCTCCAGACACAGAGTCTAATGAGCAAGGATCATGTTATAGCCCATTTCTTAAAGAGAAATTCGAAGAATAGCACATTAAAAAGCCTGGAGTGGGGGACTCGCACATCCCAGCTCGGCACCAACCTGGGGTTTGATCGGGCTGAGCAGCTTTTCCCACTGCAGTGGCTCTGCAAAGAGTTCAGGAAGCAACTTGTGCCTACTCTCCTATTGCTGTGCCCTCCACCCACCATTGGTAAAGGATGAGGTAAGAGCATGTGTACATCAGGCTGGGAGAGATGCTGACCTAAGCCATCTCCCGGCTCCCAGAGCAGTGAGGTGGAGTGGCAAAGGCATGGGAAACCAGGGGCCCTGAACAACCTAGTGGGTGGCATCCCTGCCCACGGCAGGGAGTTGGAACAGGATGAGCTTTAAGGTCTCTTCCAACCCAAACCATTCTGTGACTCTATGAAATGAGCAGCAAATGAAAGGAGAGGGAGCTGCAGTGGCTGTGGCCAGCCCAAAACCTCGGAGGGGTGGGATGAAGAGAAGCTCCCACAGTGGCAATGCCTTCAGGAAGACAGTGCTGGGGATGTCTGGCACCTAGTCTCTCTTCAAATCAATACAACAGAGAGGAGAAGGCAATCTTTGAGGATTTACTAAGGAAATTTTCTCGTGACTCACAGGTGGTGCAGGAGATTTTAGTAACTGAAGAGCAGCATGTGCCTGACTGTTTTTCACCCAACCCCACCCTGTCCAGCAGAGCCTCCCTGTGCTCACAGGTGCTCAGGTCCTTCCTCACCTCCTCTGTGGTGAATTGCTGAGGGGGCTTAAAGGCCAGCCCTGATGAAACAAAGACTGAATTCGGTCTTGATGAATCACAGCCAAAAGGCAGAATTTAATGGCAAGCTTCCCCAGAACTGCTGGTGTTTCTCAGCACTAGACTTTGCCCTCCCAATAAGCACCATGCCATGCACACACAGACACATGCAGATTGGGATCTTAGGTGTGCAGCTCACACCACCCGTATCCCGAAATCCTGCTTCCCTTGCAGATCACACTACAGATAGAGAGGGTTCAGCCTGTGATTAGGATCTGGCCCTTTGCAGATGATCTTTGACAGCAGGCAAGGGAGTCATCCCTAGGGAGCCAGCAGTGTGTGTTTAGTCACAGGAACACACCGGGGCTACCGGGCCGGGCACCTCGGACCAGCACATCCCACCACGTGGACCGCTCGGGGGCTTCACCCCAGGACAGGAATTCAGTGGTGTCTGTAGAGCCATGGCAGGGGTGAGGCAAAACGTGAGTGCACTGCAGAGCTCCTCCTGCTCTCCCTTCTCTGGGTTACAGCTTCACGTACCAGACCAGCTCTGCACTCTCATCTCCGACATGCCACTCAAACCCAAACCACCTCGTTCTTCACAGTTAAAATTTCAAAAATACTAATCATTAACGTGGATGAGCTTTGGGAACTTGAGTTGATGCGAAGTTTTCGCTTTTCTCTCCAAATTCTCGACCGATTGAGCTCATAACACTTCACAAACAGCAACAGTTGGAAGCTTGCAGGAACAGTGCCTTTACCATACACATCTCATAGCAACTCCCCCCTCCCCAAAGCATCCCATGCCTGGGAAGCCAGTTCCAGGGTAGCCAGTGAAGGAATCCCAGCGGGAGAGCAGATATTGTTGAACTGTCTGAATCACGTGCACACTTATTCACATGCACAGATTTACATAAAACTTGCTTTTGTTTCCCTGTGACATTTTTCTTTCTCTTTTTTTCATTCCAAACAATTTTAAAAATAAGGTTATATTAGACCACACACAGGCAGTGCTGTATCATGTCACTGCTTCTTAAGCAGAACTCTCTAATTTATTTCAAAGGGAAGTTCTGCTTCAAAATTGAGGGTGTGATATGAACTCAGAAATTAACACAAGAATTTTCCTTGGGGGGGAACCAAGACTGAATCAGACATGCAATAAATGACCTCGGAAGCCCCGTGCCTTGGTACATCCACCTATCCAACATTACGCTTTAACATAAAAAACGATTTTCACCATTATCTTACTCCAAGCTAGGTAAAGGAGCTGAAAGAAGTGGATTTGCTTTGGTCAGGAGGGAACAAATTACTCATCTGTCTGTCTGCCAGGAGGTCCATCAGCAGCCACCGCGCTCCTAACGCTTTCTGCCGGGAATACGAGGATTTACGGGGACAGAGCACCATCCCGGCGAGGTCCCGTGGTGCAAGTCCTGCTGCCAGGGAACCTGGCTGGGATGCTGCTCTCCCACAGCAACAGGCACTGCTGGGAACACACGGAGCTACTGCTGGCTTCCAGCTGCCTTCCCTGCCTCCCCACACACACAGCATCTGGAGAGGGACGCAGCAGTCCTCTCCCAGCGACAAATCCCCGCCACACGGCGACTCCGGGGAGCTTTCCCACCGGTTCCAGCAAGATCAGAACTCAACACAGGAAAAAGCAATACTAAACTATTGCCCTGACAGTGCAAGTCAGGACAGACAGACGTCGCAGAGAAGCAGCTGAGCTGCAGATTTCCTTCCGCCAGCTGCTGCGGGGGCCACAGCCTCCTGCCGCCCAGGGATGGAGCTGCCCCGGGGAAGGGGATGCAGCAGGACCAGCCGTGTCCCGGGGCTCAGTGGCTGCTGCCTCAGCTCCTGTCCAGCAAAGAGCAGCCCCAGACTGCAGCTCTGTGCTTTCTGACCTCGTGTCAGACATTTGGGCCCCGTGGCCCCAGGCCAGCAGTAACTGCACTTTCATCTTGCCCTGCCCAAGGGGACATTTCAAACCCTCTGAACAAGCTCCAGGAGCCCAGCGGACCACGGGGACCAGGCTCTGAACAGGGGCATTATTTGTGAGTCCCGCTGTCTAATCTGGGGACTTCAGCTGCACAGGGCTGGGGAGGTACCCCCACCCTTCTGCTCCCACGTAAGCTCTGGTTAGACAACTTAATAATTAAGAAAATGAGGTAGTGTCTGTTTTCCAAAAAAAATGGAGGCTCTTGGACTTCGGGTTTTCCTACAGACAGAAAGCCCAGTGCCTCAGCTTTACATACGGAACATTTTAATCCTGCCTTCACCTCACATGCTCGGCACACGCACCTGAGGTGCACAGAAGGTGTGAAGAGCACCCCTGGCATCTCTTCCATCAATGGGAGTGGGGAGAACTTGTGCCCTACATACAGGACAGCACGGCTCATTCCCCTATTTTATAAACCTATTTACAAAAGGAACTTAAAGGAACTTATAAGTGCTCCTTCTACCATTTAACTACCACATGGTACAAGATATAACAATGTTCAGAAAACCCCCTCAGGTCTAAACTCAATTATACAACTGTAGCAAGAAAAATATTTTAATCTGATCAAAGTGTTAACATGTTTGACCATGTCTGACCTCTAATGTTTGTAACCACCTAAAAGGCTGATGTTCTTACTAAGGATGTACCTTAATTTGATTTAAAGTCATTTGTACTATTTAAAAAAGGATATAGTTTTATGATTTTATATTTAATTTAGAAAAACAGTTCCTCAACTTGCTCATATTCTTTGGAAGTTTCTTGCAGGTTTTTAACCCATAAATCCCATTTTCACTCTGGGAAAAGCTGGACTTTGCATGAAGACGGGAGAGTGGAAGTGGAGCCCTGAAGCACCACGCACACAGCACCTGGGAGCCAGGTGAGAGCCAGCTCTGCTGGGGCCTGGCAGAACGCTGGGATTTCAGGTGCACACGGGCTATGCTGAGGGGTTCTCGACACCCTTGACCTCCCCAGCCCAGCAGCTGACGGGGTTCACAGCTCGCTCCCAAAACCCAGGCTCGGCCCGCTGCCTGGAACGCAGCTCCAGAAGCACTTTCACCCTGGCTGCACCCCCTGTGACAGCCCTACTGCCAGTCCAGGAAACCTGTGCCTGCTCCAACCAGCATCACTCCAGCTGAACTATCCCACACTGGCATTTGCCACCTGCAGCCGAGGTGGGTCACCCTGCTGCGGGGAGCCCCGGCCACCCTCCTGCTGCTGCTGGCCCTCCAGGGACCACCGGCTGGGCTTGGCCTTGCTGCTGGTGGCAGGTGCCCAGACACCTTCAGAGCATCGCTCTGGAGCGGCATCAGAGCTCGTAAATAACACGGGTGGGTGTGTTTTGGTAAAAAGAGGCGATTTGGGCTGGGAGATGCGGGGAGCCGAGCAGGATGCTGGGGTGAGCAGCCTAACAGTTAGTGGCTACAACCACCCCGGGGGAAACAAAGCAGAAGTGATGCTGCTGAGAAAATCAGAAAGAAAATAGGAGAGCAGCAGTGCCGGTAGCAACACACCCACCCAGGCAGGAGCCGGGGCCGCTCCAGCAGTGCTTGCAGGGCCCTGACGGGGTTCGTGGGGAGCCCACCGAAAGAAATGTGGTTTTACAGAGCATTGCAGGGCAGGGGCTCAGCCCCAGCCGCGGCTGCCCCTCGTCTTTCAGGGAGTTATACTCTGTTCTCAATCAGGTAAATTACTATTTTCAATGCAAAGCCCTGAAAGTTTGCCAGAGTACTCCTGGGTTAATCTTTTAATTTATATTTTTTTCTGAAGATTCTAAAATTAATCCCAGCTGCAAACAACCGTTTCCAGGAAGCCTCATTAACCAAAATACAATCTCCACTATCAAGAGCACCCATGGCTGCGATACGTAATCCCATTCACTCACACAACCTTCCTCCCCGGCTCTACTTGTGCTAAAGTGTTAATTAAACACACTTTTATGGATGGTTAAGTATCTGCAATCTTCGGTCACAGATCTGACCTCCCCAGTTATTGGAAGCAGCCACCAGATTATAGCCCACACTTCACATAATGTACACAGCAGCAATAAATCTATATGAGAGCAATCCATAATTTACCATGATAACCTTTGCACAGTCAATAGAAACACAAGACAAAACTGCCCAGAATAATATACTGGAATAACTATTGCAATAAATTGGAAAACCGCAAGACCAGCCTTGATCTGAGGAATAAATCTTCCCCTGTCTGTCAGGTAACAGATTTTTAGCTGAAAAAATCAAATCAGCTCTTTAAGTCACACAACATAAGGCACGGCAGGACCTGAGCAGGCCTAAGGGAAGCTGGCTGAGGCACTGGATGATTTTGGTGGCTCTCACGGGGACTGGATCATTCCTCCTCTGCTACTTAAGTTTTCTCCCCTTTCAGTTCTGCACAGTCTATTTACTCCTGTCTGCTGCTCTGACAGTAACCACTTGGCTTTCATTCCATTATCAAGGGGAGAGGCGACTCCCAAACCACAATCTGCTTTTTAGCCCAACTGCTAATAAATAGGCTATTGCACTTCGCTGCCCATCTAGGAAGAGTTTAAGATGAAAAGAAATATTCCACTACAACAGATAGCTGCTGGACTAATGTAACTCTGAACTCACCCAGACTGTATCCCAGGGAGCACACTAAATGTGTTTCAATAAGACAAATTTAATGTAATTTAAAATGTATCAGGAAGTGAACAGCTTCGTATTTTAGGGGATGGGGGGGGATAGCTGATACCTGGATGAAAGGGCAGATGGTGGGAAGCACCAGAAGAAATGCTTATGTGGGACCTGTCTCCTGCTGCCCAGGCCAGCTGGGTCGGGTGTGAGGGTATGGCATTGATTCCCACAAATAACACTGAGTTCCATACCCCACAACCCACCAATTTTTCGTAACACCAGTTTAACATCCTACCCCTTTTGTGAACAAACGACTGGAATCAAGGACGGCCCTTTTAAAGATCCTTTTAAACCTTACCCCTTAAAAGGTTAAAAACTAAACCTGAAATAACCCAAATTATGTTCCGCCCTCCTTTGCTGACGGCTGATGCAGAGCAATGTCTGAGACAAACGCAGCAGTGCCGGCTCCCCAGGAGCCACACGGGCACCAAGTGACTGCTGCAAAGTCGGGACACTGTTGCAGTTCTGATAGAGATGGTGATGGGAAAAAACAGCTTTTGTAGAGAAGCCTTTAGTTCAATCATTCACATAGCAAAACTTAGAAATATTACAACATACAGAATTACCAAAGCTGATTTAAACCGAGAGGGAAAAACTTTACAGCAAGAAGACGGGAATAGTCCTCCAGCAGCGTGATGCCTTTTCCTAAAAACCTCTATTGCCATTTTAGAAGCACAAGACCCACTTTCTGGGCCATCATCCACCACACAGCCCTAACCCACAGCACACCAGAACCTGGCTGTTTTACAAGCAGACACATCGAGCTCAACTTCGGCTGCGGGACATGTCCCTGAGCACAAACACCAGGGGCTGCTCCTTCCAAAGCCTGTGACCCAGAAAAACGAAGGGACATTCTTCCATTAGATATTAGGGTTTGACTGCTGGAAGAGTAAAGGCAAACCTAGAGGATGGGGAGATGGGGAAGGCAGCTCCTCCAGCAAATTCAGAGCCAAGGAGGCGCTTCCTGCCGAGCATCTCTGCCCCTTCCCATGGCTTCTCCCTTCGGCTCGGACAGAGCAGTGCCTGGGTACTGCCGAAACCAGGCTCCAGTTTGTCGGGAAAAAAGCACACGGAGGAGCCTGCACAACCTGCACAATACCCACAACATACTTCAGCAGTGAGAGAGGCCAGGAAACTTCTCCATGAGGAGAGGAGGAACTCACCAGAGGTGACATAGATCCATTTGGCAGATACGGATCTGAGAGCATCAGGAAAGGGTAGCCGGAGTATGCAGATCCTTTATACATCCCTGGGTCCTGATGTTTCATACCTGCTGAAATCAACGTGCCCTGTCAAAATTGGCCTTTTGACAGGTGATTCCCCTGCCTGTTGGGGATCCTCAAAGAGGTTACAGCATGCTGTGGGAGTCTTTTTGTCCTGTATTCCCTGGAGAAAGTGTTAGGGGGTGCCAGGGTCCCCCATGGGTGTGGGATCCCACACTGGGGACAGTGGGAAGCCTCGGTGCTGATAGACGCCACTTTCCCACGGGGTGCTGTGATGGCCAGGCTGACACCCCTCCCTCCCGGGGCTGACAGGGTGATGGGCTGGGGGACCGAGGGGATCACCACCCCGGGGAGGGCGAGCACAGGGCAGCGCACACCGGGGAAGACCAGCGGGAACCGGGAACGAGGAGAGGGGGAGACAGGAAAACACGCGGGGACTGCCGTGACTAACCATCATCCATGTGGTCCGGGAGCTTCTCCTGGTAAACTCTCTGCGGATCCTGCACTCGCCGGAGGGCCTGCATGGGGAGGAGAGAGAGGGGCAGCGCGGGGGCGGTGGGGAGGGGGCGCGGGGCCGGGCGGGGGGCGCGGGGCCGGGCCGGGCTCACCCACCTCGGGGTCGGCGGCGGCGGCGGCCGGGCTGCCGCTGCCCTCGGACTCGTTCACCAGCGAGGACTTGAGGTCGGCCAGGTCGCGCTCGGTGAAGGCGTTCTCGGGGATCTTCTCCTCCTGCTCGCCCTCGTCCTTGAAGGCCAGCATCTCGTCCGTGGCGCCCAGGTCGTCCCCGCCGCCGCTGCCCAGCTGCGGCATTTTCCTCCCGCCGCTCCCTCCCCGCCGCGCAGCAACTTTCCCGGCGAGTATTGTTCTCCCGGATCAAGCCCTCCGCAATTACTATTATTATTTTTTGCCCTCCCTCAGTTACTTTTTTTCCTCCTCTTGGAAAAAAACAAATATATATATATATGTAAAAAAACCCCAAAACTTGCTCCCTCTTGAAATTTTTTCTTCTAAAAGTTTTTTCCTCCCTTCCTCTTAACTTTTAAACTTTTCTCCTTTAATTTCGCTCCCCGCTTTCCAAATTCCCTCGCAACCCTTTCTTTAGATTAAAAAAAAAAAATAAAAAAAAATCAGAATCGCTTTTCCCCCCTCCCTCTTCAAAATCTTTTCCTCCCTCTCCTCCCGCTTTCCCCGTTCCCCTCCCCGCGCCGGCGGCTCTCGGGGGGCTCGGCAGGCTGCGGGCGGGCAGGCGTCGCGGGATGCCGGGCTCCGGGGGCCCCCGCCCCGCTCCGCCGCCGCCCCCCCCCGGCCCTCCGAGCGCCGGGAAGTTCGGCTGGAGCAGCGGGCGCCGGCGGCTGGCGGAGCACGGAGCGCCCGGTCCGACTGCGAGCGCGGCGGCGCGGCCGGCGAGCGCTGCGACATCAAAGCGGCCGCCGGGTGATTGGCAGCGCCGGGGAGGGGCCGGGGGCGGGCACACGCGGGGACACACACACACGGGGACACACGGACACACAGACACACGGACGCGGGCGCACACGCAGCGCCAAGTCCCTGCCTTAAAGGGATGCTACGGAGGGGTGACCCACCCACCGCCCCCCAATCCCGGCCCGGCTGCGGGGTGGGGGGTTCTGGGGTGCGGGACGGGCAGCACTGGGGGCTTGGTGCAGCCCCCGGGCGCGTGTGACATCTGCTGCGCGCACAGGTGTGCACACGCGTGTCTGCTCGCACGTGTGCACACGCACCTGTGCCCGCGTGTGCTCAGGAGCCCGCGCACACAGGGGCCTGCACGCGCATCTGTGCGTGTGCGTGTGCTGCACGTACACCCCTGCACGTGAACACGCCTGAACACACGTCCGTGCACACGCAGACAGGCCCTCACACGCATCTGTGCACGCACACGCGCGTCTGTGCACACACACGTGCCTGCCACACGTCTCCGTGTGCGCACACCTGTACGTGCACCTGTGCCCACGCGCACGCGCCTGAACGCACCTCTGTGCACACACGCGCTTGCCCGCACATCTGTGCACGTGCACATGCTCGCACACTCCACCTGCACACGCTGCTCGTGCCCACACACATCTCTGCAGGTGCCTGTGCAGTCAGACAGCTGTGCACACACATCAGCACGCGCAGCAGCGCAGCTGGCTCACAGGAGCACTCCCACACGCGTGTGCGCAGCACTGGGATCCACACGCAGCCCAAACACACCAGCGCTAATGAACACACAACTGCACCCGTCAGGGTGCGCATCTGGCGCGCACACGGCTGCACACACAGACACATCTGCATGCTCACGTTTGCCCGTGGGTCTGCAAGCACAGATCAGCAGCACGCAGACAGATAGAGAGGACAGGAGGCCCTACATGGAGCTGCAGACACACATCAGCACACACGTGTGTGCACACTGAGACATCAGGATATGGGCACATTCACACACAGATATCAGGACACGTGTGCGTGCACAGATAGACACACATGAACACATATACATACGTACACAGTAAGACATCAGGCTGTGTGCACACAGGCACAGGTGAACACACATATACACACATGCACACATTAACACATAGCTGTGCACATACAGACACATGTCAACGTGCATGTGTGCACTATTACATCAGCACATGTATGTGCGCACACAGACACGCATCATCATGTATGTGTGCACACAGACACACATCAGCACGAACATGTGTGCACTGAGACACACCCGTACACACACAGAGACATCAGGACACGTATGTGTGCACAGATAGACACACATGAGCACATACATGCCCACACTGTGGCATCAGGACATATGTGTGCACACATGCTGAGACACATCAGGACATGCACATATGACACAGGCACACGCAGCACATGTGTACACAGACACGGATCACACATGGGTGCACACAGATCACGTGTGCACACGCACAGATCACACATGTGCACACACAGATCACACATGTGCACACACCCACGGATCACATGTATGCACACACACAGATCACACATGGGTGCACATAGATCACATGTGTGCACACACACACAGATCACACGTGTGCACACACAGAGATCACATGTGTGCACACACACAGATCACACGAGCGACGCTCCCCCATCGCTCCCCGGCCCCTCCGCAGCACAGACGTGACATGGGGCTGCAGAAAATTATTAGTTTTCCTGACTGGCCCCGAGGGTCAGGAAACACGAAATTACCATCTTCGCAGCCAATTTCGGAGGCACTAGACACTTGTGTGTCGGCGTCGGAGGGCTTTTCAAGCAGTTCCCATGGAAAAGGAAACTCCCCATCTCTTCTGATCACACACGACAGGTCCTGTGCATGTCTCCGGTAGCTTAAAACAACACACCGATATTTATTTTCCTTAATTAAGATTGCATAAGATAGCCCTGGGTCCTGGAGACTTTGCTACAGACTGTAATGACGCCATGTAAATTGTTTTTTATGACCCAATATACAACATATTGTCACATTCAGACCTTGAATAGGAAGCTAAAAATCTCGGTCCCTATTTTTCTTGTTAATTAGGGTATTATTACTAGGGATATAATCTCATTACTTTTTGGGGAGGAGAAGAACTAGTTGGAGCCACTTTGAAAAGTACTTGAATATATTTAAATGAAGCAAAATCCGTCTTTCTGCTAATTGCTGATTTTGCATGACATAGAATTATTGTTCTGATTTCGGGGGCACAATTGATGCAGGGCTGAAGGAGATGGGAGGGGAGAAGGATGCTGTTTGCTTTTTTCCTGCTCAGTTTTCCCCTCCAAATGAATGAGCTGCCCCATAGGAAACTCCGTCTGCAAATTTCCATTCTTTTTAACATCCCAAAAATAAAACAAGATGCAGTCACTTTGAGGAAAAATCATTTGAATGAAATATTTGCTACTTTAAGATTTTTTTCCCCCTTCTTCTTTCAGATGATCCTCTTGTTTTGCATGTGAAAAAAATCGTCTGAGATTTACAGCCCTCCCAAATGGAGATAAAGCCTTGGCAATGAGTTGGAAACCTGTTGTAATCTGTGATCCAGGAAACAAAGAGCCTCATTAATGCAGAGACTTTGGTGAGCCTTTGATGTTAGCTAGCATAGCATTCACTCTCAGTTCCATTTGCATTTAAACATTCATAAAAACATCATCTCTGCTTCCTTTGCCTTAAGCAATTTAGGAGTAAAGTATAGCTTCTATTTAAAGAAACCCACTGTGGCGAGGCTTAGAATACAAATATCACATAATCTTCAAGCAGAGCAAATATTTTATCCTACATTTCTGGTGGGCACATTTAATAATATTATATTTAAGACCCAAAATAAAAGATCCATCTTATTTTCATTAACCTTACACCACATATTCCAGTCAGGAGAGAAAACGGGCCCTGTTAATTCTAAATATACTACATACCAATTTGTGGAAGGAAGAGAATCCAGAGGATTTTACATTATTCACAAGAGCTGAGTTTTTGAAAACTGGGTGCCTACAGTAAGGTGCCTAAATCTGTATTTAAGCACACAGCACTGAAAATTGTGAACAAGGTCAGGTTTATATATATATATCTAGCATTCTGAACTGCAGAATCTTCATCCTGGTTTTAGAACGGAGTAGAAAAAGATTTAAAAAAATTAAATTTAAATTTTATTTTTAACAGAATTATAAAAGTAAAATACTAAAAAAAAATATAAAAAATAAATCAAAGTAAACCTAACATGGAGATTTTCTTCCGAGAGAAGGCACTGTTGCTCCCACACATCCTGAGGGAATGGCATCACGTGGGGAATTTGGGGAATCTCTTCGAAAGCAAAGGCCGAGGTATCTCATTGTTTTCAAAAGCATTACTCCCCAGCACACCTGTGAGAAGTGGAGCAGTGCAAAGAACACTGGAAACGTTCAGCTGGGGTTGTCCACGTTCCCTGCACCGTTAAAAACAACCGAGCAGTGGAAATCGATGCCGTGTCACGTTGGGAACTCTTGATGTTCCCACTCTGAGGGGCAAATACAAGGAAATCTTTCTGTTTGGTGCCGTGAGTCCGTGCAGCCAGACCGATGTTTGAAGCATTATAAGCAAGTTTCCTATATGATGAATATCCGAAATTAAAAACTGAAATGGAAAACACTTAAAAACAACTTTACCTTGGATAAAATATTTCTGGAGCTGGATCAAAGGGAAACAAAAAGCCTGGCTTACTTGTCAGATCATATCTGCACTGAACTTCAAGGTTTGATTTGTATTATTTACATGGAAAAGGTCCCAAGAAACCAATTTGGCACTAAATATCTTCATTACGTTTTTTCGCTTGTATGGGTGATTAAATCAATCTAGGGTTCCTGTTTTAATTTTTTTTGAAAGGTGCAGCCATCTGTGAACTGAGGAACTTTTCTGATGTCATCTTTGTGCTTCAGACATACTTTCCCCCCCTCCTTTTCATTTTATTTTTTTTCAATTTTAATGAGGAAACTTTTAAAGGAGCACGTTTGCTTTACTATTAAGAGTTTCTATCTCTCCTTCCAGTAACTGTTTAGAATTAAAGGTGTATAGTAACTTTTTAGAACATTTTAACTGTAACACCTGCAGGTAACAGTAAACCAGATTAAAATATAACCAAGTCTGTCTATCAGTCTGCCTGTACCTCATCCTGCATTTATCAACATGTTCCCTGAATGCTGTGTGTGAAACTCAGCACATGTATTTCATACCGTGCTGTGCATGGCAGCACTGTGGCTTTACACATTACAGTGAGTGAAGCCTCTCCTTTAAATTCAATGTAAATGTTGCCACTAATTTGTCCTAGACAAGTGTTCCTCCTCCTGTGCTTTAAAAGGGGCTTCCTTGGAGTTATTTAATTTAGTTTAATTTTTTTTCCCCTGATTTCTTTTTTGCTCATTTACATTAATCGGTTTGGAGTGGCTCCCATTTTACTCTCTTTGGATACATTTTTTCATTTAATCTGGGTGAGGGACACATCTATCCCTGGCAGGCTGAACATCCTACATCAGCCTTCCTACTCCATTGTATTTGCAGCAAATATGTTTCCCTGATATCCATATACAAATCCAAACATGCTTTAATTTAAACCCAGATTTTGTAGCCTATTAATCAATTACCTACTAACAGAGGAGTCTTCTAAATACTCACCATTCTTTTGGAGAAAACCATTTGCACAACCATCCCACAAGGACGGTTTGACTGATAGATTGGCAGCGGCAGCGTTTCAGATGAGACGGATGAAAAGTCCTGTGCAGGGTTCCAGCTGGGAGCAGGAGCTCCTGGAGGACAGGCTGGTACCAGCTGAACTAATCCTGGCAAGTGACCAGCGTAAATCAGGCCACTGAAAGCTCTGTTTTGCCCAAAGGGGTTTACAGTGGTGTAATTACCTCAGCATAGTCATAGCAGGAACATTTCCTTAGTCTAGACAAGCTCTAATACGTAAAATAGATCTATCGTTTGCAACTGAAACATCTCGACCCAGCTGAGGTGGGAGGGAAGCCTCGTGTTCTCCTTCCCATGCCGCCCTTCCTTCCCTGGTGTGTGCCCAGGCCCAGCAGGATTTGGGGTTGGCTTGGAGCATCCTCTGGTTTTGTGGGTCTGCAACAGCAAAGAGGGTCAAGCAGCCACTCAGCCCTTTCCTGGTTGGATTCACTCTGCCCATCTTAGTCTTGCAGGGTTGTAAGTGTTTATTTGACTTCATGCATTGATCTAAATGTGCTTAGAGGGTTCCCTGACAGCTGCCAAAAGTTTGCTTTTAAACTACCAACAGAAAATTGACTCCCTGACATCGCAATATTTAGGTTGCTTTCGAATATCTACGTGCTTTTCTGGAAATGTTTCCAGCTGCTGGGAATGGAGACTCTGCTTTTCCCCTTGGGGAGTCAAGCAGCAAAGGCGCTGCTGTCGCCTGGCTGGGGCCAGCATCCTGCTTTCTCCAGGAAAAGAGGATAATCTCTCTCAAAAGACTTCATCAGATGTCAAAAGCCACAGTGTGAAATCCATTTTGGAGCCTGTGATCTTTGGATCTCACCCTGCATGTACAGCACAACATGGCACAAGCCATCATCAAATCTCCCAGTTCTGGGGGTTTTTTACCCTCTGCTTTGTTTTTGTCAGGTTGTAAGACCATCTCTTCAAGCAATTTTCACTTAACAAGTCTTTTCTTTGTTCCTGATACCAATAACACTTCAGATTATTAAAGGACTTTAAAAGACTAATCTATTTTTCACTCTGTGTGTTTTGTTCACCTCCTGCTGTTGGAACTGGACCAAGCAACTGGCATCACATTTAATATTTCTTATTCGTCTCACTGTCGAGTTCTCAGGCACTTCCCCAATGCTGAAAGATCTGAGTTTCCAACAGGAAGGAGTATGTTTATTTGTTTACAGAAACACTTTTCCAGGGCTGCATCCTGTGGTCACACAGCCATCCAAGGAGTCCCTGCTCTGATGACTCATGTCTCCAAATTAGAAGGACCCATGAAGATGGATTTGCAGAATCACACTCACTGCTTCCACAACCATTTTTCCCTAAACTACAGGGAAAAGTCTGTTCATTTTCGGGTCTATAAAACTTTACTTTTTACCAAACCAAAGTACAGGGTTCCTTTTTTCCCCGGACAGTGTCCTTGACATTTTAACCCAATCCTTCCGAGCCGGGTGCCTCTTGCTGCGCATTTGGTACAATTCACATAAAGTACACTTTGTCCTGGGATTCCTGTTTGAACACTGAATGGAACAAAGTACAGGAGAAATCCAAATATTGTTCTTTTAGCTCAGGCTCTGCTCAGACATGCTGTCCAGGCTGCAGTTGAGCCTGGCTGTGAGGTTGTGATCCAGACCCAGCTTCCAGCTGCTTCTTCCCGTGCGTATCTCCCACTGAAGGTGATCATATTCCACCAGACAGGGCAGCATAATTTCACATGTAGGCATTCCCCTACCTGCCTCTGTCTGAACAAGCTCATTTCTGAAGGACAGCCCTACTGTTAGAAGGGAATTAACAAGAAGTTAGTGGAGGGAAATGGTGGAGTCGCCGTTCCTGGAAGTGTTTAAAAAAAAACCAAGTTCACGTGTCACTTTGTGATATGATTTAGTGGGCATGGGGATATTCAGCTGAAAGTTGTACTTGATGATCTTGGAAGTCTTCTCCAACCTTGCTGATTCTGTGGCTCTATGATTCTAAGAATCATCTTGAAAAATCTGGGTTATGCAGTTCAGAGTGAGGACCACTGCTGACAATGGGGCTGGATGCAGCAACAAACTGCTGAACTGAGTGGCAGACAGTGAAACTGGTTTTGGCTGTGGGGACCTGGCACATCTGACCTGCTGCCTCTGGATGCTTGAGAGGGCAGTGAAAGGAACAAGACCCAAACTAGAGGCTGCTGCACTGAGAGGTACCTGCAGGTGCTGCTGAGGAAAAGGGAAAAGAGTTTAGGATTATTAGGACAGCCTTGGCTGCAGCTCTCCCTGTGATCCCCACATTAGCACATCGAACTTGTGCAGAGCAGAGCTGGAGGCTTTGGCAGGCTCCTGCCTTGCACCAGCACCCAGTTGGGTCCCATGGCAGGAAGCCCTCCCTGAGTCCTTGCAGTCGGATCAACTCCTTCCCAGTGCTGGAGCCACGCAGGAAGAAAGGGGGGATGAAATGGAACAGCTGAGACTAAAGGGAAATGGTCAGGATAATGCTGGTGGGACACAGTGGCCAGATCAGAAACCAAAGGAAAATTGTCCCAATGTCTAAAAGCCACCCATGGGACGTGGAAAGTATTGATCACTTCGGGTACATCCTGCATCACTCACCACGGCAAAAGATGCCTTCCTGTGCACTTATTGGGGGTTTGTTCCTGCATTGTTTTGCATTTTTTTCCTAACGATTTTTACCTGTTGTGAGAAAGAATAAAGTGATTGAAGGGATGAGGAGGAAAATGAAACACAGAAAAGAATATGGGATTAGGGGGGATGCTGAGATTATAAATGTTCATACCAAAATTAGTGAAAGGAAAAGGAGGTAAGAACTGAACTTATTTAAAAATCTGAATCTAACAAGGCAGAGCTTTCTGCTAGTGAATGCAGAACACTTCCTTTCCTACTTGGAATATATTTTTATTTATTTTTCAGACGTTGTTTCCTTCAGATCTTTTCTGACGACTTTCTCGAGACGCACTGACAAGAAGCCAGGGTGAGCCTGTCAGCATCCCGCTCCTCTGCACCTCAGGCTGCAAAATGAAAGGGAAGTGAGCGGGAGGGAGGGTTGTATTCCTGTATCATTTATGCCATCCCCTCTATCCTTGCCACTTCCCTCTTGCCAACAGCTTCATCCCTTCCCCCAGTCCAGATGGATGTGGGGTCCTAGTGCAGAGCACAGCAGGGCTGCTCTTACCTGCTTCTCTGTGCTGCTGAAATGGCCATGAAGAAACCAGATTAAAGCAGCATTAAAAGCTGTGTTACAAATCCCACCATATTAAGCAAGACAAATCTAATAGCTCTTTTTGGGCTAGCTGAACAGAAGGGGTGCCTTGGAGTTGAACTACATGTTTCAACAGTATGTTGTTCTGAAAAGTGTTGTATATGTGCCGACATCCGCTGCTGGCATGTGGACAGAGTGAAGCTTGCCAGCTCCTCCTAATCTGGAAAGAGGAGACATGCAGTGTTAAATACATGTGTCATCACTAGTCACCCCCCCCCCTCCAATTTTATCATTTGGTTGTGCAACACGTTTGAACCGAGTCAGCCCATTTAGTTTAGATGAACTCAGGCCAAGTAACTGTACTGGAGCTGACTTCAGAGGCTTGAGAGGAGTTGCTGGAGTGGCTCTTCCATAAGTAAATGCAAACACTGTGTTATGCTCCTTAGACAAAGGCCTTTTGGTAGGGTTGCAGTCAGAGGGAGGGAGGGAGAGCCCCTAAGAAAACAAACAAACTGCAGCTCGTTGCATCATACGGCTTTTGGCTCCCATCGTGTTAAATCTTATAGGCAAAGCAGGGTCAGGCCTAAGCAGGGCTTACAAAGGGGACTCCAAGGAAACCCATGCTGCAAGGGATGGTTTTGGTGACTCAGTAGGTGACATGAGTTCTTCTGAGTCAGGACTGAACCAGTGCTCTCTCCTGACGTTAGCACACCCAAGCTTAGGATGTGTTTTAGACTGATAGCCTGACTACTCTTGCCAGTAAGGGTGCTGGAGACTTCTGCACTCATGCAGATGGTGATTTTAGTCTCCTGGTTAATATCCAGCTGTATTAAATGTGTTTTCCCCCTGTATCTACTTTGCCTGGTGTTAATTATTGCCCCCTTTAAGGCTGTGACTGTGGTCAATGCCCCAGCCCTGAAGTGTCTCTGGAGCTGGTTGTGCTGATCCTTTAACTCATCAGTTGAAAGGGAACACCTGGGTGACTCCAGCATCAGCTGCTCCGTGTGTAAGTATTTAAGCAGGGGGTTCAGAGCCCTCTCCTCTCCCCGGAGGAGGCTGCAGCACTGATGGTAAGTGAGCTCACTTGTTGAGACACTCTGGGGGTCCTGGGGTGACTAGAGGTGTCTTGTGTGGCTCTGCACTGTCCCACCAGCACTTCTCACGAGTTATCTACAGCTCTCCTCTGTTTTTCTTAAGTGACTTTGGTGCCCTTTATCTTGCCCAGTAAGTGGGCTGATGACAGAAGCCCTGAATGCAGTCAGGGTGCATCTTAGTGGACCCTGGTCCAGACTTTAGCTCTTAAGGCCCTCAGTTTTGAACCGTACGAGATTTTATGTCCTTAGCTCTGAGGTGAGTCCATTCTGATCTAGAATGATGCAGTAGCAGCAGATGATGCCTTCCTGAAGGCTATGGAGATGTGGAAGGTGTGCAGTTGCCATAGGCAGTCTGGTAACAGACAAAGAGAAGCTGTGAAAAGTTTTAGTGATTAGAGAAGAAAGCACAGAAGCAGAGACTTTAGAAGGATAAGAAGAAAAAGTATGTAAAAATGTGATCACCCATTTTAATGGCTAAACATGAATTATGTTATGAGATGCTTTCATCTTAGTATAGGTTAGCATTCCCTAGATTTTTATATTTGTATATAAATATTTTTCTTGAAGTAAAGTCAGCCTAATTGGAAGTAAAAGCTATTCTATGTCGTTTATTTTAATACACTAATATATTTCCCCTAGTTAATCATTGCTATTTCTAAATATAAATTTCCTTTCCTTTTCTTTCAAGTCACTTAAAATGAAAGGGCCTGCTTTACTCTTTGACCTTCTCTAACAAGCAGACCCTTGAAATGCAGCATTTCCAGAAAGCAAGCTGTAGGAACAACAGATGGATTTAGTAAATTACAGCCTGCAGATGAATTGTATGAGGAGTCAGTTTGGGAAGGAGGCTTAAAATACACAGAAATCTTCTATGCTGTAGCTTGTTTCTTGCTGTCAAACACTGCCTGGTAAATGTGTAGCTTGTGTGATGTTGGCTTTCTGTACTGATTGATTTGTAGAGCCGTTCCATCCCAAATTACCAGCTATTTGGGTCTCAGCCTGCAGTCCTGCTCAGCCAGGAGACTCTGTCCTCTAGGTACGTTTCGGTGTTTTGCATTTCTTTTATTTGCTAAAGCTATTCTGACAGACTACTTACCCTGATCAGCAGATTCTAAAACCTGTTTGTGGTTTCCCAGGGATTTCGTAGACAAATTATTAGTGTGTGTGTATTTGCAGGACAGGTGACTCCTAAATGATAAAAATGTAGTTTATAATCAAAGTGCCTTTCTTGTAACAATCATCTTGAGCGAGGCATTTGCTTATCTCCCAACGTGTTAATCCTTTTCGGGATTAACAACTGATTTTTTCAAAAGCCCGGTCTTTGGTTCTGCAGACCCTGTTGACACAACTCAGTCTCTGTGAGCTCCTGAGGTGTGGCTGTGCAAGGACTGCAGGGGTAGGACAGTCCCCTCCCTGGGTTTCCTCGATGTGATTTAACTCTTGCTCTGGGGTTTGAAGCTCCGTAATGTCTGAGATACAGAGCAGCAGCAGCGAGTTGTCATTGTGATCAAACACAAAGCTTCTGCGGGGAAGAATAAATTATTTGCATGGGTGTGATGAGTGCTTGAAGGGAATTTGATAAGTGGCATGTTGAGCACTGGGAAAATTTCTATGATCCACGTTGTTCTTTGCGGTGTCAGAAACTTAACATAGAAAGGATATCATCCCTGGCTCTGGTTATTGCACAGTTATATTAAAGGTCTTATGAAATGAATCTATCTAAGACAGAATGCTAATCAATATGAGATCAGACAGGCCTGGGGTCTTTTACATAAATAAGGATTTATTTCTACTCTTGTGTTTGTAAGATGGTCAATATTTCCCTTTTACAACCATTTCCCGTGATATGTCTGAGTCTGCAGTCCTTGAAGTCCCTTGCATTTAAATCAGTCTGAAAGACTCCAGTGAGTCTCTGTGGCAGGGTTTTGCATGGAGCCCATATTTGTTGGGGATGGGACTTGCAGGAATCGTGTCTGCTTTAGCCAAAAATGTGATTCCCTTTTGTAAGGAAAAGATGCATCTGGTAGTAACAAGGATGGCAATAACAACAGTCTTGTTAACACTTGTCAAAGTTGTGCAAAATACCCTCAGTGCTGCTTTGTGCGTCCCCTCTGAGTGCAGGTGATGCTGTCAGTGGCTGCAGTTCATTGCTGCTCTGGTTCCAGTCTGAACCCACTGGCACCCCTTGGGGTGAGCTCAGCTCCCATCCCCAGCCATGCCCTGTCAACCTTCCAAAGGGAACTAATGCCTGTGGGGTTGGCTGTGCTTGCAGATCCCTCCTGAAATGGAGACAGTGCGGGGCAAATGTACCCAGGGACACGGATTGCAGGGAGCATCTGCCCAGCCACTTGGATGCTTCCTCTTGGGAACCCTCCCGTAGCCGTGTCTGGTGTTGTAAATGCTCTGCTTGCACAGCAGGGCTTGGTGCCACAGCTCTTGATGTGCTGGTGCATCCAGTGGCCAGGCTGCAAATGCCATGCTCCCACTTGGTAGTGGTGCTGAATGATCCCAGCAGGACTGATTCCATGAGAAACTGGGACACAATGCAAACTTTAACTATTAATTCCACTAGAACAGCAACCCTAGTCTGTACCTATGAGCTTCTTCCAAGGCAGACACTGTGAGTGAAGACACTTTTTCTCCTTTTCCAAAGGTCCATGTCCCTCAGGAGTTATCTGCTCAGTAGGTTTCATGGCATTCCTGGAGCTACTCGGGTGCAAAATGTGATGCACAGTGACCTGAACAGCTTTTCTGTGCCACCATTTGTCACTGCTCCCAGGTCTGCAGCTCCATAACTTGAGTTGCTGATCCAGGATTTTGTTGAGTTGTCACAGCCCTTTCCTTGAGCCACTCCGAGCAAGGCTACATAACGGTTCCAGATCCGAAATGTCCAGCTGAAACTCTCCAGAGAACTGCTTAGGGAGGCAGAATGTAATTACCCATGCTGGAGTCTGGCCAGGCTTCCCAGGTTAACACCTTTCATCTTGACTTCAAATCTTTAATGACCACATGTGGTAAAGACATTTGTTCAGCATCTCATTTGGGAATGTGGTGCTGTCTCTGTGCCTCTGCTGTCGTGCTGGAGTATTGGTTCAGTATTGGTTTCAAGGAAAATTGCTCTCAAAGTTGCCAGCAACGCTTCATGGACAGCCACACATTTCCTCTGGAGATCCCTATTTGAGTATAACCAGGACCTACTGGTCTGATATTTTTTTTTTCCCTTCCTGCAAACGATTTACTCCTCTGTCCTCCTTACAAGCTAACAGTGAACACTGTAATTACCCTTATTTTCAGCCTGCCAAATAAAGTAATTAGAGAAATAGGCATTATGATTTTGGAAAGATACATTAGAAAATGAAGGGGGGTGATGAGAGCATGTTCCCACAGTGCCAATTAAAACACTGCTGAGGAAGATCCAACGCTTCTTCCTGGCAATCCAAGCAGACAAAAGAGATTCACAGGGATTTACTCCAACAGAGGGATGGCAGAAATGCTCCTCTCTGCTTCTAAGCATACAGAAAGCCAGCCAGGGAAATTACCAGTGGAGTTAATTTTCCTGAGCACTACCCAGCATTTAGAAATGCTGGAACAATATGAAGCATCTTTAAGAAAAATATTTGTTGTGATATCTGAGATGGTCTAGCTGAAGCAAAGACTCACGAGTTGCATTTTAACTTATTAATAGTCTTGCTTAGACCCTGTCAAAGACTTCTCTTTACAGCCATTAAACACATTAAACTTTCCGTGCTATTAATCTCTATTTACCTGTAACTTTTGCTTAAAAAGAATTAAAAATGCTTAGGTTATGGGGGTTTGAGGTTATGGTCTTCACACCCACTGCTCTTCAGGTACTTTGCAGGGAAGGTACTGGAAGTACTTTCATTTTACATGCTGGAAAAGGGAAGTTTAGACATTGCTTGTATAAATGTAGGCAGAAACTGAGCTTTTTAGCCTCTCTTTTAATACTGACACTGGATCACACCACTGTAAAGCAAGAGCAAGTTGAGTTTGTCCATTGCTAATGGCACAGTGTTTGCTGAGCTCGATGTGAACCTTCCTGGGTTCTGTACAATGTATTTTTGTTCATATGGAGTAGCATTTGAGGTGCAATAATATTCTAACCAGTGAACTGAAGAAAGAATTTAACTCAAGTTAAATTTTCCCCTTCGAAAGGCCATTTTTTTTTTCCAGATTATTGAATGTATCTGTTTATCAGTACAATTTTTGACCTGCTCAAAAAATCATCCCCTTTTCTGCCTGGCATCTGCCACGTTCAAACATGTCCCTGCTGTGGAGAGCTCAGATGTCCCAGATTTTACCCACATCCTTGTGAGAATCCATGAAATCCTTGCTCCCACAGTCCCAAGGCTTGGCTTGCTCTCTATCTCATTGAAAAAATCATACAAAAACCTCTGTTTTTCACAACTCTGAAGAAAAGCTTGGAAAAAAGGTCCCTGTTGTCTCAACCAGAGAGCAGGAGAATGCCTCAGCATCTCAATCAGTTGTGGGGCTTTTTTAATCTCATGATTTTTTAAAATCAAATCTCTATATTTCTATGTGCAGTCTGACTAATGACTTCTGTAAACTTGTGTTGGCAGAACTAACAACAGTTTAATAAAATGACTAATTGTTTTCATTCATCAGCTATTCATTGTAAGAACAATTATAGTTTCAGTGTTCTGCCCCCAAACGAGGGCCGAATCCTCCAGTCATGGATTATTTATATTACCTGTCTCCCTGTTTACATTCCCTAGCTCACTGATGGCTTTATTCAGCATCCAGGCCACTTCCTGTAAAATCTGGGCGCTTCAAATTTGGGTCAGAATTTGGATGATGTGGGTAACTGCTGCTTCTCTTGATTTCAAGCAAGAACGAAATTACAGTGAGTTCTTGTAGCTTGATTTGTTCATATGGTGGTAGGTGGCTGCTAAAATGTTAAGATGCCCTCACTTGCTTTTTTTCTGTTAAACTGAAATTTAGCACAGGGGCAAGTTGCTATACCAGCACCAAGACATCAGGTTCATTTTGGGAAGTAAATATTTCCACCTTGTTAGTAAATTTTTTTTATTATTATTTTCCCACATATAAGGTTTAAGAAAAAAAAAAGGGACATAGAATCACAGAATGGTTTGGGTTGGAAGGGACCTTAAAGATAATTTAGTTCCAACCCCCCTGCAACGGGCAGGGACACCAGAGCAAACCTCGTGTTTCCTTGGTCGAGCAAGAAAGAACCAGAAATAGTTCAGTTTGGAAGGGTTAAAGAAAAGACGACTCTGTCACCTGCTTGTTGAACGTGAGTTGAAGGGCAGAGCGAAGGAGCTGCTCTGGGAAGGAGCTGGAGATCCCTGGAGCCCGGGTAGGGGGGAAGGATGAGTCTGTGAAGGTCTCACCGTCTGGGATTCTGTCATAGTTGTGTGGTTAGAAATCGCACCAGGAGGGAACAGCTCAGCAGGGATTCGAGTCCTCTCTCCTCCAAAGGTCCACCTGTGGTCACGAGCACTGCCCGGAGCACGGGGAGTGTCCAACCCGCAGCAGCAGAGGGACAGATGTGTAGGAGTGCAGTCATGTTGCCAGAGGCACCTCCATCCCCGAGTCCTTATTGCTTTTTGTGCCACTGCAACATGGAAAGGGCACAGAAATTACTGACTTTGGCTCCATCTCAGAGCCCAAGTAAAGACACCTTTGCTGGATTATGTGGGATCCTGGACATGGACTGAAATGTTCCCTTGTCTTTCTAGTGGGAAGAAGGAAAACTGATGCTTCGAAAATCACTGAAGTCTAACTAGGGAATTTCTCCTCTAATCTGAATTTCATAGCTTGACCCTATTTCTGCTACTGCAAACTCCCTTTCTGTGTATGACACCCTGAAAGGTGCCGTGTCCATTCCTGACACCCTGAAAGGTGCCGTGTCCATTCCTCACACCCTGAAAGCTGCCGTG
>JAYRBT010000028.1:8009504-8038916 GCA_036023395.1 Myiotriccus ornatus | reverse complement strand
GCTCCCCAGGGCAGTGGGCACAGCCCCAAGGCTGCCAGAGCTCCAGGAGGGGTTGGATGATCCTCTGGGGCACAGGGTGGACTCTTGGACTGGTCCTGTGCAGGGCTGAGGTTTGGACTGGATGATCCTTGTGAGTCCCTTCCAGCTCAGCATATTGAGATTCTGTGAACTTAATTTCCAGTGTTCGCTGTTTTTTTTCTTCTTTTAATGTTTTTCATGGATGCACTGTCAGCTTCAGTTTATTGAAATACAACATTAACTTCCCAATACAAGGATGACTTTTGGTAATAGGACATAATATCCAGGAATGGACACTCAGGATAGAGCACTCCACTTAATGTAATTCTTGCACAATTATGAGTTGCTTACCTTAAACATTATTCTGAGGAGTAATAAAAAAACCCAACTAGTTAATAACCCGGGCAAAACAATTATCCTTCTAAGAGTCTTTATTGAATCATGTATGCAAAGCAGAGGAGGTTTTCATAACAGATGTATTTAATCTTGATGCAATGCTTGGTTTTAACCCCACAGTGTCTTGCAATCCAGTCAGAGCTTAGACTAGTTCTGATGTGTTTGAATAGAAGAGATGGAGCCAGAAGCCTCTGGGATCACAAACAAGACTCTGCTATTGTGGAAGCCCCTCAAAGTCTTGTTATTTTCCAACAGTAACCATAATAATGAAAGCCTGGAAGACCATTTATATAATGGTTCAATGGTTAGTTTTCATAACTGGCTGTAACAGGCTTTTGGAAGCTCTCCCAGTGTTTATTGAAATAAATGTCAGGGTGAGACTATTGTGTTTGTGTCATGGATGTAAACTCTGGCACAAGCAGAGTAACCTCACGGCATGCATTGCTCCACAGTTCTACCCTTGCAGGGAGAGGGCAGCGCTTGGCAGCTCTCCCTGCTCTTTGCTTGCCACTCACAGTAACACTTGGCTCCTGCTGGCACTGGTAGTAGTGGTCTGATGTCCTGGAGCACAACAATAGCTCGAGTCAGTGCAGCTGCATCAAACACTTCTGGTGTGGAAGCAGAGATATCAAGAAAAGCCTCCCCGAAAAGTGAGTGTGTTGGACTTCACTTCATTGTATCCCGTGGTGTGGTCAGGTATAAATAGAACACTGCATCTCAGGGCTGGCAGAGCATTAGTGGGTCACCTACACAATTTCCCTCCTTCACAAAGGATGATTCTCCCTGCTGAATAATTATTAGGGCTTTATGGTGCTGGCTTTTGAATTCTTCAGTGCAAAAGTTTCTACAAATGACCCCTTTACCACTGAACTATTTCAGAATTCTCTTCTTTGATTTTTCTCTCCTCATCTTGAGCCTAAATTTCTTTTTATTCGGTTTGCTATAATTGCTCCCAGCCATCCATCCTATCCCACCCCACCTGCTGCCCTCCCCTCTGTGAGCTGGGTACGTGTCAGACATCCCTGGACCGTTTCCTTTGGTCAAAGATATACATATGCAACTCCTCCAATCTTCCCTCTGCCACCTGTTCCCTCAGGCTCTTCGTTATTTTCTGAGCCCTGCTCTGAACTGCCTCCCATTCATCAATATTACTTTATGATGGGTTGGGAACTGCTCATCCTGCCATCATCCTCTCCCCTGCCCGTGTCCCTGCAACCCACCGAGGTCACGTTTTGGGGACAGACCTGGCTGACCCCACTCTCTCAGCTAAGGAAGCTTCCACAGCCAGAGAACACCCTGTCCCACCACGTTTGCGTCTGCTCTGCAAACAGGAGTGTGGCTCATCAAATGCTGCTTGCAGTTAAACATCTACCTGGAATAAACCTTTAATGGCAAGCTTGACTGATGAGGGAAAGAGGACAGGGCTGTTTTTTCTGATGACTTAAAAATCCTTTTCTGAGCCCTCCTCTAGTGTCTGAGATCTTTGCTTGCCTGGGTTTGTTGGTTTTTTTTTTGCAATCATTGAGGCACAGCTACAGGTCATGTAACTTATTCCCTAAATCACTATTTATCTTCCATCCGTATTATCTGCTGAGTGCAGAAGACCAGAATCTGTGCTTGTGGTGTGTCTGTCTCCTGAGTGCTGGGATTCCTGCTCTCATGGTGCTCCTTCTTCCCTGGGAGGGTGGGCAGGCCCTGGCACAGGTTGCCCAGAGAAGCTGTGGCTGCCCCAGCCCTGGAAGTGTCCAAGGCCAGGCTGGATGGGGCTTGGAGCAGCCTGGGCTGGTGGAAGGTGTCCCTGCCCATGGCAGGGGGTGGCACTGGATGGGCTTCAAGATCCTTTCCAAGCCAAACTATTCCATGATTCTGTGGTTTCTGAGTGGGTGTGGTACGTGTGCCAGCGTTGTTGTTTTAAGGCTTTTATGCTTATCTGGAAAATAAGCAGTTAGAGTCTGCAAGAGAAATTGGTTTTGGGTAAGAACATTTTGGGACTTGACTCAGCCTTAGCCTCTGATATAACAGTCAGGTTTCATTCTGTAATGGACAAGGAACTTTGGAGAAGTACATGTTTAGGAGTCTTTTTATAATAAACAATGTTGGTATGGAGAACACAAAACAACTTTTAAAACCACTAAGTGCTAGTAGTGATATGTAGTGGCCACTGTATTTCTGAAAATAGATCCCAGAGAACTGTATATTGAAGTGTTTTGTCAACTGAACATCTTTCTAGGAAGTTAATCTTTACAAGAACAAAAGAAAAGGCTTGAACAGTAAGTCTACAAGAAATGATTGTGGAAGTAAATATCCAGGTAGTTAAGGGAGCAAACCTGGGTGAACCTCGTGCACACAATAAGACTGTGACTGGAATGGGTGGCCAGACCTTCCTTTGGGATAAATCATCAGTGTGATGTGTGGATCTGGCCCAGGGTTTATGATTACAATGTCCTGCTCCTGGTTGAAGTGCAGGATGTTCTGCTGAGTTTACCTTTGCCTTCACCAATACTGAGAAGAATAAGGGAAGGATATGGGTGGAAGGCAGGAGCTCCTGGGATGGCAGTGACTTTGCTCAAAGAATGTCCAATTCTGCTGCCTGGCGGGCAATTATTGTCACTTATTTTTCCTACTTATTTTCCTCTTGTCTCCTAGTGTTTTATCTAAATATGATTGAATCTGAGGCTTTTTTTATGGCTGAAAAATTCTGTTTGTAGGCAGTTCAGATCAGGAACTACTGAACCCTCCTGAGGGCTAAAGCATTGCCTTCTTTGGGAACTGGAAGCAGCCTGAGAGCCACGGCCTCACGAGATTTCCAGCTCGTACCAACCAGCTTCTGTGTGGGTAAGAAGCGTTGTGGTAAAGGGATCTGAAGATAAGAAGGGGCAGAAAACTTTCAAACAAATTGTGAACCAAAGTTTGATGAAGTCAATGGAAACTCTCTGGTAGCTCATGGCCATGTGGGGGGCTGGGAAAGGGGAGCATAGAAAGAAAAACTGCACTGTTGAAGCAAAAAGATTGTTGAGATAGGAGAGGAAAATACATTTCTGTTGAAACTTTGAGGGCTGTGGAAAGACAGCCTTCCAAAGGCTGCCTGGAAACATTTAGAGAAAGCCCTTTTGAGTTAAACAATAATAAAAACACAGGACTCGAAAGAGAGAGAGAGAGGAGGTGGAACAGAATAAAACCAAAACAGAAATACAACAAATTTAGAGAAATTAAACCAAACAAATTGCTAGCTTTCTGAAACTCCGGGTGGTGCGTGCCACCCTGCCCACCTTCCAGGGTTTCTGTTTTGAAAAGTGACTTTCTCCTTGCCTGGGTGGTGAGCACGTCATGGGTGCCGCAGGGCAAACTGCCCGGGGGCTGTCAGCGTGGGAGCAGCAGCTCCAGGGGCAGTGGGGCGATGGCACCACGGGCTCTGGGTGTCCTTGGCACCCATGCCATGCAGATCCTTTCCCGTTCTCTTTACTTGTGCCTTTCCCTCCCGCTCAATTAAAGGTGCTGCAGGTTGGATGCAGCATTTTCCCCAGACAGATAATTACCCTGCCCTCTGCCTTGTCCTTCTAATTGCTGGTAAAAGCGGTGCTGTTTGTGCCTTTTGTGAGCCTGCAAGTGCCTGTGTGTGTTTATACAAAGACTGAGGGCAGAATCTGTCTGTGCTGTAACGTTTTATCAGCAGCAGGCAGCAATTGGAGGAGAATAAGTCCCTGGTTTGGTTTCCAGAGCCTGTAGACTGACTGCTCGTTACAATAATGAGAAATGCAAGTAAGGAGCATCACATCAGCACTTGCAGTCCCACTTTCTATTGCTGTCATCAAAGGGTTTAGGAAAGTTTGCATTCAGAGTAGGTTTTTTTCACTAATGCACATGTACATGTGCACACTGGTGTCTGGGGAGTGCAGCTCATGGCTAAGGCATGGTTTGGGTTTGGGCACCGGGCTCGGGGCTTGTGGCCAGCTGAGGACTGGGATGGAAAGCAGAAAGTCAACATAACTCCAGATGTGCCCAGAAAGAAGCACAGCTGGGAGCTGGATCGTGAGCAGAAAGCTGAAAAGGGAAGTTGTTCCACCCTGGAGCGTGAAGGTGGTGTGGATTTTAACCGAAAAGCTGGAATCCCCCTGACACTCCCAAAGCACTCAGAGCAGGATCCCACTTTGCAGATGATTCTCCTGAGTTTCTGCCTTTTATTTTCGGTTTGGGGGAAGTGGAAGGTTTGTCCTGGCTGAAAATAGTGGTACTCACAACCACTTACAGGTTTGTGTTGTGTTGCAGGGATAGAATTACTGCTCTTGGCCTGGATTTCCAGAGCTACTGAAGAGCTGGTGTGGAAATCTGGAAGTAAATGCCACGGTTATTTCCCAGTGCTTCAAAGTTTAGCAGCCACACACAGGCTGGATAAAACTGATACTGGTAAAATTAGCAAGAAATGTGTCACTATAGAGAATCTGGAAATGGCATCAAAAATAGCCCCAGGAACACAACAAGGGGTTATGAGCAGCCTCTGTTGTGGCCAAAAATAAAATATTTACACAACGTAGACCCAGAAAGTGAAAAAGAATCACAGAAACGTTTACTAGGAATGAGAAATTCATCAACTGAAAATGACATCTGCAACCTGAGAGGAACTTTTTGCCTTTTAAGAGCAAGGGTTTTTTTTAATTAATCATTGCTTTATTTATTTTTCCTTCATGCTTTATATTGTCCCTCCACCTTGGAATAAAATGGAGTGAGGGATTGTCACAAAATCTGGGCAGCTTTTATGGCTCCTGTGAAGTTTGAAGAAAGGCATAAACGGGGGATACTGAGCTGGCCTCATCCAAGTGCCAACTGTCACTTCTAGTATACACTCAGAATTTGGGTTTTGCACAGGATGAAGCATAACAATGTGTTGTATTAAAGGATCTGACCTTTTTCCTTGTGCACCTACCTGTGTGTTAATTTTCTCCTGCACTCAGAGGCTATTTTAGATCCCCAAGAAATACTGGGGTTTGTGTACTGCTTCAAACCCCCAGGAAGGTTCCAGGAAGGCTAATTTTTTTTTTTTTTTTTTAACCTATGGAAAGTTAATGATTTTACAGCTTTTCAGTTCACATGCCCTTTTTTGGTGTTCTCTGGGAATATCCTTTTTTTTCCCCCCCTTCCCAAACCTACTGCCACGCAGCACTTCTTGTTCCTGGGCACCTGGGAGATGATCACTGGAGAATGGAGTGATAAATTTGGGAAAGCCCTCAGCCTTTTGCTTGATGTCTGGTTCACATTCTGGTTTTGCAGTCAAGTTTTACTATCAAAGCTGTGCTTTTAAATCCTTTGTTGCAAAGACCAAGAAACCATCACAACTGAACTCAACCACGAGGGAGGGAAGGAGAAGGCTCTTGAAGCCATTGGATTTCTTTAAGAAAGCAAAGTTAGAGTCATCTAGATTTTATTGGATTTATTTATTTCACCTCATTGTTTTTTTAAAGTTTGTTTGCAAAGAAATATGCGCCCTCTTTGGAATTGCTGAAGTATTGGGATGAATATTTAACACAGGGCTCCTGGAGGGTTTTGACGCACCTGATGTCAGAGCTCTTGCAAATGAACGCCTGTTCTCTTAAATATTTGGGTTTTTTGTACGTATCTTCGGCTTCCTCAAAGCCTTGCCAGTAAAGGGGAATAAAAAAGCTTGGAATGTGAAGGCTACGGGTGGGTTCTGCTAAAGATCTTCCTCCTCGCAATTGCCTCTCTCGGGGGCTCAGAAGTGATTAATTGCGTGTTAAATGCCAGAGAAATGTTTGAATTAAAGATAATTATTTCACTTTGGTATGTTTGGTTGCGCTTTGGTGCAAGTCAAAGCCAGACCCAGAGCAGTGCTGGATGTGTTTGGATCAGCTGCAACTCACGGAAAGGGCGTGAAAACTTATTCTTGAGGAGGCGAGAGAGAAATACAGAGCGGAGTACACTCAAAATATGAATTTTAAAAGTTTCCATTGTTTACTTATCTCATTAAGAATCTATCTCCATGCAGGCACACGAGAGGCAGGTACAAATATATCTCGCTGTCTATCTTTGTTCCACTGTACGTTTGCCTGCAGGTCTCTATCTATAGAAACATAAACTGGTGTGTATATCCTGCTGCCTTTTGAAAGGCACAGAACATCACCAACAGTTTCTTTTCTCTAGTTTGCTCAAATGCTTTGTGGTTAGATATTCTGAAAGTATAGAATTTAAAAAAAAAAAAGAAAAAGGAAAGAAAAAGACAAAAAGATTTCGACACTTTGAAAGAGCTGCTTTGTTAAAAATACACTTTTTTTTTTCCTTGAAAAAAACTTTAATAAGCCAACAAACTGGTTTCTCAGCGTGTCGTATTTGATAACATAAAATCAGGTTAAATTGCTGATAAATATTAATTCAGAGCTGCAGGAATGAACAGTTTGTGTGGCATTTGATGGCTGGAATTTGAGTGATACGTTGGGATTTTTCAGAGCAGGGCTGGATCGTGTGTTTGTTATCAGGAAAGTTTTGAATATAAGAAATAAAGTTTCTGCTCAGGGCACACAGAGTCCTGTTGCATCTTATCGACTGCCTCAAAATCCAGACTAAAAGGAGAAGTTGAAAAGAAGAAATTTAAATAAGATTTAGAGGACTCCCGTAATTATTTTATTCAAATAAGGAAACATTTGGTAGCAGCATTTAAGCATAAAGAGTTAAATAGAAAGGGAACATTCCTTATTGAAACAGAACCTAATGAACAGAAGTAATATTTAATAATTGAATTCATCTTCTCTCTCGGGTAAATTTGATTATCTTCCTGATTGCCCAGTAATATTCAAAATATACAAAGATTATGAGCACACCTGGCCTTATAATTTGCTAAAGCAAGACTGAGTTGATGGGAACAGCACTTTGAATGTTGTAATTCACATCAGTACTGGGAGACTCGAACAAAGATCTGTAACGTGTTATTTTAAACATTTTCACTTCGAAAGTTATTAAAAAAAATTGCCATGGGTTAGCATTCATTTAAAACAAACTCTTCACTCCAGTAAATTTATAATGCTGAAGTGCTGTAGAGTCAGGGGTTTCATTTTTTAATATTTTTACTGCTGTCATGTAATATTATTTCTGATTATGGTTCTACTGGATTTTCTTGTTCTTGATACTGTTGGGTTTTATCTTATGCACTTTTTAATGATATGAGTCCATTTGGAATGACATTGGTTATGAGTTACTACAAAAAAATTAATGGCTTAATCCTGATATATTCAAATAAATAGTAAATGGTCACTGATTTTGGTGCCAGGAGGATTTATAGCCACGATTCATGAAAGCTCTTAAGCACAGGTATCAAGTTAACCACTTAGTGCCCAGTGATTTCAGGGGAATTTCGGTATCAGACTGCTGGGAACGTTGTTAATATTGCACTTGTGTCTACTGAATCAGAACAGCAAATTCAAACCCCGCTGGCAAAGTCTATCCAGGCTCAGGGGGAAAAAAAAAAACCCACTTCACTAAGTTTACAAAAATTAATATAGAAAATCGTGAATTTATCTGAAAGGGTTCTGACTTGGAAATGAAGACAAACCCACTACTCAGTGTTTTAAGGGGAAAATTACTTGCTGAGTTTTTGATCCTCCAGCTCTGTGCTCTGAGGGGTCGAGTGAGGCATCAGGTGTTTCAGGAACTCGCAGCTTTTTTCCTGCTGCAAATTTACTCGTTACTACAAGTAGCTCAAGAAAGGCTTTTGCAAACTAAGTGAATTTATGTCTAACCCAGATACAAAATTCCAGCTCTTACTTAGCTGCAATTGGCTGGTGCTGTTTCAGGGAATCGTTTCATTCCTCGATTCGATGGTTTTAATTTTCAATTTACCGTGTGTATTACAGCCTGCAAAGTGGAAACTGGCCTTCTGTGGGCATCCACTGTAGTAGGAGAGGCTCATACGTGTGAGTAGGAAAACTAAAACTATAAATTGTAGAATCACAGGACAGTTTGGGTTGGAAGAGATGGGGTGGTTTCCTGGTAGTGGATCAAGGTGGGGATGTTCTCCAAGGAGAGCTTCCCTCCTGCAGGACTGTGTGCCCTCGGCTGGGGGTGTAAGCAATCTGCCTCTGGTTTTGGTGGAAGCTCTTTGTGTGGGCTCAGCTTGGGCTGCAAGAGCTCTGACGCCATGAATTCGTGATCCACAGTTTTGAGGAGAGTTCTGCCTCGATGACTGAGCCCGAGCAGCTCCGAGTTACTCATTCCTTAAACTGTGACATGGAGCTGTGGCCAGGCTGTACGTCCTGGGATGACCCGGCCTTAGCAGGGCCCTGGGAGGCCTTTTAACAGTGTTTCAAGGAGATGTTTTGCACTAGAATGTGGGGGAGATCAGGCTGTTTTCTGTGCACAATCAGACACTGTGCTGTGGTGTTACGGGTGGTCAAAAGGAGGAGGCATCGCAAGGGTGGATGTGGACGCTGGACCGGGAGAGCAGCTTGTCACAAGGATGGGACCAAGCAGGGCCCTCCGAGCTCTTCACACCCGGGCTGGAGGGCGAGCTGCTGCTCCAGGGATGGCTGAGCTCCTGGCAAAGTGTTTGGTTCAACCAGCTGGACTTTGTCCAAAGGGCTGAGGAAAGAGGGATTTGCAGGGGTTGATCTTTGAGATGGGAGGAAGCGGCGTGTCATTGGCTGTGCTGTGAGAGACGCGGGGTTTTGGCTGCAGTTTTGGTTGATTTCCTTGGCAGGATGCTTTAAGGACACTGTGGTCCATTCCTGTCCCACTGGCACACCAAGGGCTCTGCTGCAGCGTCCCCATCCAAGTCTCTTCCCTTTCCTTTCTCCTGCAGAACAGTCTGTACAGCTCACACACGATCTCCCCCGGCTGTCCTCACTGCAGGTTTCCCCTTCAGGAATCATTTGGGTAGTTCTGCCAGTGAAAATCATAACTGAGGGAAGTTCTTAATCCAAACAAACAGACACACACAAACACACACAAAAACCCAAAGAATGATCTGGAAAAAAAATCCCCCAAACTCCTTTCACCTGCCACGCAGTGAGAAATGGAAATAGGGGTGAGCACTGCCTGTACTCGACAACACTCGACATGTGATATTTTCGGAGGTATCTTGGGAGCATCTACCACATTTACAGCATGTGAGGCATCTCATCTGGAGCCGTTTTGATCTCCTGTAACCTGCTCACAAACGCACACATTTCATAACAGGCCCTGCGCCCCGATAAGGATCTCTGAGTTTCTTGTGCGCGGTATCTGCAAACAATTCAAAGCTGTTCCACACAAACAAATGTGAGAACCCCCTGACCACAGACTGCCTTTAGAGCAGACCAAGATTTGATGTTACTCATATCTTCCAGTACCTGTCAGAGTTCAAACAGGAAACCTGGTTTTTCCTCTCATGTCAACAACTCTTTTTTCTGCCCTCTCTCTCTGAACAGGCGTTCGGCAGCGGGCTGGCGCCGGGCGCTGCGAGTCCTGCATTTCTGCGGGACAAACAAGCCCTTGCTCTGGTACGTCACTGCTGACATTAACAAGAACTGACTGTGTGGTTTTCGGTGATCCTGTGGGTGCTTCTGTAGAAACGGACACGCTGGCTTTGAGGAGCCACACAAGAAAGGGATTCATTCATACAGGATATAGGTGATGCGCAGCCCGGGGCTCGCTGCGAGCGCTGCTGCGCTCGGGAAACGTCAGACAAAACTGGCTGCTCTTTGTCCCGGTACCGCTGCGTTTTGTGCTTACACAGTAACACTTTTTATCGCTTCAGCCTGTTTGCCGTGTCTATGATATCCTGCTTGCCAGTGCCCCAACGGTGTCATGTGGAAAGTTTAAACCGAAGAAATACCTGCATTTAGCGATGAGGAATTTTCAGCTGAACATCTCAGCTATTCATTAATGATCATGTCTCCAAAAAGAATGAGAAAACCCTCATGCCTAGGTCAGAGATTTGGCCACTGGTGAATGTTTTGGTGCTGCTGAGAACAGGAATTATAGCTGACATACATCCCCCTTTTAAGCAGTACTCATGACTTATCTTTCATAATGCTGACCAAGAAATGTAGCAACTTTCAGAAACTTTCAGAACTTTCCAGTCCGAGGTTGGAAACGCTTTAATACCATTTCACTTAATTTCTCCTATTTCACTTAATTTCTCCTATTTCACTTAATTTCATTTATTTCTCCCTGTGAAAGTGGGAAGTGGAAGTTTATAACAGAGAATAATCCTTGACACAGATAATGTTTGTGACAGAAAACGCTGACTCTGTCAAGGAACAGGTGACTTCTGAGGATTGTTTTCCCCCCCTGTTTGATTTATGCTTGACAGATGCAAGAAACCATCTCAGATACAGCTGTGTTAACAAAAGAACACACAGGCATTTCCATGACTTTCATCTTGCTTTGTATTTATGTCATGATAAAACATGCTTCTGTGGCTTTTGCATCATCAAGGGGCAGAACATCTGGAAAAGTCTTGTTACAGCGAAGTGTCCATAAAGTTACACGTGATACTTTTCCTCTCGGTTTTTGGTTTTTGAATTTTTTTTTCTATTAAATAAAACTTCTCAAAACAAACAGCTGGATAATAAAATAGTGATAATAGTCCCTGTGAGTGACACATGCTGAAATGTTGGTTACAGGCTCTCAAGATGAGGAGGCAAAGAGGTGTCGTGGAATTGCTTGGTGATGAGCTGGGGCAGCGGGCGTGTGGCTGTGGGAACCTCTGAGCTGCCCTGCAGAACAGCAGGTAAAACAGCCTTTGGGGAACCACCAGCCACCCTTGAAATCACACAGGCCATTCCAGTAATTTGCTTTGTTTGCTCTTTATTTCTACGTTTCCAGTAGGATTTCTGCCCAAATGATTATTTTGCTTCCATGTGGTTTTTTTTTTCCAGTAGCTGTTTCAGGAGCCAAAGCATTTTATATAAAATGTGCTGTCGAAAATGGCACTGTCGTGCTGCTTGTGAAACTCAGTGCTGGTGCTCTGTGTGCTCCCACTGAGCAGCTGCAGGCCTGGAAAGTCCTTCACCCCTTGCTCCCTCCACCCATCTCTGCCTCAAATGCTTATAAACCAGTGGCAAGAAGAAAGGAGTTATTTGCATGCACTAAAGGAAATACTTGCTTTCTAATTTTCTTTTTAACTCTTAATATTTCATGAAACTTCAGTGAAAAAAAGCATGGGCTGCTTAGAAGGCTGATTCAGAGAAGAAAGACATACGTAGGGCACATGGCTGAAGTCAGGTTCGTGCTGTAACAAACATCCTGCTGAATAAATAGGTACCCGTGGTTCAAATCAGCAGCTGCTATCAGAAATGAGTATTACAGCTTTTACAGGCTTTTAACTGTTTGCCTTCTGCTTTACAAAATACCTGTGTGTGTCCACTTGGTTGATGCCCCAATGATGCATGGGATCTGCACCCCCTGTCCGAGAGTCCCCGGGGCTGAGCCGGTGTCTGAGGATGCTGGTGCATGAACGTGGCTCTGCAGACGTGGCTGGCTGGGCTTCCCTTGCTGCAGGGTGGCAGGAGAGGGGCTGACCCCGGGAGCCAGCCTGTGTCATCTGAGTTACTGCTCGGATGGGTTAGTTCTCAGAGCTCACATTCCCCAAAGGCAGCTCAAGGCTCCGTGTGCACCACCGTGTTCAGAGGGATCTTCATGAAAGTGCTGCTGATCCCTGCTCAGTCTGGGGTGTGATGAGCTGCAATTAGGTAAATATAAGTAATTACAGTCAACTACTGTTTTAGGGCAAACTGGGCTTTGCCCAGTAATTGTAGGCATTGCTGTTACCAGTGTGTGTACAGTCGTGCGTGTTTTTATGGCTATGAAAGCTGACTAGTAATGGAATGAGGGATCATTGCTGCTAGCCTGTGTATCTGGGAGAAAACTGATAATTTTGCTGCTTTTTGAAGGGTTCTGTTGCAAACTGGAGACCTGATAACTCTGTCACATTTAGAAAACAAATGGTTTCCCTGGCTGGAGATTAGGGGGTGCCACGCCTGGACAGGCTGTGTGCAAGGTGTGAGGATTTCACCAGGAAAAACGAGCATCCCTGGCTGCTGTGCCGGATCCTACGGCAGCTAAAATCCACCACAGCAGTCACAAGCTCGTCACTCAGGCCACTGGCAGTCTGCTGAAAAACAAAGGGTTCCTTAATAGTCGAGATAGGCAGATAAGGCACTGCTGTGCTATTTAAAGCACAGCATTTATGCCTGAATGAAGTTCCTCCAATTTTGGAGCAGGGTGTTCGCTGGGAAAGCTGTATTTACATTCCACCCCAGGGACTGAAGCGCCCTTGCACGCTTTCATGTATCTCCTTTCTTCCAAGTCATATATTTCACCTACAGCTTCATTCCTGCCTGCAATTACAGCAGGCAGCTCCCATCAGTCCTTTTGTAGCTTTTTTTTTTCTTTTGATAAACAGTGGTGGCAGGCACAGAGGTGGCTACAAGCTACGTCTGCACCTCATTACCTCCCTCAAATGAGATGCTGTGCGCTCTGGGACAGCCCTGTGAGTTGGGAAAATGGTGTGTTTTACAGATGGGGAAGAGAGACAAAGGGAGGGTGAGCACCTTGCCCGGGATCCCACGGGATGCTGGCAGCAGGGAGTTGTATTTCTGTCTAGTGCCCTAAACCACTGATCCGTCCTGTCTCCTGCTTTCGGGCGAGAGAGTCTGAAAATGCCATTGATTTGCACTTTCTAGTGCTGGGGAAGAAAGGTAGGGCTGACTAGACTGTACAGGGAGACATGCAAAAATACACAGAAGACAATAAACAGTGTGATGTAAATTAGCTTTGCAGAACTTTAATAATATAAGATGCTGTTTGGAACACACGGCAAGGAGATGTCTGCTAAAAAAAAAAAAAAAGATATGATTTTAACCAGATAAATCCCTTTAATTAGTCTGAAATTCTTGATTATGTTTTATAGCAACATACTTCCATATGCATGCCAGAAAGTCGGGGAAGCATGGAAATCATTGACAGTTTGCAGCATTCACTGCTGGGACAGAGCAGATTATTTCAGTGAAGGTTAGATAAACTCTCTGCCTGCAGAAAACATTAGTTTGGTGGTCGCTTTGCTTTGTCATCTTCCTCTGCACATCTGGTTTGGGATGGAATAAATGAGCCCACGCTCGAGAGTCAGGTTGTTTATATGATGCAATATTGAAATGATGTTTGGTTCTCATAAGGCTGGAAAAGTGCTGTCATCCTGGTGCCGCTGGTTGTAGTACTGAAGCCCTCTCGTTGGCGCGGCTGAGCCAGGGCCGCTGCGGAAAGCAGTTTTCTCCAAAACAGAGACGGGTTTGCGCTCACTGGTGTGGGAACAAGGCTTCTCCTAGGGCTGCTCAGCACCCAGGCGTTCCTGCAGCGAGGTTTGGAGTGTACCATGACGTAGGCAACGTGGATTGATAGTTGGAATAAAAGCCCCACACACTCTGCTCACGGGCAGCTGATGGGGAGCGCGGGGACCCGGCGGAGTGGGAGCAGCTCAGCCCTGGCTGTGGAGCGGGCTCAGGGTGACTGTGCACCGGGGAAAAGGGAACGTTCTTGAGTATTTTCCATCCAACTAACCACAGGCAGTTTGTTTTCAAGCAGCTGGGTCGCTGTGCTGGGGTAGGAACGGGCTGCATGGCCCCGGCACTCCCCACCTGACACCGCGGGCTGGGGGCTCAGGGAGCCCGGGGAACCAGGAGCTGCAGATGCTCAGAGCACCTGCTTGCCCTGCCTGACACCCTGCCTTTAATCTTGCAAGACTGAAAGTATTCCCCCCGAAACCTCTGGTTGTCTCCATGAGGTGTTTGATTGTCCCCAAGCTTGGCTGCCCCCCTGGCGACACCAGCTCCTTCCCACCCCAGTTTTCCCAAGGAGGACGATGCAGCCTTGGCCCTCAGCACTGATTACCCACCCGTAAATTAGTACTAACAGTATCTTCCCATCAGGTTTTAAAGCCACTGCAGTGTTTGCTGTGACAGAGGACAAGCTTGGGTGTCACCTCCAGCAATCAGGCCATCTGTCGAGGTGTATGAGCTGCAGAAGCAACACAGCAGGAGTCAGGGGTGATTTGGAGAATCCCATGGTTTGGGACCATGTTGGCTCTCAGCTCCCAGCCCATGGCACTGTGGCTGGCACCAGCTGGGGACCACAAAAGGAATATTATAGCAGGGAACCCTCCATCTCCCCAGCCAAGGCCCCATGATGGGAACAGAAAGCAATTTGCTTTTCTGTCTGAGTTTCTTTGCTGCCTTTGTTTCCAAGGTTTTTCCACACACGATTGGACTTTTGGTCTCTGGTTTTCACAAAAAACAGCTGAGAAAAAGCCAGGGCATTGCTTTGAAAAGGAATACTTTTTATTTGCACTTCATAGCACAGTTGTTTTTTCCATAGCCATCCTGTCACAGCCAGGTCTGTGTTCCACCAGAGGAACTGCTGGCAGCTGAGGACACTCTCCATCCTCAGAGACTCCCCTGGAGCACCCTCTACCCCTGCACAGGGACACACCCATGTCAGGTGTCCTCCTGGTGTCTGTTCCCTCAGGAGATTTCAGGACATCCCACCTCATTCCAGGGAGGGCACCCAGTGCTCAACTGGGGCATTGGCACTGTCTGCTCTCAGGGGTTATATGGCCTTGGAAGAGGTGAAACCTTGATTTTCCAGTCACTCACTGGCCTGGGTAAGAGAAGAGCTGTGCAAATTAATGCCATATCTAATAAAAGTGAAAACTGGCAGAGCTGGGTATTTCACATTCACTGTAAAATTGAAACCTGATTTAAAAAATTCACTAGCCTTTTTTTTTTTTTTTCCATTTAGAAATGAGTGATTTTTGAATAAAGAGGTGAGGCTTTGTTTATAAGTGAGTAAAATTGGTCCTACCATTAAGCAAAGGGGATTTGCAATGGGAATATCTCAGCTGGTGCTGTGACACACATGTGCACGTTCCCACGTGAGAACTTGGCTTGACAAAACCCACAGTCGGGGCTGGGCAATGGTGTTTGAGCATCACTCACAAAGGGATGGTACAGATACTCTGCAGACACATTTACCAGCTCTTTACCAAGTCACAGAAGATTTCTTTTCCTTTCTAGACACTTAAATTGCAGTTTTGTACATGTTTTTTCTTTGGGCAGTTGGGCCCCTGACTACAAGAAAGGCACTTGTAGAGTCTTAGACCTTCTTCCCCTCTTCCCCTCATGCTGTGGATTTATTTAACAGAATTTAAAATAGTGGATTTGTTGTCTGCTGTGGGGTCACTTTAGCTTTGCTCAGTGCTGCTCAGCACAAGTCTAATAAACAGCAGGTCACAACATGCACATGGATTTTCTAAGAATCTGAATATTGTAGGGTTTTTTCAAGTTTGGCCCCTTCTGATGTTTTAGCTGTGTTTTGGATGGGAGTGTTACAGTAACAAGATAACCACCCAAATGTAAGTGAGCTCTTGATTTCATTTCATCAGAGATGACAAAGATAATTAAATGCCAGGAAGAAGTTTCTCCTCTGCCACCCATTTATTGAAAAACTTAAGTTTCCGTGAACACGTAATTTAGGGGATTAATAAAAACTGAAAGACAAATCCAGTATCTTATGATGTGTCACGCCTGCAGATGAAATAGTTCATTTTCACACAGCTCTGACTTCAGGAAAGTGATGGAGGAGCCTTTTGCAGGTACAAAACATCCCTTACACAAGTGTTTGCACAGGAAACAACCAAGGTAGTCGGGTACAATCGAATTCCTGCTTACCAGTGCTTGTAGATCTTCTGGATTATCTGCGACCACCCGTTTTTACTGAACCCAAAATTACTTAGTAGACTGAGAAAATGCTGTTAGAGGTGTTGTTTGAACGTTCTGTAACCCAAGAACTTGGAACAGCAAGGTGTTGGAAAAGCAGCACAAAGGGCAGTGTGCAGGCGGGTCACCAGCATGGGCTCCTCCCGTGCTGGACAAGGGACAAAGCAACTGGAGTCACCCCATGGAAGATGGTCAGCTCCATTGGGGAATGATGGGTGAATCCCTCAGTCCAGATTACACTTAATCCCAGCCTGAGAGTGCTGGAGGTGCAGGGCAGCAGGCATAAACAGAGTTTATCTGCTGCTGATGATGATGTAGAAAAAGCTCATTTCACACTTGCACCAAACAGGTGAATTCACTCACTTTTCTGTTTATCACTAAACCAACACCTCCTGGTGCTCTTGACCACGATGACATAAATTCTCATTCCTTACAAACAAGGAGCACTAACCATTTATTTCCAACTCGTGTTCGCAGTGCCCTGGGACTGAAGGTGGGGTTCTCTCCTGGGTGGTTGAATTTCTGTGAGCACTGTCACCATCTAGTGGCACCTCGCTCTTGGTTTGCAGGGGCAGCTGCCGCGTTATCCTCCCGTGGGGTTTGCCCTCTGGTCGCTCATTTCACCCGCTTATCATTATGGCTTTACCAATTTGCAAGTTAAAAGCCTTCGGGTGGGATGGCAGCTATTTATCCATCGGATTTTCCCTCTGCTCCTGTTGGGGAGCAGCTCAGCCTGGTTGAACGTGGAGGATTTCCACGGTAAGGTGGCTCTGGAAAATGAGAGTTGTGTTTAAAGGTGTTTGAGTGCAGGAGGAAAAGCTTGGGGGAGAGTTTTGTGCCCTTGAACACTCAGTGGAAATGTTGTGAGTTGTGACTAGATGAAATAATCACTGGCAGTAGCAGTGGATGGGTGTGGGGGCGTGTACATTAATCATAGAGCCATGATTATGTTATTTAGTGTTTTGATTTGGTTTATAAAAGTCATCAGGTCTCTGTGCCACCCCCTCCAGTGTGAAACAGTCACTTGTCAGGATCAAAGCCCAGCTCTCACTTTTCTGCCTAGCGTTTGAGATGAGCAATAGTGAGTGTTTATCCCGGATTTCCTCTCCCTTGCTGTGTCCCTGAAGCCCTCAGTGGGTTTCTGTGGTGTCCCACGGGTGGGTGATGTGTCCACAGCTGCTCCCGTGCAAGAGCTGGACAGTGACACCACTTGGTGTGTGACGGTGCCTTGGGTTTTACAGGGGTTGTTTCCATGCAGAAAAGCAAGCCATGGACCTGTTCCTGACAGCAGAAATTTCCCCTTGCTGGGGCTGGGAAGGCACACTGGGCAGGAGGAGGGTTGTGGCACTCGGCCTGGCATCGTGGGTTCCTCAGAAATGATTTTCATGGCTACAGACCCGCTCACTTTACACAATGCAACTATCAGGCATTTCTTCCCCCTGTGCAGCCTTGGTTTGAGTTTTTCTTGGCTGCAAGTCACTGGTGGCCCACAGCATGTGCATCAGCAAGGAATCCACCCACCAGCTCTGTCGTGAAAGCAAAGCCTGAGCTGGTGGATCCACCTGGCTCTGCCTCTCCCACGTGCAAAGCCCCGGGGAGCTGAGCTGCTTGCAAGGCCCTCTCTTCCTTGCTTAAGAGAGGAAGGAGTCGTAAAAGCAGCGAGGAAAAAGGCCAAACTGGACTCTTTAACACAGTCTGGTTTAGCTGGCAGCCTCAGCAGACCCCCCAGCCACCCCTGCTCTGCAGCAGCCCTGGACGTGCACCCTTGGGCGCGCAGCGTGGTGTAGGACAGACCTTCAGAAAACTGGGTGGCACTTGAGCCTCACTCTGCAACTTTTCCTGCTCCCAGCACCTGAAGGAGTGCAGCTGAAGGACAAAGCTGTTGGCTTTGGTGGTGTGGTTGGGTCACCTCAGGAAGAGCCTCATGCCCGCCTGAACTGCCACGGAGGGGCCCGTGGGCTGCCCTGGCTCAGCTCAGAGCAGCCCTGTGAACCTCACATGCTGCCCCTGCTCCTGCCTCACCCGCAGCACCAAACCAAACTTCACGTGGTTTTCCAGCTCCCTGTTTTTAAATTGAAAGGATGCCTTTCCCTACCCCTCTGCCTCTCCAGTGCACGAGTGCCCTGTGAGCAGGGGAGAGCAAAACGAGGAGCTGGTCTAAGAAAAATGAAGGTAACCACATCTGAAAACACAGCAGCATAACCCTCACAAAGAACAGAAAACGAAAATGACTGCTTTTAAACCAATTAAGGTCACTGGTTGGGCTCTTTTGTATTTTTTTTTCTTCAGTCTTTTTTTTTTTAAATTTGTTATTACTCCTGGCTGGGGCTTGATGCTAATGAAGCACAGTGAAACAGCAGATACTTTTCTTGGAGACACCTCCAAGCTCCTTCTATGATCATTTGATACAAAGTACTGTAAGAGTTGTGTGAGTTCTGGTCAAAATTTGAATGAAGTTATAAGAGCTGAGATATTAGGAATTTAATTGGTATTGTATATATGATTTATAGGGCCAAAAGCTGGAATATATTATTTATTTTCTTTTATTAAAGGTGAACATAGACTAGCATACATCTTTCTATGGAGCAGATGTACATTTCTGGCAGGAGCATATTTTTAATGTGGAGGAAGGAAATAAATAAACAAAACTGTTAGAGAGGAGGGTAAATGATTCTATGAAAACCTTTCATAGTGTTACTGGTGTCTCCCTGGGGCCAGGGTTGGACAAGCTGCTGGGAGTTTGTCTTAAGGATGGCCCAAAACACTAAATGCCAGTTCTTCTTCATAGGAAAAGTTTTGGTGTCAGCTGATTTTCTGTTGTGGTGGTAATGCTGAGGCTTTGCACCGTGTGAGGTGGAAGTACAACCTGGTGGAAATAGGTGGAAAAGCTGTTGGCTGTCACCTCCTCTCCCTGGGGAGGGGACAAGACGTGGGCTTGGGCAGGGTGCAGGGACCCTGAAAATGGCCTTTTTTATTATGTAGCCACGGTATTTGGGAGGAATGTGTGTGGTAACAGCACTGATAGCACGTTCATATTTATTCACCTCTAAATCTCAGCTTCAAAGGAAGAACTTGCTGTTCATTTTCCCTTTATTGACACACTTTAAAAAAAAAAGAAAGTGGCTGTATTCAGGAAACCTGCTTCTGGGGTATTGCCAGTCAAAATATTTGGTGAGCTCAGTCCTGATTTAAAAGCAGTAAATGGAGGTCAGATTATCTACAGGAATGATCCCCAGCCCTGTGGGTATAGTGGCACAGAAGGGGAACTTGTGCTCACCCAGCAACAGAGGAATGTTCATCCTCCATTGCAGCTTTGTTCCTGTGGGATCCCAATCTACCTACAGGTTGCCTTAAATACCTAAATAGCTGCTAATCAGCTAAACTCCAATACCTTGCACTGTTCCTCCCTGAAAGCCAAGTGCAGAGGGGCTTGGTGGGGCTCTCTGGACCCGGCAGGAGAGGTTCCCTTGGTCAGATCCACAGCAGTGGGTCCTTCAAGCCAAAATGTAATTAACTGATTGGTATTCGACCAGGATGCTGTGGTCAGCTCCTGTGAGAGGTTATAAGGTCTTCAGCGACCACAGGAACTTGGGTTTGCATCTCATGACAGGTATGGTAAACCTTCAGCTAATGTCTCTGTATAATGTGTCGGGCTTTGATCTCTCTCCTCAGCCATCCTTTACACCCAGTGTTAATAAACCATGTCTAGTGCACAGGGAAAAATCCACTTACCTCTTCTGCTGACTTTGTCTGAAAGAGGAATGCTCTGATACTTGCTTCTGAGCTTGTGATTCTTCCCACTGGTGTGTCTTAAATCCATATATAAAGAAACAAAGACTTAAATTTTGCCTTCGTGCCCCGTGAGAACAGCAAAGTGAAGGGGGTATAGTATCTTACACAGGTGCTCTGTAGAATCTGGTTTTATATCTTTTGTGAAAGGAAGTTTGGGGCTTTGGCTTGGTTTCAGCTGAGATCTTATTACCACAGAGCCAGGGTACATCTCCTGGAGAGCTGGAGCTCGGAGGGCTCGGTCAGGACTTGCACAGATGGGTAATGGACCTCAACCATGAAATGCAAGTTCTGACAGCGTGGGTCAAACCCAAATGTGTCAGTCTTTGGGTTCCTCCTTTCTCATTCTCCTAATTGGGCTCATTTTCGGTTTAAAAATAATTGGCAGAATTTTATGATGTGGAAACAAAAATAAGGCAACTCCTGCTGGGATCTGTGGAGGCAAAACGTTTTCATGTGCTTCGGAGTTCAAGTAACAAACCCTACTGTCAAAAGATGTGTTAAGAGATGTGTTTTGCCATGACAAGCTTTCAGCTGGCAGCTGAGGGGCTGCTTTTTGGGACTGGCAGAGCTCCAAGAGAGCTGGAGAGGGACTTTGGACAAGGGCCTGGAGTGACAGGACAAGGGGGAATGGCTTCCCACTGCCAGAGGGCAGGGTTAGATGGGATACTGGGGAGAAATTCATCCCTGAGAGGGTGGGGAGGCCCTGGCACAGGTTGTCCAGAGAAGCTGTGCCTGCCCCATCCCTGGAAGGATGGGGCACCCACAAGGCCAGGTTGGATGGGGCTTGGAGAGACCTGCAAGGTATCCCTGCCTATGGCTGGGGAGTTGAACTAGAAAATCTTTAAAGGTCTCTTCCAATGCTGATTTTAGAAAGCTTTCTTGCCACAGTGCTTGTGAAATTAAGGGGGGAAAAAAAGACTGTGTTTTCTCCCAACAGGATTTCATACTGATCCCTCCTGGCCCATCAATTAAGCTGCAGCCCAGCTTTTTGCCAAATGTTTGTTTAAAAATAATCTGCATGGACTTGATCTATTTTAAAGACTTCCCAGCAATTCACTGGGAAATTATAAAGGACAGGAGGGAGGAAAGGTAGTGGGCTGCAGTCCTGGGCAGGATCACCACCTGGGCTGCTGCAAGACCAGGCACAGCCCTGCAGGGCTCGGGCATGTCTGTGCTGACACCTCAGCCTGTCTGCAAACGGGCAGCTGTCTCCTCTGGTTGTTCTTGCTCCAGGGAAGTGGTCCAGCATGCCCTGTGCTGTGGTGCCACAGCCAGGAGATGCTGCCCTGGCCAGCAGATCCACAGTGTGCTCTCTCCTCCATCTCTAGGAGGGGGCACAGGCAAGAGCCTAACTCGGGTCCTAACCCTTGTCTCTAGGGGGTTCCTTATTCCATAGTGTCCACTAAATCAGTTCTGTGAGTGATTTATTTCTGAGCAATTTATGGGTGTCTCTGGACTGTAAATCCACGTTGTTTCCCACTGGGTGGATGTGTTGCACAATGTGCTTCTGCTCCCTCTTCAGGAGCAGGTATTTCCAGGTTTCAGTGTCTGCTGTAAAGTTCAACTTGATGACCTGCAAAATGTGCATTTTGCTCTTCTCCTGAAATAAAGGATTACAATATGCTGTCTTGGTGACTATTCCCAGTGGTGGGGTCTTAATGGAGCAAGCTCCCCATGATGGAAACATTGCCCTTACCCACCCTTTCTAGAATGAGTCCAAGGGATAAGGCTGAGTAATTCCTTGAGGGTCTGCTAAAAACTCTAACCAAAATATTTGGACAAAACCAGGGCAAATGGCTGTGAAACTGATGGAAAGGCATCAGGTTAGTGATGGAAATACCAGTTCAGTTATTCCATGGGCTGGTCTAGGTGATGTGTTGTACATGCCTTTAGCTGCTGGCTTTACTTCTGTCAGAGTGAAAATGCTGTTTTGTCAAAGTCACAAGAAATACCCTTTTCCCCCCTCACAGTTTAAGGGACATTTCAGTGAAATGCAGCCCTTGTGTTGACTGTCCAATGAGGAATTTCACTCCCAGTGAGCCCCTACAGCTAAAGACTTATGTGAAGAGGCAGCCAGAGACTTTAGCCACTCCTAACATCCCCTGCAACCCCCAAGAGTCCCTCTGGCATCTAAGTTTTGGAGGGAATTGTAGAATTTAATACAGGTACAAAGATTCTGCTGGTGTTTTAACCACTGCATGAGTCAGGCTCATTCAATCCCCGGAATTCTGCAGGATGCATCAGGAGCCAATACGAACACAACTCCACGTTTTTGTAGCACTTTATATACAGCCTTGTCATGTTTTTATAGCTCTGCACTGTTTTCATCCCCATGGCACGGGGCTTTCTTACAACCAGTGTTTTGGCACTGAGGAGCTGAATAGCTGATCCATGAGTTTATGGAATTTTCACCCCTCTGCCTGCATCCCACGGGAGTTGCCCATGAATTTGCACTTTCCTCTCAGATTTTGCATGCTGGAGGCACTGCTATGGCTGCTGCAATGAATTCTTAGCCGAGAAGGAGGAGAAAAGCTTGTGGAGTACTTTGTGAGGTCTGGATCCAGCCTCAAACTGCAGCAGCCTTGGCACTGCTCTTGCTCTGCACAGATATGTCACCTGCCAGGTTTGTTTTTATCATATGAGGAAACAAACTCTTTAATGAATGAAACCAGATGCACAAGATTGTGCTGAAAGGCCTACAGATACTTTGTAAAAGAACTCAAGCCAGAAACCTTGGAAAAGGCACCTAAAAACATTCCTGGAATTTACTCTTGGCAATTAAAGGTAAATAGGCATTATGCAGATATTCTCTCTTAACTGCACTATACATTTGCACACAATCCCTACGGTGCAGGACTTCATGTGGGACTCCAGCACTGCCCCTCATCATCCTGTGTAGCTCAGGATGGGACAGTGGCTGGAGCAGGGCTGGGAGAGGCTCCCTGGATGTTTTGTTCACAGAACAGAAAGATCCAGAAACACAAGTAGTTGGGAAGAGTGGATCTTCTGACAGTAGGGAGAGCAAATGCCAGTTAAACTTTGAAATGGGCCAGGCCCATATAAAAGCTTGCACAAAGAGCTGGTTTCACTTTGGACAATTCCCACTGACCTGAGTGGTTTCTCCAACAGGACCCACATGGATTAGTCAGCACAGACTGCCCGTCATCCACCAGGCAACCAGCATATGTTGCAACATGTTATTCCACGAAGCAAGCTAGTTAAAACCCTGTGAGAGCTGCTAAAACGCTCCTAAACTGAAAAATAAAATGCCTTGTTAAAAATGGATTGAACCAGAAGATACCTTGCAACTTTACTGCACAGCCCAAATCACTTCAAACTTCTTTTGATGCTCATTTTATTACTTCAAAATCAGATGAGAACCCCATTGTAACTTGGGTGAGAGACCGGTTTGGGGGTTTTAATATCTGAAGTTAATCATTAACTCTACCCCAAGAGTCTTATTTTCACCTTAATAAAGGCAGGACCTGCTGTTAGAATACGTTGCAGTGATGGCCTTGACTGTTGGCCAAGGCGTGGTGCCACCAGCCCAGGTTCCCAAACGGGCAGCAGCGGCATCTGGGGTGGAACAAGGGTGGGTGAACACAGCTGATGCCATTCCCATGACACAGGGGGACTGGCACAAGAAATGGGAGAGTCAGAATTTTCCAGGTGAATCTGAAACGAAATTAAATAATTTGTGTTTGCTTTAATATAGGGATGTCTGATATTATCTGTCTACAGCATTAGTCTGTGCTGCTGCCTTTGAAGCCATTAATTGGCATTGGGGTGGTGTGTTAGTTTCCATGTTAGGCATGGTTTTGGAATGAATCTCGGTTATCCAGACAAATGGGCATTTTCATGGTATTACCCACTACCACATGATATTGCTCCCCAGTGGCTGTGCTCAGGTTTGGGCATCACTGGGGTTTGGAGCTTTTCCTCAGCTAATTAAGACTTGTGAGAAGGGCAAAAATACTTGGGGTGTTGGAGAACAAAGGTTAAACCAGTAAAATATGGCAAGCTTAGCCTAGAGATGCTTGAGGTGGTCATGGCTTGTGATCCCTGAGGAACTCAGGGTTGGGGAGGCCACCATTCATTAGGGCAGTGGCAGTCAAGGCTGGGGAGAAGCAAAATGCAGGTGAAGTATCAGGATGTGCCCTTCCAAATGAGATCTTTAAAGCCCCTTGAAAACAACCTCGCTCCAAACCTCAGGAAGGTTTGGTAGAGAGCAATCCCAGTGGGAGAAAGGCAGGCTGGAGGAGCCCAGGAGCTCTTCACAGGCTTTGGTTCTCTGGTTTTGGGTGTAACTGTTGACTCCATTGCAATGGGCTCACATTAGCTATGAGCTGGATCTGGTTTGTGCAATGGCTTGAGTTTTCTGGATTACGAGTTCTTAGATGATGCCCACAAAGGAATTTTAATTAGGAAAGCAAGAAAGGTTCTGCTGGGAGACAGGCAAACCACGATAATTATTGGCAGTGAGAAAGTCAGCCAAGAGCAAGTAATCAGGGGATTTATAGAGGTCTTACTTGAGAATTACCCAAATGCCATTTTTAAGGATACCTGTGAAAGAATCTTCCATAAGAAAAATTACTTAAAATGACAACAGTGTCCACTCCTGTGCTTTATCCAGCGTTCTGCTGCACTTACAAGCTTTAATAAGCATATCAAACTGATCAAAAGAGGATCCAAAAGGATCAAACTGGCATCAAAAGTGTCAGGATCTCTGGAAGAACCTACAAGGGATCCTGTGCTAGTGGCCACGGAAGCTCCCACGCTCTGGAGGTGATCGAGATGGCCAAGGAAGCTGATCCATTTTGCTGGGAAACAGATCCAAAACCCTTTCACAAGAGGGCAAATTGCAAAGTATAAAGAGAACTCAGAGGGATTTGTATTTCCAAATTAATCTCTCTTGAAAAAAAGAACGTTGAAACATCAAAATGAAATGGCACTTTTACACTTTTCTTTAGGAGATGGTGGGTAGCTTTGCTCTTCTCTCCAAGACCCTGAATACCAAGTAAGCTGGCAAGGAGATCATCACCACCCCAGCATAACACATCCCCTGCACTGTGCTTTGAGTTCAAACTAACGTGAGCAACTTCACATGGAAATGTTCCTGGCATAGCAAAGTGCCTGCTTGGCTAAACCCAGCCTCCTGCTTCTGTCTGCAAAAACAGCTGCCCAAATGCCCCTCTGCCCTCCTGTGTAGGGGAGGAGGGTCCAGCAGTGTCACTCTGTGCTGGGGACACAGATGTACCTGTTCTCCAGAGGGGGTCAGTCGATGGAGATGGGCAGAATTGTCACGCACACAAGTTGAAGGCCAGTGGGAATATGGGAAACCTTTACTGGCCAGGGAGTGACATGCCCTGCTTGACCTGGCAGACGTGTCTGGGCCGAGCAACGGGCACACCTACGTTCTTCTCGTGGGAACAGTTCTCCCGCCGGACGGGAGGGCTCCTAATGGCTTTTGTGGTATCCTGTGTTTCCATCTTGTGGAAGTAGCTTGGGAGAAACATCTAAAAAGATCATACCCTTCTTTTTCTAAATCCCACCCCCTGGCCCTGGCTGAGCGTCGAGTCGGGCTGAGCAGTGGAAATGGGTTGGACTTGTCAGGAATATTCAGAAGATCAAATCTGATTTTCTTGGACTCTGTGGCCCTGTTCTGCCACCTGCTAAGGTCACCTCTCTGTGTATCAGCAAATGGGCCTGCTACTGAAGGCACAGGAGGTTTGTGTCTGCAAGAATAAACCCAGAATTTGCAGCAAATGTCTTTCCAAGGGGATCCTGGCTCTGACTCTGGTGCTGCACAGCCCCATACAAACTGCTTGGGGCCAGACTGCCAACGTGTTTAGGTCTTGGTCACCTTTGAAGGACTGGTCTTTAACCTCTTGATCTTGTATTCATAATGAAACTGGAGGAATAGCAGGAACTTGCACTTTCTGATGTGGATTTTGCTAATTAGCCCAAATGCTTCTTTAACACTTAATGGCTGTTTAAGGCCACGCACACCATTAGTGCCAACTGCTTGTTTGTAACGGAGAAACCAGCACTGGACAGGCCCCAGTGTGAGCACCAGCAGGCTCCTGGCTGGGAGTCTGTCCAAGGCTGCCCAGAGCACGTGGGAAGCAGGTCTTGCCATGGTGCAGTTGTTGCATTTTACGGATGTGCAGTGGCTGACAGAAGAGCAGTGGCAGGAGGTCACGATGGACAGCGTCCCATGAGCTGCTGCTGAGGGGTATCCTGCACCCACACCCATCACTGGAGCTGCAGTCTGACTAGAGCACTGCAGAAGGGCCTCAGCAATCCATGAGCAAGCTTCAAGGGAGAGGAGCACTTGCTTTACAAGTGAGGTGTGGGGCAGATGCCACGGGCTGACCACATGACTGTTCCATGAGGTTTTTCTCCACATCATTACAGTTGGTATTACTGCTAAGCACAGAAAAACAGATAACTCCTTTAAGTAGTTAATTTGAATGTACAGAAGCAAAAGGAAGAGTAGGAGGAAGATGTAGGTCAAGTGCTTCAGGAAGATGCCAAGCAAATGTTCAAAGAACTGCGAGGTTGGTTTTTACCAGTGTCAGAAGTAGATGCCTGTAGTCTGGCTGTTGGTATTGAATTAATTTTGGTTTTATTAGAGGAGAGAAAAGAAAATAACACTCTGGTGCTGCTAGGTAATATGGGGGCACCTTGTTAGAGCTTGTTGGTGTCCCTGGTTTGGAGAGCCCTCCATGTGGTGCTGTACTCACAGCCTGGGATGTGCTGCTGTCAGTGCCATCCTCCAAAACCTTCTCCATTCCAGCCCGGCTCAACCAGTCATTACAATGAATTATTTTTTTCTTAGTCTGACTTAAAAAAACCAAACCAACAACAGAAAACAACCCCCCACAAACCCCCCAACTCCTTTCCACAAAGCTGAAAGGTTTTAGCCTCTGTTTTCCCGTGACACTGTTTCCGAAAAAGGTTGTTGAGCGTGACTTTGCACGGCAGGGCTGCAAGAGCCACCCCCACTGCGAGTTCCTTGCCCACAGAAAGAGCACACGATGCTTCTTTCACCAAGGGGAAAACCTTCTGCTCTGTCTGCTGTGACCTACTTGGGTGTGAGAGGCTCCCTGCAGAGCAGTGCCCTGCACCTTGGCTCCTGTGCTGCCAGGACGGCCCGAGCAGCTCGGGGGGAATTTTGGCGTGGCTCTTGCCAGCCCTTCAGCTGCTCGGTCTCAGGCAGGGCTGTGCTGGTGGCCCAGCCTCAGGTTACAGACTGCTGAGTGCAGGCAGAGGTGTGAGGAGTGGAGATGTGGCAGAGCTCAAAAGCCTCCCCCAGAGCTCGAGGCTTCGAGCTGGACAGGGAGGGCAGAGGCATGAGAGGAGCAGGACAACCTCCGAGCTGCTGAGCTGCTCCAGAGGAGCTCCTTTAGGCCACAGGAACTAAAAGGAAGACCTAAAGTAGGTTAAACCCGGATTCAAAGAACCAAATGTGAAAGCCACGTGTGTGATCTGTGCTGGGTTCACACCCTGTTTCCACTCTGGGGTTCAGACAATAACGTCTGTGCTGATGCCACAGGTGATCTGAGAGAGCCTGTGAACAGGGTACCTTCCAGGAAGGCAGGGGCACGAGGGTTGGTGTTGGTACCATCTCCAAAACGGGTCTCAGAAAGTGCCTTTTCCACAGTAAAATTAAGAAAAGAAAAGAAAAGTTAATTTAGTCTTTCTTCTCCCTCGTTCCCCTGCACACTGCAGAGTCAAAGAAGGAAGAGTTCACAACCTGGGAAATGCCATCCATGGCTTTGGAAGTGATGAATGGGAATTTTACTCTTTGAGGAATTTCTAACTTGTAATGCCTGAATTATGAGTTTAAATTTAAAGCAGCTACAGGGATACCCATTAAATGTGGGCAGCTGGCAGTGCAAATCTTACTGATCCTAAAATGGGAATGAATTAAGTTCTTTAACTCGTGTCTCTATTTACTAAGATTGCGTTGAAGGAGGGCTATGACAGCCAGTCCCTCCAAGGGATGCAGGAAAGCTAAAGCTGAATGATGTTTCCTCCCTGCTGTTAATTGGCAGGAGATGTGGTGCTGGCCAGAACTTTTGAGGGCTTTGCTCATTTTCATGGCTGCCCTTAATCCCATTCCTGCACTTCAGAGTTCAAACCTTCTTGCTGAAGTCCTGAAATTGTGTGATCCCAGCCTGGGTGAAGGGTCCCAGCCTGGCCCAAAAGGCTGGAGACAGACAGGCTTTCCAGAGAGGGAGAGACACCATTACAGCAGACACGGAGGGACTATCAAAATATGAATGCAAATGGGGTATTTATGGCTTTCATGTTGGCATTTGATGAGCACCTTAATGTCTTGCCAGAAACAGTGCTCTTAATGTTAAAAGAAAAGCTGCAGGCCATGAAAAGTGAACAAGAAAAACTCAGGGCTTTCAGGGATAAACTTAAAGAAATATGGGAGTAGGTGTATAGGGAAATGAGAGATAAAATCTGCAGTTATTTCAGGGAAAAGGGCAATCACTTGGGAGTTGAAAGTGAGCTGAACCATTCATCTTGTTACTGAAGGAGCAGGGGATTAAACACTTTGGGAAGGATCTTGGGGTGCCTTCCACATCCCAGGGAAGGTCTTGGCACAGTGCAGAACTTGAAACAGCCAAGAGAAAAGTCAGGTCACATCCCTGAGAGCCACTGTCCCCAGGAGCCAACCCCTTGGTGTGAGAGGGCAGATTCCAACGGGGTACTGCCTGCACTGAAGGCAAACACTGATCCCTTCCTCTCCCTGCCTCCCAAGGTACTTCTTGGGAGTTGTAGGTGGCTACAGTTGTGTGTGAGATGTAATTGCCTTGACAAGTGTTGAAAACACCCTGCAGTCAAGGAGGGTACGTGGGAGCACAAAAGACAGAGAGGTTACAGGTAAATATGGAAACTTGCTTGGACAGATTGGACATCAAATACCTGTGTCACAGCTTTGAGGAGTTTCTGGGACTAGCAGAGTGCCCACCCAGGAGCACAGGCTCCAAGGGGTGCAAATCCAGCCTCTCTGTCCCTCCCCACAGCAGCATGGAAGGCTCTCGAGTCCGTGGGCACAGCAGAGCTCTTGGCTCTGAGGCCTCTCCTGGCCCATCTCCTCCCCAGCCCGGATGGGAAACTCCACACAACTGGTTCTCCACCCCAGTGACAAATGCAGCACTAAGTGAACTGGCACAAGGCATTTCCATTTTTAATTTAATGGTTATTCCCACATCCTCCTTCAGTCAGTGCCCTTCAAACCCACTTCCAGTCATTAAATGGTAACTGTCTGCCCTTCATTTGCTGCCTCTGCTTCTTTGCCCTTATAAATCCTACACGACCCCAGGGCTTTGATCTGCCCGTCTGCTCCACACTGGGATTGTGGTCCCAGGACATCTTCAATTAACATGTTTTTTAAAATCTTGGGTTTTCTTCAGATTTAAGCACTGGTTGTGCC
>JAYRBT010000028.1:7982595-7998940 GCA_036023395.1 Myiotriccus ornatus | reverse complement strand
ACGGTGCGGTGTCCCCGCACGGTGCGGTGTCCCGGCGGGGTGCGGTGTCCCCGTGTCCCGGCGGGGTGCGGTGTCCCGGCGGGGTGCGGTGTCCCCGCACGGTGCGGTGTCCCCGCACGGTGCGGTGTCCCGGCGGGGTGCGGTGTCCCCGTGTCCCGGCGGGGTGCGGTGTCCCGGCGGGGTGCGGTGTCCCCGCACGGTGCGGTGTCCCCGCACGGTGCGGTGTCCCGGCGGGGTGCGGTGTCCCCGTGTCCCGGCGGGGTGCGGTGTCCCCACGCGGTGCGGTGTCCCCGTGTCCCGCACGGTGCGGTGTCCCCGTGTCCCGGCGGGTCCCGGCCGGTGCCCCGCAGGGCTCGCTGTCGCTGCCGCCCCGCCCGGCGCTGCCGCCCCGCCCCGCGGGTCCCGCCCGCCGTCACGCAGCAGCCGCCGCCGCAGAGCCCGGGGAGGCGCCGGGCAGGGGCAGCGGGGCCGGCGGAGGCCGAGGCGGAGCGGGAGCGCGGCGGGGGCAGGTAGGGCTGCCCGGGGCGGGGGGTCCCGGGCGCTGCCCGCGGCGGGCGGTGCGGGCGGCGAGGCCCCGTCCCGGCCGGTGTGCGGGAGCCGGAGCGGCGGGACGGGACGGGACGGGGCGGGCATGGCCGTTCCTTACGTAAGGCCGGGCATGGCGGCGCGGGGATGCCCCGCGGCCCGGGGGCAGCGGCGGGGCCGTGCGGGGAGCGGGGCGGGCTCCGGGCCACGGCGTGCGGGTCCAGCCCGGCGCTGCCGCGGGCGGGCATCGCCCCTCCCGCTGCCGGCGAGCGAAGGTCGCCGGCGACCGCGGCACCGTCTGACATCCCTCCCGCCTCCTCCTGCGGGCCCCCGGCGCCCGCACCCCACGCCGAGCACCCGGACTGGTTGGTTTTTTTTTGTTTTTCATCCCTTTTTATTCCGCTCGTTCCCGGAGCGGAGCTCCCCAGGCTGAAGGATCCCGAGGGCTCGGTTCTCCCCTCCCGCACGGAGGGGCCGCAGCAGCCGCCGCCTCCATTCTGCCTCGTCACAGCCCTCGCTGGGAACAACTCTTGCTGGAGGGGGGGAAAGGCCACTCCGGGCTGTGGGTATTTGAAAAAAATAATAGAAAAAAAAAGTAACAGAATTTTCTGAAAATGAAGCGGGGCTGACTCATCTTGGTGACCAAGGCAGGGTTGTGTCTCTGGGGAATATTTATAGCGATTCCAGCAGAAACAGATACCAGCTTGTTTCTCAGATGGTTTAGCGAGGGTCAGAGGTGTGTATTGTAGTTTGTTTTGTTGGGTGCACTGGATGGTTGAATAATCACCTGTCTCATGACATTTCACCTATGAAATTTTGTCAAAATTCCTTCCAAAATGGGCTTTTGCACAATTAAAATGACATTCTGGAATAATCCTTTCCCCTAGCACTCTCCATCAAAGGTTGATGCTGATCCACAGCCTGCACCTCTTCTTCCTGCCCACATTTTGGGGTGAGTTTGGGGGTGTGAAGGTGTGGGGGACATCACTGTTGGTTGCTGTAGCAGCAGGAGGATGTCCCCAGCCCTGGCAGTGTTGGGATGCAGGCAGGACACACAGCTCAGGCCCTCCTGAGTTTGGCATCTGCTGCAGGTAGGGAACAAACCCATCCACTGGTGTGGCGGATGCTCCTCTTCTGTGTGAGCTGCCAAATTGTGCTGGAAGACAAAATTCCATTTTAATTAGTCACCCCCATTGATCTGGCACGAGGTGTTCCTGCAGTGGGGCGGGAGTGAGGGACATGTCCCTTCCTGAGCACACGGGGTGGGACAGGGCTGGGACAGCAGCACTGCTCCTCTCCTCCCCTGCAGGTATTTCACAGAGACAGTTAACATGGATTAATTCAACATGTAGGGTATGTGGTCCTGTGTTCTTCCCTTGCAGTTCAATAACTACAGTAGCTACAACAGGCTGCAACATCCCCGAATTTCATTTAATTGATACTTTTATGTGATAGTTTAATAAGGGGTTGCCATATAACATTGCAATTCTTAATTTATACCCAGACAATTAAGAGCAGGCTGTCTCTTTCTGTAATTCCATAATTAGTATAGCCTAAATAATAATATTTACATTTGCTTTCAAGGGTTTTATCTCCTTTATGCTCCCGTGTTTATTGGGCTGCAGACATACTGCATAAACCAAGCTTTAAATCTGCTCCTTCATGCATGAGGCTCCAGAGCAAAGCTGCAGCAGGAAGGCTGGGTTCCTGGGAGTGTCACAGGGAGGCTGCATGGCTTTATAACACCGGCACAAAAGAAATCGTGGACTCCCAGGTCTTAAATTTTGAGTCATAGTGGTGCACGGATTATGTGACGTTGGCACAGTAGCAAGTTGGGGCAAAAAGTGTTGTTAAATACTGAGTCTCGTAATGCCGAGTATTTACAAACCACGTGCTTTCAAAAGCCTCGTGGATGTGCCCAACTTGATGGTTGACCTCAGCATGACTGTGCATGCATTTACGGGTGAGCGTGTGCTTAAATCTCTGCACCGTGAGGCTGCTGAACCTGCTCTGGAGCACGCTGGGGGCATGACTCGCAGGGATTTGGGATCTGGATGATAAAACCCAAAGCGCGGAGCCAGCGCCGAGCTCTGCCGGCAGACCGGGATGTCGCGTGGTGGGACAGGGACAGCGGGGCCGTGTGGAGCTGGTGACTCCAGCCTGCTGTGGGACGTGGGGAGAGCTGGGCCCTGTTCTGTCTGAGAGCAAAAAGCACCGTCCTTCATGGTCTGTTGATACAACACGTTGGGGAGTGACGCTGCACAGGCTGCAGGGCCAGAAAGGCGCTTAAAAGTTGCTTCATTTCAAGGACAAATTTTTCCTTTAATGAAGGACGTAAATGACTAACATTCTTTATTTTTTTAATCTTGAGGTAAGAGACCCTCACGAGCATTTTTCCCCATGCAGACAGACTACACCTGGTCTTTAACCCAATGCTGTTGGTCCCTCCCAGCTGTCCCCAGCAGTTGTTACGTGTCTTCTCTGCAATTCACATCTTTCCAGGGATAATGCTCATGGAGACAGGGAGATGGAATGTTCAGAACTACTGTTACCATCGAGAAATGGAACATGAGTTCAAACTTACTGGGAAAAAAACGTGGCTGCAGTAGGGTTAAATGCAACCTTTTTATTTTTTTAGCCTTGAATCTGATAGACTTCCATTGTCCTTGTGGGAATTTTATTCTTATAATGGATTTTATTCTTATCCTAAATTTTTAGATTGCTCCTTCTCCCATGTAAATACCACAGAGCTGATAAGTCTGTGCAAGGAAACTTCAGCTTGGGCATGTACAAGAGTTACCAAGCAGAGATGAATTTTCTTCGGTTGCAGCCAGTCCTTATGTTTGCCAAGGGCATCCTGGGGGTTTGCTGCTTGTTGGACTGAATTTGATTTAATTGCCCAGAACTGCCTCACAGAGTGAAAACTTTGCCATCTGTGACACTGGAAAGTATTCAAATTTGGCCTGCTGTAATGAAATCTTCCCTGGGCCTGGCTCTTGGGTCCTGCAGCTCCAAGGGGAGCTCCTGGTTTTCTCCCTGGGGCTGCTATAAATCAGGCATTCCTGGAGATGTGCTCACAGCAGCACTTGGAGCTGACTCCTCACTTCAGGTTTTCTTCAGTCATCGCTTGTGCTTTGGTGTTTCTTGCTCAAGAAAATCAAAATATTTTCCTCCTTAGAGCATGTTATGGATCGTGTACTTGGTCTGCTCTGCGGGGGAGTCGAGGTACCTCGTCACGCTGAGCTATTTGCACAGTTGGACAAGGATAAAAGCAATGAATTCATTTCAGTGCAAACCTAATCTGAGTTAATGTGCAGAGATCGCACTGGTGAAAAGCAAGGGCACTCGGCCACGGCCATTCCTTGATCCTTTAAGAGTCTGAATCCCTGCTAAGCATGCTTGTCTTACAACCTGCACTCGCACAGGATGTAATCAGTTTTGTTTCCCATCTGTTAAACAAGAGGCTTCTGATTAGGCACTGCAAAGGGAAGTCATTATTTTTGTTTTGTTCTCGCTGACAACAGCAAGGTTAAGCAGCAGGTCCCCAGCTCGGAGCTTGCCCCACGCTCAGCAGTTTGAAACACCTTGCTCCGTGTGTGTTCCGTGGTTTGCCTTACAAGCGGCAGGGATTTGGCTTTCAGCATTGTCCCCTAATTATAGTAATTGTCTAAGTGGAGCTCTCCGTGTCTCCCACTGTTCTGGGCCCGGAGTGCAGCAGGGGAGCAGCCTGGCACAGCTCATCCACCCAGCCAGCCTGGCCACATCCGGGGGGGGACACACAGGCATCGGGGAACAAAGCTTGGCTTCATCAAACATACCTGAGAAAATCCAACCAGAAAATATTGTGATTTTATGAAGCGACTCCTAGGGGCTGTTGATGAAATCGGATCTGGGAGGTTCCAAGGTGCAGCTGGCAGGGCAGTGCATTATCTTTCAGAGCAATGCTTATTCGATTTTTCAAGTGGAGGGATTTGTACCAGTTTGAATTTTTGATGATGCTAAATGGCACTGCCCTCAGAGGGTTCTCACGGGGCTGGGCTGCTCTGGCAGGGCAGGAGCATTTCCTGCACACATACAGCCCTCAGTGACTGCTGCCAGCCCTCTGAGTGCTGCCTGACTTCGGGCTGTGACCTCCAAGCAGGGCATGGTATCTGCTTCCAGTGACTTGAATGAGGAGCAGAGGAATTGCTCAAACAAATCTGGTAGTACTTATTTCAGGTTTTTTGGTGCCTGTGTTTGTTTTTTTTTAACTTTTCCCCCTTTTTTTTCAAAGCTAGCTTTGTGTATAAACATTAGATCCCCGATTTAATTTTTTCGCAAAGTTTAGGTCCAATATAAGCAGCTAAAACTGCTTTGGAATAATATTTTTTTAAAAATTACATTCTTAAAAAAGTTATTTTAACTCTTTAGCAGCCTATGTATTTGGGGCTGCACCTTACTACTGAACTATAAATGGAAAGAGATGCCATGCACCCAAGTAGTCTGTCCAACTGAAGCTCCATCATAGTATTTACCCTTGTATCCAATTTTATTTATTTTCTGAGAAGACTGCTTTTATTTAGCCACCAGATCTGTTTTGTCCCCTCCAGGATAGGGATTCCTCCTTTATGCAATGGCAATATCCTGCTTTAACAGGCAACAGCTTGTCTGGAGTGCTTGAGGTGCTGAGTGGCTGCTCCTGGTCCCTCTCTGATCTTCCTGGGGTGATGTGCTCCCAAGAACTGCATCCCAGTCTGCAGCCAGGGAGACTGTTAAAGCACCTCTCTGTGCTTTGTTTGGGGTTTAAAGGACTAGTTTTCTGCTAACATTGAATAATCTGGAGTAAGAACTGGCAGGCAGTTTTTTAAGCATATGTAATAAACTGCTTATTACTTTTGCATAGCCAAAAAGTTCGGGAAAATGGAACTTTAGTGCAACAGCTGGTGTCGAGAGGATTAGCCTCCTAAGTATGATTTATCTCCTTTGCTTTTTAAAATTAGGAAATCCTGTCTATGAACACAGAAGGTGTACACTATTTTGGATTGCTTGACTTTTATTTCCCTTGAAGAAATGACTGTACTTGAATAAGGGAGTAGAAATTACTGTGCTTGGAAAAAAAAGGAGATTTGGGTGGTTGGTTTCTCTCAGGGTCCTGTTTTCTCCTCTGTATATGATGCCATGGTTTTCCCACTGGCTGAGAAAATGGGATGCATTCATCTCACCTGCAGGAGGCCAGTGAATTAGGAGTGTCAGGGCCTGCTGAAGATGGGAAAGTGGATCTCCATGGCACTGTGGGCATGCCTAACAAACCAAACACAGTGGAGAAAGCTGCCCCTGCCGTGTCCCCACGCCTGGGCTGGGCCTTGGCAGGGAGCTCCACTCTGCATTTGGCTGCTGAAATGGGGTTGTGGTTGCCCTCCCAGCCTGACTTCACAGTGTGGCCTCCCTTCAGGCTCAGTTTTTCACAGCAAGCTCATTTTTCTTCAGATGATGTATAGAAAAACACTTAAAGGTCAGTGGCTAAGGAGACATCTTAACCCATTAACAGCAACAGCAAAGTCAAAGAAAACTGAAGAACGACCATTTATTGATTTTGCTGACATAAATGTTACCCATTTGCTGTTCTGCAGTAGGGGGAGAGAGATGCTCCTGCTCGTAGATGCTTGTCCTGGTTACATTCCCTGAGTGAATGAGCTGGGGCCCTACTGCTTTACATCAGAATGCACAGATCCATTACGAGAAATGTTTCCAAGAAATGGTTTAAAAAAAACCAGAAGTCGTTCATTCATGCAGTTACACTGATAAGAGAACAACAGTTAACTCTTTGGGAAGGCACAGACAGCTCCTTTTCTTCCAATATATAGTTGTTCTGCAGCCTGTTTCCCACCCTCAGTGGCAAGAGCACGGTCACTGCTGCTGGCAGACTGAACTCACTCTGCTGGAGCTGCTCTCCTCAGGCTGTGTTGAAGTGTTAGGTGGGGGATACAAAACTAAAGTGGCTGAAATGGGCTAATGTTTCTTGTTACTTAAATGGATTGAGTAAGTTTCTGTACACTGTAATTTCCTTTTTTTTTGATTTCTTCACTTTTCCCTTCCAGAAAATGGCTGTTCCACCTGTTTATGCTGATCTGGGCAAAGCTGCCAGAGATGTTTTCACCAAGGGATACGGTAAATAAAACCAAAATGAGTTTGGTCCTTTGCTATCTCCCTGATTCCAGGAACTGTTAGGCTTTTACTACTTTTCCCTGAGAAGTATTCCAATAATTTCCATTAGAATCCACAGAGTTTTCTATCACAGCTTCACATTGCCTTTGCTGTCTAGAAAGGGAGGGTAACTCTTTTCTTTTGACAAAATTCTTCCTGTCCCCTGTCGGGCTGTTGTCTGTTTGGAGAGAAAATTGTGTGTTGTATTCTGGCTGTTCCCTTGTATGGATGAGTAGGATCATTGCTGTTTGGTTATGAACAGAATGCTGCTCGCTGTGAATAAATCCATTATTACCTAATTTGGTCCCACTTACATTGCTGAGGTCAGTAGGATTATGAGTCAAGTGCTATCTGAAGTGAGTACAAGCTGCTTCATAAAAACACATTTGATAACCATACCCTTGGGTTAGCTCTTCAGTAGTTCACAGGTGATTTAGAGGTGGATTTTAAGAAATTAATCAGAAATGCTTTTCAAATCAACATATATATGATGCATATTTTTTACTCACCTTCTAGGTTTTGGGTTAATAAAGCTTGACTTGAAAACGAGATCTGAAAATGGACTGGTGAGTTTGGAAACAGACTGAAATCCTAAACATTGCAATGCTGTTGTGCTTACTGTATATTTCTTTTTAAAATAAATATGCATCCCATACTCTGTCCCTTTACCATTTTTCACATATAACTTTGCAAGTTACTTTGTATTTATCTGAACTAATACTTAAAAAATTATAATGACTAATATATTCTACAGGTATAAGTATTTACCCGAGTGTATTAGTGGCAAATACATATTTTATATCTATGATCTTTTTTTGTTTTCTTCTAGGAATTTACAAGCTCAGGTTCAGCAAACTCAGAAACAAGCAAAGTTAGTGGTAGTTTGGAAACAAAATACAAATGGGTGGAATATGGATTGATGTTCACAGAAAAGTGGAACACTGACAACACACTAGGCACTGAGATCACTCTGGAAGATCAGGTAAGCTTTGGCTCCAAAAGTGCAGTTTGCAAATTCACTTAGGCCAATCTCTAATTAGAAATCCAACCAGTGAATTTCTTTTCTGTTCAGCTTGCACGGGGCCTGAAGCTGACCTTTGACTCCACCTTCTCTCCTAACACTGGGTAAGAAGTGAGTAAGCTGAAGTGACAAAAAGGCATTTTTAATTTCTCTGTCCTGACATACTGAGACAGCTCATCATCAGCCTGTGTATAATGAAATGGTGCACATCTCTTAAATCTTAGCATTATTGCTATAGCAAGCAAACCTTTGCATGCAGTAACTTGAAATTTATAGTCAGAATTCGGGAGTGAAGAAAAGATTGTCTTTGTGCTCCCGTCGTGTATTTGTGGCCGTGTCAGAGGATGAGCTGCTGCCTGAATAAAAGCACCGACCAAGTCAGCTGTAATGCAGAGTTTAACAAGCTCTGGGAGCCAGTTGGCCACAGCTCTAATAGGGTGGCACAGCACTGGGCTCTTCTCCCGAGCTGAATTTATCCCGGGAATTCTTGCTGGGCCCCGCGTGCCGTGGTGGTGGGTGGGTGTTCCTGGCACGGCGATTGGATGCCACGTTTTATGTGGGCCAGAGGGATTAAGCAGCAGCTGTAGGTCTACATGTTGGTTTATTTTTTTCCCCTGATTATCTTGGTGCAAGCAGTGCTGCCAGTGAGTCGAAATACTCTGCACATCAGCTTCCCAGAGCTGCACTCTGCACTTCAGGCCACGGGGGGTTATAGTCCCAGGGGGTGTTCACCCTGTCCTTTAGATTTAGTGTCCTGCATTGTCACCTGCCTCCAGTCCACTCCTAATTCTAGATTAACAAGGTATTTTTGTTAACCTGAATAATCTTGTTTGTTTATAGTTACTTAGCTGTAGTATTCTTAAAGAAATAGGAAAAAAAACCCACATTGATGTTACAGCTCTATAACTTTCTTGGGCACTTCACAGATACTGTAGCATCTGAGTTAGAGTTGCCTTAGAGGACTAAAGTTTGAGTAAATGGAGTGAGATTGAGTCCTGGTGTGACCTGGTTTAGGTTGATAAGGATGCATCATGTCTGAATATGAGACCTCTTCTCCCCTTCCCATGTTGCTTACTGACTGTGATGAGTCTTTCAACAGGGAAAGTCATTTTTAGGAGTGCTCCGTGTTCTTGCCTCTGTCCCTGCTGACATTGGTGGGACAGGTACCACTGACCTTTACAGGAGTTGCAGATGAGGGTTTTTGACACTCCTGCACTCTAGTTCTTTTCTCATGTGGCTCTCCAGGGGTGTACATGTTGTCCTCAGAAACTATTACCCTGAGTTAAAAGTAAGTGATTTGATGGAATTGCTGCCTACAAGCGTACCTGTTCAAAAATAAGAGATCCTTTCTCTTCTCTGTAGGAAAAAGAGTGCTAAAATAAAGTCAGGATACAAAAGGGACCACATCAACCTCGGCTGCGACATGGACTTCGATATCGCGGGGCCCTCGATACGGGGGGCCCTCGTGCTGGGCTACGAGGGGTGGCTGGCGGGCTACCAAATGACCTTTGAGACAGCCAAGTCGAGAGTAACCCAGAGCAACTTTGCTGTTGGCTACAAGACTGATGAGTTCCAGCTTCATACTAATGTGTAAGTACTGGCAGACAGGCATTAGAAAGGAATTTGGAGGGATTCTGCTGCTTCCCAGAACAGTGAAAGGGAGGGAGGTTCAGCAGTGGCGAACCAGGGGATGGTGGGTCTGAGACTGGTTCTTCAGTAAGGATGGCAAGCTGCATTTTTTTAGCTGCATTAACTTTTCTTTGTGTGGGTGAGGGAGTGCATGATGGAAGGAATTGGGACTCACTGAGCACCCTAGAGTCCAGTGTCTGTCTGTCTAACAGATAAGGATTATTCGAACCTGTTAGCAGAATAATAAAACAAGTAGTTATAAAAATACTCTTTGTGGAAGCTGAAATAAAAGCAATGCTTTCCTTTTGCACCTGTCAACATCAAAAAAAATGGTGGCTTGATCTGTAGCTGAAAGAGTTAATCACAGGATGAACAAGGGAAAGGGAGTTACTGGAAGAGACATGGACTGGGTTTGTTTTAGTTCTGGAAGCAATATGGTGTAAAAGTTTTTTTGGTATTATTTGGTAATCTATTTATTGAGGCATTTGTGCTTTTGGAATGTATCAACAGTGGGAAACCAGAACCAAATTCCATGAAAACCTTAATTTCTCTGTCTCCTGTTCCTCTTTAAAAAGCAATTTATGACTTTGGGGAAGACAGTTTTTTAAGATTAGGCAATCCCTAATCCATTCCCTCAGCCCCCCCCTTTCCGTGCCCTTGGGTAATTGGATATTTTGCATGTAGCAGAGCTATTCCAGGCTGTTTCCATCTGGGGGCTGAACAACTGTTCTGCCTTCCTGGAGCTGCTGCTTCAAAGGCCTTGTGTTGTGTCTCCTGCTGGTTTGCAGAGCTGTGGTTGAGGAAGCTCCCGCTGCCTCTCAGAACACTTGAACCCCCCCCTGCCCAGACAGCGTGTTTGAAGGGTTGCCAGAGCACAGGAATGAGATGTGGGCACAGAACTTCCATCAGAACGATCCATGGGGTCCCCTTCACTCAGGAGTCAGGAGTTATTCCTTCAAGCACAATGACTCTCAACTCTGTTATGCTGTAGCAGTTCAAAACATGGTATTACTGGCTTTTGCTATAAAATGCTGTGATTATTATTACTATTAATTAGAGCAACAGCAGAAAATCACTTTATAACACCAGCAGGGGCTCAGATCTGACTGCTTCTTGGATTCCTGAGGGTCTGTTTCTCAGGTTGCTGTTACTGTACAAAACCACAGATGTGTGATACGAGTAGAAATCCTATTTATTGGTAATAATAGGTTAGTCAGGTGTTTGATGTGTTTCAGCTTTGAAATGTGCTGGAGCTTTTCTATAATCCCAGCAAGAGCTGTGTGTGGGACTCCCCTCAGTACCCTGCTCGGTTGTTATATCTGCACAGGTCAGTGTTTCACAGGGATGCTGTGGCAGAGCTGATAATTTAACAAGTTGGGGCTGGAAGCATTGTTTTTCGTTGCTGCCATTACACAGACCAGCTGGGGACTTTAGCAAGTTACTTTCCTTAAGGGTGCCTTAATATATTAATTTTCATAGGGGGCTAATGTGTGGGTTTTTTTAAATCTACATCTCAAATGTGCTGTTATTACTATCAGTGTTAAAAGGAGGTTTGACTTTATTAATAATAATAACTAAAAGGAGGTAGGGCTGGATAATTTCTAGTTGTAAATGACTTTCCTCATTTTTTAAGCTTAGCTCAGACCGCCCCCCCCTAATGTTGCAGGTCAAGACAGAGCTGTGTGGGAACCTTGCACAAAATCTGCCTGCATAACCAGCTCTCCTCAGTCCTTTTTAATCCCTCCTTTTCTTGAGAGCCAAGCACATGCAGTTAATGTGAGCTTCAGTCTTATCTGAAGTAAGTATTGTAGTGTTTTTCTGGAAGAATTGCTCTAACAAAAGGCTGCTGCTATTGCTTGAACTTTTAAATAGGTGTATCGTGACTCTTTGGGCAACTGATATGAGCTAAGGAACATCAGGCCAAAGGGGCAAAAGGGATTTTAATCCTTAGAGATCTGGTATACTGCAATAGTCAGAACCAGATTATTTCACAGTTAGAAATAATCATAATTGTTTTATTTGCAGAGGTCTTCCTGGGGTTTAAAGCCCATTCTCTGCAATATGTTTGTATCCTCTCTTCAGAAAATGAGTGAGAATGGAAATTCAGTTGCTCACTGCCTTTAGGAGCCTTTTGCTCTTGTTTTTATGCTCTGCATGCTCTAATGTTTTGCCTTTTATTTACCACAGTGGCAGTAGTAACTGGAAGTTATGCTGCTAATCATTCAGCTCTGGGCCAGTGCTCTCTGCAAAGCAAAATTAGTTCCATTTCCATTTCTAGTCCAGGGCCTATAGCACAGATGTACCATCAGGAATGTTGCAAATGGAATTCATTTGCAAGAGCCAGTAGAGTCGGACATTAAATTGGCATCTTCACTTCTGATACAGTTCCTCTGTGTCTGGTCAAAGTGCTGACACAGCAGTTTGGGGATGACTCAGGCTCTGTGACTCCCTCTCAGGACACGAGGGAGACATTCATAGGGAAAGTAATTATTTCAGACACATGCAGGGAAAAATAAATCTCTTTACTACAAAGACTCGCATCTACAGGGAAGGGAAAATTGGAAGCTGTCATCATTGGTCTAATTTTTGATAGTTTGTCCTGGTTTTTTTTTCAGTTTCAGAAGTTGCTGAAATGTAGTAATCTTCACTGAATTTAGGCATCTAAAAATAACTTCATAACCAATCTGGCCTAATGTCTCTATCTTAGCTGTTATGGGGACATTTAATGAGGTGGAAGTGGATGTTGTGCAAATAGAGATCTTACTGGAAAAATAAAAGAGGATTGTTTTGCATTGCTGTTTAAAACTACACCAATCATTCCTTCCAGGAACGATGGAACGGAGTTTGGTGGCTCCATTTACCAGAAGGTGAATGATAAACTGGAAACAGCCGTGAATCTTGCCTGGACAGCTGGAAATAGCAACACTCGCTTTGGAATAGCAGCCAAGTATCAGATTGACCCAGATGCCTCTTTCTCTGTGAGTCCTGTGCATGCACATTTAGAAGCATTTGGAAGTGCCGGTGATGGAAATGGAAAGCAGCCTTTCCATCAGCAAGGCACGGTGGGGATGCAGTTCTGTGCTCTGGAGTTGGCACCTGGGTCTGTTTGCCTTGGGTCTGGCAGCCTGGGAGCACAGCTATTGGATTTTCCTTAAAGACACACAGAATGTTTTATTGTGTTACTGGGCACTGTTTTGAGAATGTTTTCTTGTCAGTCAGGAAAAAATTAAAAGCTATGTCAATAAAACCAGTGTTTTCTCCAGGGACTGTCGATACTTTGAGATTAGGGGCTTAAGTTATGGCAAAAATATCTCTAGATTTTTGGGGATTTAAAACTTGAAATCCTTTACCCACTTAAAAGCTGTTGCTTAATTTTCAAGTGTGAAGGACTTTGAAAAAAGATACTAAATTATTTTCTAAATTTATTACTTATCACTAAATAATGCTGTATTTTTTTTCCCTTGAAGGCTAAAGTGAACAACTCCAGTCTGATCGGGTTAGGATACACTCAGACTTTAAAGCCAGGTAGGTCTAGGCAGAAGGAAAATCAGAATCAATAAATTGATATTTTAATCTTGAAATACCAGAAGTTTTTTTGGTGACAAAATGTGATGGGTTTTGTAAGATTGCTGTTGTGCTTGGCAAGCCAGTGATGAACCTTTCTAGGGACTGCTCTGTTAATTTTGGATGCCTGTGGGAATCAGAATTATTAGAGACCATGGTCCACTGCCCAATCAGATACTCTTTTATGTTGATACAAAATATATCCATAATTAGCTGTGTCACAGATAAGTAAACACATTTTTAATACTTTCAGAGGCTTCTTATTACTGAGTTTATTTGGCTTGAAAATGTGACTTTCTCAAGGTCCCCTGGCTCAGGAAGAGGACGATCCTACTGCTGTGAAATTGGTTTTAATGTAGGCTAATAAATCTGCTGCCAGAATACTGAGCAGATTGACATGAGATATTACAGCAGACAGGGCTTGGGCTTTTTCATACCTAGATTTTAAAGTGGTTTAGAAAGGTGGGTATGTATCAAGGTCCCAATTTTTCATAATACTAGACTCTGAAATTAGATTAATCAGTAGACCTACAGCAGTGAATTGACTCAGAGCTTTAATTACCCGGAGTGATAAAAAGCAGAATCCATCATCATGGTTTATTATAAATTTCATAACTCAGAAAGATTTCTTATCTGCAAGTTGCTGTAAAATGCCCAGTCCTTACAAGGCCAGCTGCCAAGTCCCTTAACCTGGCTCCCCAGTAAATTAAAGCAGTGGCACAGACACTGAACGAAAAGCTCCTTCCAAGTTTAAAGTGGACTTTTCTCTCACTTTTCTCTGTTTTGCAGGTATCAAACTGACATTGTCAGCTTTGTTGGATGGCAAGAACGTCAACGCGGGTGGTCACAAACTTGGTCTAGGACTGGAATTCGAAGCATAAGGAGTGATTTCACAATTGCTAATCTGAAAATACAGCATAGCTACCTTCAGAATATAGTGTACCTTTCAATGTTTTGTCTGGGGTGCGAGTATTGCTACGTATCAGTCCTGCTAGTCCTGGTTAAAGACAGCTAAGCTTTAAAAATGATGTTGTTAAAGAAGTGGAGACAAAAGCATAAAAAAAAAAAATCCTAATGCCAGGCTTTTTTTCTTTATGTAATTGCTCATCACATCTGTCAACTGCCACGTGCTAGGAAGGAGGAAGGCATTGATTACCTCTGCTAACGTATTGATGGCACAACGGATGTGTTAATGTGGTCTCAAACCTGAGGATTTCGATGCAGACCCTACACTCCATTGTACTGTTAATCCCGTGAGCAAAACCTTCCGACACTCGAGGTTTCAGCTGACGAGGGAATGTGCAAACTTGTCTGAAAAAGGGATTTTAACATTTTCTTTTTTTTTTTTTAGCTCTGTATTCCATGAATGGTTTGTCTTATTTGGTTACCCCCACCTCCCACCCCTCCAGCTGTCTCCCGAATGCTTTAGGTTGTCCACCCTGTCCAAGTGCGTCTCGGAGGAGGTTTGATGTGACTCGGCCAATACTGCCTGTCCTGTGTTGTGGTTCCTTCCCCTTGCACTGACCGGAAAGCTTGTAAAAACAGACGGAATCAGGGAAGAGTCTTTGCAACTGCAATCACATAGTTGCATCACTAAATCTAAAATGGGAAGTTTTGTTTTATTACCACTTTTTTTTAGCGACTAAATGGGTACATTTTTAGAGAGTCTTCCATTTTGTGTGGAACTAGACCCCAAAATGCTGTACTTGACACTACTAAAAATGGATAAAAAAACCCAAACCTGACTTGAATAAAATATTGAAATGTCACCTTTTACTTTGTCTTTATATTAATTGTGAAAACAGGTTCATCTAAATTTGTGCTCCAGAAGCAGACTGGCAACGTCTTGGTGCATATTTTGTACCACACAAAGTAAAAATACTTAGTAGATTTAAGTTGCAGACATGGCCCTCTTCTTAACTGCTCACTAGGCTCTGGCAGCTGCGTGTATGCATGTGTTTAGCTCACGGATAAAACAAGGTAACATGACTTGTCTTCCATTGCAGAATCCAGTAAGTTGAATTACCTTTCTATAAGCGTGAGCAATGAACATTTATCAGTTGGGATCAACTTCAGTGGCTTTTCAGTAATATTTTGTGTTTTTTCGTGGGTAAGCCGTTGCTGTGGGTGGCCGCAGATGGCAAGAGCTGCAGTACAGGAGGACGTGCCTGGTGAGGCAATGGCATTGCGAGAGCGTGAGGCTGCAGAGCCACAAACTGGGCAACACTGGCTGTCTTCCCTCTTACCACGAGCCGTTCCTGAGTATTTCCTGTCTCACATGCTTTTCCCAGCACTCCTGGGAGAAGTGGTCCTCTTCCAGACGTCACCCATCAAAATGAACCACGTGCAAACAGCTCACCATGGCAAACAGCTCAATATTTATTTACATTCCTGGGTGCTGTGCATGTCCCGTGTTCTCTCAGCATCACCGTTAAGCCTTTGGGCTCCTTCGTCTTGATTTTCTCATGCCTGAGGCATCTGCTTTGGTATCTTTTTTTCTCCTGTGACCAGCTTCAAGCCTTCTCTCAGGGCATGGAATACCTGACAGGAGATGAGAACAGGAAAGCTTTATTTTTTACAGCTCTATCCAACTGTGCAAACAGCATTCCATGAGCGCCGTAGCACAAAGCCTGGACAGGAGGCTGGTGGGCCCTTCCCTCTGTGTGTGTGTGGGTGTCCAACCCCTCACGTGAACCTCCATCGGAAGGAAGGCGAAGGAAATTCCCCATTTTCCGTCGCGGATTTGTCTCACTCGCAGCCTGGAGGGCCCGGGCAGCTCCCACACCGCCCGCCCCACTTCGGCATCGCTGTGGGCAGCCCCCTGCCCGGGGGGTGCGGGAGCGGGACGGCTCTGTGCTGCCGTGAGGGCACCACAGCGAACGGCCTCCAACTGAGACACAGATCAAACATCAGAACGTTCTCCCTGCCGGGGTGGTCAGATACTGTAGGGGCTGCCCGGGGAGCGGCGGGGTCACCATTCCCTGGAGGTGTTCTGGGCGATGCGGTTCGGTGGTTTAAGGGCTGGCGGCGGCGGGGCCGGGTGGGTGGGTGGTTGGGCTGGACGGTCTCAACGGTGCCTCGCACGCTCGGTGACCCCTCGATCCCCCCGGCTCTGTGAGCCCGCCATTCCCTGACCCGGCGGTTCCATGACCTGGGGGTTCCATTCCCCCACCATTCCATTCCCTGGGGGTTCCATTCCCCCACCATTCCATGCCCCGACCATTCCATTCCCTGGGGGTTCCATTCCCCCACCATTCCATTCCCTGGGGGTTCCATTCCCCCACTATTCCATTCCCTGGGAGTTCATTCCATTCCCCCACCATTCCATTCCCTGGGGGTTCCATTCCCCCACCATTCCATTCCCTGGGGGTTCCATTCCCCCACCATTCCATTCCCCCACCATTCCATTCCCTGGGGGTTCCA
>JAYRBT010000028.1:7871451-7982495 GCA_036023395.1 Myiotriccus ornatus | reverse complement strand
CTTCCCCCCCCCCCCCCGTGCGCAGGCGCGGCCGCCTCCCCGTGGGCGGCGCCTCCGCCACGTCCGCGGAGCGGCCCAAGATGGCGGCGGGCGGCGAGCGGCGGGAGCGGGCGGGCCGCGCCCTGGGGCTGGCGCTGCTGCTCGGCTGGGCCCTGGCGGCCCGCGGGCAGGAGCCTCAGGGTGAGCGGCTGAGGGCATGGCTGGGGGGCGTGGGGCTGTGGGGCTGCCCTGCCCGGCTCTCGCCGGGCTCCCCGGTTGGGCCTCGGCCTGCGCGGGTCGTGCGGTGGGGACGCCAGCCCCCGAGCCGGGCCCGGTCGGGGCAGCGAGCGCTGAGGGGTGCGCTGGGGACGGGCACTGCCCCGGCGGGGATCGGGGGGCCCAGCCGGGCGTGCTCCGCTCGTGGGGCGGCGAGAGCGGTTCGGGTGGTTGGAGCAGTTCGCGGGGTGACTTCACCCGCCAGACCTCGTACTTTGCTGTAAATACTCTAGTTCTGGGTCTGGGTTTAGCCTCCCTCTTCCCGAGAAATTAAGCTTGTGTTACTTGACAAGTCGGTTCCAAGTTCAGACTGTTTCCTTCCTTCCCCTTCGGACCAGCTGTAACCCAAGGCTGACAAGAAATGCACATTTCACGTGCGGCGGGTTTCTCTTTGTTTTAGGTGGAGTATTGGCTGGGCAGTGAGGGGAAAGGAATTACTGAAGGAAATTAGGGATTTGTTTGAGCCCTCAGCTCCCTCTGTGCCTGTCGGTGGGGATATCCACCCCAGCTCTGTTTGTGCTGCCCCTCACCTGGTCTGACGGGTTGGCAAGAAAAATTTGGGACAAACCTGTAGGAAAACGAGAATTTTCAACTTCAGAAATGAAGAACTAACTTGCTTTCTAAAAGCAGTTCTGCTGGAAGGGCATTTTAACCATCACATGTTTTTTTATGTGTGGTGTTTGCTAAGAGGGCTGTGTTACTAATTCCGTCACCAGGATTGAACATTAATATCTGTTGCTGAAGCTGAGGCGTCCCTGGAGTCCAGGCACTGCTGGAACATCACCTGACAGTGTTGTGTAACTGGAAACAGTGCAGCCACCGTTTATAATGCCAAATACTGTTGGGTAGATATCAGAAATCAGCTGTGGTTGAGTTGCTACACTTCCTGCTGCAATTAAAATAACCCCCCCCCCGTGTTTTAGGAACAATAGGAAAGTATTCTTTGCCAGTCTGAAGCCTCAGCATTAGCTGGTGGGGGTCCCTTGCACTGAAGCATATATCCTTCTCTCCCTAAACTTGTCCCGTACCAGATCTGAACAAGTTCATGTTACTGTAATTCAGAGCAGTAGTTTTCTCAACAAAACCAAGAAGTGTGTTCAGTGTAGAACACACTTTGGGCCTCAGCAGAGGCACCGTGATGTCCAGTTCACGTGAGATGAGCTGGGCCTGCTGTGGTTTAGTTGGTTAAAGAGTAATTCCCACTGCAAAGGTGTGCCCTGTAAACAAGAGCTCTGTATTTACTGATCCTCAGTAAATACACAGTTCATGAATAACATCATTCAGTGTCCCCTCTGGAATATTTTACTTGGGAGTAACCCGACCCAAGCAGTTGGTTGAATGCTTCATTTTTAGGGGCCCTAACTTCGCAGTGGGCCTTGGGAGTGCTTAATGGAAGTATTGTTACTGTTTTAAAATGAAGAAATAGTTTGGCATGCCAAGATACAGGGCAGGTGTGCTTCCCCTGTTTCAGTGATGATCTGTGCTCCAAGTCTGAAAATGTGGTCTGCATTTTTCAAGGTTCCTCTGGAAGTGACGTGCTGTAAACATGAACAGTTTGCTACTTTTTAGGTTTAAAAAAACACTGGCTCTTTATAAACTCCCCCTGCATCTGTTTTTACCTTCCTTTGGAGAGAGAAGAGGGTGGATGGGCTCTGCATGTGGTTTTAATGCTCACCTTGTTTCTTAGGGAGTTCTGCAAAGCCATCCCAGCATTGGAGAGATGCTGAATTTGCCCGAGGGTGATTGTTACTCTTGCTGACTTATTTCATGAGAATAATTTGCTGCCAACAAAAGCCTTTGCTCCAGGAGCATGGGCAGTCAGATTGTCCTTTCTTTGGCTTTGTTCTTAACCTGTGGTCCAGTGGTTCCATTTCAGTTAACAAAAGGTTGGAAATCTTTTTCAGTAGCTGTAAATTCAATAAAAATTAGTGCCTGGGAAGAGGTGCTGTGACCTTGTGTTGTGACTGAAGGGGACTTCCCAGCATGTTCTCATTTTTGTTGGTAAAATATGCACTGGTGAAGGACTTGAAAACTTTTAACTGCAGGAAAAGCTTTGCTGAGAAAATCTTCCTCTGTAGAGCTTAGCTTATTCTGTGGGAGAGGGAGTTTGATGATGGAGTAAATACTAATTGTGTGTGACTTTACAAGACATCATAAATCCTCAGAGGGAGGGATGACATGTCTTTGAAGTTCTTATGCCTGGAAAACATGCATGCTGAATTTTGTAGGGACACTTTGGCATACTGATCTAGAAAGCATGTGCTTCCAAGCTTTAACTCCTGTCCTGCTCAAGACTTAGGAAGCTGCCAAAGTACAGGAAATGTATTTCTGCATCTGACTGTTAAAAAGTCTGCAATGTGACATATGATTTCTTGTCTGTAAAGGAGATCTGTGGCACTGGTGTCCCATTACAGCTGAGGTGTCACAGAAGTTACTGCCTGGTGCTTCATACTGATTGTTTCTCATCCTTTTCTCAGATCCTGTGAACACGGAGATACTTACGAAAAATACTTCTTCTACAAGTGAGAATGAAACACTGAGTAGATCCCAAAATTTGACAGACAGCTTGCAGAGCCTAGCCTCGACAAAAAAGGCAATCCCAACAACAGCCAAAATCAATTCAGTGACTGCAGGAAGGGCACCTACAGCAAAAGGTGACTCTTTCTCATCTGTTCTCCCTGCTAGTCCAGTATCTCCAGTTGATGCTTCTGAAGATACTAAAATTGAGGAAGAGGATCTTCTAACAGATTTGAAAGATACACTAAATAGTTCCCCACCCATCATAAAAGAAACTCTGGAGTCAGATGGAGATGATTATGGCCCTTACGAAATGACACCGATTTCCAGGTACAGCCCAGACCTGGAGATGCCGGAAGACGACGACTCTGACACCATCAGTAATTACAACGAGGAGATCAAGACCCTGGATGAGAAGATAAAAGGTGTTTCTGTCTCAGGGCTGGAAGAAGAAGAAGAAGACAGCCATTTCTTTTTTCATCTGGTTGTAGTTGCCTTCTTAGTAGCTGTTGTTTATGTCACCTATCACAATAAGAGGAAGGTAGGTGTGCTCTGAAAGGTTCAGAGAAACAGCTGGAGTGGTTAAAATGACCTTGCATTGCCTGGTACACTTTTTTAATAAGAGGAACTTTTCTTTTTGGAGAATGAAATCTGTCCACTTAGTCTTGTGGTGACACTAACATGCATATTGTTACTGTCATTTATCTGCACAATGAAAATGAACTCAAAACATTTTTGATTAAGAAATGAGTCAATTGATAAAATCAGTAATCAGTCAGTTCAGTCAACCAGTAATGGACACTGGCAGTGCACAACATGAGTTCTATAAAGGAGACCTGAGCCAAGTCAAGTGAAGGTGAACAATTAACTGATTTTGTTTCTGCACAGGATTATAAACAGCAAATTAAGGAAGTTTAATCCCTAATGGTGTGGGAATGTTCATGTTATGAGTGTGATAAACCTTCTAATAATTGTTCACTTTAAGGTGGTCTTTATATCATAAATATTATGAGGGCTTAACTACAGACTTCTAGGAAATGTTTAACACTGCTTCCAGGTTTATGTAGAGAAGCTCAGAGATACTATTTTCAGGTAACTGTTTCTTCAGTGCAAACTAATTCTCTGTATCTCATGTATTGGTGTTAGTTCAAAATACATTGCTAGCATAAAAAATTAACTCCAGCCCAACCAGACCCAGTACAGGTACATGCACAAATTTGCAATTAAACCGTAGCTTAGTTTTTAGATATGAGGAAAATTAAGTGTTTATCCTTGTGGAGAACACTAATTTGGGTGAGGATGTGGGGGGCTCTGAACAGAGCTAAAACCCCAAAACCTTCTGCTTTCCTGTGCAGTGGCTTGTCTGGAATGTGCACTGCCAAGGCTTTATAGGGGAAAATGTTGAAGACTCTATTGCATAGGAAAATTTAACTTTGAGAGAAGTTCAAATAAGTGATTAGAAATGCCTCATCTTTGTTACATGAGTGAAATAATGCTTGTAGTATGCTTTGGGTAATTACTATTTTTTAACACTTAGAGATAGTTTTGGGAACAAAAAATTCACTAGTACTTGAAGTATGTAGATAGTGGCAAGTATTTGTGTGAAACAACAGTGGAGTTGGTTCTTCTGTCTCTGTGCCCACTTCCACTGTCCTGCTTCCCCTTTTGCCAGTGTGGTTGCTCTGTGTAGTAAAGTGGATTCTTAGATGAGTTGATAAGAAACAAGGCTAAATAGGGTGAAGATAATAGACATTTAAACATCTGATTACTTTATTGTCTGTCTCCTTTAACTGCTCAGCTGTGATGCAGAAACAGTTTATCACATCACACCATTGCTGCTTCTGTCGCCTCTGTTGCACCAGCAGTACAATTATTTTTAACAAGGGTGAAATGCCAGAATGATAAGATGGATAAAGTAACAAATGTCACCACCTGGGGATAGTTTAATAGGCTGTAGATGCAGTGCTTCTGGAGCTAAACAAGTACCTTTACTAAAAGATTTCCAGGTGTAATGCAAACTGCAGCTGAGGGTGGCAAGGACAGTGTGCAAGTGTCTGACTGCCAGTGCCGTGGTTTATGACAACAGCAGTGCCATTGCCAGCACCAGGGGGGAGAACTGTGATGTCAGTAGGACTGTGGAGCTGTCTATCAGACCCAGAATCACAGAATCATTGAGGTTGGAAAAGACCTCTGAGATCGAGTCCAACCTTTGACCCAACACCACCTTGTCACCCAGACCATGGCACTGAGTGCCCCCTCCAGTCTCTTCTTAAACACCTCTAGGGATGGTGACTCTACCACCTCCCTGGGCAGCCCATTCCAATGCCCAGTCACCCTCTGTAAAGAGTTTCTTCCTGATGTCCAACCTAAACCTCCTCTGGCACAGCTTGGGACTGTGCCCTCTTGTCCCACTGCTGGTTCCTGGGAGAAGAGCCTCGAGGTGTGGCCTCACCAGTGCCCAGTCCAGGGGCAGAATCACTTCCCTGCTCCTGCTGCCACACTGTTCCTGAGCCAGGCCAGGATCCATTGGCCTTCTTGCCCACCTGGGCACTCTCTGGCTCATGTTGAGCTGCTATCAGTCAGTCCCACCAGGTCTCTTCCTGCCTGGCCCTGTGCAGCCACTCTGTGCCCAGCCCGTGGGGCTGCCGGGGGTTGTTGTGGCCACAGTGCAGGACCCGGCCCTTGGCCTGGTTGAACACGGTGCCGTGGGTACCCTCGTGTTTCTGAGAGCACATCTGACCGTGTGATTCATGTTTCAGATCTTCCTGCTGGTGCAGAGCCGGCGCTGGAGGGACGGGCTGTGCTCTCGGACAGTGGAGTATCATCGTTTGGATCAGAACGTGAACGAAGCGATGCCCTCCCTGAAGATAACCAATGACTACGTGTTTTGAGAGCACTGTGCTTTGGGTTTGCTGAACTTATCACTCTTTGCCTGCCCAGTCATGTAATGATATTCAGGTATCCGAAATAAGCTGCTTGTACAGAAATGAGATGTACTCTCTGTGACCTGGATGTTTTGGAGATTAAATCTCATGGAAGATCAAGGGCATGACACATCTGTTTGCTACTTTGGTCGGGTTTTATATCAACTATAAAGATGCAGACTTTAATAAATTAGTGCTCTTTCCATTCATTAAGCATCATCCCTTCTGTCTGGAGCAGTCTTAATAGTCGTATTACAAAAAAATAAGCATAAAATATTTTAGGTCTAATAAATTAATGACTTTGGCATCACTAAATCAAATTAATGATCTCTTTGCTCTTCACTTATATGGCTCATAAATCCCACTCTATTGCAAACTTAAAATATAATTACTTTTTTCTGTGCTTAAATCCTGATGCTGCAAATCTGTCATCTTGTGTTTTTTTTCTGTTTCTGTTTTCTTGTTGCATAATTTGATCCTATTTTAGGCAAAATAGCTAGAGTGGCAATTTAATGATTTCTGTATGTGTTCATGCAGTAAATAATTTAAAAATAATTATGTATAACCCATTTTATTCAGAAGTTTTATACCATATATTTCCTTAAAATGTTCAAGGTGTTTGTGAAGGTATGAAGCTTCCTGACTGTCCGTTTTTTTCCTTTAATGGTATTTATGACTATTTCATTGTCTTTGTAATTAATGAGTGGAAAATAAGCCTTGTTGAATAATCTTACTAAAATATAGATAGTTGACAGGCTTTCTATACATCAGAGCTTTCTGTTGAATTTTAAGACAGTTGGGAAATGGTTATGTGCTTATATTATAAATGGGAGAGGCCTGAAACTGTAAGAATAATTTATTTGGTTGTTCTTCTGACCCAGGTAACAGACAGGTGAGAGTAAAGGTGTGGGGGCTGCCAGTGCACTGTCATTTTTGACAAACATTTATGCATTAGTGTAAATCAGCTTACTGGTACAGTAATTTTTTTGATTTTTATTTTTTACTTTGTCTTTTGTACTTCCATTATTTATGTTTTTATGGGTTGTAAAATATAAAATCTTAGGTTTTCTGTACATTCTGTTTGTGATTTAGTTTTCACACTGAGAAATGTGTAAATAACGGTGAATCAGAACCCCATAACTAATGACTTGGTATTCAAGTAGTTATGTAACATTTGGGAAAAAATCAGCTTCACAGCTGATGGCATGAGGAGTCTGAAGGCATGATACTATCTTAGGAATGAAGTGCTAAAAGTTCTAAATCCTGCTGTTGAATGCATTCTTTTCATAACCACGGGAAGTAAAGCACAACCAGAATATCCCCAAACTCTTTTCTCGCAGTAATTTTTATCATATTTGGACCTTGTATCACTTAATATTTTGAATAAGGTTTTTAAAATAAATGACAATAATGAGCTTGTGTTTTTTATCTTAACTATTTCACTCCCTTTGTACAGTACCTTGTGATAAAGAACTTTCTTATGCTTGGATTGGAAACCAGTTCAAAACCATCTTTCCTGTTACCCATAGTGAGTGTGTTCAGGTTTGTTTTATGCAGCTGTTAAATGGGGTGTAGGGGAGATAGCAAGGCTTAAATGAAATCTTTGAAGCTATAAGAGTTAATAAGTTCTTTAACATGCAGTTTTTTAACCTAAGTTGTATAATTAATAATTCTTGTGGAAGATACCTTGAAATTCTTACCTGAACATACCTGCATTGAAGTAATGCTGTGGTTCAAGATCCAAAGGGAAAGGTTACTTTGCAAAGCTTCTTTAGGATGTTTAAATACTGGAATTTTAGGAGATGGCTAATGTTTTTACACCTAAGAAGTTCAGGAGCTTTCTCCTTGAATAACATTCACAAAGTGTAGTGCTTTTGGCAGCAGAAGATAGTACATCCACACCTTGCAGAAGCTTGTGTTCTGTTCACAGGCCTCGCTCAGACCCTGGAGTGAGGTGCTGCAGGACCTGGCTGTGCAGGAGTGCAGTGACACCCACCTGAAAAGCTTCATTTCAGGTGTCATTTTCAGCCTATCCAGTGAGTTAGGCCATCGAGACAGATGTTCGGTCATAGCAGAGTTTGTGGATGCATCACAGCAACTAAATTTAGATAATGTTGGTGGAATATCCCTCCTCTCAAAACCTGGGCGCTTGCAGCTGTGCCCCAGCGTTCAGCTGACGGTGCCCCTGTAACAGAGGGGCTGCAAGGCAGTGGTTATTGGTGACCTAAGAGAGGCATTTCCTCCCAGTCCCTGCAGTAGACAAGTGTCCCTTCCAGGTAGCAAGGTGACCTCAGAATTAAAGTTGTGCAGCAGTGAGCTCTGAGCTCCACCCTGGCCCATGAGTGGGCTGAGTTGCCTCTCCGGTGACTTGTGTGTCCCTGCCACGGAACAGGGGCCTCACCCAGTGCAGGTGAAAGATTTGACATGCACACAATGACTTGGACATTTTTGTTTCCCCAAGGATATTTTTCCATTCTCACCAGCCCTTGGACTGTTGCCTGAGCAGGGGCAGTGCTGCTGAATTGGCTTGGGCAGTCATAGCTGCTCCCCAATAGCGCCAATAAAGAGGGAGAGGTGTGTCCTGATCCGGTTTTACAAGTGATCCAGCAGCTCCAGGAGGGTGCAGCATATGTCAGCCACTGTGCAATAAAAGAGCCATTTGCTGATGAGGTAATCAGGGTTGAACTACTGGGTTTTAATTCCTTTAATTGAATTTGCTTGTGGAAAATTAAAGGCAGGCAATCAAAAATTCATAAAGTGCTGAGATCAAACAGAGGGAAAAAGCAAGCAGATTTATGTCAGATCTTACCAACAATAAATGTCTTGATGAATTTCTTTAGTGAAGAAAGGAAACTTTCTCACATTAAGGTGAATTATGAGTTCCATCAATATTCTGATAAAAAGAATAAAATATTCCTGAGGAGCTTTCTGATTAAACTTCTCAAGATGAAAGTTGAAACTCTATTTATGTAGGTTCTCGTTAGTGGTTGGGTTTTATGAAATGAGGAAAGAAATAATGAATAGGATAGTTTAAACAAATGATACATTTCATTTTTACTATCCAGGAAATCAGGTATTTTAAAATATTTATGGTTTAATTTTCATTTAGCACCAGTGCATATTATTCAGCTCTAAGTCAACTGTCCTTGGCTGCTGCTCAGTTGTGTACATAGAGAAGGGTTTATCTGAGCAGGGAGCTTTGAGTTACGGGAAATTAATTTGCAAGGTGGAGATGAAAAATGTGATACCTTAAATAAATTTCAGTGCTACAAAAATAATAGGAAGGGAAAGGAAAGAGTTCAGTGGCTCTGACACAGATTGCAATGAACAAAAACATCGGTCAGGGATTTTCCGAGTCATGGCCAGTTTAGGAAACCTGTGATGAGCCACAGTGGGGGACACTTCACTTGCTTCTATTGGTGGTGGAAAACTGGCATGGTGAGCAGAGAAGCCTGGCTGGCAGCTGGTACTTGCTTGGGTCTCAGTTATCTGCCTGAATTTGGAGGCAGTGATGCCACCTGGGGCTGGGGGGACTTGTGATGGGGCAGCTGTTCTTGCTCTGCAGCTTCTCCCATTAGAGCTGCCACCTGGGCTGCCCCGGGGAGGTGGAGGCTGCAGGTTGTGCTGGAGGTCCTGTGCTGGCACCAGGGGCTGGGTGACCGAGAGCCCCACACCCCAGAGGAGGCTGCTGCTCACCGCTGCTCCAGAAGGTAAGGGGGTTCCTGACCCAGTGAAACCATTCCTCTTTCTATTTTAATCTTATTCCTGGCCTCAGTTTCAGTCATTTGAGGGTTCACCGGGCAGCCAGAGCAGTGCCAGGGCTGGCCCAAGGGGAGAGGTGGGAGTGTTGAGGGCAGAGATGGGGCTGGTCCCTGTGCAGGAGCAGCAAGCTCTTATTTTGGTTTCTCAAAATGTTGCAGAAGGTCGCCCTGCCCATGGCAGGGAGGCTGGAACGAGATGATCTTTAGGGCCCCTTCCAACCCAACCCATACTGGGATTCTCTAATTCTAAAGCTGGTTCTAAGTTGTCTCATAGAGCTAAGCCCAAAACAAGAACGTTTTTGCACTGTGAGCAGTGGTTACTGTAGGCTCAGCATAATGATTTTTGTTGGTGACAGGCCAAGCCAGACTGAGGATTTGGGGTCTCTTTTGGTTTTGGGTTGTTTGGTGGTAATTTTCGTGCAGGGAAATCCCTGGGTGGTCTCCCTGGGGAGGTTGAGGGTGGTGCTGCCCTATGGTAGTGCTGGTGTGTGCATGGTCCTCAACACCACAGCACCTGCTTGGCCAGGCAGCCTTCCCCTCCTGTCCCAAATCCAACCCAAAGCTGCATTTTGTGCTCCTGCAAGGCTGAGTAGCTTTATGGGAGTGCTAAATCCTCCTGTATGGCTGATAGAGCAGTAATCTTCACGGCCATATATCCCAGCCACCACAAAGCAGCAGAACTAACTCCATCGTTCTTACCCCCTTTACCACTGAGTGTCCTTTAAAGAGGAGTCCCTGTACTGGTTTTGGTTAAACTTGTCTGATCCAGAGCATATGAGTACCCTCAGTGTAATAAAAAATGGTTAATATGAGAACTTCTCAGCTTTACTGTTTCCTATACATCTAATTAAAAGGGGAAGAATGACACCTCTTCTGTAATTGGTCCTTAAATCATTATCAAAATCATTTAGCAGCCTCCTAAAAGTTATTTTTAATTACAAGGTCTATTGCCTTGTTATTAGCACTGAAAAATCACTAATCTTGGCAATTTCCTATCTTTATTAAAAACAAAATACAAAGGTCATGTTATCCTTACTGAGGTGCATCCATGGAGGTTTTATTAAAGATTAAGTGAAGCTGGATTTAATCCCTTTCTACTGTTCTGTAAACAATGCTGAAATGTTGCTATTTAAGGAAGCTGGTGGGGTTCAGAACTGAGGTTGAGGCTCACAGGTGTACCCAGGCTGCTGAAATAGTTTAAATTCAGATCACATGAAGTGGGAGACCCTGGTGTTTGTTGATCACGAAGCTGACCCTCGTTATCAGCTGGCTTTGCGAGGCAGTGACATTCTGTTGGGTATTTTTGTTGGCCCCCTCCTGTCTTTCATTTTGCAGTGAGGTTTGTGATGAGTGATGGAAGTTCAGTTTGTCCCTGGGGAGCATGTTCATGCTCTCCACAAAACTGTTCCTGCTCTGCAAGGGGGGGGGGCAGTGAATAAAACATTCCGAAGTACCCACATGGCCCAGCTTTTGCATTACAAGCCCTAATGACTCAGTTTAGGATGTATCTTTTAAGGTTAACTCATGCCTATTGTTAATAGTTAAATTTCCAAATTAAATTGTAACAGGGTGACTGTTCTCGAGCTGCAGTCACTGAGGCAAGGAACAGCTGATTATCCTTTATGAAGGTGCAAAGTGTTTTCAGCACCTAAAAATAGCCCTTTTAGTATTAGCTGACAAATTCTACCAGTTAATCTGGAATAGGTTTTAATTTCTAATGCGTGCTGACTGTGGATCCCAACAGCTGGAATGCCAGATGTTCAGAAAAGGAGAATTATATTCCACGTTGTTTGGGGAGGGAAAGAAGGTGGGAGTGAAGGGCATCATGCAGAAATGAAACCACAGCAATGCCACATCTTCAGTATAATTTCTGGGAAAGATCCTCTGCATTTCAATAGGTGATCCCTGGAGAAGGACAGACAGACAGAAGGGCTCTGTGCCACACGGTATCTTTGCAGTTTTTGGGGCAGTTTGAGAGGCAGCTTGCTTTTGTGCAGTTTGTGGTAGTTTTAGGTTAATCTAAGGTGTGCAGCTGTACAGGGGTGGCTGTGGTTGCTCGCAGGGAGCACTGCAGTGACCCTGGGGGAGGTGGTGGCATCTGCAGTCCTTTGCTGCGCTGTGTGGTTTGTGAGGAGCTGTTTGGATGGTGGGGAGCTTTGAGCGGGTTCAGCAGCAGGAAGGACCATCAGGCTGTGCAGGGGTCTCTGGCTGGGATCAACTCTGCTACCTGGAACAGAATGAGGATGGTCCTCATGCAGATGTAAATCTTTGAGAGCCCAAATGTCACCACGGCTCTGAGTAAGTGCTGGAAAGCCCTGGAGCAGCTATGGATACTTAACACACTGCTCATTCCAGGTGGTCAAGTTTGGAGCCCCTGGGACAGGTTCTTCTGCACCAGGAAACAGCTGGAAGTACAGTCCTCTTGGATGTAACATTACAGGAGTCCAGACTCGCTCCTTTTGTCACCTCCATGCCTAATTTATCACTCTGGAGGCTGCCAGAGGTTGGATGCTCTTGCCTCTTTCCCCTTCCTTAGCCAGTGTGATGGCTTTGGGGAGTTTGGTGCATTAGGAGATTTCCTGCCCATCCAAGCCAGAGGGTCCCAGGGTCCAAGCCCTGTGAGTGGCAGGGCTGGGAAGTGAGTTCACCTCCAGTGACTGTGGGTGCAGGTGTGAAACGCGGCCAGTCCCTCTGCACCGTCCTTGCTCTGCTCGGGACTGAGTTCCAGAGAGAGCTTCTCTTTTTAAAGAAAACCAGGGCAAAGAACTGTCAGGTTCTTTATCTCCCCACGCCATAAAAGCCCTGTGCTCGCCCCTTCTCATTTCAATGGGAATATTATGGGTATCACAGCACAAACGAGATGCCTTCTGCTGCTGCTGGGTGCTGGCTGTGGGGACAAAAGGGTCCTGCTGTCACCCCTGGCACTTGCCCAGTGCTGCCCGCTCCCGCCTGGGCGAGCAGATAAAGCACTAAATAAGAGTTGTATTACAGAAAAAATTCACTGGTGAGGCAGAGGAAGGTATTTTAACTGGCAAGCAAACTTCCCTTGCTGGTGCTGTGAAACCGTCGCTGCTGAGGACAGCTTTAAGTAATACCCTTAAGAAAATAATAATCAGTTTGGATTGTCAAACACTTTATTTTCCCAGCTTTACCTGCTGCTGGCCAGCTCGTGGAGCAGCCAGCAGGGGGGAGTGTGGCTGCGCCATGGAAGGCACCTGCCAGCCAGCAAAGTGCTGGGAAAGTGCAAAATGAGCCCAAAACCGAGCGTTAGGAGCGATCCCTTTGCACAAAACTGACACAGCAAGACAGACGGAATGAGCCCGTAAAGCAGCCGAGATGTGGAGGGCTGTTAAAGGGTGTTTATCTACTTTAAAAAGTAAGAAATTATTTTATTAAAAACCCCTTAAGAAATGGAGTTCTTTACTTTGGAGTAATGACCTCGATGATCTTAAGGGTCTTTCCCAACCTAAAGAATTCTCTCTCCTTCTTACACTGCATCCCCAAGCCTTTATTTTTTGTGTTTCTCCTGAAAAATGTGTGTCCCTAACTTCATGAGCTCTTATGTATTAATCCGCCTGAGCTGTAATAACAAGTTTATAAGAATAAAAATTGTCTTTACTCTTGAGGGGCTCAGCAAAATAACCTCCAGCTTTGAAATCACAGAGTTCTTCTCCAACCCTGAAGAAAACAAATGTTTCCTCAACCTAACATGTATTTCTATTATTGTGCAAGGGGAAAACGTTGGAAAACAAAGACACCAATCTCCCTAAATGTTAGTGCATGAGAAGAGAAATTAATACAACGAAAAAAACGGTTATATGATGAATTTTACCTGACAGTGTCTAACCTTTCCCAGAGCAATACACAAATGATTGCTACGTGCTTGAGTAAATGCAGACTTGAAAATACACCACCAAAACACCAGTTAATAGATTAATACATGCTAATACCCATTTCTTTGTTGAACTTGGTGCCTGAAGAGGGGTTATTTTATGTCTGTAAATAGTTTCCCTGCCTAATCACTTGCTTGGCCATTTCTCCTTCCAGTGACACACACGTGCAGTCGTCGTGTGGGAATTGCTAATGCTTGTGGAGCTGCTGGGTAGGGCCAAGATGTCTTAGAGACTCAGACAGGGAAGGGATTTCTCCATTTGGGAGAGATATAAAAATGCCCTGCCTCTAAAACAGCTGCTTTATGCGGGGGGATCTCCACTTAGGGCCTCCTTCCTTCCCCAGGGCTAAAGCAAAAGCAGTGCCCAGTGCTGAAAAGGACTCCAGACCAACAAGCAACTCTGAGAACTGAACGTCACCCTCAGTATCCATTTGTCATCCTTCTTTGAATCTTAACTATGTGGGTCCTCCAATGGCTGTTGAGCCACCAAAGGCCAAGAGAACCCTTGTGAAGGCTGGGGAAGATGTACAGGTGATTTATTCAGTGACAGCTGAGAGAGGAGAGGGACTCCCACCCCCGTCCTCAGAAATGCCAGTCCCAGAGAGACTCAAGTCAGTCCTGTCCTGGTGATTCATTTTCATGTTTAAAGCAGCAATTAACTTCTCTTAAAATGGATTGTAGCTCCCAACAGGGAGTACTCAGAGCAGAGCTCTGCTGATGTTCAGAGGGCTCTGATGTCCCTCCAAAGCCTTGCAGTCCTTTTATTCCTCTCTACTCTCCATGCAAAACATAAAATTGAATATAAAAGTTAAAACAGTCACTAGATTGGTACAGTCATTAACTGTACCAATTTCTTTCCCCCTAGATTAAGGTGATTGATTTCCTAGAAAATGTTAATCACAATTACTAAAAGGAAAGCAAAACTACCCTCGTGGCACCCACCAGGCCTTCTGGTTGACTTCCTGCTTTATTTCTCTGTAACATGCCAGTCCTAGAACACAAAGCAGGATCCAGAGGTGGAAATATCATCAGCAGAGGTGGTTTCTTATAAAAAATAAGGCAGTGAGACTTTGGGATAATTTGGACATGATATGGCATTTAAGGAGTGATGGTTCAGCAGCAGCAGAGAAATACTGGATGGTGAGTCATGATTATTCTAGTGCTTGTCTTCAATATCTGAATTTGCTCTGCATAAGCTGAATATCCTTAGAAATTTTGGGCTGAAGGAAATGAAAGTAATTCATTTATATTATTCATTTAATTAAAGCCCTGCAGCTCCTTTAGGCTCCACTGGTTTCCATCCAGTGATGGATGAAGGAGGGACGTGGTACCTCTTGCTCATGGCAGGGCTGCTGATGTTTTTTTGCAGTCCTGCAAGCAGGTCCCTTCCAGTTTGAGATGTTCTATGATTGTAAGGTCAGGTAAAGCTCCTCAGGTCCTGCTATTAATGGTGTTCTTGAGGGGCCCTGCAAAGCTCCCTGGTGCCCACAGCTCACCCCAGACAGGCTGTGTTCAAAAGTCAGGAGAGGAGGGTGAGTGACTGTTGCAGGAAGGGTTTAGTGCCATGGACACAGACTGAACAAGTCAATGCATTTCTGACCAGTTTCTTGTTGCACTGAGTGCTGTTTAATTCCCTCCCGACACTGAATTGCAAACAGATGCTTTGGTAATTGAGGGCTGAGGCTTTAGAGATGATGGTCCAGGCTCTGATGCTGTTACTCAGGCTGGATTACACTTCACAAGCAATCCCACCAGCTTTGGTGCAATAAACCAAACAATTTTGAAGGAGAGGGGGGGAAAAACCCAAACTAAACCGAGCCCTGTGTGCAGCACTGCAAAGGAAACCTGTTCCCAGGGAGCCGCCACCGACAGCTTGTGCTGAAGTTGCAGGAAGGACCAAGTGGGCTCTTAACAGGCTTTGCTTCTTTTTGCCAGATGGTCTCATTCTTGTTTGGGTTCACAGAGCTCTCCCCCCCCTGTCGGAATCGCTTCTGGGATTAATGTCAGCGGTTTCTGCAGGAGGCTCCGCTGAGGAGCAGGGGGGGAACGTTCTGTCTGAGGGAGAAAAGGAAAGAAAAGCAAATGCAGAAAATCAGGGGGAGGTTTGGCTGTTGGCCCTGGGTTGAGAGAGGGGGAATGTGTTCTCCCCTCTCTGCTGACACCAGGACCCTGTTGGGGGCGAGGGTGGGAGCTGCCGCCTATGAAAGGAGGAGAAGATGCCGCTTCTCTAAAAGTAAACAATCTTTCTCTTCTATTCATGGCACTTGCTGCAGAGCATGGCTCAAAATGCCCCACTGACTGAGGGAAGGGGTGGGCTGTGTTCCCCTTCGAAGCCTTCTTGGGAAGGTGGAGCCCCATGAGTGTTCGGGGCAGGAGATGGGCAGGTGGCTCTTCCATAAACACTCAACCAGCCTCTGGGTCTGAGGGGTTTTGGGGAGAACCAGCAAACCCCAACACTGCCAACCCCCATCTCAGCCCAGCTGTGTTCTCCCCAGCCCCAGCAAGGCTCAGCTTGGCCAGGCTGAGCCTTGGTTTGCTGTGAGGAGCCCAACAGCAATGACAACATCCAAACCAAGCAGTTTTTCTATTTTGGGACAAGATTATCTTGCAATATTTACTGTAGAGGTGCTGATGGAACCAGCATGTTCATGTCAAAATGTCTGACTGACATGTTGGTTCTCAAATAGCCCTTTGCTCTTGAGATACTTAAAAGCTTTTCCAAACATATTCTCTCATCTCTGGGGACATAATCTGCTTGTTTCATTTCTGGTCTGCTAAAGACTGTCTTTTTTCTTTTAGGTGGAAATATTTGAATATCACAATTTCTTCTGTTTACTGCATGGGGCATTTACAGGTTTCTATACAAGCATTTACCATTTGTAGTGGAAATGTTGTTTGGATAGAGGTCTTCACAACAGAAATGATCTACATAATGTATGTCCTATTTCCATCAAAACTCTTAAAAAAAAGAAAAAAGAAAAGGAAAAGCCAAACCCTCCAATATTTTCCTCTACTGAAAACACACAAAAGCCTGTTGCTTCTAGCAGAGCCTTCTCCTCTTCTGCAGTGCTGCAGCTCAGGGCATCGATCAGACCCCATGTGCTGAGTGCAACTGCCTCAAAACTCAGGGTTTCAGCAACGTGTGCCATCTGAAAGTTGCAAAATTTTGGAGTTGAATCCCTTCCTCTCCATGCAGAGTTTCCATTATTTCACCCCATTTTAGGGCTCACGTTTCAAATGTTACCTTTCCTTTCCTTTTGGGCAGATGAGCTCTTTTTAAGTAAAGACATGAGAATTATGAAAACCCCGCAGAAAGACGGGTTTTGTGGTGATAAATTATGCAGCAGCCCTGCCAGTGATGTGTGTTCATCACCAGCGTGATGCGACGTGTTTTGTTTGATGCCAAACTGCACGAGGAGCCTTCCCTTGCCTGTGCAGCTGATCCAGCTCCTCGTTAAGCAGCGGGATCCCAACCCTGCACGTGCCATAGCCCGCTGTGATCCTGTGGGTGGGTCAGGGGCTGGACCACAGCTCCATCCTGGCACCGCTGCCTTCAGGGGTTCTTTGTGACTGTGCCCCAGCTGGGCTCGGCTGTGCTGCCACGTTCCTCCACCTCCTTACAATAACACAGCAATAAAACTGCAAGATGCCTACAATCTGTTTGTAATCTCCAGAATATCACCACCTGCATCCTGTGACTAAAAGATGTAAATACTTCCTCCTGCGCAGAGCGGCGAAAACTTTCCCAAGGCTCAATTGCCAAGCGAACAGTTTTAGTTTTGCAAATGTTTTAAAGCTTTTTTTCCCCCAGAGTGTATAGCTTTCGCCCTTTTTTTTTTCCTTTTCTTTTCTTTTTTTGCCTTTTGCTCGCTCCTCTTTCCAGGCAGCCTGTTGTTCAAAGCTCAGCCCAAGGATTTGCAGAGCCCTGGGAGAGCCCGGCTTACGGCTGACCTGGAGGCTCCAGAGCAGACGAGATGCTCTGCAACACAGTTGTGCACAACACCTGACTGGCTCTGAGCTGTGAGGGGGAGAGAGGCTGTTAAATTAGGTATGTGTTTTCCAGTCCACCCAGGTGTCTTCTCCAGCTGTAACGCTCTCTGAATCTGCGGCAGGAAGCTGGTACGAGCTATGAATACATTCATTACCGAACAGGACCTGTGGGATGTGCAGAATGTCCATGCAATAAAAGCATGGACACCTTCCAACTGCTGCTGGCAAAAGGCTTGATTTGGTTGAGATTTAGCAGAGCAAACCATCTCTGCTGGAGGTGGGCACACAGCTATGGGAGAGGCCTGACAAAGGTGTTTGCTGTGGCAGAGCAGCAGTGGGGCTGAACCTGTGACGAGCTGCAGCAGAGCTTGTCCTCCCTGGCACCTGCAAAGTGGCCATTTGTGCCTTGCCTGGGCGCTTCTTTAATTTCCTGCAAATAATTTTATCACAGTGCTGTCTGAAGGCCCAGACCCCGCTCCGAGCTGTGAGGTACTGAACATGCTGTCACACCACAAAAAGGGAAGTTAAGCTGACACAGCACAGCGCATCCACGTGATGCACCTCATGAGCATTCCAAACCTATTCAGGCTGTGCAAAATATTCAGCACTTCACTCTCCTGCTTCTGACTACGCTCTTGCACAGCAATTGGTATTTTGGGGTGGTTGCAGCATCTCATTTATACCCAGGCAGCTTAATCTTCAAAGGGAATTAACACTTCAGTGGCAGCATCATTTACAGGGAACAGCACGTTGCTTGTCTAGAAGATCATCCTTGCTGTAACTAATTAACACAGCATGCTTAAGTGCTTTGTGCAATTGAGGGTGGAGTTCCATTTACCTCCAGTTAGGTGGAGGGAGCCTGGTGAGCCCCCACTTGGAAACAGGGGGAGAGCAGCTCCACAGCATCACCCCGGGGGCTGTGCCAGAGCTTTTGGAGATGGCAGAGCTGCCACAGGGAGCCTGGCACCTGGAATTCTTTCCTTTAAAAAAATCTCCCACGGCTGAGGATTCGGAATATTTAATTAGCTGAAAGCCACGGTATCTGCCAATCACGTGTCGCCTCAGATTTTGGGTTTAAAGGGCAGAGTTATTCCTGAAGACTTATTATTAAAGGAAATTACTGGTGGGGTTGTCTCAGATTCACTAAGAAACAAGATTATAGATGGGTAATGTTACCATGGAAAGCCAAACACTTTAATCATACCCCAGCATGTAGTAATAGAGTTTCAAAAGCCACCCTACCAGAAAACTTAACAAAACCCAGGTGGCAGATACTGCAATATCAGTGAGCACTCAAGGAACTGGCAAATGGTTGGATCCATCGTGGGGCTTTGCAGCTGCAGCAGTGAGTCCTCGTGTCTGTCTTGTGTGTGTTTGACATGTATGTAAATTGCTGCACGGAGAAATAAAGAATCAAATCCTAGGGGGGGAAAAAAGACCCCAACAAAAAACAAGCTTTCCGATTTCCAAGCATTAGGAATCTCAGGAACTCGTGTCCCACAGAGGCTGCTGCGTTGGCTGCTGGTTCCAGTCCACAGCTCTGTGTGTTTTACTGGTTTGGTGCTTTTTCCTGAAGAGCAGGACTCTGGGGTGTGCAGCTAATTAACCTCACTGGGATATTTTATTACAGCCTCTGGGAATAGAATGTAAATTATATCTTTTAAAAATGAAGCTGATAAAAGAGAAAGGAGGTTTAAATAGCAAAGTGGCACATGGCAGTCAGATTTAAAACCCTGGGATGCAATAGAGCTGATTTTTTATGGGTACATTGCTGAATAATAATAATAATAATAGTGTTTTGCCTGTTGCCATATGCTTGCCATGATCTCATAGTGTTAATAAGATCATAATGAAACGCTGGAAAGTTTTTGTCTCAGCCATGAAACTAGAAGGGGATGATGCTCTGGTCTTCTCCAGCATGTCACGGGACAGAGGCTCTCAGTGCTGCAGACTGATCATAGTTTCATTTCATGCAAACAAGTTATGAATATTTTGAGGCATATTAGGCAGGATTTGGTGCCTGAACTGTGATCAGTGAGTAATGAGATAATACCATTTATCCCCCTTCTCCTGTCTGTGCATAAAGAACAAGTATTATCAAATCCAGCAAAGAGGGGGCTTCGCTGGGAGCCAGGAGAGCTTTTTGACTGTGTGAAGGAAGCCTGATGCTCACACCTGTCTGTGGACAGGTGCTGATACCTTACAGATGTGTGCTAGTGATTTCCATGATGGAATAAGATGCTAATTTGCTGTTTGGGAAGACATTTTGGGTCCATTTGATTTGAATTACTGCGTTTCCTCAGCTCCAATTTCTGAACCTCATGAATCTGGGAAACAAAGTGCGAGCTGTGGCAAATGGATCGGTGCAGAGGCTGGTGTAAAGAAAATATGGACAAGATCCTTTCAAAGAGTCAGTGTGGTCTGTGAAATTGGATTCACAGCTCAACAATGCGAGTGGATGCATGAAGAGGCCGTGCCTAATCCCAAATGCTCTCGGAGCCGGGGAACAGTCGCTCCCGGATTTCAGGCTTCGCAGTCGGCCCGTTACAGACTCACTGATGCTTATTAGTGGTCCAGCTCAATCATCTTCTCATTTGCTTTGGAGTAATCCCCATTAGCTTAGAGCATAACTCCTCAGCTTTTAATTGCTCCTTTTACTCCCAGCTTTGGAGGGATGCCTCCCTGCCTTCCCAAACCATCCTGCTGCCTCCTTCATGGCATGTGCCTGTACAGACCACACCACCACCTACAGCCAGTCTCATCTCCTCCCCTCTTCATTCTGCTTGCAATTAGAGAGATGCTCCTATTACTTTTAATGCCTTGTGAAAACAAGTAAGCATATTCTGTGCCTGGTGCAACCCACGCTCGTTGCTTGCTCGAATGACAAGAAGGATTGTGTGTGAAAACTTCCAGGGGTGTTCAAAGGGGAAGTCGTGGGGCTGTGGCAGTGGTGAGGGTTGCTGGTGTTTGTAATGCTTCCATCTGTAGCTCTGCTCCAGGAGAGCCTTTGTCAGACACCAGGATCTAATAGAAATCCCTGCCTTGCTGGCACCAACAATGTTTTTGTCAGATGCTTTTGCACCTCTCTCTGCCACTCTGCCCTATCTGGGGCTGCTCTGGAAACTCCAGCTGTGCAAGAGGATGCTCTTATATCTGTAGAAAGTTCCTAAGTTGGTAGCATGAGAGTTTCAGAGACAGTTCAAACACTTCTCCTACTGTTCTTCTCTTCCTTTACTTTCTAACTTTCTGCACTTTTGCCTTTCCTTTCCTTCTTTCCCTTCCTGCTTCTCACCTCTGTCTCTGAGTTACTGCACTGTTGAATTATTGTTAGGCAAACTATGTATCCTTCCCAGGAAAAGGCCTCTGCCAAAGGGGTTTGTGTGTTAAACCAGCAGGTACAGAAATGGCCTCGTGTGAGCACGGAGCAGTTGAAGTGCTGTTTCAGGTCAGTCATTTGTTAATAGGTAAATGAAGTAGCTAAATTTTCTTTCTGACCCCTGAAGATGAGACTAAATAATCTCTCATTACTTAATTGGACACATGTCCAGTTTTAATGATTTATTATGCCTCAGGCATGGCAGAGGAAAAGAAAAGACGTGACTGGGGAATACCCACGGCAAGAGCTGGAGCTCAGCTAAGAAAAAGGTTGTCCTTCCTGGACGTAGCGTTTGAGTTTTAATTATCTACATAATGCTATCTCAAGAAAATCTTACTTTTTGGCTAATTAGTTAATCCCTGTCTGGTGCTAATAGAAAACTGTGTTTCAGGGTGGTTTGTGGCTGCACAGCTGAGGAGTGAGGCAATTAGCAGTAACACACACTAAAGCTGAGTCTCCAACCTTACACAAAACGTTTAACGAGACAACTGGGATACAACTGATTGGGAGCCAAATGTGTTGCAAGTTGTTTGCTGTTATTAAGCTGAAAACACGTGGTTTGGAGCATCTCCCTTATAACTGTTGCTGGGTGGTGCCTCCCGAGTCAGCAGCTGTTGGAATGGGGGTGCTGTGGGCAGAGCTCCCTGCCCAGATGTCTCGCAGCACTTTCCCTTGCTGCCAGATCTCCGGCAAGGTGAGCAGTGTTGCTGTAAGCGCTGGATTGCACCATCCATAATTGATTTTTTCGAGTCCTACGGAGATCTGGGCAATCAAATCGCTGGCAGCCTGGAAAATCTCAGCAGTGAGGGGGAAGGTCTTCTGTCTTGGAACCTCGTGTTTTCTGAAGTTGTATGTTTAATTGATGTGGCTGTTATTTCAGCGGAGAGAAGGTGTGTTAGCAAATAAACACCCTTTAGTCAGGAGCCTTATGAATTCCTGTAACTCCAGTCTTACATAAACCAGAAAAAACTTGTACCAGGGAGGATCTTGACCTACAGCCATCATCCATTTAGCTGAGCCCCACAAACACATTCTGGGGGCTGTTCCTCTGCAGACCAGCTACCTGACTGTGTGCAGGCTTTGGGTAGAGAAGAGCCAGGTTAGGCAGTGCCTTTGGCTTTAGATCCATCTTCATCAAACCTGAGTTTCTTCTGGAGCTGGAGGGAAGCTGTTCCCAAAGTGCCTGTGGTGGAGGGCAGATCTGGGTCTGCACCTGCTCACGGTGATGATGCTTAATCCATGTCCATCAGCCTCACAGGGCATAGGAACCATTTTTCCTGGACCATTATGGCCTAAGAGACTGATAGTTCACCTGGTGGTGCCTTGGATGGGAGTGCAGATCTTTATTCCCTTGGGGACAGTATGAGGCTCAGGTGGCTGGTAGGGTGGAGAGTTATAGGGGTTTTATTGTATTTTGGACAGAGCTTGGAGGCACAGCATGTCCCATGTGAGTCCAGTGCAGTTCATTACAGGTGCTCAGCAGAAAGAAAACCTCCTCTTTTTGGGTGTCTCCCTGACACGTGTCTGTGAGGTCAGGATCAGCCCTTAGTCTCTGGCTGCTGGTGTCCAAAATGACTTAAAATTCTTGCACTCTGATTTCATAGAATCACAGAAGCTTTGGGTTGGAAGGGACCTTAAATCTCACCCAGTTCCACCTCCAGCCATGGGCAGGGACACCTTCCACTAGACCAGGTTGCCCCAAGCTCCATCCAGCTTGGCCTTGAACACTTCCAGGGACACGGTATCCACAACTTCTCTGGGCAGCAATTTCTCTCTGGTATGAACTTTCACAGTGGAATAATCTCTTTTTATTTTAGTTATAGAGCTGGGATTAAGAAACAAAGCAGTTCTTACAGCCACTCTGCTCCTTCTGCCCACCTTGCACCATCTCCCCCAGCTGCCCCCCAGCAGCATTACTCTAAAACTCAAACAACTCATTTTATTGACATAAATAACGCTTCAGAATGAACTCCCAGCGTGTCTGTCTGGAAAAATGGTTGGCTTCCTAGCAGTAAATGGCAGTGTAGTAAATTAGAAAGGCATTTCATAACTTCAAAATTGATCATTTTATTAATAAATGTTAATATAGTCAAAGGAAATTCTGTGATCCCACTGTGCCAGCCAATGCAAGCATTAAGGCAAAGAGTCAATCAAGACATAATTCTGTGATCATATAATTCAGAATGGCTGTGTATTCTTCCTAACTCATTTTTTATTGCTGTGGCTCTGTTATGGGTAGCTGTAAAATTCTGTTTATGCCTATTCATTCCTTCTCTTGACCCTTATTTAAAATGTAGTTTTTTACAATTCATTTTAAGCTGACGACATGTCAAACCCTGCAGGTGATAAGAGTGTTAATAGGAAAGCACTCTGTAACCACAGGCTTTCTCCATGCATTACACATCAGCCGCTAATTGGACTTGGAGAAATTGCTGAAATATCTTCTGGAAGTTGGGTCTGATCCACGGCAGCATTCCTCTGGATCCGTGGCAGTGCAATCCGTTGCCTGACATCTGGTCCCTTTCCACTTCCTTAAGCCTGGAATGGCCTCAGCGTAGTTTGTGTTATAACCTATTACAGTTTGGATGTGCAGAGCGGAACTGAAAGCTGGCTGGCAGTGACGGGAGCGATCCAGAGGTCACAGCGTGCACCAGGGTAGTTCTTCAGCTTGGTTTCCTGGAGGGGTGCCACCCGTGGTATCAGCCTCCAGGACACGTGGCTGTGTGGGGCTCTGTCCTTCCTCCTCGCAACCCCGTTTTCTGACAGTAGGGGCTCTGAAAGATGCATTCCTACAAATGTAGTGGGAACAAAGGGGCAGCAGGGAAGACCCTTCCCAGAGCTTTAGGCTGTGGGAAGGCTGAGCCATTACCTCGAGTCCTTGCTGAGCAGCTGGGCAGCAGCAGAGGGGGGGGATCCTCTCGCAGGGATGCTGCAGGTGGGCACAGAGCTGCCCCAAAGCTCAGCTGGCCATTCCAGCCTGCACTGGCTCTTGCAGAGCTGCCTGTTCAGCTCAGGAGGAGAAGAGCTGGGTTTGTTAAGCGAGTCACAAGCCCTGTTTTTCTTAATTGCTATAAAACATCTTTCACACCCTCTGTTTTATCTTTGGAGTCTTTGCCTTGGAGTCAATCCAGAGATAAAGCAATCTGAAACTTGCATGTGTGCACATTTTAATATTGCTGCTCTGATGTGCAAGGTTGTATTTCTGGCTGCAGTAGTGTGTTGGTGCATCAATTTTTTTCAACAATCCCCTTTGCAGGGGCTGTTCCAGGCAGTACTTGCCCTCCTGCCCCTCTGTTGGGTTTATTGTTACTTATAACACAGTCCCAAGGCTGCTGCTTGCTTTCATCTTGCCTTTTTACTGCCTTGCTTGTTTTTCTCTTCATCCTGTTGTTCTCCAAAGAGGTTTTTATGAAACAGTGTCTATCTGCTATGCATGCCTCTCCATTATTAATAATTCATTAATCAATTTAGACCAGAGACCAAAAAAAAAAGGCACCAAAACCAACAGCCAGAGGTGATCACAGCTTGGGAATGGCGCTGTGCATATTTTGCACCTCAGGCTGCATCATTCACTAGTACTACCTGCAATACTCCTGCCAGAGAGCACTGGAGCTCTGTCTTTGTAGATCTGCTTTGAAAAAACCCCAAAGTTCTTTCATGCTACGTGGAAAAATGCTCCCTGGGAAATCAATTGATACTGAGCAAAAATGGCCCCGTGTTTGTGGAGCTGGTGTTTGATTTTTGCAGCGGTGCAGAGACTGGTGTGTGCTTCCCCCAGTCTGCTGGGCAAAGCAATCGCAGGTTCATCAAGAATTAAAATTCACCAGTGGCTGCACAGTCATTTCTCTGAAGCTTCTGGTAATAAAGTCAAAATTGTTTCGAGGACATGGAGGAATTAATGCCTAATTCTGAGCAGGCAGCTTGTTTTTTAAGCCAGTATCATTTGCCAGTTACTTAAATACATGTTGGAGAGGGAGGTTTTGGCTCTGCCTGTGTGTGGCCCTGAGACCTTCCTTGGTCTGACTTGCTCTGAAGAATCATGGGATGGTTTGGGTTGGAAGGGACCTTAAAAATGATCCAATTCCAACCCCTTGCCATGGGCAGGGACACCTTCCACCAGCCCAGGTTGCTCCAAGCCCCGTCCAACCTGGCCTTGGACACTCCCGGGGGTTGGGATGTTCCCAGCTTCTCCAGAAGCTCTGCCCATGGCAGGGCAGGAGCAGGGCACTGGTCTGGGGAGCACCTGATGGAGAACAGCTGGATGGCAGCTGGAGAAGGGAGTGGGACCACTGCTGTAGTGCTCACCTCCAATTGCTAATATTAATTGCTATCCAAATATCCAAGTGCTGCCTCCAGGGCTCCTCCCAGCTCCTGCAGGGCAGTTTGATGATGATGCTTCTCCCCAGCTTCAGCCATGCTCAGCACTGAATTATTTTGGTTATTTTACCATAACCAGCTTTGCTCTACGCTCCTCAAAGCTTCATGTGAAGGTTCACCTTCCCTGCTGTCCTCCAGACAAGAAAATATAAAGATTTGCTCATTTTTTTTCTATAACCTTCAGCGGGTTCCATGCTAATCCTGTAGTGTTAAGGCAGTTTAATGCTCTGTTAATTATTTTGGAGGCAATCTGGGAACTGTGCATGGCAACAACTGTGCTGTCAATGGGAAGTGAGCTCTCAGCACAATGTGTCTGGCCATCAAGGAGAGACTCTTCCCTCTAAGGAAAGTTAAAGCCTTTTCTTAGTCTGCTTCTGACCCAGAGTTTGCCCCTTCTAATCCTCCTTTCAGCAGGCACAAAGCAGCACATTGTGAATTAACAGAGATCCAGCAACCCTCTGGAGGCAGATGAATCCCCAAACACGTAAGATGTTAAAAAAGTTCCCATACTTCATCCAAGCTTCTGCCACTAAGTCACAGGAAGGGATAACATTATGAGTTTGTAATTTATTTCCATATTCTTTAATCATATTTCAGTAGCTCTTTGGTTTATGACCTTTAAAGCCACCTTAGATTTAGATTGATAAATGGGTAGCAAATAAATTTGGCAAAATAAGCAATTTCAGCCTATGGAAGGTCAGCAGAGGGCTGTGCAATCACGGCTTCCATTAATATGTTATATTTCAGTCAAAAGCTTTTAAATGCTGAAAGTTTTCAGTGGGAACACCTATAGCTTTGATGAATGGGTTTCTGCTAATAGCTGAATGGGAAGTGAAAATCAAAGTGAGGGGCAAACCGCTTTGTTTCTGCAGCAGGGATGGAGTTCAGCAGCAGTTTTCCTCTGGCACAGGGGCAGGACAGTTGAGTGGGCTTGGTAATGAGCAAATTACATTTCAGCTTGTAAGACCATTTGAGTAGTCTTGTAAATTAGTTAATTGACAGAGATTATTCATAATAGCCATTATTATTATTTACATGAGGCTCGAGCAGAGGAGAACCACACAGGACAGGTAAACTAAATAGGCATCTCTCTTAGCAGAGAGAGAGGAGAGGGCTCGGTGATGTCAGCCCTCTATTTCCCACTGGCAGCTCTTCCAGAGGGAGAATCAGCACAGGAGAGATCCAGGAGATGCACGAAAGCAACTCGTTAAAAGCTGAGTTAGAACGTGTTCCTGCTTCTCACGAAAGAGTATTTTCACCACCAGTGAGACTACAAGTCCATTGGAAAATCTCTTTGGATTTGTTCCTTCTAGGTGCTGTGGGTCAGATCAGCCTGGACAAAAATCTCTTGGATGGCTCCCACAAGTCAGAGTGGCCTTAGATTGATGTGAAGGTGGAAGGTGTCCCTGTCCATGGCAGGGGGGTTGGAGCCACATGAGCTTGAAGGTGCCAATCCAAGGCATTCTGTGATTCAGTGACTGGCAGGGCTGGGGGTTGCAGGGCCGTGGTCTGAGATGGTGGCTTTGTGCCCCATGGGACATGTTTTTGGGGCTGGCTGTGCTTTGGCCTCTATGAAATGATGGGTCAGGGTGGCCTCAGTCTGCTCTGCCCTGGGACTGCCAGGAGGAGGTGTCACAGCCCCCAGCCCCGGGGAAGGGCAGTCAGGAATGTGCCACTGCCCCATGCCCTGGTCCCACGGGAGGCTCAGCTGCAGCCATTGCCCAGCACCCAAAATTAAAATGCTCGACAGCTGAAGCACAGACCCCTCCATGGGACCCACAGCAGGGGTGGGGGACAGGGTGGCAAGGGCAGGGTTGGGTTTGGCTCCCTGGGAAGCCGTGAGGGTTGTGCTGGCAGAGGACCTGTTGTCTTTGGAGCGGGGAGCTGGTTATTAATGCTTGAATTGCCGGTGGTGTTTGCCTCTGATTTAGTATCACTTAAGTAAGTGATGTATGATTTCAATTAGGAAGCAAAGATGCTTACTGCATCTCCATGATATGTTTGGATGGAGAAAAGTGCTTTGCACAGTCTTTCTGTTTCGGGGGAGGTAAATGGAGCACGGGGTGTCTGTGAGTTGCTTGCTGCAAAGTTATTTCAATGTCGGCTGGGAAAGCAAACGGCATCAAGTGCCAAAGTCGATGTAAAGTCGCTGGGGCGGCTCCAGGGCTCTGGCTGGCACTGGAGACAGGCTGGGGAGTGCCATCAGGGGGTGCTTTCTCTTGGGGTCGGTGCTTTCTGCCAGCTGGAAGAAGAGCAGTGCTGTTGGCCCTGCGCTGCTGACGCCCGGCAGATCTTCTTTTAGGGTTGTAAGATCCTGTGGGTCTTGTAGGAAAATGAAAGGTTTATCCTTGTCCCTAGTGCAAAGTTCACCGATGCCTGTATTTCACAGATTGCTGAGGTCTGAGATGCCTCTGGATTTATTAAAATGCTAAAGCTTTGTCCTGAAATCCGGGACCAAAACAAAAGCAGCATCAAAAGAGTTTTAGCCAAGCCCAGCCCTGTGATAGTCATTAGCATCTGAAAGGGCTTTGTGTAGAGGGATACACACACACTTCTGCCCGGATTTAGCACATGGAACACAAGGAGAGCTGTGCTGATGTCCTCCACCTCCTCCAGCTGTGCCCTTGCACCCAGGTCCCCCTCTGAGCCTCAGACCCAGATGTCAGTGGCACCGTGTGCCACCAGTGCCACCATCACCTCAAAAACACATCCCTGGAAGTGTCCAAGGCCAGGTTGGGCGGGGCTGGGCCCAACGTGGGATAGTGAAAGGTGTCCCTGCCTGTGGCAGGGGGTTGGAATGAGATGAGCTTTAAGGTGTCTTCCAACTCAAGCCATTCTGTGATCCTGTGATTCTGAGATCAGTGACTGAGAACAGAGAGGGGAAAGAATCAGATTGTATTTAGGAATAAGTATCAGAGTATCTCTGACACCATACATTTTAAAATTACAGGTGAGAAAATGTGCAGTGCCAAGAACAGCCAAAGCCAGGATCTGTGATTTGGTGTTTTCACTCCGCCCAGCATTCCTGCTTGGATCAGCTGGAGCCCAGCACTGTCCAGGTGGTTGGACTTCAGCTGTAAATCACACAAGGTACAGGGTGTGCAGGTGTGGATCTGGGCACTGGAGGGATGCTGGAGTTGGTGGGATAGTGAGGTTCAGTGGGTGACACACAGGTCCCCTCATGCTCTCCATGTGCACGTTGCAATAACTCTGTTTCGTAGCTGATGAGCTGATACCACTACTATTATCCTTATAAAATAAATGCCAGTGGTGATTTAAAATGTTGTTTCCAGAACCCTGTTGCTGCTCTCTCTCCTGGTGAGAGATGTTCCCGTGCTTCAGCCAAATGAACTTTCAGACTGCTGAGCTAAACAGGAGAGAGATAATTTTCCTCTAAAACAACATGGGAAGTGCTTATAAATGAATGAGAGTTACCTTGTGCTGATTAGAGGAGTAGTTGGGAAGCCCCTGTAAAGCAATAACAGAGATGACTTAATTGCTCAGTGTTGTGCTGGTGTTGTTTTCCTGCCAGATTCCATCTGATCCATAGGCAGAGCAGATTTCCTAGAAGAGGCAAACCCCAAACTCAGGGCTTTCCTGTGGTGGCTGCAAGCCTTGTCTTTCTCAGTGAGAAGATAGAAGAAATCTTTTATGGAGCTGGATGACTGGAGGTGCTGGGTGATGGCTGCTGTGCTGACTGCTGGAGTAGCCTCTTGGAGGTCTTTTCCAACCTTAATAGTTCCATGATTCTATGGAACTGTTCGTCTCCTGCCACTTCCTACCTTGCCTGTGACCGTTCCTGCTTTACCTGCACATTCCATCCCTTTCCTGCTCCACTCCAGCATCCTCACTCCAACTTCAGGAGGGGTTTCCCCCTTAATTAAACGTTATTTATTTACATCGTGCTTAACTTGAAAGGGCTTGATTGTTGAGCCCCCTCCCAACAGCCAGGATCAGCTCCTGAGCATGTTTTCCATCCTCAGCCATGAGATCCTTCAGGTCTGGATTCCCCCAAGCCACATTTTCAAGCTGAAGGTGAGGATGACAGCCAAGCTCTTCAGATTCATGCACTATTCATGCAGTCCTCTAGGCTCCACTGAAGCCCTTATAAGATAATAAGAAATTAATGAAACGTGGCAGTCTACACCTCCACTCCACTTTTCATCCAGGGATCTCTGCATTCCACTATATTTATTAACTGAGTCTTGTGGCAGTCCAGCGGGGTCTGGATTCATTTGAGATCCGAGGGACTCTCTCTGTGCAGTGAGTCTGTGGCAGGGTTGGCCTAAAACCTAAACTCCTGCTTCCACAGTTGCTGTGTGAGGACACAGGGACCCTTTGTGGATCCTCCCCCCCATTTCTCTCCCCAGGGTGCTATGGGGTTTGCTGACAGAGCTCCCAGCACCTTGGGGTGCCTTCAGCACTGTGGGAGTGAAAGGAAAGCTTTGGATCCAGTGCCTAAGGAGGAGGAAAACAAGGGAGCTCAGCAATATTAAAGTCGTTTGTGAGTGGAGATCAGTGGAAGGATAAAACGGGGGCTGAAGTGGAGAGCAGGGTCAAAAATGACGTCCCACTTCTCAGCTCTCCCAGGACAGATGGAGGGAACTGAAGTATCTCAATGCAGAAAGTTACAGATGAGAAAGGGCAGGAGATCCAGCAGGAGAGTTTAGGCAAGGACAGACCTGAGTGAGAAGGGAATGGCAAAAGCAGGAGCTGGAAGGTGACAAGAAACAGGGGCCTCTGAAGATTGTCAGAAATAATGGTCAGGGAAAACGAGAGTTAGCAGGACGGGTCAGAAGGTGTCTGCAAACACCCACCTGCCTCTCTGTCTGCAGGACGGTTGGGGCTGAGTCAATCCCTCCATCTTCCCTATTTTTAAGGAGGTGTAGGGGGTTTTTCCACCTCAGGTAAGGCGGGGTGCTGGCTCCCAAATTCCTTGGAAGCTGTTTGAGATCACGCAGCAGCAGGCACTGTTCTGTCCCGCTTTGGCATTTGGAGCTCCAGGCAGGACAGCAGGCTGACCCAAACGATGCCCTTGCTGAGGAAGCAGAGCCCTCCCTGTCCTCCCGAGCAGATATGCCAAAGAACATCCCTGCCATGACTGATGGGGGTGCCTTGCTGCCACGTTCTGCACGCAGCAGTGAATGGCAAGGGAAAGGTCCGTAATTTTTCAGGTTATTGGATCTGCCTGTGTAGCCCACAGATATGAGGCAGTTGACATTCTGTGTTTGCTTTAGAAATGAGAATATTCCGAACCCACAGGCTGGACTCCCTTTCACAGAGATTTCATATTATTTGTTGCTTTCTTCTTTTTCTTTAAATAAATGGAACAATTAGACTGAAAATTACCTTTTTATTCCTTCTCCTTCTTTACTTGTACTCTTTATACTGTCTGTACTTGTACCAATTTAATTTAAAACTGTTTCTTTAGATCTGTGATATTAAGGAACGAAACATCTTTCACACATAGAAGTGGCATCTGTGCAGAGACAAAGATGTTAAAAACTGCCTGATTGACTCCTCTCCAGCCTGTGTTGACTCTCTCTCATCTGGTGGTGGATACCAGTTGCTGAAAGAGCCTCATCACAGGCTGATGTGAGATAATCTGCCTCTACCTCTCAATAGCTGATCCTAACCCCTAATAATCAGCCAGTGTCTTAGTCCCTAAGTTTGATATTCTTTGTAAAGTTTCCTCCTGTTTTTAATTATAAGTCTCCGTCAGTTCTGTTGATTGTCTGAACCTTCAGCTGAAATCCTTGGGAAAAACCCTCCCTCCAGCAATTTAAACGAAGGCTGGTATCATTTCTCACCTCTGCCTACTAAAATTAGATTCCCTATATGTTATATACAGGTGTTTACTGCCATCCTGCTGCAATAAAGACCAGTTTGTGGCTTTTCTGCAGGAATCAGTTGCTGACTTGTCGTGGCATCCCCTCTCAGGACTCTGTGGGGCAGCACAGGGGTGCTCCTCACACCCCCTCACAGGGGTGGTGACAGCCAGCAGTGATTTACATCTGCAGAGTCACTCACTCCCCACTGAGAGCCCTTTTATGGAAACCAGTGCTCGTAACAGCTGCTCTCATGGGTTGTTTGTGCAGTTTTGGGGTTGTTTTGCACACCTCATCCTCTTCTGTTGGTTTCTTCTGGGGGAGGCTGAACCTCAGGGCAGTTTAGGGTCACACTGAGCTATTCCTCTTTTCCAGTGATCAGTCCCCGTGATCAAAGCAAGTGGTGACAGTGACAGATACTACCTGGCTGTGCCTCTCCCTTCATAGCCCCGGGGTTCTGGCACCGACACACATCGTTGTTTCCCAAACAGGCAGCAGAAAGACAGACTTTCAAAGCACCGAGTGGGATCCTGCAATGCAATGCCTGAGGGGGGATGTACACCTGAAACCTTGAGTTACTGTAAACTCACTTTTTCAAAGGACAGCAAAAAGTGAGGGAAGAGGGTGTTTGGCTTCTGTAAATGAAATAAGGTGTCTGAGCAAAACCCCAGAGCTCCTGAGGGGTAGGAGCAAGCCAAGCCTCTCCCTCTTTGGGGTGTGTCCATCACTGAACTCAGGATGTTGGTGACACTGTGATCCCCCAGCTGAGGGGCTCACGGTGACCCAGGGCTGGTGGGCAGGGCTGGCTGTGCCATTCTCTGCTGCAGAGCAGAGAGGGGCTCTTTAGGACACACTTCCAGGCAGGTTTGAGTCACCCAGTTCCGTGCGTGTCACCGAAGATGCAGAGAGGGATAACCCACCTGACAAGGTGCTGTGCCTCTGCACCTCCATGGCTGACAAAAGGATGATTTATTTAAATTTATGATGGCTAACGGGCTTATCTAACTCCAGTTAAAATAACTTGATGAAGTACTCGTGTGATATTTGGAATCATGATTGTGAGAACAAATTAGCTCACTGAGAACTGGAGCCCGATATTGCTCATTAATAATGCACACAGGGGTGCTGGGTGAGCAGGTGGGCCGGCTCTGAGCATACAAATGGGGGGTTTCCAGGTTGGAAATGTTCTTCCTGGGCAGTGTTTGTGTGGAAGAGTCCCAGGGCTTTTAAAATGCCTCCAAAACCAGTCCAGCTGCTGCCAGCTTCACTTGTGCAAGTAATTCCCTCAAAGACCTTTTGAGTCTAGAGAGAGATAAAGTGATACCCTGGGTCACTGGGATTTAGCAGAGTGATACTTCCCCTTTTTTAACAAGTCAAATAATGTGGTGGACGTGTAAAGAAACCCCTCTCATCACCTGGATGTCATCTCATAGGCATTGCTTTACATATAAATCAGTTCTTGCAGCACCAAGGAACTGGAAAATATTTAAGGACTCAGGATCACATTAGCCCTGAGGATTTGCCAGAGGGTTTGGTGTGCCATCAGATAAGGATGATATAATACAAACAGGGCACGACTTGGATAATTAGGGGCTATATGTGAAGTGACATGATTGCTTGATTAAAATAATAGTTGAAGCATGTGGAGAAGGAAATTGTAATTTATATATTGCTGATTGTCAGGTTTATTTTAAGGATGTAATTTGAAGATCCCGAGCAAAAGAGTCACTGAAAGAAAAAAGAGGAAGTGCTGCTGACCAATAAATGTCTGAGGCTGAGCAGGAGATGGGCACCAAAGGTTGGGGAAACCAAAGGCAGGAGCTCCTGTTCTTGGGAAAGAACACAACCAGGAGCCAAACACCTGCTGGGGTCAGGGAGGACATTGGGTGCATCTGACTCATCCTGCAGGGGTGGGTGCTGGCCGAGTTGGATGCATGGGAGCTCCTGTGCTGGGACAGCAGGGCATGCTGTGAGCCAGCCAGTCCCTCTGCATGGCTTAAACCTCCTGACAGTGCCACCCTCTCCAGCTGTGGGCAGCTGGCGGGAAGGTGAATTGCTGTATCATCTGGGGGGGATGGTGGTGTTCTCAAATCGGCCCAACACCTCCTGAGCGGGTGTAGCTGCGCCAGCCTTTGGCATCTGGGGGGTGCTTTGGTGATGGTGAATTGTGTTGGGGGGACGCTGGTGGGTGATGGGACGCTGGGGGAGGGGGCTGGCCTGGTGGCTGAGCTGCTGGCACGGCCCACGGCCACCTGCAGTGGCATTTGGGCGTCCCTGTGTCCCCAGGGGCACGTGAGGACTTTCTTCAAGGCAGCCAGTTTTCTGCCTGCATTGCTGATTTGTTCATCTGCAGTGTCTTTAATATGATTAATGTGGAGGGGTTTGCAAACTGATCAAGACAGACCTGGTCTGCCTGTAATTTCAGCTAAATTACAGTGATGTTCAATTTCCAGCATCCCTTTGATATGGTAATAGAAAAAGCTAATTTAACATATTGCACAGACTGGGGGAAGTGGAGGCCATACTGAATATTGATCAGATCCATACACAGGTAGCAATATTGGGGGATAGTGATAAATATTTTTGTAGGGTCTGAGTAGATTTATGTTGTTATCCTTCTGCAAGCTTGTACCTTAACTCCTAATAGCTTTAATTGGAGCTGTCCAGGGCAGGCTTTCAGCTTGCTTCCATTGTGTTCCCATTATTAATCAAAAGTTTATTTGCTTCCCTGGTTGATGTGTGGGAAATAATGATATTGCCTATAAGCTCCTGACTTGCACAGCCACCATCAAAATGCCACGGTGAGTGAAGCTGCCCATGTGTTATGACCTTGATGCACAATTTAAATAGATGATTTTTCGAGCCAAATAAAACCTTTCACATTAGGCAGCAGATGAGCCACTTGTATATGCTACAAACACAGCTCCCCCCTTTCCTAATTAATAATCCAAAATAGTGGTGGGGTAGATTTATGCTTGTCAGCAGAGCAGTTAACTGTCATGCTGCTGATGAGTCAATGGCTTGTTGTATCATAAGTGCCAATAACACCCAGATCTGGGCTGGGCACTAAGCTGTGATATGGCAATTTAGTTTTCACACACCATTTAGTTATGCTTTTATTTCAGATTAATCTCTGCTTTTTTTTCCCTTTTTATTTCAGCTCTAGTGCAACAGGCTCAAAAGTGACCCAGGTCACAGTGTGAGAACTTGCTGTCACAGACTGAACTTCAGCTGGGACTGGTCCTGCAGGTTTTGGGGAGAAGGATGCCCGGCAGAGCCAGGGAAACAACCAGCTCACAGGAGCACCAGCACTTGGTGATAACTAAGAGCCAAAGTCAGAGGTCACAGGGGTCCTATAAGCAGTGAGGGAACACCAGCACAGGTAACTGAGGTTGCATTTGCCTTTCCACAGCAGCACCTGTTTCAAGAATTCAAATGGATTGCAAAAGGAAGAGGTGTCTGTGCCCAGCCATGTGGTTTTTAGGGGAAGGGTAATGTAAGGTAATGCAACAGATCTTTTAGAACTAACTGTGTGTGGATGGAGAGGGATGCTGGAAAAACGAGTACTGAAAGAGGAGGTCTTGTGTGCGTGCAGGTAACTGCTAATGCTGTGGTACCCAGACTGCTCTCTGAAATATCAGTGATTTATTCTATGTATCGTGATCCTGAGCTCGGTCTGGGCAGAATGGCAGCAAATATTGTCAGCCTGGAGAAGAGGAGGCTCCAAGGAGACCTTCTTAGCAGCCTTCCAGTACTTAAAGGGGGCAGGCAGGAAGGCTGGAGAGGAACTTATTGCAAGGGCATGTAGTGGTAGGAATGTGGGAATGGCTTTAAGCTGAAGAGGGGAGATTTAAATTGGATATCAGGAAGAAATCCTTCCCTGTGAAGGGTGGGCAGGCCCTGGCACAGGTTGCCCAGAGAAGCTGTGGCTGTCCCTGGATCCCTGGAAGTGCCCAAGGCCAGGTTGGACAGGGCTTGGAGCCACCTGGGCCAGTGGGAGATGTCCCTGCCCGTGGCAAGGGAAGTGGGGGACAAGATGATCTTTAAGGTCCCTTCCAATCGAAGCATTCCAGGATTCTCTGACTGTCCTTGTTTACTGGGTGGAGAACTGAGGTGCTGGAAAACACATGTAGGTGTCTGAAAGTACCCACAAATTGGCAAGGCAAGGCAGATCTGCTCTGTTCTAAGTATCAGGTTGTCCTTGCCTTGGGCACTGTGATAAATTGTGTCAGGTACCCACCACACCTTGTGCTGAGCCAGTTCTACTTGAGCTCAGTCAAACTGAGCTTGACTTGCCTGGGGCCAGTTAGGTCTGGTTTGTATTTCCACTACCCACGACCTTTTTATATTCTTTGTTCATATACATAAGATAATAAGGCTGAAAGAGGAAAATGGGTATGCTGATAGAGGATATATAAGAAGAGCAGATGATGCTAAGTAACGACCATTAAACTACGTAATAAATCCTTGGTGATAGTGCAAACCCTCTGCATCTGCTCACAAGGTAGAATTATTTCATTGCTTGCAGGCCCCATACATGGAGATATAAGTCAGTGCATCAGCATCTTCAGGGACACATCCATAATAAAGATAGTACTAATTTTCATAGCAATGTTTTTCCCTGACAGGCAAAGGTAATTAAGTGGTTAAAGAAGAACTCAGTTTGCTACCTAATGTAAAAAATAACTCATGCATTTTATGTCTCAGAGTCTTCTAACTTTCACTAGTGTCAGGCCACATTGGTTTTGCATTTACTGTAACAACCTTTCAGAAGATATGAGACAGAGCATGCTAAGTGTGGGTTTCTAATCACTTTTCTTTTGTCTCTGATGTCCTGGCTATCCACGGACCTCAAGCGTGAGCAGATCATGGCTCTGAACTAAACAGATTTAATGCTGAAATAAAAGAATGGATCCAAAATGAGGTGGAACTAACAAATGAAAATAATAAGGAAATTAAATGCCAGTAATTGAAAAGGTTTCTAATGTCTTAGATGCAGTGCAATAATTTTACTTTATGATTTATCCAGCCTTGACACCAGTTATTTGCTTTTGAAAAGTTTTGTAAAGGTATATGGATTGATATAAGTGCTGTATTTTCTCCACCCACTCTACCCAAACTAATTGAAAAGCTATTGCAGAGAGGAAATTGGGTTGGTGTGGGGAGCTTGTGCTTGTGCTCTGATCTTCAGGAAGCTGTAGAAAATCTCCAGAAAATTAATTGTTTAGACTTGAAAGCGCTCCATTAAGCTGAGGTAATGGGCAAATCCGGCATTCCTCAACAGTGAGCTCGGGTTCCTTCCAAATCTTCCTACACTAATCATGATTTCTGCACCATTCTAAGTTTCACAGCATATATTGCCAAATTGCCTCTGCAGATGACGAGGCACCATGACAGAGGCAGGCACATTTTAAATCACAGTCAGTTTTGCACTGCTTGGTTTAAAAGAGATCATCGTCCCAGGGCACCAGAGTCTCCACCCTCCAGCACTGGGGTTCTTAAAAATCCCCATAAGAACAAAAGCACGTGGTGAATGTTCAGTTTTAATGTTGTTTATGTTTTTGTGTGTAAAAAGGAAGCTTTTTTTCTGGCCAGTGCCCTGTGAAATCCCTCCCTCAGAGCACCACAACCCTCCTGTGCTGGTGAGCCCTCTCAGCTCTGCAGCACTGGTGACGTGTCATCACAGAATCATCACAGAATATTTTGGGTTGGAAGGGACCTTAAAGATCATCTCTTCCAGTTCCAACCCCCCTGCCACGGGCAGGGACACCTTCCACCGGCCCAGGTTGCTCCAAGCCCCATCCAACCTGGCCTTGGACACTCCCAGGGATCCAGGAACAACCACAGCTTCTCTGGGCAACCTGTGCCAGGGCCTGCCCACCCTCCCAGCCAAGAATTCCTTCCAAAATCCCATCTATCCCTGCCCTCTGGCAGTGGGAAGCCATTCCCTGTGTCCTGTCCCTCCGTGCCTTGTCCCCAGAGAAGCCCACAGGAATAAAAGCTTGCCACAAAAAGGCTACAACAAAATACTTGATACCAGGGAGGGATAAACGAGACCTTGAAATTACAGCCTGCAATGAATGACTCAGTGCTGCTCGTGGGTACTAAAGGCATTAATTTCTGACTACTGTCTGCTTTAGGAGGTAATTTTTGTGAAATGCCTGGAGAAGCTGGTGCATTTGCCCATATATTATAATGAAGAATGGCAGGTTTTAGAGAGATGAAGGACTCTGCAAAGGTGCAGCAGCCTGACACCAGGATTCATTTTGAGCATGAGCTGGTTCCTGTTTTATCTGAGCCTGATTCCGTCATCCTTGGAAAGGAGGGTGCTTGCTTTTGATGGTGAATCTTGTTATAAGTACTTATTTGGCATGCCAGTGAATAAGAAAAGCTATCATGATTTGACATGTGAAATGTGAAGTCTCAATTACTTTTATGTTGTTTTTCCTTCTGTAGATCGGGAGTGAAAAATATATTTTAATTAAAAAGTGAAATATGATATCCAGATCTCAGCATGCCTCGTGGAGAACAATCTGAATGTTGGAGTGCTTCCTGAGTCTTGGAGCAGAGCTTATGCTGCACTTCCCAGGCACGGGCAGCAGCCGTGGCTGATAACACTGCCTGGTTGATTTGGCCATTACCTGACAGTTTCTTTACTGACTTTAAAGGGAAAGGAGGCTGCAGAGCCATCCTGCCTGTTCAGATAGCTGTTATTGTAACCTTCCAATTCCTCTTTCCTCACAGGCCTGCTTTTCTAAACAAATGAGGGTTGTGTGTCTTTTCCCTTCCTTCATCACCTCCTGCCCAACCCCTTTTGAAACTTTATGCTGGGGGCTGTTATGCAGATTTGGTGTGTGTAGAACACGCTTTTAATTGGGTTAAGGGGTCCATGAGTAAATAAACAGGGTCTTCCTACATTAGCCCTTTTGACACTCTAAGTCAGAGTAGAACTCATAATTGTTGTTTATTTAATATTTATGTCACTTATCATCTTTACTTGCAAGGAACTGATTATATTTAAACCCTGGGAAGTCAATGAGTATTTTATTACCAATTTCATTAAGGCCAGCATTTTATTCCTTGCCATCCAAATCTCCACGTTTGAGTAGGAAAGCTCATTACTTTAAATATGAAAGCAATGGGTGAACCTTCCCAGTCACACCATCCATTATTATATTTAGTACTGGGGTAGCTGCAATGCTGGAAGGACTCTTCAAATAAACAGTCATTAAGTATGACAGTGATAATGGAATGTGCACTCTGAAATTATCTAATTACTGACACTTCCAGTCTGTATCAACAATTTGTTTTGAAATAGAATATAATTAACTTCTTTTGCTCCAAGTACATCCCGAAGAGCAATAAACTTTCAGACTTTCACAACAGAGTGAACAAAAGGTGCTGTGTAAGGATGATTCTGAACACTTGGAGGATAATATTCCTTCAGAAAATCTGTGTCATGGCTACCGGTCTTGGACCTGTTTTCTGGGTTCTGTTAAAACCTGTTGATTGTTATGGAAATTAAAAGGATGTTCTCCAAGGGAAGAGAGAAGATGAGAACAGGAACAGATGCTGCAGCACCCCAGAATGCTTCAGTGTTGGCTGGGGAAGGTACCCAGAGCCTGATTTGAACAGTAATTGCTTTATTTGGTCATAGCTTTAAAAAGTACTGTAGCAACATGAACAGATGCATCTGATCTGTTATTTGGAATAAGAATGATCGTGGTGCTTCTCAGGGTGGAGGGTCATCAGTCCAATTTGTCGATCCAGGCTGTGAAACAGAAATATGAGTCAGGGTGCGAAGGAATAATTAGAGTTAACTGGTGTCCTGGGCTGGGCTGGGGTAGAGCTGATCCTCCTCCAGCTGAAACCAGGACAGCTGGACACTTGGAAAGAGGTTTGATCCAAATCTGATGGTTTTCCACAAACCTGAGAGGGTGAGTGTGGCAGGTTGTATTTCACAGAGGTGGAAGCCCCGAGGAGGCAGCAGGAGGTGAGGTGGAGATGGAGAGCAGTGCAGGGAGAAAGGGGCACCCCAAGGAGGGCTGGGCTGGGAACCCACCCCTTGTGCTGGGGATGCTGTTGGGGGGGTCCTGGCTGGCACCCTGGGCTGTCTGCTCCAGGGGACACCCCCCTGGCAGGTACAAGCTGCTGTGACCTTCTCTGTCTCCTGGGAGAGCGTGGCATTAGCTTTGCCACGAGTGCCCAGCGGGGAGAGAGACTCTACAAACACTTCATGGGAGGCTTTTCAGGCCCTAGCACCCTTGTCAAGAGTAAGAGTAAAATTCAGGAGTGCAGAGATGTCAGAGGAAAGAAAAAAAGTGCTCCAGACTACACTGCTTGTAGCTTGCTGGAGCTCCTCCCCCTTAACAAGAAATCTGGGTTGCATGCATTTAAAAAAAAAAAGGAAAAAATGTTGCTTTTCATCTACTGGCAAAAAAACCTTGGGAGTAGCGTTCTCTTCTCATCATTTTTTTGGAATTAATTAAAGACATACAATCCAGCAGTATAAACCAGCCAGGAACGTCATCTCTCAAGTATCACAGCCTTTAATAAAAGGCAGTGGCACTGTCTGTGACCATCTGATGTTTACGGCCGCTGCCTCTGAGGTTCACTGTGTTTCAGTGCCCACCTTGGCTCCTCTCCATTCTTGCTTTAACCTCAGTGACTTTGGCAGAGTTATTCCAGGGCTGAGCTTGGCCCATTTTGCCTCCCAGAGAATATGAAGGCTGCTGCTTGCTTATCAAATATGAAACTGTGCACAACTGGGCAGCCTCATGCTAATGGGATCGATACGGCGAGGGAGAGCTCGCAACCTCGCGGTGCTTTTCACAATGTGCCTTCTTCGTCACCCATTAATTCTTACATTGATTTTGCTATAAAGCACAAACTGCTTTCCTATCACAGCCCGAGAAAAAAAAGCACATTGATTATATTGGAACAAGGTATGTTGTAAAAATGAAATGCCTAAAACATTTAAATGTAGTAAGCTCTGCTAAAGTCCATAAATCACGTTGTTTAATGCTGTGAATGAGTGGTGCTGCCTTAAACAAGGGGAAAATACGGTGCCATAAACCAATTTTGACACAAAATAACAGTCTGTGTTTCTCTGTACCTGCCACTGTAGAAATGCTATCAATAATGGTTACGGTTGTTTGCAGGTGGGAGGGGGGAAACGTTCTCAACATCCCCTTTAAAAAGTTCTTTCAAAGTCACTTTGTAAAATTGACAACAGCGCTGGTTTACCTGGCTGTAAATAAAGCCTGATTATTACCACGTCCTGTTTACTTTTATCACTCACTCATCAAAAACTTTTGGATGCATCATTAGTAATGATCGTCTCGGGAGCCAAAGTGGAGCCGGGTGCTTGGCTGTTACTGATGGCAGGGACCACAGCTGCTCCCACCACCACCTTGGTGACCACCCTGTGTGCTGGAGATCACGGCCGTCGTTCCACCAGCTTCGATGGAAGGTGGTTTAAAGGGAATTCATCTTTCTGCACCGCTCAGTTTAACCCTGAGCAGTGAAAATCCTGCTGAGGTGCAATTCTGCACTGTGAGAGTGTCGTGGCAGCGAAGGGGGAAAAAGGAGAATTTCGTGGTGATTACAAAATAGGTGCTTTTTATCACCGAAGTTATGATTGAAGAAATCTGTTCTAGTTGAGATTCCCGTAGTGTTTCGAGCCCTGGACTTCACTAAGCCCAGTACAAGCCCGGGAAAGTAATTTTGGAGAGCCTGCAGTTAAAAACAAGACAAGTGACAACAGCCAGGCAGGGATGGATTTGGGTCCAGCAGGAAACAAAGGGAGGGTGGGGGTAAGAAGGATTGGGAGTGGTCTGAACAGCTTAAAGACCCAAGCTGTTTCCAAGGTTTTCTGGATCCATGGAAATAGATTTGATAGGGAGGAAAAAAGAGAGGAAGGCAGGAAGAAAGAAATAAGGAGGGTGACTAAGCTGGGTATTGTACATTTGCTTAGAATTTAAGCTGGTCAGAGGGGGGCTTGGCTTCCTGCTCAGTGCTGTGTCTGTGCAGGCACTGCCACATCATCCCCTGTGCCAGATTTTCTTCAATGAGCTCGGGAAGAGGGAGAAGAGGAATGAACACATCTCGGATTAGAGATCACAAAGCAGGGATGGGACTGTTTGCTGCCTAAACCTTGGACGGGTGCTTTTGTTTAGTTCTTGTTTCGTCTTGTTTGATACATTTACCTTTTTGATTCAACTTCTCTTGTGTGTTTTTCTCACATGTGAATCAGAGCAGCGGCTGCAGAATCTGGGATGGCTCTGCCAAACTTTACCTGTCAGCTCTAAACCCCAGCAAAACTCCAGTGACTGTAAAGAGGATGCTGTAGACTCTACCCTGCAAGAGGAGGGTTTGTCCAGTTCCTCTGGAGAAGAGGGAAGCAGAGGATTTGTTTTAGGGGGTGTGAAAGTTCATTAAAGCTGCTGAGATTCTTCCCACTTATGGGCTCCTCCAGGACAAAGCTGGTGGGAGTGAAGCTGGGTGACAACCCTGGGGACAGGCTGTAACACCGAACAAGCTCTGGGGGATGTCAGATCACCCAGAAGATGTGCTGGGTATAGATCCTTTTTTTTGGGGAAGGGAATATTAACTGTAGGAAGGTGGCAGATGTGAGGCTGACTTTGCTCAGCAGGAAATCTGCAGCTGCAAAATTCCAGTTAATTCCTGGGTGCCTCATGATTTGAATTCATTAACACCACTTTTTCCTGCATGGCTGTCAGTCATCTCTCTGTTAAAAGTTATGGTGTGTTTTTCTGATGGGAGGTTCCTCTTGTCCCTGTTGGGTCAACCCTGGTTTTTCCAGTTCTTTGGGAAGTTGCACCACTGGCAGAGCACACCAGGTCTGTTCTTCTCCTTGGGTTTGCAGGACAGCAGGACTTCTCCTTGCCCACCTCTACCCTCTCTTTTCCTCCCATTTATGGGGGGAAAATTAACAGAAGGAGCTTTATGCTGAAAACCCTGTGAAATGATTTCCTGTTCCTGCAAGAGGGAACTCTGTGAGGACCATGCTAATCTGAGAGGTCACCTCCAAGGCTTTACTAAATTGATGATTAAAGTAAATTATCCCAGATATCTCATCAAGGAAGGCTCTGTTTTTCCAGGCTGAAGCTCTAAATTTTTTATGGCAAGGATCAGTCCTGTCAGATCCTCAGAAGTTTAGCTGGGGCATTTTTGTCCTGGTGGTAACTCCTTTGGTCCGTGTCTGCAGAGCCCCCTTGGTTTGTGCGGGTGGGGAGGGGCTGGTCCCCCCCAACACAGCTGTGGAAACACGGAAAAGCTGAGGAACTGGGGAGGAAAACAAGGAAAGAGCCTCATGTACTCTTTTTGAGTGTTAAGCCCATGTAGCTGTCATGCTTTGCCTGCAGGCAGCGAGTCTGGGAGGGCAGGTTGCTGTGACAGATGGACAGGAGCTGGAGCTGCTCAGAGAAGTGGCTTTAGGTGGGCAATTTGGTGCGAGTTGCTGGAGCTTTTACAAAGTCACAAGTGTAAGGAATTAGAGGCAATCCTCCTGCAAACGCTGGGGAGTGAAAGCCTGGACCAGGATTCTCTAAGGCTCTGCTCAAAACCCAGCTGTTGTCGCTGCAGGGTGACCGTGTCCTCACTGATGCCATCGCCGTGTGCTGGGGACACCTCAGAGTAACCGAGCCGGGGCTCTGCTCACGCCTTTGGAGGCACTTAAGTGCTTTCTGCTGTTGTAAACGAAGGGGTATTTACACACCTGACTTGTATTTATCTAACGAGGTTAATTAGCCACCTCCAAACCCGCATGATCCGTCGGTGCTCAGGCTTCTCCTCTGGAGAGAGGCAAGATTTTTACTGCTGGATTCTTTTGGACTGTCCCTGGGGAGCAACAGCAAAGCTCGAAGCCTGCAGAACCATGGTCCAGATCTGAGTAAGTGGAATGGATTCTCTTTGTTTTGAGCTGAGTGTGTCTCTCCCAAGCTGATAATTGAAGTTGCTGTGGTGCAGTGCCAGCAGCCAGTGCAGCAAGTGGCGTGTGGAAGGGCGAGCCTGGCCTGCCTGCTTTGTTGGTTTTTCTGGTGTAGGAGTTTTTTGGGCTTGGTTTGCTGTTGTCCAGGTCCTTGTGGGTCAGGGCCAGGGCTGTGGAATTAAGCAGTTGCTTGCACTTAACAGATGCCGTGGAGAGGATAATGTGGCCCAGCTTCTGGTGTGCTTTAGACACCTGGTTACCGAACAGGTCTTGCTTTTGCTCCGGGCGGTTTCTCTTTTCAGCTGGTTGTTGTTAATTGTAAGTGCTGTTCTCTGATGGCCTGGTCTCCACTTCTAAGAAGGTGCTGAGCCCTCCACTTGAAGTGCTGTGTCTCTGGAGCTACTTGAACTGCTGCTTTCTGCCTCAGACATAAGTAACTGCTAATGCTGCAAAATGCCTTCTTGGCTGATTATCAGTTGACTTGTATTAATATTTACAATAACTTTTTTGTTAGTAATTTTTTTTTGGCTACAACAGGAAATAAAATGCAAATTAACAGCTGTAAAGATTAAAGCATAATGAAATAGGACACGAACTCCAGAGAACTAATGAGTAAAGTGGCTTGAAGGCACAAAAAGACGTTCTTCAAAAATAAACATAGAGATAAATAATAAGATAAATAATTTTGAGGCATGAAACCAACAAAGAGAAAGAAATACCAAGTATGGGATAAATTGTTTCATGTCAAAGTTATAATTGCATTCCTTTTTCTTAATAAAAAGATGAAGTTTCTCCCTGAAGTTAACCAGCTGTGTAATTGCTACATGGTAGATTCTTTCCTACCTTACAAATCAGCACATCAAAATGTCTCTCTGTTTGTTTACCTTTGCAGTCCTCATCTGACTGTTTAACAAATACATTGGTTTAATAAAGAGAAACAGTATTTTTTTTTTAATAGGACTTGTCTCCAGTATTTTCTGTTTTCTAAAGCACAACTGTGTGCCTGAAGCTGTTGGCTGCTTTTGTCAGGTGGTTAAAGCTTGTCCAAGCTGATGGGTATCAGTCCCTGCTTCTGCAAAGCTCCCAAGCCCCAGTACCTGTTTTCCTTCCTGAGACTCACTTGGCTTTGGCTTTGAGATAGTAGAGCATTCTTTTTTTATAACCAGGGGCTGGAGGCAAAAATCTGGGCAAAGGTGCTGCTTTTTGGGGGAAAAACCCTCATGGATTAGTTGGGATATCTGAACCTGGAGCTGACCCTGAGTTAATCTGCATTGCTGTAAATGTTGGCTGTGTTTTGGTTTCTTTGGTTTAGGTGGTCCTGGATCTTGTGAAATCATCATCAGTGCATCCTTAATAGTTTTTTATATCCTATTTAGTACGTTATGGCTTCAGCTTCTGCACCAAGTCTTTAGGTACGAGTCTGAAATATTCATCTGCAGAATGCAGCCTTGGCTTTAGAAAGTGTGCCTTTTACCTCTCCAGAAATGAAAGGAGTGGGCCTGATTTTCATATTTGCTAGGGACCACTTGTACCTGTCTGGGGGTAGACCCTGAGCTGGTGCAGGTTGTCACAGCATCACTGCAGCTGGTGGAGTTTGGATGCCTCACACCCACTGATGGTTTGTTCTTGGGTGTTCCACGGCTCTGTAGAGCAAATGCACATTTACACCCCACCAGCACGCAGGGCCTGAGTCAGAATGAGAAACAGGCCTAATTAAGTTTTGTAACTGAAATCATTATTAAGGTCTTGCTCATTTTCACTGTACAAATATTCCAGCTGAAAGGATTATATTTACAAGTGCTGTTTATAATTAAGCATTTCACTTGATTCGCCCGCAAACAGAATGTAAATCGTGGTTTGCTGCGGGGAAAGGGGAAAGTGTCCCCGAGTAATTCACATTGCACTTTGTGCTTAGCAAAACCACAGGCTTATGCAGATGTGGACTTGTTGAAGTCTTTGTGTTTTCCTTGTGAGGGCCCTTCATTTCAATTGGGCCCTGCTGGGCAGAGGGGAAGGGAAAGAGGATGGATTTGCTCATCCTGTGCAGTGCAGCGGAGCAGCTCCTGGGGATGCTGGGCTCTGAGAACCTGCCTGGGGGATGAACACGGCCCCGTCGGTGGCTGGGAGAGCCAGCCTGTGCTCACAGCAAGTGTTAGGACTGGGCAATGCATTGTCAGCCTGCCAGGAGATCTGCCTTCATCTTAAAGTTCTTTTCCCCCCCTCAACAATTCCACGATTCTCTGCAGTGTTGGGGTGGTTTGAGCTGCTGGAAGGGGCTGTAGTGACAGATGGGATGTTTCTGTCCTACCCTTGGCTGTAATGTTTCCTCTTGGAGCAAGGCAGGGGATCCCATCCAAAAATGTTCCTAAAGAACTGGGAAAAAGGAAACAAAAGGAAGTGTTTTCAGTTGGAGCCTTTCCATGGGCATGTGGTCAATAAAGCTGACACAACAAAGGAGCGTGGCTTCATTCAGTGATTTGATTTTATACATAAGCTATAAAAGCATATTGTGTTCAGTTTAAATTACATGCCCTTTTAACTCAATTTTTGCTACTCTTGGGGTATTTGTCCTTTGGTTATCCCAGGTACTTGAGAACTGAGTCTTCAATTTACATCTGACAATGAAATATTTTCATTACTGTGGTGATTAGGAGCTCCAGCCAAGGGTTAGCCTCTGCCGGTGTTAGATACTGTACCACCATAGCTCAGAAAGATGATACCTGCCTTAAATACCTCATAATGCAATAGGAATACAAAGAAAATAGATGTATCTAATTACGAGGGAAGGGTCTGATGAGAGGAGGCCCAGGAAGGCAATAACCAAGTGATGGTTTGCATGGGGCTGTCATCAAACCCTTCCCTATGGGGGGGATGTGACTCGTGCTGCTGGTTCTGCCTGAGCAGATCTCCAAATTTAAGGAAATTTAAAACTGAAGGCCATCTGCTGGTAGATTAGGTAAATAAAAATACCCCATAATTGGATTGGGTGCTCGTTTCAGCCCCCTGGGTTATAAACGACGGGGAAAAGGTCACGTTCCTCCGGGCTACGTGGGGTGGATTTACTGCCTTGGCTTTTCGTAACCCCGGGGTTAAGATGTAATATCAGTGTCACTGTTGTCTTCTGTCAGCAGTGGCAAAGCTCACGGGTGGTGCTGTGAGCAGCACAGTGCCCAGATGCTGCCTGGCCCCGTGCCAGGGGTTGTGTGTCTGGAAACAGGGAGATTTGTAAATGGCAGGACAAATCAGCTGGGCTGGAAGCTTCCAGCTCGAGTAATGACGGGTCTGTCAGCTCCTGCCTCGAAGGGGGTGTTGCAGACACCAGCCCCAGGTGCTGGGGGAATAGCAGGAGCTGAGCTGGCACAGCTGGGTCCTGACTGGAGATGCAAGAAAAACACAACCATGTTTAGGCCTTATTTTGACTGCCCTTCATTAATTGTTGCCCAGAGAGGTTGTGGGTGTCCCATCCCTGGCAGTGTCCAAGGCCAGGTTGGACGGGGCTTGGAGCAGCCTGGACTAATTGAAGGTGTCCCTGCCCATGGCAGGCGGTGGCACTGGGTGTCTTTAGGGTCCCCTCCCACCCCAAACCATCCTATGACTGATAACTGGGAGGCCCTGAAGACATGTGGTGTGACTGAGGAAAGTGATGGGGGATACCATAGACTGTTTTCAAATGTGAGGGGCCCAAGCTGGAATATTTGTATCTACTTGTCGGTGACACCAGGATTATACCTTGGATTAAGGAAACACAAGTTGGGGGAACATGGCTGATGTTTAAATCATATACATTCAGGTTAAAGTAAGAATTAGATGTGGAAACTGAAATAACTGATCATGTGCTGGTATTTTTAGGCAGAGTTCAGCATCCCCAGGAGGAGAGGGAGGCAAAATTCATTCAAATAAAAACATCACTGTGGAGAACAGAGGGCACTAAGGATGGACTTCTAGTTCTTTAAGTAATGTCTTTAGAGCTTTTCTCTAAAACCATTTATTTTAAGTTTGAAAGAATAACGCTTTATATTTTTGCAGAGTAATTGATTTTAATTACAGAAACTAATTTAATGTTTCAGTGGGAAACAACACTGGTTCTAGAACCTTCAAATTGATTTACCACAGGTGGGTGGTCTTTCTGAGCTCATCATGCTGGCTTGAACACGGTGGGGTTTTTGGGTGCCCAGGGTACCCAGCTTGGGCCAACATAAACGAGGCCCTGGGCTGGGGGAAGCAAAGCCAGGGCTTTTCCTGGAGCACTGAAACAAATCCGTGTGAATTGAATCTGTGTTCAAGGAAACAAAGCCCACGAAGATAAATAGGGCTAATCCCACCACAGCCTGCAAACAAACACTACTGTTCAAACCCCAGACAGATAACACAAACAACCCTGGGAAAGCAGTTTGGAGAGTGTCAAATCACATGACAAAGCCAATATATTGCTCTGTGACTTCCAATTAGAGACTTGCTGCTGTATAATTAAGTTTCTGATGACACTGTATTTAAAGTCATGTCAGTGCTTTCATTTATAAACACTGCTCTGCAGGTGCCTGAGTTCCCAGCTGGAATTTGGTTTTCAGGATCTAATCCTAGAAGTGTTTTTGTTTTTTTTCCCTCCCTTTCATTTCAATTTTGAGTGGAAAAAAAAATTCCCTCTGAGGGGTAAAGGTACACAGGAGGGAAAAGAATTGAGTATTTTCAGTATGTTGTAGTTCTGCTTTAGGTCCCAGCTGTGGATGTGTATGTTTTATTATCGGCATAATATGTGTGTCCCCATGTTTGCACATTTCTGTAAATTAGGAGTAATCAGACCTGGAACCTGTACTCTCTGATGCATTTTACACTTTACATGAACTGCAAAGGACATTAGCTCATCTATTTCTTTCCTCCTTTATTTACGTTCCTTTCCTCATGGGATTCATGCGTGCAGATCAAAATCCCCTTGTTTTTCCTGCATTGTTTGTGTCCCAAAGTGATCCCGGGCTGGGGGTGCTGGTGCTGAGGCAGCCCCTCTCCCGTGGGTGCAGGCAGACTGTGCTGCTCACAGGTGTTTATCTGCACCTCGGGAAGGATGTGATGAGCTGAATCAGGGCTGGGCTGCCCCACAGGCAGACAGAGCTGGGGTGGGATGTAAATCTCCTTTGGTGTCTCGGTATGTAAAGCAGCAAGTTGAGGGGATTGGGACGTCCAGGGGACTCCCTATGGACACCAGTTCATACCCTCATCTTCCAGTGTGCCCAGAGCTGGGAAGATCCCAGCCTGAGCCAGCAGCCAGCCACGACCAGAGTGACCCTCCCTGGGCTCTCACTTCAGCTTCTGTGCTTAAAAAAGAAAAGTAAATGTACATGGAGTTTGTTGATTGCGGTAGAGACGAGCATCCCCTTTGGCCCCCGCTTTGATCTGAACCCCAGAGCGCGCCCAGCAAACTGAGTGTTTCACCCCCAGCTCATCCTTCCAGGCTGGAGGGAAGGGATGCTGCTGCCTGGGGCAGGGATGAGTCAGCCTGGGCTGTCCCCTCGTGGGGAAACACAGCTCACAGCCTGGTCAGAGGTGTCAGCACCAGGGACTGCTCCTCTGCAAAGGTTCCGTCCCCAAACCAGCCCAGTGTCTGCTCTCATCGGGCTCCTTGGCTCAGCAGTGGCTCTGCAGGCGTGGGAGTTGGTGGCCTGGCATGTGGACATGGTGGGGGACAACCCTGGCCCTCCTCCACCTCCTCCTGGGCAGTCAGTGCCCATGGCAAGGGAAACATGAGTTGCTTTTCTCCGGAGCAGCTTAGAGAAGCTCTTGAGCTGCTGGTCATTGCGCTGAGGGCCAGATGTGGGTGCCTGCAGGTCCTCTTGATTCCTGGTGTTTGTGTTTGAAGTCCTGGGGAGTCCTGAAGGACGGGGAGCCTGCAGGGCCCCCCGTGGGGGAGAAGGGCTGTCAGTGCCAGGGGGACAGTGGATGCAGGTCCTCCTTCCTTCCCAAACACATTTGCTCCATCACATCCACCAGACATAAACGGTGCTGCCCACAGAGCTGCAGAACCTCCTGTGTGCCCTTCCTGAGGCCTGGACCCCTGCACTGGTGTGGGATTTCTCAGGGGATGGCTGAATTCCTGAGTCCATTCAGCAAGGCAATTTACAGTGTTCTCAAGCTTTGCCCGTGGAAACACATTAACACAGTTTCCCATTTGGCTCGTGGAAAAGCCATTATTCTAAACACAAAAAGGGAAGAAAAATATTGTTTTTCGAAGCTTGCTGGTTGTGTTGAGTGGTGCTGTTTGAAGCCCTTGACAATATGGAAGGGAAATGAGGAGGAATACCATGTTCCTGTGTTAGGAGTGCTCTCAGCAGCCCACATCTATGCAGGTAGTATTTTCTGCTGCCATGGAAATCAGCATTTTCCTGTTTTAAGACATGATGTAGCAAATGAAGAATGAAGGTGATCCTCAGAGCGGACCAGAGAGATGTCTTGGCATACCTGACTGCTCCTGAAATCACCAAAATATACATGAGGAGAAATGGTAAATTGTCCCTGGTGCCATCTCTGATAATTTAGCACCTCCAAAGAGATCTTTAAGATGATTGATTGCTTGTGATAATATCAGTGGTGTTTTGGGGGGTTGGTTTTGTTTGGGTTTTTTCTTCTCATTGATATTCTGGCTTTTTTTCTTTTGTACCCTTGAACAAGTGTATTTTTCCTTTAGTTGTGAAAAGAGGGATGTATTTGAGGGAAACTGGGAACATGAAGGGAGTTTTTTTTGGCTGGGGTTGGGAGTAGTTTGTGTCCCCAGTTCTCTGTTTCCTCTCTGTAAGTCAAGTGGCTGTTCATGACATCCAAATTCTTGCTCATGGCTTTGGTCTCAGCGGCCTCTGTGGACAAAGCACAGGTACTGGAGGGCTCTGGGGGTGTCATTTGTTTCCTGTAAGCACTGGATAGTGACTTTTTTCCATTCTAATTGTGAAGGGACGTGGAATTTATCAGTAGTTAATACACTTTGTCTCAGGAGGCAGCCCATGTAATCTCACTGTTGGATTTAACGCATTAACAGCATTTTCCTCTCTGTCAGGGCGATGCTGCCCGAGGCAGGGACAGCGTGGAAGGGGAAACCAGAGTAAACAGGGCACATTATTCAAGTAGATGGGTAACTTTAGTCTTACCTTCCTCCTTTATGTTTCCAGCAGAAAGCACTTGGGAATTAGCAGTAAATCTTGCTTATCTGCCAAGCTAAGGAAACACCCTGGATTATCTCAGGCCACCTCACTTGATGATGACAAAATGAATGAACCTTTTTCCTTTTAGGGGTGACAGGGAGATCTACCTGAGGCCAGTGTTGTATAAAAATCACCCAGCTGGGCAGTAAAGGCTCTTTAGACTGAGTTCATCGCTGCTGATTTCTGGGTTCCTTGTGCTGGTCTCTATTCTGCATTTTTTGTTATTAGTTACTAATGTGCCTTTACATCAGAAAGGGGGATATGTAGGTTTGAGTAACTGTGTTCCCCCTCTGGGCTGACTTGGGAAGATGTTTCCCAGCTCCCTCTCATAGGAGTTCACATCTTGCAGGTAGAAAGTTTTTACTTCTGTTGACTTTTTTTTTCAGTTTACTGCTTTTCCAGTCAGATTGCAATAATCTGTGTAGCTATTTTTGCTTTGCTTAACAGTATCTAGAAACTTTCTCTACCTGGCAGGTGCAGCTGAAGCCCTGTGGGTAGTCAATAAGAGGGTGGGTTTGTAGCCTTCTTATAGAAATGTATTTTAAATATCTACTTCAGTTTTAGTGATTTCCTATTGCATTTCCTGCCTATGGCACAGCATCAAGAGGTGGTTGGTGGTTCATTTTGCTTTTATGTACTAATTGCTATCTGCTGGTTGATATTTTGGCAGGTTGTTTGAACAAGATGATGTGCACAAGCTTAGGAAAGAAAGGAGAATACAGATGGGTCATCCCTGCAAAAAGAAATGCATTTGCAAGAAAAACTCACTTCAAGTCCATTTAGAGGGCTGACAGTTGAAAGATGACAGATTTGTACAGCTATAGGAAGAAATGGCCTTTGGAAGGTAGTGGGCACTCTCTATTATTATCATTGCTTCTGTCAATATAGGTGAAAGAAACTATCTCTGAAGATAGTTCCACAGCACACAGGTAACTGCAGCCAAATGCTTGAAAACACTTCAGCAAAAATTAGGTAGGAATGATAGGGATAATGTGATAATATCCCTACAGGGCTGATAGGGATAAGTTGAGCAGGGGTACCTGGATGCATGGGTTTCCTTGAAACAAACACCAGAAACTTATAAATGTGGAAATTTGAGGTCCTTCACATTCTTTACCTTGCCCTGAGGTGCTCTCAGAATACTCAGTGTGGTGCTTCAGGTTGGCAGACTTTCAGACCTGATGGGCTTGTCCACTTTCAGCCATCACTGAAGGGGCAGAAGTGATGCAGGATGAAAAGCTGGTGCTCCCAACTTACCTCAGTGCACAGAAACTTCCCTGGCCTCCCTCTTCAGAGCTGTCTGAATTTCCCCCAGCTTTCTGGTGAGATTTAGGGTTCATGTGCCTTTCCCAAGGCTCACGATTCATCATGGGCTTAATGGTGCTTTCAGCCTTGCAATGCAAGGTGAGGCTTTCAAGATCACCCTCCCTGGAGGTCGCAGTCTGAAGGCTGGGCGAGCAGCTCTCTGTCATGTGCTTTATAGGAAGCACCCTGTTATTTCCTAGATTATCTTGTAAAACTTAACACTGGGCTGCAGAGTTTGTCCACGGCTGAACTGCTGCAGCATGAGATAACCAACGTGATGTGAAGGCTCTGCAATTCCTGCTGATGATTCACAGCAGATCATTTGATATTTAGGGCTCTGTTCATTAATAAGTTATGCTCCATTTACCTTGTTTTCTGTGGAATTTATGAGTCAAAAGTGCAGAGTGCACCAAAACCGATCCATTCATCAAATTCCTCTCCTCTCTGTGTAATTGGCTAACCCATCACCGCAGCCCCCAGGGGCACATTGCACAAAAGGTGTGTCCCGCATGAGAGAGCAGAGCGGCCTGAGAGGGAAAACAAGGATTCGGCTTCTGGTGGAGTCCGCAGGTTGCCCCAGCTGGCGTCTTTGAGCTGTGTAGGCAGGAAACTTCCCGAGCCAGTTCGTGTTGATGTCTGCTGTGTGCACCCCCAGGGGCTGGGAGAGCAGAGATGTCCTGCTCGTCCCCGAGTCCCAGCGAGTGACAGCGGCGCAGGAGTCGGGAGGCAGAGGGAGGAAAAGGCTGTTCTGCCAGTCTGGGTCCATCTGCACTTGGTGTGCACGTTAGCACAGGTCCTTGACACGGAATAAAGGTGGATTTGCTGGGTGACAGAAAGCCCTAAGGTGACAGGAGCCACGAGGGACTGGCAGCTGTGGGAGCGCAGGGCATGGGCGAGGGGGGCAGGCTGTCTGAAGAGCGGGAGAAATGAGATCCCCCTTTCCTTGTCAATAAGAGGAAAATGTCTGCAGCCCACAGTGCCTCTAGTTGGCATGTAAACAACAAGAATTCCTTCTCTTTCTTTTAATGTTCTCTTTAGTTAAGCACATAAATACTTGCATGTTGGCACAATCACACATTGACATAAGCTGGAGAAGTAGTTTAAGAGCTGTGAAGACGAAAGAATAACTATTGCATATATCCTTTTGATTTTCCACCACTTAATGGGTAAAGCTCTAAGCAGAAGACAAAAATAATAATTAGAAGGTACTGCTTTGCAGGATGAATTGTGAAAACGTCTCCAGTGCTGTCGGCAGTGCGGTGTGAACATACAACAGCTTAAAATGACCTGTCTCCCTGCTAAAGTAGGGAGACTAATGTAGATTAATTCGCCATTTTTAGCACTTGGTATCTTGTTTAAAGCTGCTGTCGATACCCTGCAGCCCTGCCAGACTCCCTCATTCCCCTGGGCTACTTGGTGAATGATCATTCAGCACTGGGGGGATGTGGCACAAGGTCTTGGCTGACTTTGGGAGGATGGAGGCTGGGGGAAGTGGGATTTAGAAGTTCAAAATAAAACTTGATTTCATATGAAAATGAAAAGTTAATTTCATACGCAAACTGCTGAATTCTGTGTTGCTGGGCAGCTGATTTTTCACTCCTTTCCAGATCTAATTATCATAAAATGTGTTGGATATAAACAGTGAATAGTTTATAACAGACCAGAGGGTTTTTTCTTTATGGTCAAAGAAGCAAGTGAAGCTTGTCAGGCAGCAGGATTCACCTGCAAGCAACAATTCATGATAAATGTAAGTTAAAAAGAATACCTCACCCAACACTGCCTGCTCCCTGCTGCGAGGTGGATGGGCTGGTGCCTCACCAGGCAGCATCAGGGAGATGGGAGACGGTCCTGGAGCACCCTGGTGATGGTTCCTGGCTTGCTGTGTTGGATAGGCCTACCATTCCACACAATTAAAAACGTCTTTCACGTTTTGAAGCTCAGTCAGGAGAGGCTAAACGTGCTCTCTGGGCTCCCAAAGCCTGTGTGTGGCTGGTTTCACTGTGGAACAGACCTGCTGTGAGCAACTCCTGTTGGAAGCCTAAGAGAAGAAAAATTAACCTCAGTAATTTGTCTTAATTGCTGTGGCAGTGAAAGAGAGAAAAAAAATAAATCTGTGCATGTGAGTTGAAGCAACAGGAAAATATCTGGACGTGTTTTGGATGTCATGAGTATTGGAGCTTGTATGAATGTAATTTCTGTTGGGAATTGAGTCTAATAGCAATGTAATTTATATGAAATGTATAGCTGGAAACTATGTCTGGGCTCCACTGAAGTGAATGGTGAAAATGCAGTGTCCTCAGCAGGGACAGGATTTGATGCCTGGAGAAATGTCTCATGATTAGAAGTTTATTAACACTTGGTGTGGGAGGGGGCTCTTCCCGTGCTGTGGTGTTATGTCTGGGTAGGTGTAAGAGGTGCAGAACGGAACAGCAGAAATAATGCACCTTTTAGCCTGAAATTCTCAACACCAGGTTGTATTAAAGGTCTGGACTGAAGACATTTGGCAGATAGATTAAAATGTGGTTCTTTAAGACAAAGAATGCTCGGAGCAGGGTATAGAGAAGAGCTGTGAAGGATTTTTATCCCCTCGAATTTTGCAGTATATGGTGACTCCCACTGAATTACAAGAGGCAACCTGCACAAGCAATGAGCAATTTGCCTTGTTAACTTTCCATCTTCTGTGGCTGTTCCTGTAGGATTAGCTCTTCACACACCTGATGACTCCGTCCCTTCCCTTGGTTCTGCCTGCTTGGGATTAATCTCACTCTGCTTTTTATTTGTTTTGTACACATTTTGAATATCTCACACTTTTTCAAACTTGAATTTTTTGGGCCGTAAAAAGGTACTTGGACCATCTCATACCAGGAGTGCCACGTGTCATTTTCTTTTCAATAGCACTTTTTAATGCTCTTACAGTCCTCTCAAAGCTCTACTGCACTTATGGGTATTGCTCTGTCACATCATTTTTGGAGATTGTTAATCTTGCAGTTAATTGTTAATCACAATTAAATGTGCAGTCCCCTCATTTCTGTTGATGGGAAATGGATGGTCTCTGTTTTGGCAGGCTGATGACTGAAGTGCATCACCTGCATATGGAGCTGCTGACTGCTTTTCTAACCTTGGGAAAAGGTGCATTGCATGGAAAGGTGACACTTGGCACAAGCAGAAACGTTCTGGTTTGCTCAGTTCCAGGCCAGTTTTGCTGCCAGATTGTGGGATTCAGGGGCAGCTTCTGCACACAGACAAGAGCAAACTGGAGTTGCTGGCTTAAAGGATTTCAGCAGCTCTCCCTGGGTGCTTTTCTGCATCTTTAGGCAGCTAAATACATTTATCAGCCTGGCTGCTTGCTTTGAGAAGTGGCTGACTGCTTAGACACAGAGCTAGGATGTCCCTGGATGTTGGGATGGAGGATGTCCATGAGCTGTCCTGGAGATCCTATTCCTGGCAGGGGGTTGGTGCAGTTGGGCTGCTGGTTCGTGGGACACTGTCACCAACCAACATCTCAAAGACCCACAGGGCCTAAAGAGAACTTGAGAATTCTCTGTACAGCTCTTCATCTCTGTTAGAGGCTGGAGAGAGACAAATTTATTAGTACTTCAGAACGTTTTTCTTGTTAATATTTCATCCAAGTAAGTTCCTGAAAGGGTTGAAAGGAGTTCTGAAAAATTACGGAGTATTAGTTGTTAACACTATTGATGGCACTGGAAAATTCAGAGTACTGTGCACTTGGAAGGACCTGCCAAGATAAAAAGGCCGTGATTATGGGGGTGGATATTTTTGATGTATCTCTGGAGCAAGCCAAGGGGTTGCAAGGCTGCATGACTTGTGAGAAAGCATTTCTAGTTACAAGCGTTTGCAGAAGAAAAGCCTGTTCCTAAATCAGGGTTGAAGTCTGCCTAATTCCAAAGCAGATATTACGAAATCAAATGTGAAATGACAGCTGTGTCCACAGCTGCCAGGCAGCAGGTTGTAACCTTTGCTGATGTCCCGAAGAAGCAGAGCAAGAGTTGATTCTTAGCTGTCAGTTCTGCCTCCCTCCTTTTGGCTGCACGTGGAGGTTCTCATTAACTGCACTGTTTTCCTTTAAAAACGCCCAAACTGGCAGATTTCTTGCTCTGCTGCTTCCTGTGTTTCCACTCTTGGGTTCTGTAGCTCTGCTGAAATAATTTTAATTGAAAGGCGTCTTTATTACCCTGACACGTGGTACAGTGTTGCAGGAGCAGGGCTGGGGAAGATTTACCTGCCTGGGCTTTGTGGACCAGCCCAGGGGTGAGGGTGAGGATCAACCAGGGCTGGTTCCCAGCTGTGCTGCTGCAGCTCCCGGGCCCAGCATCACTCATCTCCAAGAAAACCAAGCTGGAGCTGCTAAATCAGCTGCCACCTGAAAGGCACAAGCATTTAGGAAATGGGGTTTGGGGAGAGAACATTTGAAGCAATACAAAGCACTTGAGATCTGCTTCATGCATAGTTAAATGTCTTTTATATATTTGCATTTGAAAAAACAACCACCCCCAGGTAAGGCCTCTAGCCAGAGCCTGTTTTTAACAGCTTTGAAGTCCAATTCATATTTTCTTTTGCATATTTCTTTTTTCCTGAAGGCTCCATTGTGAAGGGCTGGAAGCAAACAAATATTATCCACAATGTTTCATTTTAATTCAAATTAGTCCCAAAGCCTTCATGCTTCAATAGCTACAAACTCGGTGATCAAGTGGCATGTTCAATAAATAAATAATTAAAAAGGGGGGAAATAGTGCCTGAGCCTTTAAAAAAACCCACAAATCCACAACAAAAAAAACCCAAACCACAACAAAATGCACAAAAGCCCCTCTAACCCCCCCAAAAATCCCAAACCAAAGAAAAAACCAAAGCCCAACAACAGCAAAAACCACCCAAAATACCTGCCTGTCATTTAGAGGTTGATTTTTAGGAGCTGAAGGTAGCAGGATTCCCTCAGAGCACTAAGAATTCCCTGTTGCCTTTAAGCCTGTGAAATGGGTGTGTCCAGCTGAGATTGGCAATGAGGAAGACCGGCCACATGAACATTTTTGTCCCACAGCTTCACTTTTAAGTAGGACCTATAAACTTTATGTCTTTACCCAGCATTTAATGAGCTTGGCTGGCACGATAAACCGTGGCTTAAGAGGCACTGTGAGTTAAACCTGTTTTCCCTATTTTGGCCCTTTCCTCCCTATGTTACTGCTTAAGGACCAAGACTCAGTGGCAAACAAATTACCACATCTAAATTGTGAGGTTTCAGGTAGCAGCAGTAGCTGGCCATTTATTAATCAAGCATTAGTTATGGTAGTTAAGCATTTAGGGGTAATATAATGTAAATGTGCTTTCAGCACAAGTTGTGGTTCTAAAAAAAAATAAAAAAATATTTAAGAAAAATTGTTGCAGAAAGGTTATGGCTAATATTAATTGCTGGATTTACTTGCTGTACCAGACACTTCTTATACTAAATGGCAACTTAAGGAATTGCTTTAATTAACATATACAACATGGCCTAAATTGTCTGATCTGCAAGGTAAAGTGTGAAGTCTTCCCTGGAAGATTCTCATTTTAGCCTCCTTGCTAGTGCAGCTGTTTTAAAGGGTGGTTGGCAAGTTGACCCTGCTCTTCATCTACAGAATACATGAGCACAGAACGGAGTTTGCTGGGCTCTAAAGATTGCTCTGCTGTGAAATGGGAAGCCAGACCACAAACACAGCCCTTCAGGTGGGGATTTGGTGCCTGCCTTTCAGCAGGAATGATATGCCATCTGTTAATATGAGCAGGTTCTGGGGGATGTAGAAGATGATTTGCAAAACACCGATGGAGGTGAGTTATTCCTCACCTGCTCTCCCCTTTCTTTCCTGCATGCACAGTCCCCTGCTGGCACAGTAAATGCCTCTCGTTAAGGCAAAAATGTGATGATATTTTTGTAAGTAAACTGAAATAAAATCTGATTGGGAAATGCTGTAAATGGAACCATCAGACATGGTACATAACCTGGGAGGCGCTTCCACGGAGAGCAGAAAATGAGCGTATGTGATCTCGGTTGGTTAGGTAGGAACTGCCATTTAGGAACACGGTGTCCCTTGGCAGTCTGGTGTGGAGAGCACGAGAAGCAGCTGCTTTTCTCCCCAGCTGATAAAGGTTTTTGCTAAAGGGATGCTTTGTGATGAAAACTTTGCTTCTGCGTCCAAGCGGCTGGGGAACGGTGCAGAGAGCTCTGTGTGTCAGGGAAGGTTCAGATTAGACATGAGACCATTTTTTTTTTTCACTGGAAGGGTGATTAGGCATTGGATAAGTTGCCCAGGGAGGTGGAGTTACCATCTTTGGAAGTGTTCAAGAGGCATCTGCATTAGCACTTGGGGTATGGTGTAGGGGTGGTTACGGGGGTGATGTGTTGATGGTTGGACTGGATGATCTTGGAGGTCTCTTCCAGCCTTGATGACTCTGATTCTGTGTCCATTCATGCCACCATGGTGGGGCCAGGCTGGGCTGGATGAGCCACAAAACAGGACTGAGCTGCTGAGACTGGGACTGGCAGAGCAGCTGTGCTGGATCTGAGATTTTTGGGAGCCTGCAGCAAAAATATGGGCACAATCACCAGCTACACCTCTCCTTGTGGAGGACTAGCATGTGAAAAATTCAAGTGATAATGTAATGGTGGAAGCAAATCTCCAAGGTGAGGCTGCTGAAAGCCCAGTGCTGCTGCTGAGCACCTGCATCCACTGCTGCCTGGGCTTGCTCTTTCACAGAGTATAGGAGACATTAAAGAGATTTTATGGGCTAATCTATAGTTTTGATTGGCTTTAATGATCTTGGCAGTCTGTTATTTATACGTGGCATTATTACACAGCGAGCTTTGTAATGCATGAGGTCATTAATGCATTGGCTTTCCAGCTTTGGGTTTTGCTGCTGAGCTCCCCTGTCACGTGTGCCTTGCTTCTGGATGAGTCTCCTTTAGTGAGAGAGGCAAAAAAAAGTAGTAATAATAAATCTACAATGCCCTGGGAAGCTGCCCTGATGCAGCTCTTGGGACGTGGAAGGATGAGATCTCATTTGTCCCCATCCTGGTGGAGTTGGACCTTTATTGACTTGTTCCTGGAGAGGATTGATTCCCTTGCAGTGGGTGACAGACCCAGACAAAAATCGTTTCTCAGTTTTACTTCTAATTCCTAGGTAAGATAATGTAAAATCCCTCAGGTGAGGTGTTTTGTATAAAGCTTTAAAGCCACTTTACATTTTTCCTGGACTTTCAGGGCAGTTCTGAGGATGGGAGAAGGACAAGTCAGTGTGCAATGCTGCTTTCCATGGCCAGGCTTTGCAAGGTGGATTGTCCTCATCAAATCTTGGTGGAGGTGGTGCCTGTGGCAGGGAACTCTGTAGCTGTGAGGTAACAGAAATGCTTCAGAAGGAGGATGCAGAGTGCAGAAGGAATATTGAACTCTCCTTTGCATTCTCTGTGTTGGAACAGCTTTTTATGCCAGCTCCATTCTCTGCCACTGTTCCCAGGTGTTTCCTTTTCCTGCCTTGTACTGCTGGACCAGCACTTGTCCTCTTAATGAAAGTAGGGAAAAACTGTCTGAATTATGTTTTCTCATTAATTCTATTTTTTTTTTCTACGAAAGGTACAATTCAGAGCCTTCTGCTTTGATTTGTGGTGCAGAAATTGTTCCTCCACTGCAAAGTGTGGGTTTTTAACACAAACTGTACAAAACCACCCGATGGGAGAAGGTGACTAAAATGACTAATGCAAAAGCTTGAGCAAAAGGCATTTCAGCTACATAATGTTCTAAGCAGGGCAGACAAGGCTGACTGAGTGAAAAGTGGAGCTCTTTATGCCAGAGGAAAATATGTAAGTGCAAGTATGAGGCATTTCTCCAAGCTGACTCATAGAACACATGAATGAAAGTATTGAGGCAAATTAATGTTTGTGGATCCCACAACGATCATCAAGTCCAACTCCTGGCTCTGCACAGGACAAAATTGCCGAATTTGCCTTGTCCAAGTACGGACAAGAAGCCCAAGTGATGTTCAGGGTGTTGACACACCAGGACTTGGTTTTAGGTATGCTGGAGGGCAGCTAGGGAGAGTTCAGGGAAGTCCTTAGGGAGGTGCCCCCCCTTCTTTGTGGCAGTCTGAGAGCAGATCTAACACCCCCTGGCTCAGCAGGCGGGTTCCTGCAGGGAGGAGGGTGCTGGGTCTGTCCCATGCTGTGCTGAGCCCATCAAGGGCTCACTCTCACACTGGGCTGTGCTGGGGGCTCTTCCCAAGTGCACCACTGCCAACCTCTGTGCCTTCCCTCTCCTCTGTGAGGAGTGGGAACCATAAACCATCTGTATAACGGGAGATTTGTAAGGTTTACATTTATTAAAGTTTGTAAAGCAATCTGTGCTGCTGCAGACAGATGCTGGTGCTGGTACACGGGATTATTTTACTTCTGCATCACTTGGGAGAGCTGCTGTGATTTGCTGTTCTCCTGGCTCCTGGGGAATCTGCAAAGACTCTTGGCTGCTTTGCAGTCCCAAATGAGATTTTTCTGCATCCTTAATGTATTGAATTTACTGTAATATAAAGAACATCATGACACCCAGGTGGTTACATAGCAGATTTCATATGAATAGCATTATGGCCAAGCTCAACTTTTGATAAGGAACTGCAACCCCCTGCTCTTGGCTCTGTCATTTTTTGGGTTTTATTGCTTTTGTAATGAAGAGAAATAGTTTGCTACAAATGCACACTGAATGTGATCACCAGTAGGAAAAATTTTGCCCCATATCTCAAGCTTTGCTCAAGATGGAGTTTCCTGGTCTGAACATGGATGAATTCAGGTTTTGGATCCTGAATAGGATCCGAATAGGAGGGAAGAGAAGCTTGAGGTGTGACTGAATGGAGACCCAGGACCAGCCATTGGAGCTGGGCTGGGGTGGTGTTTGCAGCTGCAGCAAGCAGAGCATGGGCACTGCTGCTGCTTGGGGTGGCTGCCACTGCTTTGTGGGCAGAGAACAGACTCAGGTCAGGATATTCATCATGCCTGAGGATGGATTTACACTCACTGGTTGTTTCTACAAAACTTCCCTCATCTTTGCTAGCAACAGTGATCACACAGAGTTTGGGAGGCACTTGTTTATTGCATTTTAGAGACAGGGAAGAAACATTAAATGTTGAACAAGGTCGTATCGTGTGTAGAGGGAATGATGTTAAAACAGAAACAAGAGTGGTTTAGAAAAAAGAGAAGAATTCGTAAGTAGGATTGAACCAGTGCCTATCAAGACAACTTGAAAGAAGGCAGTGGGAGGAGAAGCCCTGCTTAGCACAGGACTAATGACTTGGCCAAATTGCTCTGAATTGCCACGAGTGTGACTGAGAGCAAAATAAAGCCCAGACAGAATCTGCTCAGTTTGGGCCAGAAAGGTTGCAGGGTGTTTTCTTCAGGGTGGAGCTTTCATCTCTGGTTTGGCTTTGCTTTTGTGGCCCAGCAGCTTTGATGCTGGATTGCGAGTCGAGCGGAGCTGCCGTGCTGGGTGGTCTGGAGCCCCCTCCCCTCCGGGCTGCCAAGGACAAACTTGCCTTATATATTTATTTAGCCTTTGCAGAATCTGCATTTTCAGTGGAAATGAGCTGAAATCTGCCGAGCTAATTTTGTGCTTGGCTATTGATTAAGCCCATCCTGTTCCTCAGCAGGTGCTGGTTGTCCACATGCCCCTTTTCTCTTCTCCTTGTTGATGATAATGGTGCAAATGTGATCTGTGCCCTTATCAGAAAAGAGAGTTCTCTTCTCTGTCTGGCCACTGATTTGAGAGACAGCTCTGGTCCAGCTGTGCCCTTCCTCCAGCAGCTGCTGGTGGGTGCCCAGGATGGGCCCTGCAGGTGGGCACAGAGACTCTGTAGCAGCTGAACGATCTTTGGCTTTGTTTGTTGCTAATGAGCCCATTTTTGAGTTGACTGAAATGGGTGTTAATATTGAAAGAGGTGCTGTGATGCTGATCTAAGTGTGCAGACAGGTTGTATAGATCTCTGCTGTTGCAGAGAGAAGGTGGATGAAATTATGAATTAAAGCCCAGGCGGGGAGTATTGAAATACTTGATATATAATTCATAATATATGTCTCATTATAGTAATATACATCCCATTTTGACAGTTCCAAAACAAAGTGTTTCTCTAGCTCCAGGAGTGTGATTTGAGAGTAAACTTAATCAGTATATAGATTTTTCTTTTAAATCAGAGGAGCTAAAAGAGACATTTTGACTGCAAACAACGTTTTTGTTTGTTCTTTGACTGAAGAGAAATCTGGCAGATTATCAGGATGAAAATAATTTAATTTTTTTTCAAACACTTCTGGGTTTTCCGCCTGAAAGCCTCTGTTTGCCACAGCTCCACTTGGTCCCCATTTCCTGAGTGCCCAGGGAAACACTGCTGCCAGAGAGAGGATGGGAAAGGGCAGGAGAGGAAAGGGCTCATCCTTTCCTGGGATGCAGCAGCAGAGCTGAGAGGTCCCTGGGACTTAACGGGGCTGCTTTGAAACTCCGGCAAATGAATTTTCTGCCTGTTGTTAAAATGACAACCTCTGGCGATGGCAGTGCCTTGAAAGGCAATAAACAAGGCAATTGCATATTCTATTGCCAGTGTATTAATTTCAGCATTTGAAACATGAGCTCATTTTCTGCCATTGCCCTGGGAAGTGTCTGGGGGTGTGTGCAGGTACCAGGAGCTTGGGCAGAGCTGCTCCCTGTCCCTGCAGAGGAGGGAAGGGAACAGAGGGATCTGCAGGGTGGGTTTGGCTGGTGATGTCCTTGGCCCCTCGGTGCAGCTCAGCCCAGCAGGGACCCACGCTGGGGGGCAGGAGGCGTCTGCAGTCACACTGCTGCTGCTCATCATCATCTAAACCATTTCCCCAACGTTTCTGTCCTTAAACTCCTGAGTGCTCTCTGATTTTTATTGCGAGTTGTTGTTTGGAAATGTCCTTTTCGGGGCGATGATCGTGCCCGGGTGCAGGGTTGTTTCTGCAGTGTTCTTCCACTGAATTATCATTCATGAAAGGGACTGGAGATGGTTTTCAGGCTGAAGTTTAAAAGTGCCTGAGTTAGAACAGAGGTTAAAAAGTATTTCTTGTAATACATGTTTAGTTTCTCTGGAGAGCCAATTTCCTTCAGGTTTAATCAAGGTCATTAGAACTATGAGGGGGCTGAATTTATTCATAAATTTTGTGTCTGGAAGCAGAAATTGCTACAAGGTTCTCCTCACAGATGTGCAGCATGTGCTGAATATCTGAGCTGGCATGTCACAGAGGCTAACTGACTTATTGCAGTTTGAGAAATAAATAACATTCTGTGAGACCCTGGCAAACCGTGGCTCAGGATTGTAGCCGTGCTGTGGACAAGGTGACTATATTTTGGTGCAAATTAATCTATTTTTCCATGTTTCATGACTGTAGTTCACTGATGCACAGGTGTTTCTGTGCTGGGGAAGGAATGCTACTTAGGTCCTGATAAAATGCATGCTTTAAAATACCTATAAACTAGATTTTTGGCCATCAGTGAGAGCATGTCTGGTGAAGTTAACAGAGAATGGAGAGATGCTGCTTACCAAAGAGTACTGAAGAAAGTGTAATTCCACAAGCAGCTGGATCAGTCCTGTCTGTTTAACTCATAGACTGATTATTTCATTCCTAAGGAAAGCCTTGTTGCATTGACTAAATAACTGAGATGCACTGATACTGAAATGGGCATGGAATAAAATCCTCCCCCCTTTGATGGTCAAGAAGCCAAATGACAATTTCAAGTGCTCCTGAACCCAATACTCTTCCAAGTTACATTTAGAACTGATGATTAAGCTGCCTTTAACTTTTTAATCTTGACCTGATATTGAGAAGTCTTTAAAAAGATGTTAGAGTAAAACAACGGACTTTCTAATCAATCACACAAAATTATAATATATTGGAAACTTATTATTAATAATGGACTATTATTCTTTATGTATCACGTCTTACTATCTAATCTATCTATATTAGTTACTTTTAAAAGGAATTGGGTGATAAATTACTCCATTAAAACAGAACAAAGAGACTTAAGCTCTTCAATGGGGAAAATTACAGAGGGCATTTTTACAGTTTTGCCAGAAGTCACAGGCTCTCGGATTCCTGGGCACTGAGGAGGGTGTGGGGCTTCCACCAGGGGATTGACACTCATGGAAACCCTGTGCTGGGGTGCAGAGATGGGCATTAGGAAGGCTCAGCTTGGTGATGACGAAATATTAAGCTCAAAAAGCGTTTTGCTTTGGGCTTCTGTCGCCTTCCACTGGTGCCTTCAGCGAGACTGCGAGTGCTGGACACTCGTCTGCTTGGCCCCACGTAGGTGCTGATGAAAGGAAAAGCAAGCAGCAGCCCTTCCCTCCAGCTCTTCCCAGGCTGCAGAGAAAACCTGCAGGAGGGTGGGAGCGCAGGGCAGCGTCGGGACATTTGCATTGCAGTTTTTGCTTCGTAATTTGCCCATCTCCATCTCATCTCCCGTCATTGGGGGGCGAGTTTCGTAGAACTGACGGGGAGCAGTCTGCTCATGTGTGGTTTGTTGCTGTGGGCACCTTTCCCTGACAGGTGGGGATTTATTACACAGTTTCCTTAATGCACTTATTCCTTCCCCTCCAGCCTGGCAGGCGAGTCTCTGCTCGTGGTCCCCTGGGGACGTGCCGGGCTCGGGGAGATGAAAGTGGAGAGAGGAGCACACGTGTGCTTGCATTGCTAATGGGTGGAGAAGAGGCCTGAAACACAGCAGTTTGTTTTCCTGCAGGCAGGTTTTGTGGGGCTGGGGGGAGAAACCCTTCAGCTTTTTCTGACCTTTTGGCTTTTTGGGGCAGGTTCAAACCCAGCTGGACAACCTGGACATGGGCTGTCTGAGTGCTCTGGGCACCCCAGGGCTGGGAGGATCATCCTGCTGGCACTGTTGTGTGCAGGTATAAATTCATCCCCACCCTTCATTGCTGCAGCTTATTTCTGATAGAATGGCTCCTAAAAGATTGGGTTGGCATCACGTGGCTCTGGGCACGCCCTGGCGCATCAGGAGGCGCAGAGAGAGAACTTGGGAAATCATCTGAGTGGGGAGAGAAAGTCAAACGAATGAGCAGAATGGGATTCATCTATTTGAATGTTTTAGCTGTGCAGTGCACATAAAAGGGAAAAATCAATTTACTGACATCCTAAATAAATAACTGATAAAGGAATATATTCTCCTGGAATTGAAAACAAAAATGGAAATGGTAAATAAATGATTGTCTGAATGGGTAGAAGTGTAAAAAGCAGCAGAAGCAAAGTTGGAGGGCTAAAGGCGCTACATTTTCATATAAAACAAAATATAAAATCAGCATAAATTGTGGATAAAGGCCTACTAGTAAGAGGCCTTTGTTTACTGATGCTTTAAACAGCTCATTTTTCTCCTCATTTTGATTTAAAATAATCTAAAATGGTGGGGAGGGATTTTCTGGGAAGCAGCACAGTGTGCAGCCTAATCTTCCATCCCGCAGACTTACCAGCATTATCATAAAAATGCTGGAGGTTTTCTTTGTTTTGAACTCAGTTTTGTGAAATTTGTGACAAATGAGCCCAAGTGCATTAATAATGGAACTGGAGTGATTTTCATGCCTGTGGGGAAACAGGCAGTCTATCTGAATTCTGTATTCCCACTGTCTTTGGCAGCCTTGGCAGTGCCCCACTGGCAATAACAAAGTCTTCACCTGGGGTTGGCTTGGGCTGGGTTGGGATTTCCCAGTGCTCTGCACCATCCCTCTTCCAGCTGGTCCTGGGTTAAACTTGGGCATGGCTGGCTGTTGACTTGTGGGGAGGAAAGTGGGAATGAAGGGCGGTTCAGCTGCTGTTTGTGTGACCCTGTGCGTGGAGATCTCCCAAATGCAGCCTCCCAGATTAACTCAGCCGTGTTAGTCACCACTTGGAGGAGTAAATCCATTGATCTGGGGGTGTGTTGATACTGCCACTGCTCAGCAGCAGTGTGATGCCCCAGCTGAGGATGTGACTGCCTTGAGTGAAGCTTTGGTACCCCGACTCCTCCCGGTGCTGCCCAGTGCACGTGCACTCATTTCAGAGAGTTGTAGGATCATAAGTGGTTTGGGTTGGCAGGGACCTTAAAGACCATCCAGTTCCAACCCCCCTGCAATCTGTGCAAGGTTTGTGCAACCTCAACACCGTTGGATTTGGTCCTTGGGCTTGGAGGTTAAAGCAAGATGTGTTATTCTCCTGCTGTCCTGTGTGTAGAAGGGCTTGGGTTGTACTTGGACATTGCACCAATAAAGCTACAGGTGGATGAAACCCTTAATGTGGACAAAGTTAACCTGCCACAGAGGTGGTTTATTCCATTTACTGTTATTGCTCACTGCAGTGTCTGAGGGGAGACCACCTTTGGAGAAGTGGCAGGAAATAAACTCATTTCTCTTCTTTTGTCGCCAATTAAATGCACTGTTGTGTATCTTGTGGCTAAGTTAGTTGTGGTTTTCACTGCAATGCTGTTTCATGAGGAAAAGAAAGAAAATAGTAGAAGAAAGAGTGAGTTTTCTGGGAGAAAATGCTTGTTGAGTGTTACCCTAACCTTGAATATCAGAGGGGTGCTGGGAGTAGCTGTACTTGGAGAAGATTAAATGCTGCAGTTGTTCTGGGTTGTGCCTGTGCAGATAGCATGCAGCAGTCACCTTTCTCTCTCCTCTGAAGGTCCCCAAATCTTCCTGGGGTGCCAGCATCAGCAGCAGCTCCAGTGGCAGTGCTGCCAGGAGTATCTTGGTGTTTGACTGCGTGTAGCTGGGATCCAGCTTGATTTTACTGCTGGTAGATGCACTCAATCTATTTTATTTGCTCTGGTTTTGTCTGATGCTGCTGCATCATGAGATCCTTTGTGCCCATGCCTGGTTTTAAAGGGTCTCCTTTAAACACCCTGTCACCTGTGGGGTATCGCTGAGCTCTGACAAAATCACACTTTCAGGCTTTCTCTTCCCTTCTCCCTTCTCTCCATTCTGCTGCCAGGAACACACAAACCCTTCAGGGAAAGAAATGGTTCATTGCAATAAAACATCAGACACTTGCTTTGGTTTAAGTGCTCTTTGAGACTCGAAACACAAACCCATTTTTAATTTCTTGTGACCAGGGGTTGCCAGCTGTTGGAAGGGCACACAGAAAAACAGGGAAAAGGTATAAATTCAAGGGTAACTGTTCCATCAGTGCCTGCCTGTTTTTCCCAGGGATGTACCCCACAGAGATGCTTGATGTTTTGGGGGTTTATGAAAACTACCTAAGAAATCAAGTTAGTGCTGCTATGGGATGGAAGGTAACAGATTGAACAGTTTACAGTAACAAACTCATTCGCTCTGGAACAGAAACTAAAACCTCAAATATATTAATAGGTTCACATAACATAATTAAGAGTTAGTGCACTGTGACCTAGCTTGCCTTTGAACCATGTTTCCCTGCCCAATTAAGTACACTTAATTACTTGCACAGTACAGAAGTGAGAAGCCTAAAACATTTATGTTGTATTTTGCTCTGTAAATGAGGGAGATGATGTGGCTGCAGGCCTGGAGCTTCCAAGTGGCCAGCTTGTTCCTAGGACAAAAACTGCTCCATTAAATCTTCCTGATGCCACAGTTCCCAGTTAAATAGAACACTGTGTAAGATTCTGACCGTCAATCCTCCATCTTTTTAACTGGGTAGTTTGGCAGCATTAGGGGAGGGCCAGGAGAATGACACTGGGAATGAAGCTGTTCTGGGGAGTTGTCCAGAGGGAGTGATGGAAAATGTCTAAAAAAATACGATTTTTAGGCCAGGTGAGTTCATTTCAACACTGCAATACCTTCTCTAAACCCACAGAAAGTGCTACAGGGAAGCCTGCAGTTCTGCCTACTTTGCTAGGGAGAGCAGAATCTCTTTTTCCCGTCTTGGCTTTTAAAAAAACCTGCCTGATGCAGTAGATTTCGCCCTCCAGAGCAATAAATATCTTGCAGGACAGGTGGAATTTTAAGACCTTATTTTGCTGCTGCTGCATGTTCGAAACTTCTATTGAAATTAATGGCGATTGCAGCGCTGTAACCGTGCTGGGAGGGAACCCTGTGACCTTATAAATGCAGGCAATCTTGGGAAGCAGCCACTGCCTGCAGGTGGGGAAGAGCAAACAAAACTGCACTTTATATGAGACATCACTCATTTGTCCTTTCTCCTCTTCCCTTGCACTCCAGGTCCTGATCCTATTAGCCACTGTGTCCTTTTGTAATTTAGCAAAGTGATGCTGGGACGGGGGAGGTGATTTCCTGCGCTGCCTCCGTCAGCATCGCTCTTGTGGCAGAGCCAGTGTCTGAACGGTCGAGCTGGGGCAGGTTCCTGCAGTTCCAGTGCATGCCAGAGCTGCTTTATTTGCTGGCTCAGATATAAATCTGCTTTCATTGGCCTCTCTCCCTTCCTCCAGCCCTGCCAAGCAAACGAATGAGATTTGAGGAAGCAGGAAACGCTGGCACTGGGCAGGGGGCAGGAGACTGGATAAATGGCCACGTAATTAATCTCTGGTGCTTCCCAATTATTCTCCTCTTATCTGTTGCCGTGCTTAATTGAGTTTTTGCCCAAATATGACCTCTCCTTCTAATTCCCACGTGCATATTTTTCAGTGACTGCATCACTTCATTCCCCGCAGCCTCCAACGTGTGTTTAAGCTCAGAGGTGTTGGGTGAGAATGGTGAACATCAGGGTTTGCTGAGGGCATCCCAGCAGCACCTGCTCATTTGGACACAGGATTTTCAGAAACTCACATGTTTCCCGACTTGTACTGTTTTGATTTCTTTTTTTTTTTTTTTAATTCAAGTGAGCACATGTTTATCAGGAGATAGTGACTCATACTCTCAAATCACCTACCTATTCTTCAAAACCTCTGTGGTTTTTTTTTTCCCCAAGTGCAATTTTGTGGCATGCTGAAATTTCCATGAGACTTAAAAATTTGGTGTTCTGCATTTACTGCTAGCAGTGGAAAATTTTGTGTCACTGTAAAGGGGTTTGGAGACTCTTTTTTCCCAGGCAGCTGCAGGAGCCTACATTTCCTTCCATTAAATTCTTTTAAATGCAATTGAATATTAGGTATTTTTCCTCTTAAATGCATTTTAATCCTCGAGTTAGAGCACAAAATGTATCTTCTGGGGGGAAAAAAAAAAAAAGAACAACTTTTTGGATTCTTTAGAAAGATTTGAGCAATAGAAGTGATTGGGGTTTTTTTTTTGTTTGGTTGGTTTTTGTTTAATTTTTTTTGGAGGTTTTGTTTGTTTTGTTGTTTTTGTTTGTGTTTTGTTTATTTTGGGGTTTGTGGGTTTTTTTAGTGCAAAAAGGCAGCTTTCCCTCCTTCCCCCCCTCCCCATAGAGGAATCAAAGGCTGTATGGACTGAGTTGACCTTCCCCAGCCAGCACAGAAAGTTGGATTAGATTCCTCCAGAGGCTCCCCAGCCCTGCCTTCCTCACAGGCAGTATTTCTGGAAAACAAAACACTCAACACGTTTATAGTTCAAGTTCAAAACACTCAAAAAAAGAGAACTCAGAAGTTCTGACTCGTTTCCCTCCGTGTGTCCCTTCAGTCACTGCGTGTCGAAGATGGTGTTGCAGGAGCAGCTCTTCCCCTCCTGCCCACTGAGAAGGGATGTTGAGTCTTCCTGCTGCACTAATTACTGCAAATGCCTTGGTGTCCTTTATCTGAATCTTCAAAGGGTGAAACTATTATTATGGCAAAATATCATATCCCATGAAATATTGCGATGGAGCGTGCAAGGCCGTGGATCAGGAAGATTGCCTGAATTAACTCGACTTGGTGATGAATGAGAAGGGTAATAACTGCTCAGGAGAGCCACAGGAGGCAGGCAGCAGCTTGATTAGCAGTGATATATCATGGGAGAGGATCTAGGGAAACACAGATCCAGAAAAAAAAGGTCCCAGTGAGTGTGACTCCTTCCTGAGGCCGAGCTCGGGTCAAGGAGCAGTGCAGGGAGGGCAGATGGAGCTCCAAGGAAAGCAAGTGAAGCATTTGCTGGATACCAGGGCTGGGAGCACGTGTCTGTAGCAGCAACCTGCCCCTGGAAAGGGAAGAATTGGAGAATGGGAAGAGTTTCCTGCTCTCTGTAGGTCATGCTGAAATCTGCATCCCAGGGATAATTTATTATGAGTTATGAGGCAGTGGTAATCCCTCTGAAAGACAATTCTTGGCTTTCCTCTGTCTCACCCCAAGGCAGATCAGCAACTCCACAGAAATCAGTGGAGTTTATTTTGATTTACTGAGTTTAAATGAAAGGATTATGCCAAAGGGCCCAGAGTCTTTAAGCTGCTGTGCTTTATTGAAACCAATGAGGCAGCATCACATTATGCAGCAAAGGACATGGCCTGATACATTTTGTTTCTGGGATGCAAATACAAAATCTCTTAATGGGGACAGATATTTCAAGATCCTTCTCCATCTCCTGGCTCTAAGTTCTGTCTCTCTCCTAATTACTTAGTTCTAAACAGTCCAGGAAAGAAATTCAGCTTTTGATTGCTGGGTTTGGATTTATTTATGTTAATTTCTATTCATGATGTGGTTTCAAACCGCTGGGGTTCTGAAGACACTGTAACATGGATTAACTTTTCATAATCCAGTAGCAATATTTAATATTACTTGTTAATTCATTGTTTCCTTTTTCTGTTATTCTTTAAAATACGGCTTTATCTTGTTTTATTTTGTTTTCAAATCTAATGAAATCTCAAGATTGTTGGAGCTGCTGTTTTGTATTTTCTCCTGCTACCAGGTATGCTTGATTAAAGCCCACTGAAGTGGACAGAAAGCTGTTGATAGATTTTGAATGTTCTGAGTGGCACCTTTATTGCCCCCCACGATGCCCAGGGGCTGCTGAGCACGGGTGCCCTGCCAGGGCCACGCTCCAAAGGGGCTTGGGGATGTCAAACTTGCAAACTGCAGTCAGAAGTGCAGTGGTTTTCCAGGTCTTTCTGTCTCATCTCACGTTGGGCTCCTGCTGAAGCCCCCTGGGTGCCGTGTGCTGCAGGACACTGTCCAGGGCTGGCTCTTCCCAACTCCATCCCTGGGCTAGGGAGAAATCATATGGTTCTTTAACAACCCAAAAGCTAAGAAGCAGGGGAGGGAATGAAGCAAGTCTCTTGATAAAAAGTGCTTGTAAGTACAGGCAACCCACAGAGTAAAGGCATGGGGTCCTCGCAGTGCTGAAAGCAGCAGCAGGTCCTGCGGTGGGGCGAGAGCTCCGCTGCTCAAATGTTGTGCTGGTTCAGTGCTTCCCCCCGTGTGCATCCCCAGCAGATGCATCTTTAACAGCTCAGGCAGGAGGTTACAAACTCTCATTTGCTGCTTTCTTTGTCTTAGTGCCTTAACCAGTTCACTGACACAAGATCAGCACTGAAACACGGACAGTTGTGACCACAGAGCTGCCAGATTAATACAGATCCTGCCTCTTCCTTGCAGAAAGTCTTGTCATATGGAAAGCCACTGTACTATCACAAATTTTATGAGTATACCCCACAGATTGTGTGTTCTGTGTGTGGGATTTGAGGTTTGTTGGGTTTTGCTCAGGAAGCAGAGGACACCTGTTGTACCCAAACATGGTGCTTTTTCAAGGTCACTTCAGGTCCTTGGGGATGAGGCTGCTGGAGAATAGTGTGGTATAAAGGGACAAAGCTCTGAGGAGCTGTGTTGCTGTAGGGTGGGGGGCTGTATGAAGTCTCCCCGAGGGGTGGATGTGGGGAGAGGCTGGAGATGAGAAGAAGAAATAAGGCTATTGCACTTACCACCTGAAGGATTTCAGACAGCCCCAGCAAAATAATGGGCAATATTAAGGAATGGGTTACATTTAACAGGACAACATCAGATTTTCTACCATGCAAAAGGCTTTTTAGATCCAGAAGATTCCTCATGGTTGAGTCCTAAATCATAGCCTTGCCCTGATAAAGTTCTTATTTCTCAAGTTCTTATAAAATGCCGTGAAGTTAAAAATTCAATGTTTTTTAGAGATTATAATAATGAGGTTTAGATCCTTCTCCAGTTTACAGATAAAATGCCATGTTAGATGTAGGCAGTATTCTGTTTCATTATGCAGTTCTGGATAGCTCTCACTCAAAGATAAATCAAAGTAGACTAAAGAGGAGCGTTTCTGTAACGTGGATTTATGGCAGCGCAGAATGAAAGTGCTGCTTCTCAGTTGCAGGTATTTTTGGCATTCTAGTTAAAAATGTCAAAATAAATGATTAAATTTAAATTCCCCAGTAGCAGCTTTGCTACCCCCATCCCAGTGTAATAAAGCAAATAGTAAAACCCTAAGAGACAAACCCAGCAGCCTCCTCCTGCTGTGTCATTAACTTTCTCCCGATTGCTGAGACATTTGCCAGTCTTGCTCCGTGTCTACAATACAGAGGAGGAAAAACAAGGATGTTTTGGGGCTGAGGGCAGCAGCAGGAGGTTCTGGGGGGTTGTCCTCCCAGGGGAGAAGCAGGGGAGTCACCAGGTAAGGATTTCATTCCCCTGTCCCTAAAGCAGACCCCGAGCTGGAGCCTCCCATCCTGCCTGTCCTGCAGCTTGCTGGCTCCTTAACACAGCCCCCGGTGATTCCAGGGGAAAGAGGACCTGGAATGACTCTGGGTCATGCCTGCACTGAATTAGGATCTCTGTTTTTAATTTTACACTCAGTTTGTACTTCTGTAGGCGAGTGGGAGCTCTGGGCAGCAGGAGGAGGTGGCAGTGCCCATCCCGGGGGGCAGTGAGCCCATCATGGGACAGGCTCAAAGTGATCACCTGTGTGGGCAGAGCCTGCCCAGCTGGAAAACGGGGCTGCTTTGGCTTTGTTTTGGGGTGTAGAGCCTGGGTTCGAGGAGAGCAGAAGGAGCACCAGGCAAACTGCAGAGCAAGCAAAAGAAAAATAGGAATTTTAAGCCAGTAACATCATTTTAAGGCCATGCTTTTTTTTTCCTCTATTTTTGACTTCTCCTCCTCCACATTAATCCAAAAACATTGGCCATACCAGCTACTTAAACCAGTGCTGGGCTAAAGAGAAACGAATTCTCTGGTGGTTGTGGCCCAGCTAAATCTGCCAGGAGAATCTCCAGAGACTTGTGCTGGCCAGTGCCCAGGGAGAGCAGAGGTGAGGAGCTCCTGTGTGCCATCCCTGCTGGCACTGGGGGTGGTTCCACTGCCGTGTCCCCCGGGCTGGGGGGTTAATGGGCCTCCCCTGAGGTGATTCCTCTGCCCCTTAAACCTGCCACCTGAGAAAAACACATTGCTCTGGCCTCTCAGTTACACGTGTGGAATGTAGAAGTTGATGATATTCTATGAAAATTCAATAAACCTTGAGAACAGCAGCAGGGCTGATATCTGTAATTTAAAATAATGGGTATCAAGAAATTGTTTCTCATTTATCTTTACTGCTGAGTTTCAGAGGCACCAAAGAGACTTCATTAGGCTTTTTTTTTGCCTTTTTTTTTTTTTTAAATAGCTTCATTTATCTCAATCAATGATGGGTTCTCGAGGTGGCTGACTATTATGTTTAATAATACACAGGATAAAAAAAAAATCCCCATCCTTTCACATTTTTTGACACATGTGGAAAGGAAGTATGAAACCTCAGTGGGAGACAGCAATAGGGTTTTTTTTAAAAAAAACCCAAAACTTCCATTATGCAAGATAAATGTGGGGTTTTGTTGCACAGTGTGATCTGTAGGCAGAATATTTAAATCTTTAAGTTTCCTTAAAAGAAACCCCTGAAACCCGATCTCTCCAATTAAATATTGTTACTGAAACAAGCCTTGATTCGATCCTGAGGATGCCACTCCTGAAAAGCCTCTTCAGGAGGCACAGTGGACCTTTGGGAGACCTGAAAATTGGCAGTAGCTGGTTTTAATCCCCCCGTGAGCACCCGTGGGCTCAGCCAGGGGTTGTTTGAGGAATATGGGGTTTGTGTTGTCCCCACAGGTTTGGACCTGTGGTGCCATTCCCATTCCCCTCCCCTGGGCTCTGCTCCAGAGGAAAAAGGGTTTTTGACAAGCTGAAAAGCTTTGGTTTGGTTTGGGTGTCAGAGTGACCGAGTCTGGGCTTGATGGAAGTTGAAAAGGGTTTTGCAGCTTCTCTTTTCACCCCTCTCTCAGAGAATTTGCTTCCAGGTTTGGCACCTCTTAGGAAGTGACCCTGAGGGATTATCTTACTGTTGATCTTCAGTGTCCTTCAAACATTCGAAAAACTCCTGAGAAGTGATTTTATTTTTTTTTTGTGTGTTACCAAAGGCAGGTTTGTAGCAGCTGATCAAAGGAACATCATGTTTGGCAATGAGGTGAGGTGCAAACCAAGAGTTCATCTGATGTGATGGAGTAAAGAAAAATTATGGCCAGGAGACAAAGAGACCCAACAGATCCCAGTGCTGTGGGCTCACAGCCAGTGCTGCCACTCAGAGTGCTGCTCCCCGGGCTCAGAGGAATTAAAAGGGATGAGATTTAAATAAATAAAGAAAGAAACACAAGTGGATGCCAAACAAAAGTAACAAACCTGGTGCCAGACACAGGTGTCAGGCTCTCAGCTCGTGTCTGTGGCTCCGTGAGGGGATTCAAAGCGCACGGGGACTGCGACTGAACCAGGTTTTCCTTCAGGAAATAAAATGTTATCCTGCTCGTGCATCACCTGCTGCAAACCCCACAGGCCAGCACAGGAACCAGGAGTTCCTGTGAAAGGGGTTTCCAAAAGGGATTGTCCTTCATGGTTGGTAGAAAGGAGGCTTTGCCTGGTGGATTTGAATCCTGAAGTCTGGCAGACGTTCCTCAGCTCATGAATGTGAGGAACTTGGAACGCTCCATTTGTGCTCTGAACTTACTTTGTTAGGGTTTGGCAGGGAAGAAGAGCTTGGTTTGGGTATGTGGTGTCACTGGGGAGTGGCTTGGGGGTATAAGCTCTGTTTTTAAATAACTCACCTGACGTGACAGTGACATGAAACTAGTTCTGTGTTCAGGCACCAGCTGCAAAATATGTCTTGATTTAATTTTGATAAATTGTAGGTGACATGTAGAGGAGCTGTAAGTGTGAAGAGGGGAAAAAAATGAGTTTCTTAAGAGAACTTTTAGAATAACTCTTCCTGGGAAGGGCTGGGCTGGGAATTTCCATGCTTCAGAAGCAGATTTTTTCTTCCTCTTGCTGCAAAATGTGGCTTTGGGACTTCGTGTTTGAACCCCATGAACATCAGTTTGTTAATTCAAACCTTGTGGATAATTTCTATGCAATTTTCTGGTTGGGTTGTCATGTTTCCAAAGGATAAAGAACAGGGGAAAAGAATAATTAAAAACCATAAATGGAAGGAAGGCCTTTGACTTCCATTGGCGTGCAGGGGAATTGGGAAATTTGGTCTGTTCCTGTATGGATGCAGCTGTCCCAGCTTTTGTATCATCAGCAGAGGGTGAGGCTGGGAGATGTTCTCCCATATCCAGAGTTCTGGGTGATCTGGGAATGCCAAGGAGGTTGTAGAAGTAGGTAAGCAGGTGGAATAGGTGAGGGAGAGTGAATTTGTGGCCTGTAATGCTGCTCATTCTGGTCAGGATAAATACAAGTGATTATTAAACATTCAGAGTATAAATATCCAGATAAAAATAGGTCTTAAAGAGATGGCCACGTGCCTTGAGGCTTCTTGCATCACATCCTTAACTATCAGCAAACCCAATTCAATGAGGGCAGAGAGGTCCAGCTAGTGAATAAATAAGATTAAATCGGACAGGAAATGTGTAAAAATGGGGATCCTTGGAGGTTTTGCTGTATCTTCTGGTGCAAATATTGAGGCTGGCAGTTCATCTCTGCATTAGGAGCCCAGTGAGTAATTTGCATACTGTGGCAAGCATTGTTCTGCAGCAGCAGGAGCAGGGAGAGGGCAGTTGATGTGGTGGCAATTGAAGAGTTAACTGGAGTGCAGAACCCAGGCAGATGTGCTGCTTTGTGAGGTCTCACCAAACATGAACACAGTTAACACGTGATGATTAACTTCTCCAGATAAGTGCAATGATTAGACCCCTCTCAGAATTCGATCCAGCACTTCATCTGGAATGGTGTAATCAGACACAACCTTTGTTTGCTTGTTGAATCTTACAGGGCATTTCTTCTGTGTTGCTCTGTTCTTGACACAAATAAACAGTAATTCCCTGCAAATCTGTTTTAAAAGAATCTAAACTGCAGTATTTTCTATCAGAGTTTATTTTCTTTCAACTCCCTCTTAAGAAAAACCCATTGCTTTTGGTTTTGTGGTTTTATTTCATCTCCTTATTGCAGCTCGAGCATGGATCTGCACTGACAGTGTTTTCAGCAGATCATGCACAACTAGAGGTTTTCCCAGCATATATCATGGAATTGTCTAATTTAACTGCCTGGGTTTAAAGTACATCTACTATTCTTATGGTTTGTTAAAAATGACCAACTAGTCTTCAGGTGAGTGGTTCAAGGGACTCTTGAAACACCAGAAGTCAGGGCCAAGCCCTGTTGTTAGAGTGAAAGCTTCCACGGATTCACGGGGAAGGCCAGGGGAAAATGATGTCATGAGTTTTAAAGGCAATGCATTTTTATATACACTTAAAAATAGACTCTCCATTCATGCTGGGTTTGTTCTGGTCCTTTGAGATCCTCTTCATTCTCTTTGCTGAGCGCTATTGAGAAATATCGTTTCCAAAGGTTACAGCTGCTCCTGGGATCAATAATTCTGCCACAACTGTGCACAAGGAGAAAGTAAATCCGCACTTTCTGACACACTGGAGGGGAGGTTTGTGTGCATGGGCAGGATGTGACTGATCTCTGGCTTGGCTGAAGGTTTTGTGCTCACACCAAGGTTACTCTGAAGCTGGTGATGTGGGGGTTTGCTGTCGTGGTTTTGCCACAAAACCAGGCAACCTGCGGTTGTTCTCCCTCGTGTTTACAGAGGAGTTCTGTTTTGAGCAGTGGGGGAGCTGGGGACACCACATTAGCTACTGTCACATCTAATAAGCTGATCATTAATCATCAATCATCGTCTATTTTCAGGACGTGTTCACTGGGTATTTGTACATATTTCCAGCTAATGGTTCTTGATACAGTTGTAGAGGAGATCTGAGCTTGTCATTTGAGCTTGTAAAGTGTTTTTATTAAATTCATCTTTTCATGTTACCGGTTTCAAGGACTGGTCTGGAATTTTCCATGAAAATATCAAGCAAAACACTTAAGTTTTTTTTTAAACTAAACCTGCTGAACTGAATCAACCACCTGCCAATGTACTAGGCCATGCCATGTGGTTCCTGTATGGATGCTGTGTTTCAAATGCTCTGCCATCCTTCTTGGTGAGGAAACCCACCCCTCAGTGCTTTGTAGCCCTTGGTACAATCTCTTCATACCAAGTTTGGCCCATTCTGGACCACGGTCCCCAGAGTATTTTTAATTAAATTTTTTAATTTTTTAATTATTGCTGTCTACATTGACATGCTGAAGGCATAAACCAGGCACTTCATCAAGACATTTTTGAGATTAGGGTTTTTTTGAGAATCCCATTAAAAAAAAAAAAAAGGGAAATCCAGAATTCAGCATTTTATTTATTTTGAAATAAATGGTCCATTCCTCCCTGTTACAGATTTCCTGTTCTCTCCCAAGGACACCCTACACTTTCTCCTCTTGTGCTACTATGTGTGGTTTTTAAGAAAGATGTTAGAGTTCCCCCTGTGCTTGTACTCACCTACTGAAGTCTTCTGATGGAAAAACTTATATTTTCATGGCTCATTCTACCTAATTTGTATAAAAATACTCTCCCTTTGGAATGGTATTTGTGATTTTTGAGAATGAAATTTAGCAGTCAGGGCTCTCTGGCTGCCCAGCCCGGCGCTGTCTCAGAGGTTTGGGATGCAGGAAAAGTCTTTTATGAGGAAAAAGGGGGTATTTTAAGACCTGTTGTAACTCACCTGTGGCTCTGGCAGAACATCCATCTCTGCTGAGCTTTGTTCTCTCTCTGCATTAGCAATGGGAGTTCAGCTGAAATAATAGGCTTGAAAGCTCTCTAATATGAATCCTGTCAGGATAAAATTTCTCCTCTTTCCTCTTGGGATTTTTGCTTGTTGGTTTTCCTTGAGAATTCTTTCTAACATATTTGAATGATTTCCTCCTCTTAATTTTCTCAGATTCCTCCTGTGTGAATAAATTTGCACACTGAGGCTGCAGCCATTCATACCAACTGTAAATCCCAAGGAAGCCCAAGAGAAAAGAAGAGCTGTTCTCTAAAGAAAGATTCCACCTCAGTTAATTTTCTCCTTGTTACATTTGTGTTCCTGGGTCTGGGACATTTCAGTGTTTCTGTACAGACAATGTAATGTATTGATAATGCAAAACTGGCTTAAAGAGTTAAGGCATCTCAGAGGTGGTTGAAAATGGCCTTTCAGTCAAAGAGCCTTCTTTGTTCTCCACAATTTGGAGGATGATGTAGCTGTCATGATCTGTTTATCAGGTATTCCTCTTTCCTGGCACTGACTTTAAGATATGGGATTTAGCTTCATTCTGTTGTTTAGTTGTACCTACAGATAACGACAATTCACCAAAGGGCTTTATGACTGTTCCTGAATGCTTTGTTGTGTTGGAGAGAGGGGCTTTACCTGTTTATTTAGCCACTTCTGAAAAGTTTCTGTTGTGCAGTAGTTCAAATAACTCTGATTTGATAACCCATGAGGTTTGTTTCAAGAACTGCCTGGGTGATCCTGGTTCCCAAGGTCTGCAGTGGGATGGAGCCACGTCCAGGAAGGTTCACTGAACTCTTCTAGAACTGAAAGGAAGGAGAAGGGAGAGGGAAAGAGCATTAAAACTTAAAAATATTAACTTTCTCAGTACAGAAGTTCTTAGAAGTGCTGCTTCAATATGGGGTGGGACACAGAGGAAATAAAAAACCAGAAGAGTTTGCAGCTTGTTGCTACTTTTTGGAATCAGGTGGGACTAGTTCCTGTCCTCCATGTGTTCTCCTCCAGATGTTTGCTCAAGTTTTCCTTGGCCATCAAATAGTTGTATTTTCCTATTTCACCCTCGGGCATCCTGGGAGACCTCAGTTCTCTGCCCCAGAAAGGTCACAAACTCCACAGCTCAGCAGGGCTGATTTTGTTACACAGATTCCTGCTCCATTATCACAGCCCACAGGTTATTTCTAATCCACACAACTGATTTATTTAATCCTTGTAGATGCCATTTGCTACCCGTTATTCTCAGCATTTATTCACAGCACAAGCAGATGGTCAACGAAACCAATTAACCTTTCCCGAGCTCCCTTTCAGGCTTCCCACGGTTTTTTTTGTTTTGAGTCAATGGACAAATGAACAAAAACTATCAGGAGACTTCATGCCAGAGCATGATGAATAGGAAGACAGACTGGCACATGTGCTGTGCTTAAATAAACCTCATCCCCTGTAGGCCTGAGTGCTGGAGGGAGGACTATTGCTGACAAAACAGGTAGGAGAAAAAAAGCTGCCAAAAGGTGGAGTGACCCAAGTCTGTCTGCTTGTTTAATGGTGTTGGAGGGTAGGGAGAGTTGACAGCTTGACCTCATTCCTCTTCCTTCCTTTGTTATTTTTTTTTTTAATAGGGTTTTCAAGATATGAGGAATGTGTATTTTGAGGCTAAATGACAAGTTTTGTTAAAAACACTTCCCTCAATCATCAAAGCCTTCACTAAGTGCCTCAAATTAAAAAAAAAAAGTCGGTTTTATTAGCAATAAATGTAATATATGAGTAATTAGAAATTGCATCCCTGCCCTTCACTGATAAACTGGAAGACAGACTACGTAAATTTAGAGCCCTATTCACTGTTAACTTTTATGACAAAACTATAAATAAGTGTTGAGGTGGATCCTATCTCAATCTGTTTATCTGTGTAATAAAACCACAACCTCATTTGTGTTGTACCAAACATGCCTTGGTTGTTTCATGGCTGATTAGTTTATGGCCAGAGCTTGTGGCCCGTAGGATGGACACGTCCCTGTTGTCCTTTTGGCAGACCCTGCAGAAAATGGGCTGAGGGGCCCTGGCAGGGTGTGGTAGGGCTGTGGCAGGGCTCAGAGGGGGATTTTTGGCAGGTTTTGTCTCCACAGGGTTTCCTGGTCCTCCTCAGCAGGTACTGGATTATGTGGAGAGGGGCAGGTTTTTAAAATCTATAAAAGCTAAGGCTGAGTAACTTCCACAGTGATGCTTTGTATGGACCTGAAAATAGAACAATAGAATGGTTTGGGTTGGATCATCCCATTTAAGCCTCCCTGCCTCCCTTCCACCAGCCCAGGTTGCTCCAAGCCCCGTCCAACCTGGCCTTGGACACTTCCAGGGATGGGATGTCCAGGCAGTCCTCTGCTTTTCCACAAATACAAAAATTATAATCTGAAAATTAATTCCTAAAATCCCATTATCATACATAGTAAAAATGAATGAATAAATCCTACCCAGGGCAGCAGTGGCTGATGGTACCTGTAAAATCAGCTGTGAACCCCTGGAGCCCTCGTGAGCACAGGGGCACAGGAGGTTTGAACCCTCCATCCTCATCTTCCCAAAGTGCTGGGAGTCTGATGGGATGAGGGTCTGAGTAGGGCATTTTTCTGCTCTTATTTTATTTCATCACATGAGACATTGTTCTATGAGATATTATTATTTGAGAACTGCTGGGCACTTACAGAAAGACGTGTGAGCAGCAGAACTGCTGCTTTGAGTGACACTTGACATTGTTAAGGTGTTGCAAGTAAAAGCCTTAGGTATGGTGGCTTTTTATTTTTATTTTGTTTTATTTTTGGCAATCAGTGAGTTGGCCTGGCAGTGTGATATCCCACGTGAGGTATTTCACATGAAATTCCTGTGTTTTATGAGGGATAGAGGGGAAAAGACTTGCCTATGTGCCTGCTTTGTAAAACAGGAATGACACTCCCTCTCCTTCAAATAAAGGGCATTTATGACTGATAATGTATTTCATTCCCCAAACCTTAAAATCAGAGGCTTAAGTCTAATTCTGAACTTGACGTTCTCTGATTAAAATTTAAAATTTAATAGAGCTCTGTATGTGTCCAGCTGTGGGGAAAGTGGTATCCAAATTCCACCTGGTTGCTCCATCTGCTAGAACCTTTCTGTGTAACCAGTGGGGCTGGCCAGGAGCTAAGGGGGAAATTGGTGAGACTGAGGTGTTTTGGAGAAGGGGGTACCAATCCCCTCCCTGTTGGGAGCTTTTTTCACCCCTCTTTTGTGGGGTTGCTCCTCTTTGCCTGAAACACCTCACAGGCATCATCCTCTTCAGGGCCAACCATACCCTGGCAGGCTGTGCCTGCAAGTGGGAGCAAGAAAAGCTGCCAGTGAGCTGCTGCTTTGACAGAAACTCTTTAAGGCTAAGTTATTTTTAATTCTTTTTGCTTTAACACCTAGCCTACCTCTGGTTCAGAGAAAGCTGAATGGCAGTAACATTTATTTGCTGTTGCTTTGCTGCTTCTCTCCCTTGTTTTTATTGTTATTTGTATGGCAAGTGCCACAGTTCAGGCAGCTGCAAAGCAGCAGCCTCGTTCAAAGGGTGCATCAAGGGTATTTTCAAGGCTTCCTTAATAAAATCAAATAACTGGTGAGTATTTATCTTTTAACTCCTGTTTGAATCATGTGTCAGAGCATAATGGAAGCTGACGAGAATGTGGTTGGGTGCAGAAGAACTTTCTTGGGATCATTTATGTTCCTGATTTTTTGGGGGGGAAAAAAAAAAAAAGCTTGAACTGAGTCTCCAAGTTAGGTTTTGGAATCTGTGCATTTTGATTTTGATGAAGAGTTAAGTTTGTAGTCCATGCACAGGTGAAAACAGGGCATTTGTTGCAAATAGATCAGCTGGCTTTGTTTTCCATCCCTACGGATGGGGAACAGCTCCCAGTTCTTGGATGGGAAGGTGCTTTGCATCCCCCAGGAGACACAAAGGCTTTGTCAGTCAGGGCTTCTGGGGGGTCTGTGTGAGATGAAATCTGCCTCTTCATAGGCAGCTTCATTACTGAGGTGAATTTATCCTCTTTTCCTTTTAGAGAACCTTTACAGAATATGGGCCTTAAAAAAGCTCGAGAAAATAAAGACCATCTGAATTCACCCTCATCTTTGTCTCCCCCAAGAAAACCCCACCCAACCCTTAAAAAAAGACAAAAAACCCTCCACAAAAGGTCCTTCTGTCCTCTGTTTCCTGCCAAGGTCCAGTTCTGCCCACCCTCACCAGCCACAGAACCCGAGACACTTGCAGGGCTTGCAGATGATGAGCCAATGCTGGAGAAGTTCTTTAGGTAGAAAATAAAATAAACCTGCAAGTAACCCCAGATTTAGCCTCAGACAGTAAATTTCCTAATTCCCTTCATGAACAGTTTCTTGCAGGAGTTAATTACATTTTAAAGCGATGATTGATTGTCCTGATGTGGTTGAAACCGCTGCAATTAAATGTGAGAGCCGTCAGAACAGTAAGAGCTGCATTAATATGCAAAATACTCAAAGAACTATTTTTTCCAGCTCCCTCTTGAAATGTTTCCACACCTACATGTGCTCAGCTCTTTTTCTTCTATAGTTAGTAATTAGCAAGCAAGTTTACTTGACAACACAGCCACTGTTTATATGATGGTAGGTGTGAGATATTTCAGCATTGATACGTTTCTGCTTGTGTTTTATGTTTCTGGATTAAATCTAAGCTGCACAAATCAAGTATTTTAGTGGCTCTGAAGCAAACTACCCTTTCCTCTACAGTTCTGCCCATTTGGATTTGTGGCTTTGTAGTTATTGATTTTGGGAAATAAGGTTTTCAGGAAGTAACTCCTTAAATCGAGAGTTAGGTGGCCTCGGTTCTCCCTGTTTTAAGCCAGGCTTTGGTAGCTCTGAGGGAAATTCTCCTGCTCGTTCCTCCTGATTCGCAACTGAAGGAGATGTAAAATCTTTTAAAAGTTTGAAACCAGCTTGTCTTTTAGCACAAGGGATCTATTCATAAGCAAACATAGTTTTCAGCATTAAAGTTGAGCTGGTATAAATTGTCCCAGTTCCACTGAGCTCCATTAGTGTATTCCAGCTGGGAACAGAGCTGACACATTTGGCAAAATCCTGCCTGAGGCTCCATTAACACACCTGAGCGTGAGGTAAAATCCAGCAGTGTGACCACAAGCTCTTCTATTTTTATCTGCTGAAAGATTAGCTAATTGTTCTGCCTAATTGGACCTTGTAGAGTCTGGCAAAGCAGTGTCATTTCCTGCTTCATGTGAGGTTTTTGGTTTATTCTTTGCTGTCAAAAACACCCCAAACATCCATTAGTTTCATTTGGTATATAGACAATGAATTAATTTCCTATTGTTTTCCTGTCATTATGCTTGCTGCAGATTTAATTAACAGCAAGTAATCTCTCAGTATTATTGCTGCCTGTTACTTCTGTCTTGATTTATTTATTTAGTAGTAGTAGTACTTTTTTCTCATCCAAGCCCCAAATCCTTTATGACCTTTGGGAGTGACAGACCTTTACCTCTGCTTCCCTGTCCCTTGGGAAAAGGCTGGAAATCCAGGATGGAGGCAGTGCAGTGGAGTCAGCAGTGACTGCTGGTGCCTCTGTCAGTGAACAGCTACTGCCCCAAGCACCACTCATATACACTATCTACCTGCCAGGATGATTTATGGTTTTCTATTGCTAAGCTCCCAGTCAGATCATCTTTCAGTGTCCACTTTCCTGCAGCACTGCCTGAAACAGAATTAAAATTTCGACTTCACTTCGAGCCGTCACTTTGGGAAATGACTTATTTTGGGGAAACGACTTCTTTCTGGGCAAGTGGGCGGGGAGGGGGTGGCAGTGAGCTCTGCAGCACGTGGAGCCTGTGCTGGGTGTTGGGCCTGGCGGGGTTTGGGGTGTTGTTTCCTGCACCTCCAGCTCGTGCTGGGGCTCAGGTGTCATGAGGAGCTGCTGGAATGGGGCACGTGCTGTGTGGTTACACCAAAATCTGCCCAGGGTGTCTGGCAATCGTGGAATATTGTGAGCTGGAAGGGACCCAGAAGGATCACTGAGTCCAACTCTTAAGTGAATGGCCCATACAGGGAACAAATCCACAAGCCTGGCTTTATCAGCACCGTGGTCTAAGCAGCTGAGCTCATCTCAGGGAGGAGACCCTCGAGATTTAGGTGTGAGAGGAGCAGCTTTTGTTGCAGGAAGGGTTTTATGGGAAGGGCGCTGTTATAATCCTGGTCTGGCAAGATGATCCAGCTGCAGTCTGGCAGGTAATATTGTACCCAGAAACTTGGGGATGTGGCAGAGGGAAAGCCCAGCTTTAAAATGTGAACAGTTCAAGGGAAGGTCCTGGGTCATCCTGCCCTGTGCCTGCCAAATGTGAGCTTCCTGATGCCAGCAGGTACGGAGGGAAAGGACTGAGAGGTATTCACTGCTATTGCACTTTATCTGTGAAGAGGGTGCAGAGCATCCACCAGCCCCAGGAGCCAGCTGATGGCTGCTCTGAGACCAAGCGCTGAGATTTTCCTGATGGGAACTTTTCCAGCTTGTCACGTGGTGAAACTTCATCTTATCTGTTGGTTTTTGTTTGTTTTTTTTCCTCCCTCACGCTCTGGTTTCGGAGCTTTTATTCTAACAGAGCACCGGCTCTTCTGAATATTTGATCAATGAAAACTGGCCTTTTGCATGGGTGCACAGTGCAATATTTTATATTTGGTATTAGGTGCTGTAGTGAGCCCAGCAGTTCTGCAGAGACAGAGATTATGCAGCACAGTGATGAAGTGGAAAAGGTGATGGGAAGTTCGCACGAGAGGAAGGAAGAATAAAAAGAAGGAAACCGTGGCCAGACGTGTCTGGGTTTTACAGCTTCTCAACACGGCAGCTGCCTCGTAGTTCTGAGGTACAGAAGGACTGAGACACCAGATTGAACGAGACAAATTTGCCTTTAGGACAAACCTCCAATTTATTGACATTTGTATAAGCATGTGGTGATGTAGAGATAAAAAACCCCTGGAGAGCTCTGTGGCATTATTGTAACAGGCAAGCAGAAATTTTGGGATGCAGGCAGCAGCAGCTGGGACGGATGGGTATCCTTTGGTTATCCTTCTCCCTCCTTAGAAAGCAAGAAATGCCTTGCTTAGATAAAATAAGTGTTTAAATCACCGCAAATGTGTGCAATATTTATGGTACTAATTTATAGTGTCGGATTTATCTCCTGCCTGGCAAGGGAGGGGTTTTTTTCTGATGCCCTCAGTGGCTGCTGCTTCCCAGTTGATATCACTTGTTGTCAATTTTTATATCACTTGAAAGTGGAATTTGTCCCAGCACGTTTCAGTACAGTTAAAAATAACTTTGGTGGCTGTCCAGGTTTATTCCTGATGGAACAGAGGGTTTTCTCTCGGAGGACTGGTTAATTGGGACTCTGTCGAAAGGTATAAGTCTATTCCAAGATTTCAAATGAGTGTTGTGAAGGACTCAGTGAGGCAGAAGATGAAACAGGAGAAAACGCAATCCTAAACTTGGAAACTGCGTCCAGTTCCCAAACTGGGCTCTTCCGGGGAAGAGCTCGGGGAGATAAATAACCTTCCCTTAAGAAATGTGTTTTCCTTTGTGAATTGCGATCAAAACTCCTCCAGTTTGGTTTTATCGCCTTTGTGGGAAATTTGTGGTCCGGGTTTTCTTCGGACCTGCGTGCTGGACAAACACTGATGGGCACGGAGCAAGGCTGGGGTTGGAGGAGTCATCCGACCTGCAGTGCTTGTGCTGCAGTTCTCAGGCAGTTGTGAGTGAACTGCGGTGTTTCGTGTTTTTTGGTTTTTTTTTTAATACCTCTGGACAAATTAACATCTCAAACCTGGGTTATGTTCAGATCCTGTTCTTTGAGATAATATTCCTGAGGCCAGCAAGACAGCACAACCACAGAGGCAGCAGGTTAAACCACTTTACCTTGAACCCCAGGCATGAATTATTCAGACTCCCTCATTAGTATTCATCTGTATAACCTCACTTGTCACTCATCAAAGGTTACATTTTCCATTCTATGCCCAATTCTTCTCGTCCCTGTCTAGACCTCCCAAACCCTTGTATTTTTTAATAAGCACTGAATTACAGGGGCACAGCTCACGGTGCCTCTTCCCCTCTCCAACTTCTGCTGGAGCTTTTCGTTTTTATCCAGGCCTCCTAAATGCCAAGAAAAAGCAGCACAAGTTTTTATAGAAAAAGGGAAAAAAAACACAAAACAAAACCACAAAAACATGTAGAAAACAAGAACACAGAAGCAGCTTGCTGGAAAGTGCTTGTTTTTTCCAAGGTTACACTGTGCAGCAGGTTTGAAATCAGGCTGTGCAGACGGGAGTGCTTTGGTCCCGTCAGGTCTGGAGAGATGAGGAGCTGGGAGGCAGCAGTGAGGGACAGGTTGGTGGCGAGTGATTGAAGCAGGAGGTGATGTGGGAAGGGAGGGACAGATGGAGTGTGCAGGTGTTCAGCTGCCGAGGGCTTGGCGGGGAGCGGGGAAACTTGAGACTGTTTTGCTAAGAAGTTGCAAGGATTCAACCAGAGCAGCTTTTAGGAGGTCGGGTTTGTTCCTTTGGTATTTGGAAGCTGCGTTTCTATGTTGCCTTATCAGGTGTGTGAGAGCCCCTTCTTGCAAAGTCAGCTGATAAAAGGATGGGGTCAGTGGGTGCTTCCCAAGCTCCAGCCCGACTCTTCCTGGTGTTGGCAGGGATGGATTGTGCCTGTCTGCCTTCTTTGCTCTTGTTTTGGGTGCTGTATTTCTTTAAAAAACATGGAGGGAGTTCTGCCCAGCTGCTCCTCAGGGATTTACCAGGGTCCCGAAGATGACAGGGAGTGCAGAGGGATCCAGTGAGGAGCAGGGGGGCCCAGCAGGGAGCTGGAAGGAATCTGTGCAGGGAGGAGCAGCAGGTTGTTGTGGTGTCCCATATGCTTGATCTTACATGCCCACCCCAGGAACGTGGTATGGCCGTGGGAGCAGTGCCCTAAGCAGCTGAAAGGGGACTTGCAGCTGGCTTTCCTGGAAATCCTGATGGCCTTTGGACACACAGAAATTCCCCAGCCAGGGGGAACTGAGAAAATCGTGTTCAGGCTCCTGTCTGCCTTTGCTTCCCCTGCTACTTTTGAACCTATTCCAAGTGCATCCTGACAGGGAACTGGAGGGCTTAAAATTCCCAGGAAAAATTTGTCAGAAGAAGTGGTGGGCTGGAAGAGGGAGACATAACAATCATCAGAAAATCCTACAGAACAGTGCCACAGACCAGCAGGCATCATAAACTTCTGGTTCTCCCGGAACACATTTTCTCTGCTGGCACCAGGACACTTGTGCAGATGTTGTCCCAGTGGCCAGGCCTTGAGCACAGCTGGGAGTGTGTTGGGATGGAGGGAAGTGTTGTTAAGCCATGTTGGGCCACGCTCTGGCATGGTAGAGGCAGTCACAGGGGGTGGGAAGGTTTTGGCAGCTGCAGGCACGGGGGAAAACCCCCTTGTCTCATACAGCCAAAAGGGTAAAGTGAGAAAACTCGCATTTTCCATCCCCAAATTTCCTTCAGTACCACTCAGTTTCATTCTGAGTCCAGACTGAATGCAAGTAGTGCATCCAAGTTAATTACAAAATTAAAACATTTTAGGAAATAATGAATTTACACATGCTAAGTACAAATTGTTTAAAGGTCACTGGGTAAGGACTGTTTAAAAATCTATTAAAGATCTTGCATCTGCAAGACTGTGTGATCAAATTGTTTGCTCATTCGGCAGCAGCTTCTCCCAGTAATTCAGATTTATTCTTGGGGAAAAGGAGGTGGAAGGGGCCTTTTCAATTACTTGTTTTAACATTTCATTTCACCTTTAAGTTAATGTGGAAGCTGATGATCCAGCCTCGGTTGCTATTGCAGTGCTGACAGTGATGATCATGAATCCATAACGTCCCATGGAAAAATTCCATCTGCTCGGCTGCCGGGGCTGCTTGGTGTGATGTGCTGCTTCATTCAGCCTGTCTGGGTGTCTGTGTCCTGGTCTGAAGCACAGCAGGCCTAAGCAGGGGCTTCTTCTGCTTTCTGCTGCCAGATCTGCCCCTTCTCTGACCTGGGCTGCTCCCACAGCCGGAGCAATCCCGGTCTCTGCTGTGGGACTCCCATATCTGGTTGTATCCTCGGTCAGGGCTCATCCCTGTTCATTCAGACTGACAGCAGAGCTTGCACTGGTGGAAGGAAGAGCTGGCTGTGGATGGAGCAGGGACTTTGTCCTGTGTAACTTTAGGGCTGGCACCTCTGGAGCAGGGAGAGAGGAGAACGCAGTGCTTGGACGTGGGGTGGCTGAGTGGGTGGTTGCTGGGACTGACAGGCTGCCCGGGAAGCTGTGGAATCATCTTTCCTGGAAGGGTTCACAGCACACACAGATGTGGTGCCTGGGGACATGGCTTCGTGGTGGGCCTGGCAGTGCTGGTTTAATGGTTGGGCTTGATGATGGTAGAGGGCTTTTGGAACCTTGATGATTCTTTGCGGATGCTCTTAACGTGGATGCTCCTGTGTATTAGCACAGGACAGTTCCTCACAGCAGGAACTTGGGCAGAGTTTAATATCCTCATTGCAATGGTTGTTTGGCTGCAGTGCCCCAGGCCATTCCACTGTGGTTTTCCTCTCCCTCCACCACTGGGCATCAGCACAGCAGATGGAGGGGGGGGAGCAGGGACCAGCTGAAACCTGGGCATTGCTGTTCCCATCACCAGGAGTTCGAACCCACGACATCCAAGTGACTTCCAATTTTTCCTCAGAATCAGCTGCTATTATCCTTGCTTCTCTGGCTGAATGAACCAACACAATTTTATTAAATTAGCCATTTGTTATGTCTCTTGTACACCATGGAAAGCAATTTTGGAGACTAATGACTGCAAGGCCCCTCACAATAGCAGGGTGAGCTCTCCCTGCTGCAGACAGTCGTGCTGAGGATGCTGGCACCAGTGCTGGCACCAAGGGGGGAGGAGAGGACAGAGCACTGGTGACATACAGAGTCTGCCCTTTTCAAAACCACAGCAGCAGGAAGATGTCCCTTTAGTTGAGATCAGGTCCTGAAAGAAGTCATGTTATTTTTCCTCCGTCTCCCAGCCTGCTGTTGTTGCTCTGTGGAAAAGGGGCTGTGGCTGTTTCAGTAGAAGAATTCCTGACCCTGCCAGCCTCCCCAAACCTCATCTGCTGGGGAGGTAAACCAGCCAGGGTTCGATGACAACATTCCTCGTCTCCTCCTATTATGGTAGAAAGACACCCTTGAAGAGGACAAGAAAATACAGAGTAAAAAGAGAAAAATACGATTTTATGAAAACAATAGGTGGAGGGAAGGTTGGCAAACCATGTGGTGAAGTCAGGAAATGTCTTTCCTTGAGGAGGAGGGAGGGAAGTGCGTGCAGCTCTGGAGGAGGTGGCAGCAGATAGGCAGCATTTGTGCTCCTGGAGCCCATTTGTGCTGACCTGGAGCTTTGCTCAACCCCCCTTGGTTGCCCAGCTCTTCAGAGCAAGGCTGGATGGTGCAAGAGGCAGGTGTCTGCCAGCCCCTGCACTGCTCTCCTCCTCCTGGCACGCCATGAGCTGTCATCCTTCCTCTGCAGCACCCATGAATCAGCTTCTTTTATTCCCAGCAGTCTCCAGAGATGGTAGCTCTAAAAATGATGCCTTATCCTGGGTCCTGCCTCTGCAAGTAGGTGGAGTTACAGATGGCACCACTTGCAGAAGGTCACTGGGTTCCCCATCTGTAGAGGCACTGCAATATTTATGGGGCACCTCGCAGCATTTCTGTCAGGATCCTTTCCCCTAATAAATGCATTAGAGACTTTGAGCTTGGTGCACAAGAAAGATTATAAAGCCTGCCCAATAAATCTGCTTGTATTAATTCAATGGCTCTCTTGTGCAAAGCCTTTTTACTGCTGCCAGTACCCAATAAACACAAAGCAAAGTCGGAGCACAACGATATTTTGGAACAACTCGTGGCTGGTGCATAATTCTGAGGAGGCCTCACAGACAACATCAGCCAAATCACAGCAGATGTTCAGCCCTAACAAATGATGGGCTTTTTCCTCTGAGCTGAGGCAGAGGATGCCTAGCAGTGCTGCAGGTGGTCTGGTGAGCTGTTTCCAACAGAGGACAGTGTTGCACAGTCACACTGGCTGCTTCTCAGTTAGGATTCAGAATCCAAAGTCATAACATTATCCAGTTTAAAAATCCTGGCCCAATTCCTTAATGGGGCTGAGTTCCTGTGTCTTTTTAGAACCTTGCTGGGCAGTGTTTGGCCCCGAGCCTTCCTGGCAGTGGGAAACACTCTGTGCTGGGTTCCCTGGCAGCTCTGTCTGCTGCTGATTCTTTGCCCTTTTCGGTGGGTCCCATCAAATCTCACTGGCTCACAAGGGCCTGTGAGAAGTTCAGGTTGAATAACCAGTTCAGTTCCTTGAGGAGACCTGGTCTGAAGTCATCAGACCAATCAGGCTGGTGTGGATCACTGTCCACCCCTTCAGGCCATCTGGCTATTTTGCCTAACAAATTCTTTGCTGTTGAAAATACCTTCTTTTTCCCTTCTTCTGGGGCATTTTGACTGGCCCCTTTGGTAAAGTCTTTGGTGTGTTACAGGGTAGTGTTGTGCATCTTTGTCCAGGGTGGTGTGCAGTAAACATTCCGGGGGCTCTTCCAATTCCAGCACCCATTACAAGGCTATGTGTGATTGTGGAGGTTTGTATTTGTAAGGGAGGGGTCTTTTCCAGTTATTTCTTCCACAGAGTGCGCTGAGAAGTTCATAAATTAGCACCAGATTGCTAATTTAGGAGCTAAATTCTGTGTTGGTGACTCTGTGGTGTGAACAGCAGCCTGTGTTCCAAGTGCTGGGTTTCACAGCTCGTTGGAGCACGGGTGGATCCTGCTGTTGGAGGGTGCTCATCTCTCTCAGAAAGCGAGGTTGTTCTGAATATTAACCAGGAAACAGCTGTTTTTCCTTCTGGGAAGAGGTTCTTGCAGCATCAACTCACCCTTAACCTGGAGGGATGGAGACTTGTCTGTGCCATCAGTCAGTGCCAGATAGCCAGGGAGAAGCCAGAGACACCTGGCAGGGGGTCAGAAACTGCTTTCTTACCATGTTCCAGAGCAGAGGTTTTTTTGGCTGTAGTATCAGAAAAGTAGGGAAAATCTCTTGACAAATTGGGCAAATAGATGCTGCCAATAAACCCCATAAGCAACAAAGCCTTTATTGCACCGTGAAGCCGCATTTTATTGGTGAATTAATAGGAATAACCAAACTATTTTAGTGGCTGACTGGGAGCAGTATATTAGTAGCAGTATTAATAAGTGTGGAGTGACAGGAGACTTGTAAGAGTGGGAAAATGAGATACAGTATTTATCCCCAGTGCAAAATCTCTTTTATTATTAAAGACATTGGGTTAACTAGGGATAGATTTAATACTTCAACTCTGTTTTTATTGGATAATTAGTAGTGAGCAATCCCAACCCTGGGACAAGGACAGAAATCTGAAAATCAAGGAAGTCAAGAAAGGAGGAGAAAGAAAAAAGAAAATAGGTATCAGGTTTGGGGGTTTGCTTTATATCTTTTTACATAGTCAGCCACAACATAAAAGTTTGCTGGAGCAGGTGGAGGGACATATGGGGAGAAGAAAAATTTGGGTGCCCCTCCTCAGCCCAAATCCCTGCCTATCCCTGAGATAAATAGGAAGATTGGCTGGTTTTTCATTCTACATCTCACCCCTCACCAGCTCATGCAGCATCAGCTGTGTAATGGTAAAGGTCTGTCTTTATTTTTGCTTCCCAGATAAAAGCAGGCACCGAGAATAATAAATGTAAGATGGGGTTTTCATAGAATCACAATAAGATCTAAATGCTGGGAGTGGAAGTTTGGAAAGGCTCTGGAGATGTTAAGGGTCGAGGAAGGGTATGTGGGATGCCAGAATTTTGGGGTGGTTGAAAATGTAAACCGCCTTTCCCTGGGCTAATTGTGCAGAAAAAGAGGCTCGTGCTGCAGTTTTCTCTGCAAAAAATGGGGTGATTGTGCAGCAGAACTAACATTTACTGCCTATGGAATCTGCTTATTTCCCCCTATTTTTTATTATCAGCAAAACCTTAATTACAGCTCACCCACCACCTTCTGCCTACGTTTACAATGCAATAAATTTTCGGTGTCCCTGTGCAATCTGCATCTCAAACAGTGCTGGGCTGTGCAATGGGCGTTATCGATTCTTGGGAGAAATTATAAGGGCATTTGTTCCCAGGAAAATGGGAATGGAGAGGTGTACATGTGTGCAGACCAGGTATTAAAACATCCCCCCCCCTCCACCAGCACTCACTTGTCTGTGCTTTATTGAGCAACACAACTGCAGGTTAGAAACCCGGTACAATAATTTTAAAGTGATTGATGGGGAGTCAGGAGGAGCAGGGGCAGGAATTCGGACTGAATTTGATTCCTTACTTTCCAAAACCTGCTGATTTTGTTTATTTTCCCCCTCCCTGGGTTTGCAGGCCTGTTTAAAAGTGGAATGCAGGAAAAGATGGTCGCTTAATGATTTAAAAAGTAAGTGAGAAATCACTTTGTAGTGTTTAACTAATTTTTTCTGTGTGAGTATCAGGAGCAGATGTGGCTGTGAACAGTAATTAAAGGTGGAATCAATGGGCTCTTAGCTGTCAGGAAGGAAAACATAGCTAGAAATGGAGTGAGTGAATTATTTGAAAAATACCGCCTGTCAGATCACTGCTAGCTTGAAAATATCTACAACACAATTCATTCAAAGAGCCTGAAAGGGAAAATGTGCTGCTTCTTTAAGGTCTGTGTTAATTTGTCACTGATTTTCAACGACTTAATGAATGCAACAGTGCTGCAGCATCTGGCTGACCTCAGCTGAGGCTCTAGAGCACTCTGAGGTGGTTTCCCAAATACTTTCAATTAATAAACTCGATGGCCACGTTCTCATCTGCTGTAAACTGCCGTGAGGTCAGCACAGCCCCCGTGAGTGACGTGCGGTCACAACTGTCACGGGTTAGAGGATGCTCAGCCCTGAGGAGTAACCCAGCAGGGGCAGGGCTGCTTGGGGGACATCCCTGTTCCTGTGCAGGGCTGAGAGAGCCACAGTGCCACAAACGGGAGCAAAGCTGAGCTGTTGAGGTGAGGAGTGAGATGCAAAGCCCGCGACTCGCTGGGCTCGGCGCGGTGATGAAGAGATCAGGAGGGTGATGGGAGTCGTTCCATCACTGAGCACTGAGGGCAGTGCCACAGCTGTCTCCCTGCTCCTCCAAAAAATGAGCAGGACCCTGCACACAGGTGGTGGGGGAGGTGTGAAGCTGCTCTGGTGGGTGCCTGTGTGCCAGGGATGGCACCACAACTCTCCAGGGCTCGTCCCAAGGAAGGAGAATGTCCCCCATCTTTTGTAGTGCCAGCTATTGAGTGTTGATAATGGTGATGTATCTCCAGAGTTAGGCAGAAGGAATATTAAAAGGTTGTAACTGGTGGAGAACAAACCTGATTTTAAACATGCTGCATCTTATTCCCCTCCCTAAAGAGGAGAGGAAAAGAACTTCCTTAATTCTGTCTCTGCTGTGTTTGTGGCATGTTATCACCTGTCCCAGAGCAGCATCCTGCATTGTCATCATAGACTGGTTTGGGTGGGAAGGGACTTAAAGCCCATCCAGTTCCACTCCTGCCATGGGCAGGGACACCTTCCACCAGCCCAGGTTGCTCCAACCTGGCCTTGGGCACTCCCAGGGCTGGGGCAGCCACAGCTTCTCTGGGCACCCTGTGCCAGGGCCTGCCCACCCTCCCAGGGAAAAGTGAAAGGAAAATGAATAAAAAAATAATAGTTATCATGTAAGACAGCTTTGTATTTATTTCTGCCCCATTCATGCAGCATCTTCTGCTTCAATTCTGAACCCCAGTGATATTGTGAGGGTTACATTTAAGGATTTTTTCGAGGATTAAGTTGAAGAATTTTTCAGAATTCCCAGGTATTGCTGATATAACAAAGGCTGGGTATTTGGTTTTGTGTTTGGGGTGGTTTTTTTGTTGTTGCTGATAATTTAAGCTGTGATTCTTGGCTGTGGCACTAGATGGTGTTTAACCAAGCAGGAGAGGGGAGATAAACTGGAATTCCAAACAGAAAGTCAGTGGGGTTAAATAAAAAAGAATTATGGTTCAAGTGTTACCCAGGTGAGTGAGCTATGCATTCTTGGCTCCAAAATTTGTTTGAAAAATTCAAGTTTCAGTACTCCCTTTGCTTTAAAAATCAATAGCACTGGCGCAAAACCTGTACTTAAAAAACAAAAGGAAAAAAGAGAGTTTAGATTCTAGCTCAGCCCCATCTTCGGTCCTTATATAAACAATAATAATAAAGGAATAAATCTAACAACAAACCTTACGGAATCTGAGAAAATGAAAAATATCATGCCCTTATTCCCCTGAGGAATTTCAATTTATACTGACTCTCAAACAGGAGGAAGATGTTTCTCAGAATGAATTATGCTGTCCTTGTCCAAGAGGTTCCCCTCAGCATGCATGGTATATATGGGAGCATAAAGCCTGCCATAAAGCAGGGCCAGGTGCAGTGCAAGTACAGGCTCTTCCCTTCCAGGGGACACAGGAGTGGGATGCTGTGGGAGGCAACCAGGGGAGCAGACTTGGAGAACCCCCAAGCCAACAGGAAAGCCTCACCCATCACCCATCAACCCTCATGGGAACAGTCCCTGAAGTGGTTCAGGAAAAGCGAGTGGAGTTAGTTTAATGCAGCACACTTTGTGTCCTCACTGGGAGTATGACCTACAGATAACTTCTACAGGGTTTTATCTAGGAAAACCACTGACAAAGATCACACATGAAGTGTTTCATGTGGCAAGCTGAGGTTTTTCCCCCCAGCTGTTTAACACCTTGTGCTCCAGTGCAAGCCCCAGAAAACTCCACGTTTGGTCAATCTCAAATGAAGTTCCAAAGCTCTGACGAAAACCCCAAACGTACACAATATTAATAAAAAGTTAGGAACAAATGAAGGGATCCTCCTGCAGCTGGATCTTAGTCCTAAAATACATTTGTAGTGATAGAATTTGCAGCTCTTTTCATTTGGGTTTAGTATTACCGATTTTTTAGAACCCAGCAAACGTTTTTGCCTTTTGTGGGTTTTTCCAATAGCCCAGCTCTTCCTGTGCTGATGCAAACCACATCCCAGCTTCAAAAGATCCTTTGTTTAATCAACTGATTCCTTTTCTCTTTTTTTTTTTTTAATTTCATTATTGGTTTACACATTTATGTGTGTTGTTTTGCATTACTTTTATCAAGCCAGCGTTTCTTCCCCTACAGCTAGGACACTGGAGTGATGTATGAAATTTATAATGCTCTTTGATTAATATTAAATGTGGAGAACAAATACATTTGGAAGGTCTTTATCTTCTGATAGACTCAGTTGTTTGAGGTGCTGAGGCTGAGGCTTGTGACAACTCCCTGGGGACACGTGGGGTGTCTTCCTTGTTTTCCAGGGCTCATTATGATTAGTGAGTGTTCTCAAGTTTTCTCAGTATTCCTTTTCTTTTGTTGTATCTCTAATATTTAAGGCATTTCTTGGATCTTTAATATCTTATATTAATTTTGTAGTTTCTGCTTTCAGTTTACTTTTAAAAGAAAAGAGTTTATGATTTTTGAGGCTCCATCCACCTTTGCTCTGTCCGTCCTGATACAGCAGAAAAAAGGCTCCTTGAGCCTTTGCAAGCCAAGATTTGCTTTATGTGCAGTATTGTATTTTGCCCCAAATAGTAAACAGATATCTATAAAAGCTCTGCTTTATTGCATTTTAAATTCATTTCATATTCCATTTTAAATTAATTTCACGTTCCATGTTAAATTGATTTCATGTTTTTGGGCAATGACAAATGTTAGGAGGTTGAAGGTATTTTTATGAATGAAAGATATACTAAGTTTGTATGAAAAGAAATGCAGTACTTGATCAAGGTTCCAAAATCTGTTACTTTCTGGCCAGAAATCTTTTTTCTGCTTCCAGATTGCTCTGAAGGCAGTCAGTGGCATTACCACCAGTCATTACATATTTCTGTTTTGTCTCTTCTGCCTTTCACAGACTTTCTTGGCATTCTGTGTCCAACTGTTTGCTCAGTGAGATAAGAAAAGTGCTGTAGCTGTGAGTAAATATTCCAGGCTTTCAGGAAACCCTGAGGACTTGTTGAAGAATGAAGAATCCCACAGTGTGGGATTTGGGAATACAGCCCATTTGTGTCAGCTTTGACCGGGGGCAGAGGTTATCCGAGAGGAAAGAGAGGACACTCAGCAGCAATAAGGACTGATGCTTTCACTGTGTTGGCCTTGGAGGAGCTGCTGTTGGCTGTGAGGAATCAGCAGTGTCTGTCTGAGGCGGGACTGACCTTGGACAGGTTTGTGTGACATTTGGTGCACGCCCTTGTCCAAGGCAGGGGGGTAGGTCTGTGTGTCACTGCCTTACGCTTTCATTAAACTGTGTTAGCAATTAAAACCAATCAAAACTAAAGATTGAGGTAAAACCTGGATGTGTTGGAGGGACTGGGGGAGAGAAGACCTCTCTGTGCCAAAGGGAAGAGCTGAAGGCAGGCTGAAGTTTGGGGATGCTCCCACCTGTCCTTTGGTCTCATACCATGGTGCTGGACACCAAATTGGTGGAGCTTTCAGTAAGATGAGAGGTATTACCTGTTACAGCAAATCTTCTCTTGTTGTTGCTCACCTTTGCAAGCTATTTGTGAAGAAAAGAGCTTTCTCTTTGCCTATAATAGAGTTACACAGCCAAACCATTGCTTAGCTCCTTCCCCTTGCTGTAGCCTCCTGCAGTTGTCTCTGTGAAGTCTTCACACTGGATGGCCTCTCCAGAGGCTTAAAATGAATCACAGAACAAAATGGAACCTGCCCTTATGCCGTAGGTAGATTTTAGGACTAGAGCTTCTCTTACCAGACACCACAAAGCGACTCCGGCCGACGTTCGCTCGCAGAAATGAAGAGCTGTTGTTTCTCCGGGGCTCGATGGCACCACCAGCCTTGTACATACATTTCCCCCAAGCATGACCTTGCTTAAGAATAAAGCCATTTCGGAGCTGTGTTTTGAGCCTGGTCTGGCAGAAGCCTGCTTGCTTGGTGGCAGCTGAGCGGGGAGGGAAGGGGTGCTGTGCCGGGGCCGGCGTTGACGGTAATCGGGTCGGGCAGATGTTTCCGACAGCTGTGGCTAATGGGTTGCCATGCTGGGCAGGGACCAGACCTGCAAACTCCTCCTGCTCCCCAGCAAACGCTCAGGCCTGCATGCATGGAAAAATAAAACTTGTTTCTCGTTCAGCTTTATTGTTCAATTCGGCCCTCGCTGCTAAATCAACAATTTGTTGGTGCTTTACACTTGGGAGTTGGGCTTTTCTGCTTGAAGTTGGTTCTATTTCTTTGGGCCTTTTTTTTTTTTTCCTTCTATTTTGTTTGTTTGAAATGGCTGTTTAAATTATTGATAAGATCTTAAAACTGAGCTAATTCACTTCAATTTCTCCAATAGACAAAACTATTTATAATTAACGGAGAAGCAGAGGTCACTTCGGTGTATAATAGCTGCCAAGCCAAATGAATAACAATTAGGCAGTTTTTTATGCTAAGCTAAAAATTATGCAAGGACTACCTTCTGAATAGCCTTGAAATGATTAGCAAGAAGTTCAGGTGGCATGCTCTGGGGAAGGAGGGGGAAAAATCCAGGGGAGGGTCTCAAAAACTGTGCACTTATTTATCTGATCAGACTGGCTATGTTGGCACAGGAAACAAATGATCTTTTAAAATAAACCTTATCTTTAAATCACAGTGACAGCAGAAGCTATTGTAAGAACATGACCATACATAATTGAAAAGGACAGAAGGTGAGGGTTTTGCATAAGAAGAATAGGGCTGGAGTGGTGGCTTGCTTCATCTGTCAGTGTTTGCTGGGCAGCTCCGAGGGCTGCTGGTGTGCTGGACGCCACTGTGATCAGTCTCAGAACCTTTTGTTTTCCCTGAGCATTAAGACAGGCAGGAGATGTCTCTAAAACGTCCCCACCACCTTGCTGTAGGTTCCTCTGGGGCTTGCACGTTCTTTGAGGAAGCCAGAAGTGAAGGAATGGCCTTGCTCACACACTGGCTGGGCAATGTGCTTTTATTTGCACAGCATATTTTATTAGTGTGAAAGAAGGAATGGTTGAAAGGAGAAAAAAAAAAATTAATGCAGGCTACAATCCAGAGTTATTGCACCAAAGCTGGAAGGAGCGTAAAAAGTAGCAACAATTGCATAATGGAACGATAAAAAAGCTTCTTTCCTTTCTGTGCAGGACATAATACCAGCTCACAACACAGTATAATTAGATTGCCACATCACCCCTTGTAAAACCAGAGAGAAAAGAAATGTAGGGGTGCATTAAAACTCCTTTCATTTTCTAATGCCTTTAGAGAGCTATTGGACATAGAGGACTCGCTCTGGCAAAAAGCTCTAGTGAGCTATTAGGTTTTTAACTATTTTATAGGGGTTTTTTTATTGTTGCCAGGCCTAGTTTTTCAGTACAATGACTTTGTCCTCTCTCCCCTTTCCAGCCTGTCGCACATTTATCAATCTTACAGATAACATTCACTATAAAGATAAGTCCAGGCTCTTATGAAGCACTGTGTCCTGCTGACATACCCTTCCCTCCCCCTGCCTGTTTTAGTGAGTCTCACATGACTTCTTTTATCTGATGATCTTCTGATACAAATTTCTTGTGTCAGCTCCAGATCCCACAGACAACAGGAACAAAACCCTGTCATGCAAGAGGTGGACACCATCACCTCTGGGCCAGGTTTAAGTGGAACACAGCAGAGGAGAGCAGAGACTTTTTGGGTCAGAAGATGACCTTTCCTAAACAGTTTGCCATGAGCAAAGCCCACATTCCTTTTCCTTATTAATTAATATAAATGGTTTTTTCTCCATAAAGACTGTAAGGCTAAAATTGAAAGTGTTCACAATTGAAGGACTGAATGTTGAGAAACAATTTAATTCTCTCAGTGAAGCTGAGGAAATTTACTTCTAGAAAAAAAAACAGCCCTTGCCAAGGACAAATGGATGCAAAAAATCACTACGTTGCCATGGGTTGATTAGAATAGGGCCTTTTCAAAGAAAAACAATATTACTAGTGCACCTGCCAAATTTTGTCCTGGCTCAAATTTTTTAAAATCTGTGGAAATGTCAGAGCTGCTCTGAGCGTGCACAGCTGACAGTGATAAGTGGTGGGCATCTCTAACCAGGAGTTTTAAAATGCTGCACGGGGAGTGCAGTTGAATGAAAACTTGCAAACTGATACAAGCAAGAAAAATGTTCCTGCTCAATGCAGTGGAAAAAAAGAAAGTTGCGACTTCCTTGTGTTTATGGGTTTTATGGCAGTGGGAGAAGGAGGCTTAGCTGGGAGTTGAGGATTGATCAGGAGTGTCACATCCATGAGCCCTCCAAGGCTTCCCAGGCAGCTGGGGAGTGCAGTGCCAGGAGTACCCTGAGCAGCAGATAGGATGCTGACCTGGTAAGAGGACGTCTCTTGTGTCCTAGTTCAGCCCTCTCCTGTTTAATCAGCTGTGACTGGTCTCCAGAGCAGCGTTCTTGGATCCATGGTAAACTAATTCATGTTGCTGTGGAGAGAACAGGACAAGCCTGTCTGGTTTCTTCCCCATCCATCCATCCTGAACACTGGCCCTCGGGAGCAGAGATGAGATTTGCTTCCAGCCCACTGCGGTGACTTCTGGGGGTAAGGCTGGGTTGCCACCTCCACCAGCTCCCCAGAGATGCTTCTGTGACTTTTCCTTGGTCTTAACTGCAGAGTTCACAACACTGCTGTGGCACTAATGGGGACCTCAGCTGAGCATTCCAATTTGGGTCTGTGTTTTGAATTGGAGATCAAGAAAACCTGCTCTTCACCCTCCACGCTGGATTTCTTACATGAGCTGCAGGACTCTGAGCAGGTTGAGTGTGCTGAGCTGACAGAGCAAGGCTGGACCACACAGTTCCAGAGACAAGACATTTCCAGCTGGCCTAGGCTGACATGATTTGTATTTTAAATTAAACTCAGTACCACTAATAACTGATGAGACAGCGTGAGGCACCTCTATGAGGCTTAAGCTTATGCAAAGTACTACACGTGTATGAGTGTACCTGCATGTGAGACATGCTTTTTATATATTGATATTTGTAATATATCTCTCAATCCCTTTTACTGTCATTGAAGTTTATTTTGCCCAGTGTTGACTCTCCCTGCCTGCAGTGCAGCAGCTGAACAGTGTATTTGTAAACACACAGAAGACAATAATAACAAAGATGATTAACAAGAAGTCATGTTAAGCCTGTTCAATATTTATTTATGGCAGGAACAAACCTCGTGGGTAGCAAGCAAGTTTCACACGCCATTATCATAAGCAAATATTTACAGGGCAAGTACAAACCCACGTGGAAAATTGTATTCCAACGTGAGAATCTATCCTGCAAGTGTGTCCTGCTCTGCACAGAGCAGAGTGGATGTGCAGAGGGGCAAGAGGATGAGTTTTGTGCACAAAAACCCTTGTTATGAGCGGCCTGGTTTGGGTGAGGGGATGCTCTGACAGGCCATGTGGCTGCCTGGGAACAGAGCCAGTGTTCCTGCAACAGCACTTGACACAAGAGCAAACACCAGACACGATCCAATGGAACTCTAAAGTGAAATGTCTCTTAATTGTTCAGTGGTCACAACCTCTCTCCATCAACCCCCCGCCTGACGAGTCTCCCTTCAGCCCTGCTTGGCCTTGTCTTGCCAAGCTAAAAATCTGAGCTTTCAAGCATGAGTGACAAAACTGGCAGTGTTGTCTGGATTTGGGTGAAAGGACACGCTTCTGCTGCGTACAGCAGCTCCTAAAAAGAGGAGCTTGCCCAGGTTTGGGTCAGTTTTCCTCCGTGATGACGTTTCAGCAGAAGAGGAAATGGTTTCGGGAAAGCAGCTTTGAGAACAGGCACCAACATGTTAATTATGACAGTCTTTCCGCTCTAAATCACAGAAGTTTACCCAGAACATAAAGCCTAGTGCTGCTGGGTGATCAGCTTCCAGAAACAACCAAAGATGACTTTTTTATTTATGTTTGATGTTTCTTGCTAATTTAAATGTCACTGCTCATATCTATGTCTCTGTTACCTCAAGGGTAGGCTACTCAAGTGTGAACTATAATAGTGCTGCATCTCAAACACACTTGAGAAGGTACTTCAATGTGGAATGCCTCTGTTTACATTAAAATGATGTATTATTATTTATTATTTATACTGCAGTAATATCCAGCAGCTCCAGACATCTATTAGGAAGCCTTTATGGTCAGTGCAAAACAGACCATGAACTAATGTCCCTACTCCTGCTAACTTTCATTTGTAAGCAAATCCAGCCATGAATATATCAGCATATTTTCACAAAGAACAGATACATCTGTGTTGCAGCACTGAGTTATTAGTTTTAGTCATACAGCTGCCGATGGAATGAGATTTTACTACACAACAGGCTTCATCTTCCTTCTTCCACGCCAGAATAATCTCAGGCAGTCAGGCTTGGGGCTACTCAAGTCCATGAGACAAAGAAGTTGAAAGAACATTTATTTTTTGGCTTTTAAACTGGCCTTATTTGGTGCAAATAACAACAATTTGATAATAGATAAGCCACCTTGCCGGTGTCCTGTGAGACTTTGGGGACATTACCGATGGAGGAGTATTACTTGGGTATTATCTCTCTCTCCCTCTTTGTCTCCTGGAGCAGAAAGGTTAGAAGCCCACACCACATGGAAACCTTTTAGATCTATTTACCCAGGGCTGTTTTCTTCCTGCTCCAGATGTGTACAGGCTGATTGGCTTTGACAGGGCAGCTCTGCCTCGTCTGATGAGGAGGGCCCTGTGCTAATAAGCTAATATTCTCAGTTGCACTCATAAATGATGCAGTGATCCTAACAGGCATTTCAGCTGCTGCCAGAAGTCCCTGACCCACAGGTTTAAGTGCACTCATAAATGCTGCAGGGACAGGGAGGGTTTGCTCTCACGTCAGGGAGCAGGTGTGGTTCTTAACGTGTTGTTGCCCTTTTCCCTCCTTCCACACAGCCTCTGCTGGACGAGCTGTGCTTGTCTGCTGTGCTGTGGCACGGAGGAGAAAAGCAGTGGTGCTGCATGTGGAGTGATGTTAGATCTGGTTTGCCTTGAACAATATGATGTTATACTGCAATACTTCTTGCATCTGGTGGGTGGAAGGCAGCATCTCTAATACCAGTGCTCGTATGTGAGAGGATGTGACACCCCAATTCAGGCAGTGGTGGGGGGGATATGGACTGGGCTGGGGGCTTGGACACTTGAGGCTGGGGCCCAAGACTGACTCGTGTTTTCTGAGACCCATATGCAGCTCTAAAATGTGTCATGGAAGGTTTGTTGGACAGGCTTCTTTTAAAAGGAGAAATCCAAATTGCCATCCCTCCTGGTTCAGCTTGCCAAATGTGTGGGTGCAGGGTCAGGCTGGTTGCTGGAATGGCCAGGGGTCCTTGTGTTTTATAAGTTAAGACTTCCCAGAAACCTTATATTTTACAAACTTGTCAGCATCTCAAGCAAGTTGTGTTGCTGCTGCCTGAGCTGGGCTCTTGCTCTCCCTTTGTATGGTGTGATATTGTTGTTTGGCTTTCTGATGAGAAGAAAGAGAGTTATTTAAAACCAAGATCTGAACTGGCCTTGCTTAACGTGCATCTGTTCAGTTTGCAGAGGTGTGTCTTTTCCTGAAATTCCATTTGTTTTCTTTCCTTGACACAAAGACCTTTCCTTGATAGCCTTGGCGAAAGCAAAGCTCTGCTGAAGCTGCCCCAAGTCAAGGCTGGTGTCTCCAGCTTCCCAAAAAGCTGTGCAGAAGCTGGAGAGCAAGAGACTCTTTTCATCCTGTAGTTGACCTGGAAATATGGGGAGAATGGTGTGTCAAGGATTCACACCCACACCATCACAGTCACACAAACATAAGCAAAAAATCTGCCTTTCCTCACTTTTTGCTGCCAGAATTATCATCTCTCCATGAAACCTTCTCTTTCTACCTCAAAAAAAAAAAAAAATCCCCACCTGCTAACCTGGAGCCTTCTGGTTTGTGTGTTTTTCTGTTGACAAAAAGCTGTATTTTTCAGCTGAATTGTTGGCTCTCTGCACATCCAGGAGCAGATCAAGGCATGGTTTGTTCCTCTGTTCCCTTTCTGCTGCTTGAGCAAATGCTTGTGTTTAAAAGCCTTTGCCTGAGCTGAACCCAGGACACTCACCCTCAGTATGTAAGAGGAGCTGTCAGCAGGGCTGTGTTCCTTGTGTCTAATTCAGTAAGGCTCATACATGTTCTGAAGTGCTGAACTGAGTGCAAGATGTCTCTGTGTGCCTGTGGGCATGGACCTGGCTGTTCATCTTCTGTTCTCTTGGTGCTCATCAGTAGCTTGGACACCACTCTGGTGTGTGACCAAAGTTCCTGTCACACTGTGCTCATCAGAGTTGGGTTTGGGGCGGGGGCTCTGAGTCCCTGTTTTGTGCTTGGCATTGTGAGCAGGGCAGAGGGATGAGCTGCTGGAAGCTGGAGCCAGCAGTGGCTGGTGGGGATGGACCTGAGAGGTTTCTCCACGCACGGTGGTGGCTTCAGTTAGAACATCTCAAGTTGGAAGGGACCTGTAAGGATCATCAAGTCCAACCTCAAACACCACCTGCTCTACCAAGAGGAAGAGGTTCATCCCTCCTTCATCCATCACTGGATGGAAACCAGTGAAGCCTAAAGGAGATGCAGCACTTTAATTAAATGAATAACACAGATGAATTATTTTCGTTCTCTTCGGTCCAAAACTTCTAAGGATATTCAGCTTATGCAGAGCAAAGTCAGCTATTTGAGACAAGCACTAGAGTAATCATGAGTCACCATCCAATATCCCTCTGGTGCTGCTGAACCACCACTCCTTGAATGCTGTGTCGTGTCCAAATTATCCCACAGTCTCACTGTTCCTCCACACCATCCCATAAAGGAGCTGGGCAGGGAAGAAGTAGGGAGAAGGGTGACAAAACACTTCTGGGAGGACAGAAGACAAGGCTACGAGTAGCAAGTAAATCCATGATAATTTGCAAATTAATCAATGAGAGTGACACTAAAAAGCCTTTAAAATCTCTCTTTTCCCCGTCCCCCTCCTGCTCTCTCCAAATTTTCGTGTAACTAACTGCATTTTGAATTAGATAAAAAAGATTGTTTGTTTGTTTGGGTTTTTAGGCTGGTGAGTCTTTCAAAAGCACACAAGTGTGTTGCTAAGGCTTTTAACTCCTGCTGACTTTAATGAGACTCAAGCATCTAATCAGTTTATGTGTGGGGGTTATTCAAAAATATCTATTTGCATCACTAAGCACCTTAATGTCAGTGGAAGAGATTTGGCCCATAAGATGGTAAATATTCATTTGCACAGTCTGTGTTGATAACTGGTGGTTTTATTGGCATGGGGGGGGGGAAATAAGTCTTCATAGTTATTTCTTAAAAACCTCTTGGCAATGGGAGTAAGGCTGTTAATAATGATTGTCGTAGTGATGTCCTGATGGGGAGATACCTTTGTGGATACTATCAGAGGAACATCTAGAGGTAACACATAGTGGGACCTAATTATTCCTTGATTTAATAGCTCACAGATTTCTTATCCAACAGTCCTTGAACCCACAGGAACAAATGTTTTCCTCCATCTGCATTTGTAGATTTCTGGGAGAAAATAACCTTTAACTAAGAGACAGGAAGAACCTCATTAAAATTAAAAGGAACAATAAGCAGAAAGGCAAAACAATGAGTGAGTAACTCATGAGAGGAGCTTGGAGCACCTCTGTGCCAGAGGTGGAAGAACTGCCACTGGCCACCCTGCCCTGAACGAACAACAACTGCAGACAAAGCATGTGGATGTGCTGCTTTTTCTGTGGAGGCTTGAGAAGCTTGGAAAGGAAGGAAAAGTGAGATTGATTATGGGCTTAGAGACTTGCAGCATGGATTGGTACTGTAAGGCAAAAACCTCATCAGCCAGAAATGCCTAATGAGGAGAAAGATTCTGGCCTGGTGTTTGCTCACAGGGTGATTATGAAGCACTGAAACAGTATGGCTTTATAAAAACCCAGTGTACTGTAAGATTAAACAGCTCAAGTGTTTCCTGCATTTATCCAGAGGCATTAATGTCTGGATACAGCACCGAGCCCTTGTAGTCAAAATAGAGGGATTCAGGCTGCAAAAAAACGTAAAGCAAAGAGTAGAGAGTTTGATTTGGTGTGTGAGGAAGTATCATAAAGGATGGGACTCAAAGACCCAAATCCATTTGGCTTATTTGGCCCAGCAACATGAAAACTTTGAAGGCTGCTCTGTGTAGATAGAGAGTGAGGGAAGGACTTCCTACCCCAAAAGATGACACTGTAGTGGCACCAAATGGGAATAAATGAGCTGTAAATGAACAGGAGCTGCAATGGTGCTGGGCAGCCCTTGCAAGAACTGGCAGAGCAAAAGAGAAAAGTCGTTTAAGACGATGTTTGTCCCAGGTGATGCAGTTTTGGCCTCTCAGGGGACAGAGTGACCCAGGAGAGTCCTTCCAGCCTCATGTTTCTGACTTTTTTTTCCCCTCTTACTCTTGATCAAGTACAACGTACCCTCACTTATTATTTGGATGACTTTGCCCCTGTTTGCAAAGTAATTTAATTTGGATAACTGTTCAATAACCACAAAAACATTCATGAATCCTGATTGTTTGGTAGATTTCAGTGCCGTAATCAGTCAAATAAATTGTGTTACACCTTGGTGACTAGACAGTAAAGCACCAGTTCCTTGCTCCACATAAAGTGACAGAGATTTTAATTGCATGCTTGAAAGGTCTGGGGTTGTTTCTGAATGAATGAATGAATCTATTAGTGCCATTGTCTTTGAGTATAAATGCTCTCCCATAATGACAAGGCAAAGCTATTACTTTCCCTTGCATGGAGCTCTCCCACTCCTGTGTTGTTCAAATTGTTTTCAATCAGCGGCCAACACCGCATCGAAGTGGTGATCTCAAAAAGCAAAGGGGAAAACTAATGTAAAGTACCAGTGACCCTTTCAAAACTTAAATGATTTTCAGTGTATTGGAGGCAGAAACCTTCACCTTACCCACACCTCGTTCCCTGGCTGCAGAGGGAGCAACTTGCATGGCTTTAATGTGAAGCCTTATTTATGCTGGTGGGTTTATTGTACTCGTGGGATTGGTCAGCTTAAGGGATTGAAGCCACATTCTCTCCTCAGAAATGAGGAATATGTATTATCTGGCTCTATCTAGTAGGATATCTTTGCAAAAGGCAATCCCTAATGCCCAAAATACTAGTGGAGAAAGCCACTGGGAAGAGCATTGTATCAAAGGCAGCATTGTGTGCTGTATTGCTGACAAAATGTTATGTTGCCTGCTGGCTGCGTGGTTCTGGATCTTGCCTTAGCATCCAAAGTCTTTTAAGACATTTCTCTGCTGGTACAAAACCCTGTGATATGTGGAAATCCTGGCTGTAGGATTTTCTGTGTGTGCTGGATAGCTTGGACAAAATAGCTGGAATAAGCAAGAGTTTATCTTTGCTGGTAAAAAAAAGGTACATTTTTCACTTTACAAATGAATGATTAATTAAAAATAATATGTATGAATGGTGCCAACACAAAAATCGCCCTGAAGGCTGGATGCATTAATTGCAGTGCCTTGACTAACACAAGTTTATTTGTGGTAAAACTGAAGTGCTCTTGCTGGAGTCTGTCTCTGAGTATTTTTAGGCTAAAAAGACACATTCTTTTTGTTCAGTCATGACAAGCTCCTGCTGTAGCCACAGTTAATGTCAAACAAAGAGTGCTTTGGGCACAGTTATTATTTATATCAGTTCTGCAAACAGTCTCTTGCTGGGTACTGGATCTTCAGTGGGGATTTTATTGATGCAGAGTATCGTGCTCACGTGTTATGCTTGACTGGAACAGTTTTATAGCCAGGGGTTCAGCATGCCAGTGTGAGCGAGGGGGCTGCAGATGGGGTGAAGTTGTCCCCAAGTCAGGGGTTTACAGGGAGGGTTGGGTATTAACCAGAAAAATGGGTAAAATGACTTCATCGAAGTTCAGTGTCCCCTGCCCTGCACTGGGGCTGGATTCCTGCTGCTCAGTCCAAGGTTTTCCTCCTCTTTGTGCCAGACTCCATAAAACACATTAAGATGTCTCTCTGTGTTAACACAAAACTCAGCAAGTGGCTATCAGAGAGCAAAGGTAGAGTGGAGAAGAACGGTGAGAAGAAGCTATATAAGGACAGATCATTATTTGCATGGAAAATCCTACAGCTGAGAATAATGGATGGGGAAAGAGGGGAGGGAGAGATTCCCATCTAATAATGTTCTGTCTGGGTCAAAGGGACAGACAAAAATTTGGAATTATCTGAGTACTCGTCTGCATATTTAGGAGCCTTAAATATGTAGATCCTGCTCCCATTACTGCAGATTTGTGGGTTTTCTGCTCTCCTTTCTGCCTTGGTACATGTATAGCCTGAGCCATAGCAAGCCTCAAGTTACATCTTTCATTCTTAACTGTACAAAACCAACAGGACTAAATGACTGAAATACAGCATTATAGAACAAAAGCTTCCTCCTCCCTCATTTTCCTCCTCCATGACACAAGCCAATGGCACAGAATTATGATTTAGAAGGATATCATCTAGGAAAGAAATCCTGAGCATCCCTTCTGTCCTCTGTGACCCAGGGAGGTGATCTCTCCGTGGCACAGAATCGGTGCACCCGGGCGTGGAGTCACATCCCAAATGTGTGATGATGTCTTCTCTAATAAGATAAATTAATTCCTGCAAAAGAAAGCACCTTGCTGTTTGTCAGGGGTGTCAATAAATTCCCACCTGTGCTTCCTTGTGTGAGCAGAAAGCAGACAACAGGAGAGCTAACAAATGATTCCTCTCCTCCAGTGCCTCAAACATCACTATAATGATGGGAAAACAATGGCAACTTCTATAACCATCATGAAACGAAGAATTTACTGTCATGTTTCTCGTGGGACCTAATTTAAAGCAGTGCTCTCAGAGAAACTCAGGTCAAGAGTAAAGAAGAAAAAGTTGAGGAGATCTAGTCTGACAGCTGGAATATCACAGAGCATGCCAGGTTAAACTCGGAGGGCTTTATGGAGAAGGACTTGTTAGGGGGAACGTGCCTGAATCCCAACTCACTGGAAATAAATAGCAAAGCTTTGCTGTTTCTTTGTGTGTAACTCCCTTACAAGTGCAGGCTGGAAGTGCAGACAGTTTTGCCAGAAAGGCTTTCACGATGTGCCCTTTTTGCAGCAGTGCTGGGACATGAGTCTTACCCTTCCTGGGGGAGAAAGTCCAGGGTTTTGTGCTTGGGTCAGTGGGTATATGGGGGCACCTCTCTGAAGAAAACTAAATCTGAAGGCAGAGTATCTCCCCATCTGCTGGTGTCCATCTCTCACAAGGGTTTCTCACCTCCTGTAAGAATTAAGACACAATCTTTCTGAGCGGTGAGGTCTTGGTTACCCAGCAGTGTTCATTTAATCCATCCTCTGGGCTTGGACTTCAAAGTTTAAGCACGTGCCTAAATAAGGCAAAAAAAAAATGACATCTTTGCTTTAGGTTTCTGTGTAACATTCCTCCCAGACTCTCTCCAGGACTAAATTTGGCACAAGCATTTGTCAGGAGCACAACAGCTGATTTTCTTTTCCTAACTTCTCAGGAAGGATGGGCAAAGAACATACCCTTTGGTTTTAGTCAATATTCTTAACTTCAGAGAGGCAAAGAGGTATTCTTTAGCTGTCAATTCCTTGCAATTTGTTTTAAACTTTTGCAAAGGTCATGGAAGAGAAGAGATGGGGGGTACCTGCAGGGAAATGTCTCTTTTTTAAAGTAAAAGCAGGAACCCACAGGTAAGGCTATTTTTGTGGATTTTTCTAACAGAATAGTGGGTTTAAACTGCTTTTATATTCTAGGGGTTTTTTTATTGCTAAAGGTAGCAGATCACTTTAGTAATATTAAAAAAAAAAAAAAGCCCCATAGAGTCTTTGAATTAAATGCTCCTTTTGCTTTAAATGGTTCAAGTCTTTGAAATAACGAATGGTGAGACCTCCTGTATTTGAGGGCTTTGCTTTTTGAAGCATCACTTTTGTTTTACCATCCAAAAACGTCCTCTGGGATCCCGAGAACACTTTTACAAAGCACGAGTCCAAAAGTCACCTGTTTATGGCAAAGCTGCTCTCCAGAGGAGGGGAATAAGGGAAACTGAAGTAACTCACCTCAAATAAAGGTAAAAATAGACACAAATATTATTAAGCTTGAATAAAAGATTAAATGTTGCCAGGCTGGAGAGAGGGAGAGCAGAGGATAAGGAAGAGAATGGGGATCACAGGCAATAGGACAAGAGGAGATGGCCTCAAGTTGTGGCACGGGAGGTTCAGGGTGGATTTTAGGAACAATTTCTTCATGGAAGGAGCTGACAAGCAGCAGAACAGGCTGCCTGGGGCAGTGGCTGAGCCACCACCTCTGGAGGGAGTTAAAAGACGTGTAGATGTGGCACTTGGGGACATGGTTTAGTGGTGGCCTGGCAGTGCTGGGTTAACAGCTGGACTTGGTGATTTCGGAGGGCTTTTCCAACCTAAACAATTCTGTGATTCTGTGATCATTAAATAGCAGGATCTCATCCTCCAGCTATTGATACTGCTCATTTTACAAGCAAACAGTGTCAGCTGTGCAGGGTGAGCCCTCTCCTGCTCCCATCAGCAGAGGTGATGCCCCAGGGTGCAAATAAAGATCATGAACATCAGAGGCACTGCCACCCCATAACCAGGAACTGCTGGCTCTAAGTGACCCAAATCCAGAACAACACCTCACACAAAGGTGACAGGGCTCACCTGCTCATTACAACATAAACCTCTGCCAAGCCTTTTAACAGCAGCAATGGGAAAAGCAAACAATATCGTGGTTTTTCTTTTTTTTTTTTAAAAAAAGGTCAGGACAGTGCTATAAAATAATTGGAAGCTGAGAGTGCTCCTTGTGAAGCTTTACAGTCTGTCAAAAGGTGGTGTCAAACCTCATCTTTCCTGTGAATTACATGTCATTGAGAAGTATTTTAGTGTGGCATATTTGCTTAGGAACATCAGAAGTTTCCGTGGATTCTAATCAACAAATTGAGGAATTGCTGCACGCTGCTGGATTTTCCCACTGGCCAGACTGTGTTTTCCCTAAACAAACCTGTGCTCAAGAGCTGCCTCAAGCTGGTAAAGCTAAAACCAGTTTGTCTTCAGCAAAGCATAGTTTTGCTATTTTTATTCTTGCTCTTTAGGTGGAATAGCAAGAGCTGCTCTGCATGACCCGAATTCCCTCTTGGCGAAGTGGGGCGAGGGGAGATGGTTCTGCTCGAGGAAGGAACAGCTCAAGGCAGGCCAGAGAGAGATGCTCTCTGCCACTAATGAAGCCAAGCTTAATCACTGCTCTTCAGGTCTCTGCTTTCAGTTCAGGCAGAGGCCATCAGCTTTGGCGTGCACAGCTTAAAAATAGTTCCTCTGATGTGCGCTGGGAGAGGGACATCCAAGCCCAGGGCCACGCAGAACCCCTGCACGCGCCTCCTTCTGGAGAGCCCTTCCTGGGGCACCAGGAGTCCTCCGCTTTGACCTCCTCTGCGTGCCCTGCTCTCACATCTCATTGTAGAGAGAGTGCATTTCTCACATCAAGAAACCCACATTGTAACATGAAAGGCTGTTTTTCCAAAAAGACATTTTTGGCACCCCGACAAAGGTCATCTGCACATGCCAGCTCTTCTTTTAAAACCTCAAATCCTCCAGTGCCGTGGTAATGTTGAAATATGTTTTCATGCTTTGGAAACTTGTTTATTGGGTCTTTTACTTTGGCTGCTGCAGAATGAAAAAGATTATTTTGAGATTGGTTTAAGGTCTTAGATAAAGTCTTCTTGGATATACAGGCTTGTTAGTGTGGGGAGTTTGGGTATTTTCAGGCTTTTAGTCTGTGAGTGTGAATTTTAAAACTCTGGAGCACTGGAATAATACACAAATGGGTTAAAAACAACAACAAAAAAAAGAGGTTTTTCTAAAGAAGGATGTAATCCACAGCTATTACTTAAAGTTTGTATTTTAATTAGAAGACAAAAGTAATTCCATATTGTGTTGAACACGTAATGAAAAATGGAACACTTGGCTTTGCAGTTTTGACTCAAGGCTTCTGTTGGGAGACTCCACTCCCAGCAGCTGACCCTGTGCATCAATGCCATGTTGAGCAACATCTGGATTGGATGGATCCCAGGGACTGCTGTACTTCCAATGTGCCAGTCACCCTGTGAAGAGCCAAACCAAAATGTTGTTGACTAATAAGACCTAATTTCATCATCCCCATGTGCTAGAGATGAATGAGCAGTGTAATTAGACTACTGGTGTCAGTGGCTTCAGAGGAGAGTTGGTTTAAGCAAAGCCAACAGGACCTGAATAAGAAAAGAATTGGATTTATGGGCTTTGGGGTGTAGATGGGATATGATTTTTGGTGCAGTACTGATGATAAACACCGAGGTCCCACAAAGGATCAGGTATAGGAAGAGCTTGAAAGGAAGATTAGATTGGATATTGGGAAGAAATTGTTCCCTGTGAGGGTGGGGAGGCCCTGGCACAGGTTGCCCAGA
>JAYRBT010000028.1:7842894-7871351 GCA_036023395.1 Myiotriccus ornatus | reverse complement strand
CCTGGCACAGGTTGCCCAGAGAAGCTGTGGCTGCCCCAGCCCTGGAAGTGTCCAAGGCCAGGTTGGAGCAACCTGGGATAGTGGGAGGTGTCCCTGCCCCTGGCAAGGGGGTGGAATGGGATGATCTAAATGTCCCTTCCAACCAAACCATTCTATGATTCTGTGTCATCTGTACAGCACCATACAGGTGCTTTTTAGAAGCCCCAGAGATCTGACCTTACTGCTGCAGGTCTCTTCTTGAGAAACAGCTGCGTCAGGAGCCCAGCTTTTATAGTGGTTTTCATACCCTGATCACCCAAGAATAAATTTAACCTTAAAATCAGGAACGTGCAGGTGTGTTCCAGGAGCTGTTAGCTCAGGTGGAGCGTGATGGAACCTGGTAGGTTTTGCCACCTGCCACACAGGTGTGTGCAACAGCTCTCCCCCCAGAAAAGTTCCTTGCAAATTAACTTAATTAGCAAATGACCTACCATTAAGGTACAACGCTGTTTTGCATCCAAGGAATTTCACTGACAAGTCTCAAGGTACTGGAACAATTTTATCTACAAATCAATAGCCCAGCTCCCCAACACTTGTACTATCAGGTGATCAAAGCTGTGATAGCACAGCAATCAGTCACAGCCACAAGAGCACAATAGTGGCTTCTAATGACACGAGTGTTATCTGAGATTTGCAGGACCTGATCAATTGAACCAGACAGTGGTTGGCAATCAATAGTTTTCTATCATTATAGCAACCCCATTCATACTGCTGGAGCAAGAGGTTTGTCAGCATTTTCCTTTCATGCATTTTTCTGGGGTTTTATCCACTCAGGTGTTTGAACTCAAACTTGATTTACCAGGTGTGTGCTCGGAAGCTGGATTTGCTCACATCCCAAATAGCCGAGTGGGTTGGGATTTTTTTATTACTTTTTAATAAAAATTATTTTCATGCATATCCAAAAAAAAAAGGGGAAGGCTAATGAGCAATTGCCTTCATAGAATGGTTTAGATTGGAAGGGACCTTCAAGATGATCCAGTTCCATCTCCTCTTTCAAGGACACCTTCCACTAGACCAGGTTGCTGCGAGCCCCATCCAAGCTGGGCTTGGAGCACATGTTTTTGGGGGAGCATTGCAGAGGGGATAATGCTGCCTGAGGGCCCCAACTGCTGCTGTCACCATCAGAACCCAGGGCAAGGTGGCCCATATTCCACAGAATTGCAGCCACCTCAGTTGCTGCTCCATCTGTCTCTCACGTCCATGGGTGTGCTCAGCTCAGGATTGGAGTACAGAGTTTAGAACCTTGAATTTTGGCATTTATCTTATGAAGAGTCCCGTGCAAGTAGAGCATGACATGAGAGTCTTCTCAGTCAATATTTTTCAAAAATAGAAGCCGAAATCTGTCTCCTGAATCTGCAGCCAAGCTCTTAAATAGAAGGCCTGATTTTCTCAATGCTAAGCCCCAGCTTGCTCCCATTAATTGGATACTCAGCAGTCTTGAAATCAACTATTTATGAGTTGAATTATGGATTTAAGAGCTTAACTTCAGATTTCCCTTTCCATCAGCCCAGTTTTTGTCACGCTTGTGTTTTTAGATTTGGTGTTTGGGTCATGCTGAGTGTCTGGTGGAGACACTCACCCCCTCTGCAGCAAACATGGGCAGTTTGGGCTCTGAGGCTGCTCTCACCCTTCCTCACAGCTGCTGAGCTGAGCAAGGGTGCATTTTTGTATCACCTCTGAGTAGGGTCTGGAGTGGGACTGTGGTGACAAGAGCAGCTCTGCCAGGAGCAGCTTCTCCATCAAAATTAGGGCGAGGTGATTGGGCTCTCTAAAGGGAGGTAAAACACCCTCGTGCCCTGGCACTGCTCTGTGCCTTTGCTTGGTGCTGCCTTGTTACCCGAGGCCCTTCAGCACGACTGCTGGCCCAGAGTAACCCACAGCTTCCATCTGGGAGAGCACAAGGGCTTGGGATTGTTGTCTGGCAGAAATAACACGCTCCAGCAGAGGGGAGGCCCAGGAGGGCGATTCTGGGCCAGCAGGCACGATGGGACCCATAAGTTACCTTCAGCTCCAAAGTGGCTTTTCTGCTCAGCACACAAGCCATCACCTCTGGTTGATGGGAGCTAAAGGTCACGGTCTGCTTAGAAGACCAGTGGAAAAAATGGTTCTTATTACAGAGGGTCATATACTTGTCCTGGCTCGTTAAAAAAAATAATGGGTTTAGGATCGGGTTCCCACCTTTGTCTGGATGTTAAACTGCTGGCCACCTGGAGAGCTGGGTACCCTGCTTTCATTCATTAGTTTATTGTGTAAATAATGCAGTTTAATACTTTCTCGTGATCTCTTGCCATTGTTGCAGTTTGCTTATCCCCACAGCCATCAATTTAATCCCATGTTACAGCTGGATTTGGGTTCCTGGCTGGATATTATTGTTGGACTCCCAGACAGGAGCATATCTCTTTATAAATTCTTTATCATATTTCTAGAGAAATATATTATCTCCTTTGAAAGTAATTGACTTCGTAGTCACTGCACAATTAGTTTATAGGATTTATTAATGCAACTATTAAAGCCAGCTAACAAGCTCTGGCAATCCCTGTGTGGATTTTAAACCACAATACAGACAGGCATAATAATAAAAGGGAAACTTTTTAATATTCTCCTGTGGGTGGAATCCTGGATTCCCTACATGTTTTACACTGTCTTCGAATTAAAGTGCCTGCCAGCAGTTCAAACCCTGAGGCCTTCACTCAATTTTTAATGTGGCTGCTTTAGGCAAATTTTTATTTTTATTGCCTGTTTGTTTTTTGTTGATTTGGGTTTGGGGTTTTTGAGGATATTTTCTGTATTTATAAGGGTGGTATTTGAGAGAAGTATATCTGACAGGGCTTTCCCTGTGTTTAAGATGACATGATTAAGGGAATTATCTTGTTCAGAAGGATGATTTTTTGTGGAGCTGGGTTTGACCCTGGTTGTTACTTTAGCAGAGATCAGCACACCTTGAAAGGAAGAGTAGACTGAGATTATTTAATCAGAGCAGACTCAGAGCATGGAAAATTATGATTCCAGTGTTATGTTTGAAAGATTTGTTCTTGCTCTAGGTTTATGTATTCATAACCTTTATATATATATATATGGAATAGATTAGAAAAATAGATTAAGAAATAATAAAATAAATTAAAGCCCCAAACCCTAAAGCCTAAGCTTCTGCTCACCACATTTTTTTATTCACAAGGAAATTAGAAAATGCAGCCTTTTTATCTTGGAGATTCTTACTCGAGGTAAAATGGCAAAGATGAGGTTTCCATTGCAAGGCTATTAGATTTGGCTTTCTGTGGATTCAGCTTATAAGAATGAAAAGAAATCTTAACAATGCACCTTGCCTTGCCCCTGTGGCTCTCAGGGCAGGGAAAAGGCACCTGAGCTTTTCCCCAGGAGGAACAATTATGCCCTTGGAAAGCACATAAAATGATGTAGCCACAGTGTGGGCTGAGCCAGGGCAGGGGGACAGTGACCCCAGCTCGGTGTCCCCAGGGCTGCAGGACGGGGAACCTGCTTGTGGTAATTAAATCGGGGGGGGTGTAAATCCTTGGGAAGCAGCAGGGCCTGGGCTGGTGTGAACGTGGAAAATAACGTGCCTTGGCACTGAAAGGGTTCTGTGCAGTCACAGGATTCCTGTTTGCCACACCCTGCTCTCCAAAAGCCTGGCCACTCCAAACCCTCTGTTTCATACAGACCAAGCTGCTTTTTGTTCCTTCCACGGGACTTGCTCTGCCCTTGGATTTGATGGAGAAATCAATCCAGGAGCCCATGGATGTGTCCAACCTGTTTTCCCTGAGAGCAGAGGGTATCTGTAGGGGTTATTGAGTTTGTGGAGCTGTGATTTCCCTGCCTCAGACACGTGTTTGCTCCCCTTCAAAGCCTCTTCTGCAGATTTGTCACGTGAGAACAGGTGCTCCCAGCAGTTCTGGAGGTGCTTTGCCATATGTCATGATTGGAGATTTCTGACTGTACTCCAGGTGAAGCATCAAATTGATTTAAATTTTGTGTTGAGAGATGGAAGTTATTTTCAGGATAAAATTTTTCTCTTTTCTCTTTACTGGATAGCTATTTTCACAAAAAGATAGAGGAGAAAGTGCTACTGGAAAAATAAGTGCAGTCTTTGAATGGAAAAACAGAGGATTTATGTTTATATAAATAAACATAGAGAGTAAGTAGGCCATTAGTTAGAAATTTCAGGTTTTGAATCAACGTACATTGAAGAAATGACTGAAGTTATAAGCATTAAACCCAAATAACAATAATTCAAGTTTCATAAGCCCGGCTCAGTCTCTGTTTTAGAGCTTCAGGTTTGGATATTCAGGCTGAAATTCTGGCTGGGCTGAAGTTTGAGGCAGCTTTGCCATTACTTCCATGTTGCCGGAATTTCACCCCGAGGAGGCTGCTGGGAGTGAGAGCACAGGATGATTTTCCTCTCGTTAGAGGACTCGCTTTGGAGCAGAGTAATAAATGGGAATCTCAGCTCTTTGTAACCCTGAGAGGTGGTGAGAACCTTCTCCCTTCTCCCCATCCTGCCCCCTGGAAGGGAAGCCTCAGCTGTACAAGGGGCAGAGGGAAAAAATGCTCCAGTAAATTCTTACTTGGAAACGTTTCTGTAGAGCAGCAATCACGCAGATGAGACAAAACATCTGAAATATCGACAGCGCCTGAGAGGCACTTTAAACAATTTCAATATTTATTATTATATGGTTATATTTTTCCAGGGTTTGTCAAAGTTGGGTTTGATTCAGCATCAGTGCCATTCAAAGCTGGTTGTATTCCTGCATTGTTTTCTCCTTATACTGAATAACTGTATTTGCTCTTTGAGGGAAACAGAACCACAGGATGGTTTGGGTTGGAAGGCACCTTAAAGATCATCTTGTTCCAGCCCTGCCATGGGCAGGGACACCTTCCACTAGCCCAGGTTGCTCCAACCTGGCCTTGGACACTTCCAGGGATCTGGGGCAGCCACAGCTTCTCTGGGCAAACCTGTGCCAGGGCCTGCCCACCCTCTGAGTCAAGAGCTTCTTTCTTCCCAATATCTAAACTAAATTCAAGCTTGTCCTGAACCCCCCACTCACAGCTGCATCACTCTCCTAAAGAATAATAATTCCCTCTAAAGAAAACAGTTGCTTCTCTGGACAGTGAGCTGTCATCACATGCCTTAAACCACATTTGCACCTGGGTTATGTTGACAAGGCCAATTTATCATTATTCTGTTTACTGGGCAAACACTGAGCTGTCTTTCGCTCGCACTGTCTTTGCTCTTAAGTGATCCTATCAAATTTTAAATGATCTGCATCTATTACAGTTTGGCAGCATCTCTTTCCATTATCTGTGGTGAGTCTATTAACCCTCTCTAAATGCAGCTACTCCTCTCTTAATTTCCTGAGTCAAACATCATGAAATCACAGACCTGCATGAAGTTAAAAGCCAGAAAAATCAGGGTTGGTTTTTTTTTTTCCACATCAAGTGATATCAGGAGAGATTTGTTTTGTATTTGCACTGACATTTACCTACACACTTCTGCATCAATGAGTTGTGATTGCTGCTTTTTCTTTATATGGAAACAAATACTGCTGCAGGCACTAATACAGTGAAAAAGCCTTATTCCTTGACTTCTTTCCTGCTTGCCTGACTTCTTCTCTAAACTCAAATCTTCTAATGTAAACTCTGAATCCTGTCCTGAAAATAGCCTGTACTGCTCCCAAATCCAAGGTGATATGCACAAGTGAGCAGTTATTTTAAATGCACATGAAGAGGGTGAGTTGAAACCCCTTTGGACAACGTTGAGCTCCAAGACAGAGAAAATTAAATGTTAGATCTCCGTGTTGTTTTCCTCACCTACACCTTCAGGAACTGAGAATCCATCTGCTTAAACACATAAACCATAACATGGCCTAGTGGGAGGTGTCCCTGCCCATGCAAGCAGAGGGTCTTTAAGGTCCCTTCCAACCCAAACCACTCTGTGTGTTCCAGTGGAGATTTTCCAGGCACAAACAGTTCCAGCTGGCCCTGGTGGGGACATTGCTGACAGCCAGTGCTGTCTGTGGTACAACACAATTCCAGTCATAATATTTGGCATTATATCTCTTTGGCTAAAGCCTCATTTCATGTGTTTCTTGCTCAGAAAGAAGGATTTCTACTGGATGTACAGGCAGCCAGGGGAGACAGGCACTGCCTGGGAGAAAAACCATGTTATTGAGTCCACTTTACAGCAGAAGAACTGAGGCACAGAGTGAACTGATTATCTGAAAACAGAGTGAAAAGACTGGAGCAGAGCTGAAAGGGGACCTGGATCCTTCCAAAGCAGCACATAAGTTTTAACTGCACATCTGTCTGTTCTCCTGCTGCCCTTGGGGGGTTGGAGTTGCTCTCCGTGGTTTCACCCTCGATATTTGCAAAGTCATCCTGAAATGCCCAGTTTGGTGCAGCGTAGTTTAACTTTCCTCTCTGGTTTTACGCTGAGCATCTCACACAGAGGTCCCTGAACATCTGGGCTTCCAGCTGTAGGACTTTCACCTTGCTCCCCCTCTCCCCCGTTGGCTGCTGCTCCTGGAGTGTTTTATGACAAGATGACGACAGCCATGCCCGTTAACAGCTAATTTCTTCTGACTAGCAAGACACACACCAAAGGTTTAGGTTTCCCACCCTGGAAATGCCCCCTGGTATCTTTTAAAATGTGCACTAATGTTCAGTTTCCTTCTAGCTGGTTTTCTGCTTAGAGCACAAGTGTGGGATTTCTTTTCAGCGTGACATTTAGCATGTAACTCCCCTTTATGTGTCCTTGTATTGAAAATCTCCTTGGCTAGTCAGTAGATTAGAGAATATAAACTCATTTTCCTTCTAATGTTCCTCCTTTACTGGAGCTTTTGCTTTGCCAAAATACTTTGTTTTTCCAGTCTTTTAAGAGTAGGGCTAAGAACAGATTGCTGGATATTCGTTGTCTGTGATTCAAACACAAGTAAAGAATCACCATTTATATTCTGAACATAAGGGAAATCTGATAGTTCTTGAAAATTAAAACATGAAATTGAAATCAAATTTCAGTTTTTAATTAATCTGATAAACAGGGAACAACTGAGTTGATGAAGGGGAGCCAGACTGTTGTGTGACATCGAGGTGCACAATTGCCGAGCTCCTGCACTCCTGGGCTGGGAGGTGGTTGAAGGATCCCTGTCCCCAGCACTGCAAGGTGAAACATCCCCCTGCTCGTGCAAGTGTGAGGGGCTGCTTTGAGAGTTTAAAATCTGCTCCAATCCCTTTGTTGTGTCTCCTGTAGCAGAAGAGCCACCGGTGCTGTGCCACTTGCCAGGTGCTGGGCTGCGTCACAGGTTGTCCCCTCCGAGGGCAGCTAAAAATATCCCCCAGCCTGGCAGGATCAAACCTGCAGATTTATGTAGTTGTCAGTGTCAGCCAGCGCTGCAGAGCACGTCCAAATCCTCAAACAGGAGTTTCCTTTGGAATTTTGGCAGATGAAACCCATGTTTTTTGGGGGCAACTTGCGCGGCCGTGGCTGTTCCCAAGGGTGCGGGTGGTGAGGTGTGGGGCACCTGAGTGTGCTGCCCAGTGCACTGTGAGTGGCCTCTGTAAGTGCTGTGTGGCTCTTGCACTTCTCCCAGGTCAGTCATGGGTGGGATTATTCCAGCTCAGATGTTCTCCAGAGAACGTGATTTCCAGGTGGGAGCGCGACAGGAGCTCGTGTCAGCCCAAGCAGGGAGCTGGGCAGTAACACCTCAGTGTTAACCACAGCCCCCTGCAGGATGTGGCACTGATTCCTGACCTTCAGGGCAGCCTTAGGACAAAAAAGGACTTGGCCAAGCTACTCCCACTTCATTCATGCATTCCCTACCTCCCCACCCTTCAGGATTCATCCTTCAGGATTCAAATAACTTTATCCATCAGCTCTGAGAAGAAATAAGGCAGGATGAGATGGCATTTTGTTGGATTATTATTCAGTATCTTGAGTGATTTGAGTGCTTTTCAGTGGCATTAGGGGAAGGAAAGTGTAAAGGAATTGGATGGCTGCATTTCTGTGGGAAAACACACGGTCCATTTTCTTTACATTATCCACTCTGAGGTCATGAAAGGATGACGAAATAGGCCCCATGAGATGTGTTTGAAGTAATTATGTTCCCAGGTTATTTAGTGAGTGGGGTTTCCTTTCACTTAACAGCACTGCTATTGAGAATTAAATAAATAATTTGCTTTAATATTAGTCTCCAATCATTGTATGAATTATTTTTGCTGTGCATAATGAGAAAATTGCACTGTGCAATTTTAATGTGTGTGTTAGTGCATTTATCACTGGGCTTGGTTTATGTTTAAAGAAATAAGCAATCATCTGAAAACATGTTTAAATGACACTTGAATTTTTATTTTTTTTATGGCTTAGCAACTAAAACAAGACTCCAACTCCCTTCTCTCTCTGATGAGTAGAGAAGACCTGGTGGTTTGAGGGTGATGAGGGTGGTGCTGGTTCATTTTGGCTGTTCTTTATTTGCTCAGTCTAACCCTGTGTGTGTCAGGGTGGCTCAAGGCATGGGGATAAAACTGGAAGGACAGGGAATAATGTATAAAACCATGTTTTAGTAGTAATGCCCAGTGTGGAGAGAAGTTAAGGCAGCAGCAGCAGCAAAGTATGTGAGCAGGGAAAGGGGAGAGACTGTATTGATTTCACTGGGCTGGGGGCTCTGCCCATCCCATCCAATTCTGACGCACAAGAAGGTAATTTTCTGTTCAGCTCTGCATTACAGGCCTAAAGCTGCTATTTTCTATCCACGGAACTGCTCTTTAAAAGTTGTCCCAGAGGTTAATAATTGTTCCTCTGGGGATCTAAGGTTAGGGATGTGATTTTTCTGTCAGCATAATAGTCTGCTTAAATTCATGGATTCAGCCCTGCATTGGGATCAGCAGAGAATATTCCCAAGTGCATAACGAACAAAACCTGTCAATAAAAATCAATATAATTTTCAACTTATGAAAGACAACTCTTTCACTTTCATGTGCTTTGTAGGGCTGTCACTCCCTCCTATGCACAGTGAATATAGATCTTTTTTTCTTTATACTACTTCTTTTTATAAGGCAGCAAAACAAAGTAAAGACTTGGTTATTTAACCCTGGACAGTCCAGGGAGAGCTGGAGTGCTCTGAAACAGTGAGCACTGTTAAAGCAGGCTGTGTGAGCCTCTCTGGGTGCTCACCGTGCTCCTGTAGCTGTGGCAAACTGAACGAAAGGAAAGGGGGGATCTTTTTCCAGGGTACACTTACTTTCACTGTTTTCCTCCTCTAAAAGGGTCCTGTCAGGGGTTTTTCCCCCATCTAGGCTGATTTAAGCTCACCAGCTGCAAGCTGAGACCTGACACCCCACGGTGCTCATCACGTCCGACCCCTCTGGGGTTGGCAGGGTGGACAGAGGTTTCCCCACCTCCCACCACTCCTGTGTTTGCCACAGCCCCTGTTCACCTGCCTCAGACTGTGTCTACCTGGAGCTGTGTGTTTTCCTGTACATAAAGGCAGTCATAATTTAGTTTTCTTGCCCTTCGAACGTCACTGATTTATTGCATTCGTGGCATCTCTTAACACCGATTGTCTGGGGCTGTGCTGACTGCAGAGTGAGGTGCTGGGGGGTATCTGTGGGTGGCTGGGAATTCAGAAGGGCTGGGAAAAGAGGTACAAGAGGAACAGGGAGGTCAGAGGTGCTCTTGGCAGGCAGAGGGTGAACTGTTAAGACCATAATTAATTGCTAGGACAAGCAGGGAGGTGTAAAGGGGGGGTAGGCACTCTCTGCCTGTGAGTGTATGTTGTGCTCTGGCTCCAAAAATGGGCCTCCTGGTGTCCGTGCACTTGAGGAAACAGAGAGGCAACAGAGCAGAATTTCCTTGGGTGTGTTATGAACATGGAAACGTGCCACTGTGCTGCCTCTGAGCTGGCTGGGGGCCGGCACCGGGAGGGAGATGATTTCTGTGCCCACCCCGACAGCGAGGAACCAAAGCAAGGGCTGTGTGCGACAGCTTGACCTGCCTCACTGAGCATTCCTGTTCAGGGCTCCTGCAAGGCACTGAGAACACAGACTAAATACCTTCTACTGGTACAGGGGTTTTCAGCTTGTGGCTGCAAAAATGGCCTTTTGGATGCAGGGGCTTGGTTGCAATGAATTGTTTGTTGGTCCAGCGTTACTCGTGCTCTCGGTGCTGCGGGGATGCAGGATGCCAGGAATATAAATTCTTCACTAAAAAAAGAAATAAGAAAAGAGGAGCAGCAGAACAGCAAACCTTCTGGTAAAAAATAACTGTCAGTCTTAACAACAGAATGTGTATGTACCCCGTGTTCTTGTTGGATAGAACTATCTGAAGTTTAGCATTTCTCTTCTCCAGAAGACTGACATGTCAAAATTCAACAAAAAATTAGAAATCTCAAATATATGTGATGACATATTTCCATGCAACTAAAACTTTTTTTTTTTCTTGTCAATGAAGTTAAAATATTTCCTTCTGATTTTGGTGTTTCAGTAATTCATATTTTAGTTTTACCTGGAATTCTAAGTTGTTGCTCTGAGAGGCACACTCTAAGTGGCAGTCTTCTTGGAACTGGTGATCTAATAAGAACTTGTTTCATAATTGTAAATTGATATTCTAATTAATTCCTTTTATCATTAGTGCTTTAATTGGATCAGCAATGGGTGCTTGGCTTTCATGTGTGATTGGTATTCAAAGTGTCCTTTGTAACTGATCCCACATTCTCTGAGGATGGAAGACAGGGCTGTGGTTTTGGGGTCTGTTCCTGTTTAGATGCTGAGTTTAACAAGAGGAAAGAGCAGAACCAAAGCACCAGGCTCTTTTTTACATTTAACTTTTCATCTTCTTTTCTATTCTGCATTTGTTCTCAGAGAATGATATTAGAAGAGGGACTATGCTTAAATGACACCTAGAAAACAGTCACCTCAAAAACTTGCACAGGTTGCAGTTTATTTGCTTTTCTCTATCCAGCTTAATTCATTACAACAAAATACATCTCACCTCCTCCCACAGTAGTACTCAAATAACCCCTTGAATTCATTGCTGATTCCCCCCCCCAAAAAAAGAAAAAAATTATCCCCTATAAAATGCCAGAAGGATCTTGGTCCTTACTGATATCCTTTATTCTGTGCTTGGTTTCAAGCCTTTGGAATAAAATGGAGCAGCCCCTGGCTGTGCAGTGAACCTTAATTCAAGCAGACACATTTCCCTCTCGAGGGGCACACGCTGTCCTGAGCAGGTTGTGTGTTGTTTTAACCTTTAATATGAGTTTTTGCTTCAGTGCTAGACCTGCAGCGTTGAGTGGAACATGAGGGAGGTTCCCACCTGCTGGGTGATGTCTGGCAGAGACTGCCTGGAATGCACAGAACTGGGGGAAAAATGCCTTTGAGGAGGAGGCTTTTGAGGTGGTCCATGAGGATGGCAGGGGCTGGTGGAGCTGGAGAAGGTGTGGGGGCAAATCTTTACCAAAAGCAACTTGCAGCCCTTTTGTTTTTTTTGCACCTGTGTAACACCATTAGAGCCCTGCATGTGTCAGAGGGGGTGGGAATTCAGCTGTGGCATCTCTCACATTGGGAATGAGCCAAAAGCCAAGGCTGCCTGAGCTGTATGTTTGAATTCCAGGTTGAGATTGGAGGTTTCTTCATAAGGACTTGCCATGAAATTGCAGAAAGACAATAAACATGAGACAGTGCTCAGTGTTATCCTTAGAGCAAAGCCTCAGCCTTGCACTACCCTTTCAGAGACAACGTTTCACATCTTCCTTTTTCTCTGGAATCAAAGATTTGTAAACTTCCCCAACCGTGAGAAATCAAATGCATAAAAATGTGTGCCTTTATGAATTTTTATGGGTATGTGCAAAGCCAGTCAGAGATGAAAATGGTATTTACTCTTCTGCAGAGCAGCCCCGTGAGCTGGAGCCCGGTGATCCCGTGTCCATCAGCAGTGTGGGCATGTCCCCACAGCAGATGTTCAGAGCTGCTGAGCAACATCCAGGAATGCATCCCTCTCTTGGCACAGGGGCATCCATCCCACTAAATTCTGCCCTGTGTGCCCAAGCAGTTCAATTAGAGTGCACCAGTCCCTCCATGCAGTGCCAGATGCCAACCCAAGTGCAAGAGCAGGGCCTTATCTCCTGGAGGAGCCAGTGCTTTGGGGGTGGGTGATGGGTGTTGCAGCCCATGTCCCCTGAGGTGTTGCCCAGATGTCCCCATGGTGCTCCTGAGGCACCGTTTTCCTCCTCCTCCCTAAATCCTGTCATCAGTGAATGCTGTTAAGTGGCTGGTTTTGGTGTCCTCAGCTGGAGGGTCAAACAAGGGGTGCACAAGTGGAGGAAATCCCATTTCAGTGATGGGTCCAGAGGTCCCCAACACAATGAGCTTGTACTCTGTGATCTTTGGCTGAACATTACTGACTAAATGTCAGTGTGTCTCAGCCTCTGCAGATCTTTGCGACTGCATAAATGTTACTGTTTAATATGTTGCTTACTCTGAACTCTATTATTATAAGTGTCTATTTTTAAAGTTATTGAAATCAAACTAGATTAGCTAAAATTTAGACTACTGAGACAACTAAAAGAACATTTTATTATCAGTTATTACTGTAGCACTGAGCTTTTAAGATTCAATTATTATTTTACTTTGCTGCTGACTGTTCCTACACCCTTCACCCATTCTGATTCCACTTCTCACTGGTCCCTTTTGGTTTTCCTTGTCTGCCATGTATTGTTTCATAAATACTGAGGAGAGCTTTCTTTCAGCAGATAGACAATAAGTGAAAGGAAACCCTTGGGAATCAATCAAGTTAAAAGCACAGAAATGTAAGGGAACACTAGGAAGGATAAACATTGGCACGTTAAAAATTTGTTAATTAATTCAGGCAGAGAATATAGGTTGGAAAGGACTTCTCTGAAAATCCTGAGCTTGATTTACTTCATTTTCTAGAAGCTACAAAGCTGAACCTCGTGGCAGAGTTTACAGCATGTCTGTGCCCTCAGCACTGTACCCACACCTGATTGTTAGTGTTGGCTTGTTTGGGGCTCCCTGACCTTCCCCGAAGCTCTGAGTCGTGAAGCATAAATAACTGAGTATATTTAAAGCAACTGGAAGAAAGAAAACTCCTAATACAGTTTGCTCCACGTTCTGAATGGCTGTGTGGCAATAATGAGGGTTGCCAAAGGTTTTCTCCCAGCTATTCTGATAACCCCACTTTTTATGTAAAGAAGGAGCAAAGAGACCAAGGTCTGGAGGGGATTCGAATCTGCTTGACCTCACGCTTCAGCTGTGCCAGGATTCATGCTGGCATGCAGGAAGTACAAGAAAAGGCAGCAAGGCTGATGATAACCATCACAGAAAATCCTCCAGGAGCCAATCCATCACAGCGGGCGCGTCTCACCCCGCCCCGAGTGTCACTGCGAGGCCTGTTCATCATCTGTGTCTCAAAACACTGGGCTGGGGGAGGCAAGTGGTGTGCAGGCACTTTGCTGGCTTGCTGCTCAGGGTGAATTCTGACCTACATGCTCAGAGTTACTCCAGGGAAGCAGAGTAGGAAGTGAGTGTATCCAGCCCTGAGAAGGAGTCGCTCCTTCTCCTGATGAGAGTTTCTGAGGTGACAGCTCGTGATGATGAACGGTGTGCGCTGCAAACAACTGAAGATTAATTAAAAAGAGAGAGTTAACATTCTGCACTATTTCATAATGCTGACATTCTCCTTGAAATATATACAACATCTGCATGCTGCAGTTCAGCCAGACACGAGACATCAATAAATATCTGCTTTGAAAAATATAACTTCTTGATAAATATTGCATTAAAGAGGATGATGCTGGTGTCTGCTCAGTGTCTGTTGGGTAGCCCTGCAAGACAATATTGAAATTATGTACTCTCTGCATGTGTTGCATCAATTAGGGCTCAGTCCATCTCCTGCTGAAGTCACTGCTTTGTTTGTACCGTGGCTGAAGCACCCTTTGCTTTTACCATCTCCCTCTGTGGGATTCCCACCATGAAAGGAGCCCAGAACGGCCTTTGGAAAAGAGCACTCCAACCCCCCAAGTGTTATTTCCATCAATATCAAATTAATTAAAACCTCAGTGATCAATATCCCAGCCTTTGTATTAGTTTCCCTTATCTAATTAACATGTGTTCTTGCTCTGCCTCTTCCTTTTGGTCTTAATTAAAGATTAACAAATCAGCTGAAATCAAATAAGAGCAACTGAGCCAAAGCGAAAATATGAACTTGTAAAAAACCTTACTGCAAGCTTGAGAAAATTATTTGGACTTGTTTTGGTGGGGGTTTTTTTTTTGGACCACTTATAAAACAGCTCTTCTTCTTCATCTCATGTCTGTGGTGCCTGGGAGTGTGGGAGCAGAAGCTCATCGGTGCTGAGAGAGGCTGCTCCGGTGCGTTCCTTCTGATGCAAATGTTGGCATCGAGCTGCTGTAGCTCCCAGGGCTCGCACAGGAAAATACTTCCCTGTTTGTTTCCGTCAAGTGGCTTCTCTGAATGTAAGAAGTGATTTGTTTTGATTTAACAAGGCTGTCACAAGCTGAGGCGGGTCCACGGTGCCTGTGAGCTCCACACAGTGACAGAAACACGGAGCCGAGCGTGGGAAGGGAGCAGAGGAGGGGGGAGAGGAGAGCAGGGCTGTGGGTGGAGGCTGCAGATTATGAGGGAGACTGCTAAATTATCATTAATGTTAATTAACGGATGGGAAAGGTGAATGTTTGTTTTTGCTGAGGTTTCTTAGCCTGACTCAGCAGTGCTCCCAAAGGATGTTGAAAACTGAAGAAAACCTCTCTGTGTCAACAGCTTGGACAACTTTAAGGCAAAGGCCAGTGCTTCGAAACTGCCTAGCAGTGAGAGCTATTTGGGATGCCAACTTCATTTCAGATTATTTCCCCTCGTCTTGGTGGTGTCTCCTGCTGCACAGATAGGAGAGTCTGAACCTGTAATGAGCACCAAGAGGAGTTTTCCTGAGGCTGGAAGCTGCTCTCTCCAAGCCATGCATGGTGTTGGTGGTTTCACTAGATGCTGAACTTCTGGAGACTTCTGCCCTGCAGAACAGCCACTGCCTTTATAATTGGTGTGCAGATATTCCCAGCTAGAGGCAGTGCAGGTGGAGATGGGCTAAATCTACATCTGGATTTTACCCCCCGCCCCAGCATGAAGAGCTGATCCACATAAATGCTCTTGTTTTATTTATCCCATTATTTGGAGAATCAGATCCCTTGGCCATGGATAATGTCTCTCTCTTCAGCTACACAGATCCAGTGCCAAGAGTGAAGCTTCTCCTCCTCCTGCTCCTTTTTTAACTTGGTTTTTTTTTTTTACTTCTCTGACGGAAAGCAGCAAACGGATTAATGTGTTGACAAGCAGTAGCTCAGCAGAGAACAAAAGTGGGAGAGAACAGCTTGAAAGAGGTAATCTTCTCCTGCATGAGAAGCAAATGCACATGGGAGTGAGAGCTGAGCAGGTAATAAAGGGACTTTTGCCTTTAATGCATCCAGCTCCTGGTATGCAAGCAGGAATGAAAGGAGAGAGAAGCTGTTCCTTACCCAGCCAGAACGAACAGCTGACAGCAGGGGCTGGATCCACGCAGTGCTGCTGGGCCTGCCACGGGCTCTCTCAGGATCAAGCCCATTCTGAGTTACCAACAACAGGACACAGATGGAAGCCTTGGGGTTTTTCCCTATTTCAGTAGGCACATGCTACTGGGAACGATTTGCAGTGCAACTCGCACCAGTAAAGCAGAGGAAAGATGCAGGTGATTGATGGAGCATCTCCATAAGGAAACAGTGGGAGGGATCACAGCACCAAGTAGGATTTTCCACACATACACACTCTGTTGTTTTCCCCATGATTGGTGGGTTTTGTTCCCTGAGATGGACCTTTGGGATGTAGAGACTGTATTTATCCACCAGCACCATCCATAACTTCACTGCTGTCTGCTCCTTCCCTTCTCACCTCCTTCCCCTTCCACTTCTCCTGCACTCTTTGGAAAAGGGAGATAGAAATTGTGTCTTACAGGGATTTCCAGTTTGTGCTGAGATTGTGTCCTGCTTCAATTAGAAGGTGGTTTCTGTATGTTTACAGGTGCAAGTAGAAATGGATATTAGCAGCCAAGCAAACCCAGATTCTCTGGGGGAAATACCAGCTGGGATATGAGCACTGAAAGAAAAACTCACATTGGATGTCTCTGCCACTGTGGGCTGTGCCAATACACCAGCCAGGTGTGTTTGGAAGTGGCAATACCAGGGTCTAGCCCTGTGTACTTCTGACTGGTCCTTAAATCCACTTTTCTAACCCATTCCTGCCTTTTTTTTTAATCAGACCTGCTTCTCTTGTCCCACACTGTCACCCCCTTGCCCTCCATGCCAATTAAATGTCCTGCAGCTTTCTGAGCTGACAGGTAAGAAAACCATTCTCACACATTACTTTTTTTTTTTCCTCCTCTATTTCATTGGTGCTTCAAAAGAGACTGAATTTCCTCTCCCTGTTGTCAGGGGTCCTGCAGACGTGATGCAGTTCTGTGGGGGCAGTTGTCAGCAGCTCTCCAAAGCCCAGCAGAGATGGACACCTGTGTTGTTTTCATCTGAACTTTCACCTGAAGACTTTCAGGTCTTCATTCTAGCGCAGCTTTCCAGTGACTAAAGGGGTGACAAGAGAGCTGGAGAGGGACTTTGAACAAGGGCATGGAGTGGTCAGACAAGAGGGAATGGTTTCACACCGACAGAGGGCAGGTTTTGATAGATAGAAGGAAGAAATTCTTCCCTGAGGGTGGGGAGCCCCTGGCACAGGTTGCCCAGAGAAGCTGCCCCACCCCTGGAAGTGTCCAAGGCCAGGTTGGACGGGCCTTGGAGCAGCCTGGGCTGGTGGAAGGTGTCCCTGCCCATGGCAGGGAGTCGGAGTGAGATGATCTATAAAATCACTTCCTACCCAAACCACTCTATGGTGATGATTCTGTGATGATCTCTTGAAGATTTCTGCTGCAAGGGAGGAGACCCAAGGCTGGGAGATCTTCAAAACAAATGATTAACTCCTGATTATTCTGAGGGTAATTCAGACTTCTGAAACTTTTCTGAAGGTTTAGGTACCTCTTCCCCTTGCACCAAATGGAAGTGTGACCTGGGAGGTCAGAAGGATAAAGTCAGTCATTCAGCTTGTCCCACGGTGATTTTCTTCCACTCCTCCTATTTTGGAAAAAGCCTTGCTCAGAAGGCCCTTGCACAGCTTATGTGCTCTTTAAGCCTTCAAAACAGGGCACAAGTAGAATTTACACAGTTCATGGCCATTGGCCCAAGGGGGAATGTCACACCAAAGGCATTCAAATCTCTCTGTCTTCTTGGCTGGGACTTGAGCTCTCATTCTGCTTAATGGCATTGGTGAAAAGCCAAGGAAATGATAAAAAAAATCTACCTGGGTACAGAATCAGCAAAAACTCACAGTAATGGATGTAAGGCTTCTTTCCCCCCCTCTAGACCTGGCATGTGAAAAGGACCTGAGTGGAGCAGTGTGCCTGAAGAGGCAGATCAGTTATCCCTTCACTCTGCTACAACACTGAGAGTTATTTATTTAAGGGGATTGACATGAAAAAACCCCAGTATATAGCAAACAGATTTCATTTTTTAAAAATGGTTAGTTTAGTAGGATGGTGGACTTTAAGCCTTTAGTAATGTTCAATGCCTTAAATCTTTTCATTAACACCCAGCAGAGCAAAGCTCTTGGCTCCATATAAAATTTGGCAGGTGCTCTCAAGCCTGTGCACACTGACAGAGGGTCTGTGTTACAGGCACCTCCTTGGTTAGGAACTGATGAAAATCTTAAACTGATAGGGAGCAGCAAGTTTTGTCAAAAGGGTTTAACAAAAATCTTGAATGAAATCTGGAAATAATAATAAAAAAAAAGTATTTACAAGCTTAAACAGCATCCTGTGAAAAAGTGATAAGTATTGTGTGGTTTCTGCGAGATTGAGGGGTGGTTTTGTGCTGGCTTAGAAAGAGATACTATTCATCTTTATTTGTGCTACAGCTTCGATAGAATGGGCTTAAAAGGTAAGATATATATGAGCTGTGCTCAGTCTGCAGTAGCAGTGACAGTTTGATTTTATCACTGCCAAATGCAATATGCAGCCTTGTGCTCAGCAGCCCTCCAGAAATCGAGATGCATTTTAAATGCAGGTGGAAAGGATTCTTTTTTTATTATTATTATTATTTCCCCCCCCCATAACAAGCAGCAAAGCACCTGCAAATGCTGTGCCTCTTGCAGGCCTTGGGCATTACCTGGTGCAGCAGCTGCAGGGGGGATTTGTGTTCCTCTGCGTGGATGACTTTGGGAAATGCAGAATTATGGCTTCTGGTCAGTGGGCTGGGGGAGCTAAAATCTAACTTAGCAGAGCATGTATCCTTGGATTACTGTTGCCCAGCCTTTTGGTTGTGTCAAAGCAGCTGGTGTGCAGATAATAGTCACTGCCGTGGCTTTGAATGGGGTTATTGAATTGGTGCAAGCTCCTGTAAATTGAAGTGAGCACGGCTTTCCAGGGAGCCTGAGAGGGAAGGCAATAGCAGAGCTCAATCTTCCTGCTGTCAGAACACGTGCACGGACCTTTGGGGAGGAAATAAATATGTTCCCATCCAGTTCCCTTCAAACTAAAACCTTCCTCTTGCCAGCTTTGAAACAGGTAAAGGCGCCGCCGTCTCCTGAGAGGGAGACGTTGGGAATTGCCAAGAGAACTGCTCTGAGATAAAACATGGGGCTGTTTCAAAACCTAATTTTGGAAATGAAGCAATTTGGATTCTGTTCTTGACTCTGGCCCAAACATTCAATTATAGAAAAGTTATTGGAAACCCAGTAAAATTTCCTTTATTTCGGTTTCATGATATCGAAAATGGGAATAAGCGCCCAGGTTCTTTGATACTGTGTTAAATATTAAGTGACAATATTATTACAGTCAGTCGTGGATACTTGTGAAGCATGTGGGTATCTTTGAATGTGTGGCTGTGCTTTTGCTAGGTGTTAGGTAATGTTGATGTTGTGAAGCATAAGTAAATAAAGAAAGGGAAATAACAGCTCTGTAAGGTGTTGCTGATATTTGCTTCACATGGATATTTTAGGTAATACATCTCAGAGTGTGGATTTCAGGGAGTAAATATAGCCTAAATCATCAGTGCCTGATTTGGGCAGGTGTTTTTTGGGAAACAAACAAGTTTTGAAATATGCCCTGATAAAAATGAAATCTCCAGTACCACAAATATCTCCATCAAGGCAAGCACCACACGTACCTGCAAATATACATCACCTTGCAAAGGGAAATACTGATCAACCCCCTGGGGGCTTAATGACTTATGACATGGCAGGTGGTGTGGGATTTTACAGATTGCAGTAACGTTAAATTACGTTTCCCAACTTTTCCTCCCAGGAAAGGGTATTACAAGCTTAAGTGAGTGAGAGGTTTTCTGTAGGGAGTGTCTCTTGAACTGTCATAGTGAACCTTCCTTCAGCCCTGATGGCTGGAAGCGATGATCTTGGAGGTCTTTTCCGACCTTAATGACTCCATGATTCAAAAAAATTGCAACCTTTTCCCCCAAACTTCTTGGCCTTTTCGTTCCTTTGCGTCTGGGAGCAATATTGATGGTGAGGCCGTGGAGTTTGCCTTTTCCCCTCTCCCTTCTGGGTGTTGATGTACAATGGGCACAGGGATCACTACCCCAGTAGCTGTTTCCATGCCTGCTTCCTCTGCCATCGCCTCACTTCCAGATTTCACTGGTTTTTGGGAATCTCATTTACAGAAATATGCTTTTCTTATGAAACATTATTTGCAGGGCTGCTATTAAAATCTCACTGCATTTATATTTTTGACAGTGTGAACCAAATTGCTCATAATTCCATTATGCTCTGTATATCACTGAGTGGGGAGAGTAATTCTGGCATATGCTAATGCCCCTTGGTTTACACACAGAAAATGCTATTCTGGTAACAAAGTAGTGAGTATGTTTTATAATGGGATATATATCATTATAAATGGAACACTGGTTTTACAAAATATTTTAAGAGGAAGGTAAATTAGATCATGAAAAGTGCATAAGGGCTATAAATTATGCAGTAGCCTAAAGAATTATTATAAAGAGATTTGGTTGTGGCCTGATCCCATGAAACCTTTAACTGTGGCCATTAAAATAAACCATATCAACTGCTCACAGCCACAGGAGATTTATTACATCCCGTGGAATGGTCACCTGAAACTTCAGAATTGCATTCGGCATGAAAATAATGGTCCCCCTTAATTCTTGATGCAGATGTTTTTAATGAGTGATATTAAACGGGAAATGGTGGCAGTTTAAACTGGAGTTTTTATAGTTCTCTCTCTTGACATTCAAAACATTTTTCCCTTAAGAGGTGCCTAGCATTTTTAGAGGGGAAAAGCTTTAATCTCTGATTTGGCTCATGAAAGATGCTGGGGGTGACAGACTGAAGTACATGACACGGAGCGATGTATTCAGAGCCATCCTTGGGTGTCATGAAAAGAACTTCAGCTTCCCTCCTGTCTAAACCAGACTTCTCTTCATCTTTCTCTCTACTTGTTCTTCTTCTTCATTTGCCTTTTGTTTCTTTACATCACATTGCTTGTCTTTTTGCCTTCTTCAAGCTTATGCAGCCAAACTTTCTCTCGGGAGGATTTCCTTCCGAGTCCGATCTTGGACCGCCCTGAAAATGTCTTGGCTTGGCGTTACTTCCCAGCAGTGGGACAGGAATAGCCTTTCAGTGGGATTCTGGGAGAATCAGCAGCACTTCTGTGCCTTCTCCCTGCTAGGGTGGGGCAGCAGGTCAGTCTCCCAACCCCACCAACACATCCAGGCCCCAGTAGCTGGGGCTGGGACCATGGAGGAGGCTTTGACAAACTCCTCACACTGTGGGTTTGTGCTGTCACAAACTGGCGTAATTTCTGTGCTGATGAGAGATTTTAGTTCCTGATTGGCTCCTCATTAGTTACTGATTTGCTGCTCCAAAGGAACACAGTGGTCAGGCTCATGTTAGTGCTTTGGCACCTGGGCTGGAATGGGGAGACACTTCTCTAGATAGCACAGTGGGGAAGCACTGCTTAGGAAAAAGCAGAGGAAGGGATAGAATGAAGTATCTTTGAAAGAAATGAAATTAGATAATGATTAGCATTAACCAGGTCATTAATTTCTGGGCTATTTTAGGGAAGGAGAAGCCCTGCAGAAATGTGTGGAGGAATTGTGCTTAACAGTCCAGATGTCTCTGAGATTCCCACACCCCCCTGTCCCTATTCCCGACCTGGCATCAGCAGTCACTCTTTCTGGGTGGTCCAGGCTTCTGTTGAGTCTCTGTGTGTCTGAGAAGTTAAATCCTTAAGTCCCTGTAAGCTCCCATTAGTCACTAAAAATTGCCATTTCTGTAACTCTGCTATGTGGCTTTTTGTCAATGTAGAGAGGTTTTAATGTTGCTTCTTGATCATCATCCCAGCAGTAGATAACATTATTATTTTTAAAGGTGTGTGTCATTTCAGTAGAGCTGAATTAGTGCAGAAATGGACCACAAATGAGCAGGCTTTGCAAGGCAGAGATCCAGCAGCCTGCTGGGGCCACTGGGGGCGTGTTCTCAGCAGCTTCCAGAGAGGAGCCACAATTTGGGCATCCTGGTGAGAAACCGAGTGTGTCCCAGGACTCTGAGCACCCCAGATGGCCCTCAGTGACCCAGACCAGGTCTGCAGCCCTTGTCCCCAAGCAGGCTAATTGTCACAAGGGGAGATGTGCTGGGTGCCACTGCAGAGGACTGTAAATACCACCTTAGGAGGCAGCTGCTCACCAGTGTGTCTGCATTAACCCTGAGCCATTTCAGGCACAGCAGCACGAAAGCTCCACCATCTCAATGAGGGAAACACTTTCTGTTCACTTCTGTTCCCATTTTTCAATTTTAAATTTTTTTTTTTCTCCTGACTACATGTGGCAAAATCCCTTAATTTCAACTATGTTGTTTATAGTGCTACAAAACAGTAATGAGGGAAAATCTGGCTTAATAGGTGGTCACTCCACTTATTCTTCTTTCTTAGACCCTCAGAAATGCATGGGGAGAATGATAAAAAATTAACGCTGCTGCCCATCTGCTGTTTGGTGCATTAGCATCAGCAAGAAATCAGTCCTGCATCCTTGTAAAAACCATGTTTTCTGCATGTTACACACCCAGTGACAAGCTGCACAAACTTTCATTTGGATGCATTTGGTTGTTTGTGCTCTGTGACAGCACTGGCAGCTCCAGGGATTTTATCATTAGTCTCCTGACAGGGTTTGGGGTTTGTTTTTTTGATTTCTTCTGACAACAGCGCTATGAGGCTTTTGTCAGGTTAGCCCAGTTTGATGTTAGTTGATAATAATTATACTGGTAATTAACCATAATTTTATAGGATGGCTATAATTTGTCTATAATTACAGCTGGAATGACAGAAATACTTCTCTATTTTTAAAGGAAAGTAAAATTCTACCCATCATACTAGAGGGGGAAAAAGAGCCTGGAAATGTTATTTCCAAAAGATTAAAAGCTGGAGGGCTAAAATTAAGCCTCCTATTATATTAAAGCCTAATCTTGTGATACTAAATCCTTTTTTTCTGTTTTGGGGCTGTGACCTGTGATTTCTGTGTGTCTGGGGCTGATGGTACCAATGACATTAGAGCAGCCCATTAAGACAGTGACCTTTGGGCACTGACCTTTTCATCTCTAATGTAGGTTAAGAATTGAAAGAATTTATGCAGGCAAACAAACAAGCTTTTTGTTTTGGAAACAAAGCTAGCAGGTGTAAAGTTTTGCAGAATTAGGGTGTTTTGTTTATTTTTTTTTTAAATTTTTTTTTTTGTGAATTGTATGAAAACGTCTAATGAAAATCAGAAAAAAAATCCTTCTTTTAATTTTTTTTTTTTTTTTTTAATATGCCTAACATCCTGAACCCTGGTAATCCAGAAATATTCCCTGCAAGTTTTTAAGCTTTACCCTAGGGCAGATTTAACTCTTTGCTTCAACCACGGAGTCCTCGTGTGTTTTCGGGTTGGTTATTTGGTATTTCTCCATTCTGAGCTGGAAAACGGGTTCCTTTTGTGGGTAATTTCTTTTAGCCAAGCCACATGAGTAGAAAATGAGCTGAAATGCCTCAGAGGAACCAGTTCTTCCTGATGTATACATTGGATGTCACGTGCTTCTCCTCTACTCTTTGGGTATTTACCATCCAGCCTTGCAGAGGGCAATGCTCTAAGTGGAGAAATGCTTATAAATGTCCCATTAAGCAGAAGAAAAGCCTCCAGCTAATCTTAGTGGGGCTTTAATTAATTATGAACTGCACAAATACTATGTGCATTTAGTCATTCTTCCTCCATGGCAATTAGGTATATTATGAGCCTTTATTCCTGCTTTCTGCATATGGATAGACAAAGATCTGCTTAATTTAACATTAATTATGTATGGATGGACCCTTAGCATATTCTTAAGGATATATCAGCTAACTAGAGCTGGAGAATGAGTCCAGATACTCATTGCTCCTTTTCTCTCAGAGCTGCTCTTTCTCTTTTTCTCCCTCCTGGCAGAGATGGGGAAGGTTGAAGCTGGTCCAGCATCAGCTTCCCAGGATGGAGCATCATCACCATCAGGTTTCCAGCAGCCTGCCCTTCCTTCCCCCTGCCTCAGCCTTGCCATGTCCTCTGAACACCCTGAGAGCAAAGAGATGATGCTCATCTCTTTGGAGGCCTGGCAGTCTGGGGATGTGTGATCTGGCCATGTATGATCAGCCTGTACATTCATGGGGGGGTTATTTGGTTTTTCTTCCTCCCTGTGGTGGATATGTCTTCGTTTAGAAGCTCAGGGGACAGACATGACTGTAGGGTTAACTGGTAACCAAGTTGACTCTGGCTCAGCACGTGTCCAACCAGCAAGCCCACCCGGCTCCTGAGACCCTTCCCTCATCCAAATCCAACCTTAACCTAGAAATTCCTGTAGATACCAGAACAAGCCATGAAATCCCTAATTTCCCCAATACAACCAGTGCAGGGACACTGGCTGGCCCCTGACCAGTTAGGAGTTGGCAAAGCAGTCCAGGACCAAGCAACACATCTTTATAAACTTACCTGTCTGGTAATTCCAGGGGGATCACAGTTGTTCTTCCAAGTGCTGGTGCTGGAGGACAAGCTGAGGAAGGCTGGAGCTGGGGAGTATGACATGAGTCACTCCTGACACTTGTCAAATCTCATCTTCTCCAACTGGTCATCCAGTATCCATGGAGTAGGTCGCATATCTGTAGGGAAAATGAATTCCCTGGTTCCTGAGCTCTGAGGGAGGCAGTAGCTCAACCATGACATCAGGGAGCAACAACTGGGACTGTGATAGAAGGACAAGTGGAGCCCTTCACAGCTTTGGTGAGGGGACACTGTCCCTGCAGGTGTTTTCAGTCTGTGACTGTGTCACCAAGTGAACACATTGCATAGTTTTTATGGCCAACACCCGGGAGTGTTTTAGGGACACAGCCAGCCTGAGTCTTTCTGACCCAGGTTCCCCAGACAGGAGGCAGCTCCAGACTGTCAGATGGCTTTGGGGAACTCATTAAATGGATTGAGGATTTTGGGTGCTCCATCTGCACACACAAATTCTGAACATGAGCAAAACTTTCAGTGAATATGAGATCTTTGGTAAACCCCTCAGCTTTGGCCCTCATGTTGCTGTCTGCCTCAAACTGAGCAATCAAAATGGTTATGATAAAGGAAATAAGACCACAGTGTGAGATGGGGCTGCTTTCCTCCTTGGGCACCTTCCAGCTCTGAGGCTGTAAATGTCAAGTAGGAGCTCTCAAAAGCAACTTGTTAGAAAAGATTTGGGTCAGGACTTCATGTCTGTGCCTTCATTTCTAGAACACTCTCTGTCTCTCAGGCTTTCCCCTGTTTATAGCTATTTCTAAATTCTTAAAGACTACTCTGAAAAGAGAATCATTGAGGAAAGGGGTAATTGAAATTTCCCAGAGGGAATGCTTGGAAGTGGCAACGACTCAATGGTTGGCCAACACTGCTACGAGGCTTCCCTTCCCGCTGTCAGAGTTGCTTAACTAAAAGGCTTTCTCCCATCCTGGACTGTCAGGCTGAATTTGTCATGTGGCATGAGGGTAAATCGATGAACTGATTAGCAATGGTTGAGGGGGTCCTTCAGGAATTAGCACTGGTTATGATTTCCGTGCCTTCCTTTGTGTTTTTGAATGTAAAGGATCATGATCGGGCCAAGTACAAACAGGAATAGCTCCTGTGATTCGAATGCCTGGATTTGTCCCAGGGAAACCTTTGGTCCACTGTGCAGAAGAGGAGGCAGAGCAGAAGGCTCTGAAACAAAGCAGACCAACTGCCCTTCCTTCCTGTATTCCTTTCTCCTCTTTGTTTTAATATTATTGATGAAGTGACCAGAATGGTGTCTGGGCACATCGGAGAAATCAATGAAAAAGTAAATCTTGAAAAATAAATCAATTGCCCTGTGTGAATTCAGATGTGACCTGGTTTGCTGTCCTGTGCATACACTGCATGAAGTACCTGGCTGGCAAGAGATGGATTTTGCTTTATTTCCTTCAATCGGATTCTTGTAGGAGCTCATTTCTTACGAGAGGAAGAGGCTGTTCATTTTCGTTTTGCCAGCAGAAGTCCTAAATCCAAGCTCCCTACGTCAGAACTCTTCCAAACTTTTGAGTCCTCAGAGGACTTCAAAGAGCTTCCTAATTGCTTTCAGCTAGGTAATGCTTTAACCAGCTTTATTTAGATTTCCCTCATGTCTGTTCTCCCAAGCTTTGTTCTCCTTTTTGACTGCATCGTTCAGACCCCTGCATGTTATCTTTTACTTTATGAGGTAAATTTTTTTTCCACATAATATTCCAGTTTCTGTGTCTGAATGGACACAAACATGTCCTATTACCTGTATGTCCAATTACCTGTCCACATGTGGAGAGGAGCTGTCCCAGCCTGGTGACTCCATTAAAAGGGGTATATATTGCATTTTACAGAATGGCAAGAACATTTCACAAGAGATTCTGACACTGTGCAAGGCTGGGATACAAACCAGTTTTATTTTTCCTTTGCCCTCTCTTCCCGACAGACAAAGACAAAGCAAAGCACGGGATCAACTTGTCCAGAGTTCCCCAGTGCCAGGAGCCAAAGTCAGGTCTCCTGAGTGCAAGGGCAGTATCTGTTCAACAGCCCCACTTTCTATAGGGATATGACAGCATAATTTAGCTGTACTGTAATTTATTATGCCCTGCTACGTGTTCTACATTGCAGCCAGGCTGACCAGGTTTGTAATTTTAGTGTATATGATCAACATGCTGCTCATTTTTCCATTATCAGGGAAGTCTGTAATTCATCTCCCTCGCTCGTGTCTCATAGTGGAGCATTTCATTTCCATGACTGTGAATTATCAGCATCCAATCCTTGAAGGTATGATTGGAGATAATAGCCTAAAGTTTCCCAGGTGAATAATTACTTCAGCTGTCCAACTTGTGACACCTTTGAGGGCCTTTCTTTCCGCTGCAGAGGAAAGCATTCAGCACTTTCTGAAGACCATGACCTTCTACAAATCTATTTTGTTTGAACTCTAATTTGTGCAAAGACTGTTATTATGTGTCCTCAGTTTAGTTCTCCCTCTCAGCCTCCAAAATGTTAATAAATGTATGGCAGAAAAATGAGCAGTGTTTGTGCTACCAGGCTTATGGTTTTATTTTTTCCAGGTTGCTGCCTGTAATATGTATTTTGAAATGAGGTTTTGCAGAACTACCCAAATTACTCTGGAGCATAAGCTGAAGTGAAAGTTCTTGGGGTCTGAGCTTCTTCACTGGGGTTTGTTTGAAGGTCCTGGTTTTGTTGCCTGGCAATCACTATTTATAAGAGTCAGCACAAAACTAACAGTTGGTATTTTGAAGGCATTAAGGAAATTAACTTCTCATTTCGCGCTCAAAAGGAATCAGACACTGTTAATAAAACCCCATTTCTATCTTCAAGACTCTCCTCTGGCACGGGGACGTGGTGTTTGGTGCAAATAGATATTTATAGTGCAATATCTGCCTGAGGCAACCTGCACACGAACCAGCCTCGCCAGGGCTTCTGACACAGCAGCCTCCCCTAAATCAGGGGTTGCTCCAGATATCCCTGTTACAAGCAGGATTTACCCTGAGTGCAGAGCCCCAGATGGTGCCTGCAGGACTCGGTGCCACGGACAATGAACCTTGTGCTGGTGGTTACCCCAGCTGCTCTTGCTCTGCCTCACTCCAAAGCTCTGCCTGGTGATGTTTGGGAATTGGGTCCAGAGAAGCAGAAGGCCAGGCTAATTTCTACCAAGCAGATGTTGTCAAGGGCTTGCTTTGTCTTCTCAGCCTGTGTGAGATTCAAAAGAACGAGTTGTGAGTTTTGAGGGTCCTGTCAAAGGACTCTGTGAGGTGTTAATGATGAGCACGTGTAAACGCTGAGCACATGGAGGGTGTCTGTTATTCTGACACACACTGCATGTGGCCACTGTGCTTTCAGAGACTCCACTCCTCGTGTGTGCAAGCCACGAGCTGCTCTCCTGGCCACCAGCAGGACCAATTTCCAGGTAGCTGTTGTTTTGTATGCACAACTCCATGGCTACACTTAAAAAGCCGGGCAGAGTTTTAATACCACAACAAACACGATGACCTGTGCTGAGCCATCCACAAGCTCTCCCTCCTGTTGGTACAGATAGCAGCAAGCACAGCATTTCCCTGGGTGGACAATTTGCATGGTCTGTCATCTGTGAAAGTGAGCAGATTTAAAATACTCCACTGTAAATCGCAGGAGAACTCGGGCACCGATGCTGTGGGGACTGTTGGGAGCTGTGCAGGGTGTAGCTGATCTCTCCACCGCTTCCCTTGCCTGCCCAAGGACATCTGCCCAAAATTCCTTTCTCCTGACTGGGCATATTTGCTCTGTGACTTGTCACATTCACTGGTGTTGATCACTTACTTCCATTAATGTCAAGACAACAGGTGTTGACACAACTGGACAGACACGGCACTGCAGTTGGTCAGACCATCCCAGAAATTTAGGCATTTTTTTCTGAAGCTGCTCCAATGATAACATATAATTCAGGTTTAAGAAAGTAGAAATAAGAAAAGAATTTACCTTGATCTTGCAGAGATTTTGACTAAGGGATGTCATTAGGGTTGAGAAAAGTGGTTGAGTGCAAAGGTTTACTCACTGTGGCATTTCAGTGACTTAAAAACAGGGGTTATTAAAAAAAAAGAGTGACTTTTCACACAGGAACGTAGTGATAGGACAATGGGGAACAGTTTAAAACTAAAAGAGGGGAGATTTAGATTAGATGTCAGGAGGAAATCCTTCCCTGGGAGGGTGGGCAGGCCCTGGCACAGGTTGCCCAGAGAAGCTGTGGCTGC
>JAYRBT010000028.1:7827422-7837821 GCA_036023395.1 Myiotriccus ornatus | reverse complement strand
GTCCAACCTGGCCTTGGACACTCCCAGGGATGGGGCAGCCACAGCTTCTCTGGGCAACCTGTGCCAGGGCCTCACCATTCTAAATTTACTGCTTTTTGCATTAATTCTTATTTGATTAACATAGAAAGAGAGAAAAGTAGGGAAAAGGTTTCCTGTGTACAGGGAGAAACACTCTCAGCGCAGAATTTTTGTCCTACACTGAAAAGCACAAGAAAATTCTTTTGCCCTTTTGTTACCGGGTGTTTTGCTTTATCAGCATTTGCTTCGCCCCTGGGATCCACACAACGATGGGTTTCACCCCCATTGTGTGGGAAAACATTCTCCATCCCGCAAAACATCGGCGTGTCTCAGGAGGCTTCTGGGAGCTTGGTGTCCCTCTGCTCCCTGGCCGCAGTTGTGCCTCTCTCCTCTGGGTGTCTACGCTGCAGCACCGCTGATTTTCCCATTAATCTGAGATTTAGGCATGTGCTTGCAGTCTTCCTCTCCGGGGTCAATGGTATAGATTCTTGCTGTGTGATTTTTTTTTTTTATATACTGATGCAAACAAACAGTTGTAAGTAGGACCCACATTTATATTCCCTGAGTACAAAGCAGAGGCCGGATCTTACCTCGTCTGGTGAACTTAGCACGTGCCTGATTCTTCAGAGGGTCAAAAGCCACTCATAAAAATCAAGCTGGAATTTCCCTCCTCTTTTAAACTTGTACTAATATTTCCCTAATTGCTGTTCTGGGCACCTGTGAATGCAAATGGGCAGTTAGACATTTTGATTCTTATTAGCACACTCCGGTCTAGTAATGTCATGCAAATTGTCAAACCTGCGTGGGAAGATTAGACAAATAGTAGCAGATGCATTTTTATATGCTGTGTTACGTGCTTGATTTTTTTTTTTGGAAAAACAAATATCCCCGGTGGGAGAACTGAAATATTTGAAATTCCTCTTTCATTCTTTTCTGAGTACGTGGGCAAGAACGTTTCGGCACATCACTCACGAGTAACTATGTCAGGGATAACTTAGGATCCCTGTTAGAAACACAGGCTGGCTTGAATGCAGACTCTGAGGGATCCTATTCTAAAACATGATCAGATTATATTTATTCTGGGATGAAATGTGAGAAAGGAAGAAATGTGTCTATAAAATGCTTGGCATGGTAGAAAGTCCCATTTTGGAAACGGTAATGATGGGAATGACACAGAAATCTGTGCAGAAGAGCTTAAATAAGAGAAGGGGTTGGTGGCAGGACGGAGTATCCTGATCCTGTGAAAGTCATTGTCACTTATTACTTTGTTAATTTTTAAATCAAACTCTTTCTCCTGTCATATTTTGATCTTGTATTAGTGAGGCGACTTAGCTCCTGAGGAATTTCAAAGTTAGTTGTAAACTTAGGTTTCAAAGCTGTAGATGCAGGTACACAGGCACAACCCAGATAAACATCACTTTCCTGACTGCTAAAGCACAAATTCAGAGGGAATTTCAGTAGCTTCATAAAAATGCTGGTAGAAATAGTTCAAAGCAAGCAAAAAAAAAAAAAAAACCACATTTTTTTGCTTCTGACAAAACATGTAACATGCTGGTATCTAGGCAGATACCTCCTTTGTTTAAAATCAGACAGAGAACACAGGCTGTGAGTCCTTAGAATATTTGGAGCCCTGGCTCGTGAGGGCTGATCCACGAGCAGGGACAGGAGCTGCTTGTTTGCCCTTTGGCTCAAGGGCTTTCTGCTGCAAGTGGTGAGGCCTTAAATGGCACTGAGGAGGAGATTTTGCCCAAAGTAGGTCAAGGAAAGCAAATCTTTACTCTTTGCCCACAGCCCATCTCATCCCTGGACCAGGAGAGACCACAGAGAAGCACCAGGTTGTGGCCCAACAAACACAATTATTGTGCACTGTGTCTTCATTTGGGTGCCACGCTCAGTTAATAACCAGATCTCCACCATACTTCTTTATTGCTTAGGCTGAAGGAGAAAGTAATTAAACTTAATAGGTATTGCCCTTGCTTTAAGGCCACTATACATTTTAAGCTGCCAGTAAAAGTAATTAATACTAATAGAAGTCATGAGTCCTAAACAAAGACATTTGTATGCCAAGTAATCTACGACATGTACTTTTGGGAATAAATTATTTTTATTCTTTTACATCCTTGTGACCATAAACTTGCTGCTTCACGGGGTTCATTCTTTCTTCCTCAAATTTGTAGTTAATTTTCTTTTTCTTTGTGTGTGTCTGCATGTCCCTTCTCCCTCGAGGTTTCTTAAGAAAACCTGCAAGTTTGCTGTAACTTTAAAAAAAAAAAGTTAACAACAGTCAATTTGAATGCAGGCAAAAATTTAAAATATATGTTTCTGTGCTGCGTGTTCTAATAAGGCTGGGCAAGCACTGGGCATAGCTAATGGACCATATGGCTCCTTGATATCCACAGAAGAGGGAGATCTGTGTTATCATTAGAAATACGATGTCAAGATCTCAACGCAGCATCAATATCAGCTCAGCAAAGACATGAGTACAGCGAGCTCAACCCCTCCAGAAAGCTGTCAGAACATGTTCAGATGTGGCTATATGATCTTTGACTCGTGATAGACAAGGTTTTGCTTAGAATTAGTGTCATGTTTTCCCATCATAAATCATTTTCTACTTACCTGCCAGTCAGGCTCGGCTTGGTTGGCTGCTGCCTGGGAACAGATCAATTCCTGCATGCAAGGAAGACAGAAATTGCTTCTAATTGTTTTCTGGGGGAGCCTTTAGATCATCCACGTGAAACCTGAGCCTGCACAGCCGTGCTGTATTTCCATGAATAGCCCGTTTCAACACTTTAATGACCCAATTATTTCAGTTCTCAAAGAGAAGAACAAGTTTCTTCTACTCCTGCCAGCTTCCCAAGGACAAAAAGTACCACAGGTATTCTCTCCACTGTCAGAATGATGCCAAGATAGCAGTCTGCTGGGTGCAGAACTCCCTCCAGAGCTGTGTTTGCTCGTGCTGAGCAGGAGAGAATCAGCACACCCTCAAGTTGTGCAGCGAGAGGAGAGGGAAACTCTCCTCTGCAGTTTAAAACCTCTGAGTGGCAAAAAGCGAAACAACTGCCTTGGGTTACAAACTTTAATCGGTGCCAGGAAGCTGCAGGTTTTTCCTCTGAGGTTGAGTTTGTCCAAGTTCCAACACTAAATTGCCATTATACCTTTTCCTTAATGTCAGATGTTCCCTAATACCAGAGCTCCCTGGGAGTGAGTGTTTGCTACCACTGTGTGCTGCCCTTGGGCCAACTCAGCGAGCTCAGCTCAGTGAGCTGTACACAGAAATAAAGCTGTGCTTTATTTCTGTGCCACTGGCTACGTTGTGAGCTCTTCTTTCAGGCTCTTTCCTGTAGTCTCTTCCCAAGGCCAGGCTGGACGGGGCTTGGAGCAACCCGGTCTTTTGGAAGGTGTCCCTGCCCATGGCAGGGGGTTGGAATGAGATGAGCTTTAAGGTCCCTTCCAGCCCAAACCATTCTGGCATTCTCTGATCACTTCCATGTCCTTCTTGAAGGGTGAACCCAGGAACTGAACACATTTACCAGCAGTTTGGCTGATGCTGCTTTAGGAAGGCAACGTTACCAGTATGTGATGCTTCCTGCCTGTAGAGGTTTTTCAGGGAACTGGGTAAGGACAGTCAGCCCCCACTGGAAAAAACTTAGTGACAAATGCCCTTAATGTTATTTTTGGTAATATATTCCCTCTGTACAGATATTGACCAAAAGGCCATTAAAAATTACTAGGCATCGAGAAGGTTACTGAAGGAAAACAAAGATCTATTGATTTCTTGCTTTACAAATATGCTATTTATCCTACTTAGCAGTTGTAGTTTTGCTGCCATAATTCTTGTAAGGGCAATTACCAGATTGGTGGAATTAGTTCTGTGGCCAGGAAAGTCCTGTGGAGATGTGTGTGAGGAGAGGGAAGGAAGAGGGGGAGCAGTCCTGCAGCTGCCGAGGAGCCTCTGTTCCTCTGGCTGTGGAAATGCTTTCTGGGCAGTGGCTGGTGCTCCATCGTCTCCCTTTGATGTCTGAGTGCTGATTGAGAGCTATTACTGTGAGAGGCCCTGCTCACAGGGGAGCAGCACCGTCCTCATTCACCTGGGGGTGTGTGCACATCTGTGTGCCCTCCCTGCTCGTGGAAACAAAGAACGTGGCTCTCAAGAAATACCCTTCCAAGCAGGACAAGACCTCATCTTTGGCTTGTTCTTCTCATTTGAGAAGTGCTTGTGGAGTGGAGTCTGTGCTTGTTTTTATCTTCCACCTCTTTTCTCCCACAGCCTAACGCTGAAGTTCACTTTTAGGATGGTTTTTGCAGTTTTATTTCTTCCTTCCTTCCTTTCTTCCTTTCCTTCCTTTCCTTTCAGTGGGAGGTGTTGGACATGATCTTGATTTGTTCAGGAGGCAAAAGGTGCCAAGGGAAGGTGAATGGAATGTGGAGCTCACTCTGCAGGGTCCCCCTGGCTCTGCCCCCAGCCCCAGCTCAGGGCAATCTGCCTCTCCGTTGCTCCCTTACAATTTGTTTTCTCCTTACATGACCAAGTTCCTTCCTAATGTAGTCTAAGCTTTTCATTTTTTAAAGACTTGTCTCTTTATTAAGTTGCTAATTGGATTGAATAATTCAGACCTTTGTTCTGCCTCTGCTCCTGATGTCTGACAGGCTGTTTCATTGCCTCTTCTCCACTTTCATCCTCTTCTGGGGTCTTCCTCTCTCTGCACTCCCTCCTTGACTTTTCCTCATAGCTTGAGAAATTTGACCCTGCTTTTAATATCTCTGCTGGCATTTCACTTAATGATCCTATTACACATTCCCGAAGCCCTTTTCACTCAAGATTCTCAGGGCTCCACCAGTATCAATTAATTTCCAAACACCTTCATTTTATCATGCAGATTTTACACATGGGTAAACTGGGGCATGGAAAAGTCAGACAGTGCTCAGCATCACAGCACAGCTTGAAAAGTGGTGTGATCTTCAGTGCTGCTGAGCATCTCTGACTGCTGGAGGCTTCATTTGTGGCTCCAGGTGGTAAAATTCAAGCCAGGGGAGATGAAATACTCGGGCACTCATCCATTTCCTACATGTTGATGGGAAGGAAGGATCTCTGTTGGTCTGTGCATCTATAAAATGCACGGCTGAGGTTGGCACACCATTAAATTGAGCTCAAAGATGAGCTGAAGAGTGCAGGGTAAAATTTAGGCTGCTCAGTTAAATATCAGTGTCCCAAGCATCCAGGGACATAAACATTTAAACATCAGGAAAGCCACTCTCATCATATCATTTTGGTCTCTCGTGCTTTATCTTGTTCAAAATAACCTGAACACGTTTATCAGGACAGAGCTGAAATTTGCCACTTCAGTACCAAATCCTTTAATGGCTTTTTCATGTGACCAGCACTGCAGAGGTCTTGTCTTGATGTTCAACAAGAAGGACATATAAACATAAATGCCTTGCTCCTGACTCTTACTTATTCTTTTAAATTGAATTAATGAGTTTTTGTGTCAATACAAATTAGATAAATAGCTGGAAGAACTTGTTAGCCTGTTTCTGGTGGTTTGGATTTTTTAGTTTACTAGACTTGATTATGCATTTGTTGACAAAGGGAAGGGAAAGAAAAAATCCATCACAATTATGCACATTTTGCTGCAAGGCTTGAAAGGGCAATTTGGAAATCAGATGATAAACTAGTTAAGCAGGTCTATTAAAAAATGGCAAGGAAGCAAAACTCCTGCTTTTAAACTGTCAGGCAAATGTTTATGCACTTGCTCTATGTATGTCATCAAGTTAAACAGCAAAAGAATCTTCATCTCTCAAAGTGTCCAGCTGATATCTGGACATGACAAGAGGGATTCTCCTCCAATCTGTGCTGCAGCAGTTGTGATGGAATGTTGTGGGATAGTAATGGGAAGTGGCTTGAACAGAATTTCCAGCTGTTCTCTCTCTCCCTCCCTGCTTGAAGTCACTGGCAAAGCTTGTGGTGGTGAATTGTGACAGGTCAGGGGCACGAAGAAGCCCCACACTGGAGTGAGGTGATCAGGGCACGGGCACAGGGCTGCTGGTTCTGGATGCTGTGGAGAGGGAAGAACCAGCCACAGTTTTTCTCTCTCAGTTAAAAGTAGAAAAAATAGGGCCAGCCAACTTCATCCTCACACTTTGAGATAACTCCCTATTTGCAAATAGTCAGCAATTGCCTATTAAAAGCTAATATGCAGCAAATCTTGTCCCAGTGTGGTGCCCAGATAACGAGCTCGTTCCCCAGAGGTTCCGTGTTGTGGTCAGGGAAAACGCTCCTCAATTAGGGCTTTTTGGCAGGAGGAGAAGGAAGTTCATGAAAATTAATTTGTCTCTCTGATCATTACCTTTTCTGACCATTTACAGTGCATGCCACTCTCCTACTGACAGCAGGTTTTTCTCCTGACCCTTCTCCAGGTCCTTCTGTGGAACTTCTCCCCGTGTTTCAAAGCTTGTTTTCAAGGTCTAACAAGGAGGGTGGCAGGACCTGAGCCAAACCCTCTGCTTGGAATCACTCAATGGAAAAGACATGTGCCCATTCATGCATATTTGATACATCACTGCTAAAAATAAAAGGACTTTTTTTAATCAGAGAACGAGGCATTTTCCAGCTGAAGGCAGAAATCAGTCCGATGGCACTGCTCTGCCCAGCTGTTGTCGTGCACCTTTGACTGCAAGGGGCATTTCCTAAACAATACTTGTGGAAAAGGAGGGGAAATGTTGATTTTCAGCTCATTGTGGGCTTTTTTTTTTTTTCACTGATACCTTAAGATGAGTATCCTGAAGGGAATGACGGGGTTTGCAAATCCTCTAAGATGAAGTCGAAGGAGGCAGCAGAGCCTTGGAAAAATAAACCCAAAATTTCTGTAACAAATACAAAAAGCCAGGGAAAGCCGTGTGTGCTCAGTGTTGCTCCCCCCAGAGGTTGCTGTTTTCCTGGGTGGGAGTGAGCTCTGCAGCTCCTGCTTCCTTAACAAGAGAGCAATAAATGCAAAGCCCTCCGTGCATGAAGAGGAAGGCAGAGCAGCATCCTTTCCCTTCATCTCTGAGTGTGTCTGCTAGTCCTGACTTCCCTTCACCTGCACAAAGGGCTGAGCTGTGCCTTTGTGTGCACAAACAAGAAATGCAGATAATTCTGCCAACTTTAGCACTTCCTTCCCCCCCCCCCTTTTTTTTTTTTTGGCATATTTTGTCTGAAATCTTAGTTAAACTTCTGTTCTTGGTTATTCCATTGTATTTTTGCATAGAGTAAAGGAAAAAAAAAATCAGTTTATAGTGGAGCAGCAGCATTGAGAGTGTGATCCTGGAATGGCTGGTGTGCAGTTTAGAAGGTTGCTGGAGAGGGCTGTAAATTATGTCATGTGTGGTTCATCAATTATATAGATAAAACTGTGAAGGAGAGTGGTTTGTCAGAAAAGATAAGAAAAGAGGGACTGAACCTAGATATATATTCTGTGCTGATAATCTGGTCGGTTTTGGAAGTGAGAGGAGTCACTTGTAGAAGCCACTTAATAAATTTAATGACTATTGGAAGGGACAGGATAAAAAAGAGCAAGGATAAAATGTTAAGTGTGCTTGCAATTGCAAAACCAGTGCCGCTGTTCTTTGGGATTGCTGATGGCTGTAGGTGTTGTCTGGAAATAAAGCAGAGGTTGAGGAGGATGGGGTTCCCCTCCTCTGCACAAGGGGAAGGGGTTCTGTTTCAGGGATTTTGGCAGGAGTTGGGGTGGCACTCAGGAGCTCCCAGGTGTTGTCTCAGGTGATCAGACTGAGTTGAATTAGAGAAGGGCCCTGGGCAGGGAACAGGTGACAAATTTATATAAAACCTATTTTTGCTAATACCTTTGGGAGTGATTCTTTAGGTGACCTAAGCCACTCATTGCTGTCACGGGGGTAGTTTTCCATCACTGTGGCTTTTGGTGAGGGAAATTCTTCAGGAAAAGATTAAAGGGGACATCCCTTTCCAAAACAAAGGGGGATTGGGAGGAGGAAAAGGGGAAGGCTGAAATGTGCAGTTGGCTTTTTGGTTTTAATTGGCTGCCTGTCCAGTCATTTAATGGCCCCTTTTCTGTGGGAAATAAACTGTAATACTCAAAGCCCATGGATGGGACTGATGGGATGTTTCATCAAGGCCCTCTGCATTAAAGTAAAACAACCTCCTTCCCAATCCAGCCCTAACCAGAGATGTTCTCAATGCCCACTGGTTTGTGGCTTTATTTGCCGAAAGATGGCAATATTTGAACATCTACAGTTCCCCAAAGAGCGAAAAATAGAAGTTGCCAGTGCACTTTGACCACTGCCACCTCTGCTCTGCCCTGCCCTGGGGGGGGGACAGTGGCACCATCCAGGGCTGAATTCCATCACTTCACCAGGGTGCTCCCTGGGCCCCTCCAACAGGCAAGACCTTCCCAGCTCACAAGTCTGAGGGAAGAATTCCAGGGGCAGTTTTTCATTAACAGCAAATGTGTTTGAGAAAATTCACTTCTGCTACAAATCTGCATGACTGGTGAAATTATATCAAGTTACATCCTCAGTCAATTTGGGCTATTATTTGATTTTATAAATTGTATCAAGGCAGCATTTTTTTTTAAATTAAGCCTGAGCATTTCTCTTCCCTGTGCCTCACTGCTGACAGAAGGCTCTCACACAGCAAAGTTTACCTTTCATTTGTTCCTGTGTAATAACCCATTAGGTCTGCTGAGAAATACCATGTTTCTTATGCAATGTCAACACCTACTTCCATTTGCTCTTTCTCTTCAGAAAACACAGCATGAATCCCAGATGCTGCAGAATTCTGGTGTCCTTGACCCACTGGAGTGCTAACAGAAAGGAATTAAAGGGAACAAACTGATGAGTATTTAAGGGTGTAAAACGTGCAGGGTTTTGTTTTCTCTGTTGCAGTGGTGAAGTTCACAAGGCAAAGGGAGGTTAGAGGGGTGTTCAGCTGGGTCACAGACTCTGTGCTGGTACTTCCCAAAGGCCAGAGTTCAGGAATGCTTGGTTCTATTTTTTAAATTTCCTTTCTATAGTTTGAACCAAACAGACCTCCGAGATTTCCCAGTGCTAAATAATTCTCTCTGCTGGGTGGGAAGATAGGCAAGGTTAAACAGGGAGATCTCACCTAACATTCCCATCTAGGACGTTTCCAACAGGATCTGCCCGCGATTCGTTCTCAGCTGTAGCTCCCATCTCCAGATAAGCACCCACAGTATTTTCTGTGGAATGAATCGAAGCCATGAGATGCATTTCAGACACGTGAATAATTCAGGCACTGCTGCATGCTGCGACAACTGGGGTACCCTACTTAGGTTGACTTAACAGGTGTTTGTGGAGGGCGACCTGAGCAACTTGCTCCAGTCACTCCCTAAAGTCACTCCAGGCAATTCAGAGCAGAGCCCAGGAATCTTCTCCCCTTGGCCCCAGCAATGTCATCTCCACCCTGTTCGGGACTTGTTCTAAATTAAGTGTTAGAAATTTTATATTTATATAGCACCATTTATGTTTTTAATATGATTTACAAGCTGAAATGTTATTTCCACTGAAGGCTGGGGTTGGGAAGTCCCCTGAGCACTGAAGCAGTTAACTTCCAACAAAATGTGCGTCCTGAGGAAGTACCAAAATGCGTCAATTTAATTCCCAGGTCACTGGATTCCTCCTCGTTCAACCAAAGCAGCACAGAGTGTGGTTTTAGAATTTTCTCGAGTTCATTTGTTCATTAGTTTGTTTTGGATTTGAGCCTCCAAAAATCCCTGTGGAATGGAAACTTGGATTGCACAGCTCTTTCTATGGAAATTCTGTTCTTTTTAGGACAGGTAAAAAGAAGCCATTTCTCACGTACCTTAGGACACATCAGTAAATGTAATATTTAATATGCACATCTTCCTATGCAGTTACATTGAAAATTATGTGTACTTAAAGACCCTCATAAAACTGGTGGAGGAGAGAGCTGCTTTATGCCAGTAGGACATAGTGGGACATAAATACTGGGGAGTGAAATCCCGGACAGACTACAGATGTAGAGCAATGGGCTTATTTCCCTGGAGGACCAGTGGCCATTAACCCAAACTGCAGAGTTTGTTCTGTACTCCCCAGAGCTGTTGTATTAATGCACCTTTTGGGTTACCCCCTCAGGTGCTCCTGGTGCTGGCTGGGAGGTGCAGAACGTGTTCCTGCAGAACAGCTGCTCAGTGCTGTTTAGACAGTGGCTTCGGGCACAGCCCATTAAAGGATGCTCATCTAGGACAGCAGGTAATGGTTTCCCACTGACACAGGGGCAGATTGGTTGGAAGAAATCTTTACTGTGAGGGGGCCCTGGCACAGGTTGCCCAGAGAAGCTGTGGCTGCCCCATCCCTGGGAGTGTCCAAGGCCAGGTTGGACGGGGCT
>JAYRBT010000028.1:7786501-7827026 GCA_036023395.1 Myiotriccus ornatus | reverse complement strand
GGGAGTGTCCAAGGCCAGGTTGGACGGGGCTTGGAGCAGCCTGGGCTGGTGGAAGGTGTCCCTGCCTGTGGCAGGGGTGGCACTGGATGAGCTCTGAGGTTCCTTCCAAGCCAAACCATTCTGTGATTCCATCTATAAAGCTCCATCACACATTTAATTTATCCCCTCTTTCTTTCCACCTGGCACCATCTTTCCAAGTCATCATCTGAGTGGACCAAGGCCAGTGAAGGGTGTGTGTTTCAGACACGTGTGTAAATGGGCATTTGAAAGCCAGATGGGATTTTCATCCCCTCCTTGCACTTGATACTTTGTTCTCCCTCTGGCACAGTAACAGAAATATTAGAGAAAGAAATGACTGCCACTCATCATCACCCTTTTTCCTTTATATTCAATTCCCAAGCACTGAAATGTTCAGAAAAGGAATTCTTAAATTTGCATGTTGGGACCCTGTCTATGAGTTTTGTGGCACTTTAGCAATAAATCAGAAAATTGCCCTGGGGGTTCACAGGTGTTTTTTTTTAACGCAACAAGTGAGTTTTATGGAACGTTTTTGTGGCCAAGGACCTTGCAAAAACAGGAAGGATGGTTGTAATTGAGGTCTCAAAGACAGAGAATCACAGCTCTAATAAGTATTCAAGGTCCTTCTATCTCTCTAGTCCACACAGGAGTTTGGATGCGTATTTAGGTTAAAGTTTTTCACATGTGAATCTCTGAAAATTAACTATTTTTCAAAGTCTGAAGATATTTGGGAGTGCCCAGGGAACCCTGACACCCACGGGATGGCTTTGGTGTGGATTAAACCCTACGGACCCGAGTGGAGTGGCTGGAGTCTGTGAGAGGAGGATTTAACAGAAGAGGTCTCGGATTAGGACTTGTAGGTTAAATTTTTAGCTCAGCCACACAGCTCATGTCTGGTCAGGCCGTTCCCTTTTTGCTAAAACAGGCTGGATGTTTCCAGTGGTTGGGGGTGGTATTAAGACAGTAAATCCAGTGAGTGTTGTTGCCTCAGATGCAGGTGGTACAAACTCTCCAGCTATTTGTGCAGAGACTTGAGGTCAGTGAGACAGAAGAGTTGTCACCTTCTGCTGTTTGTTTTTAATTTCACCATATGCAAAGAAAAGGAGTATTTGAACGCCATCCTAAAGAGGAGAATGATGACACTGTTTGTTTTCCCACCTCTGCCTTAATTTTTATTTGTTTCTTTATTTTCATATATATAGAGAAAACAAATGGAACTGTGCAATCTCTGTGATTCTTGTTTGGCAGGTGTGTGTAAAGACTTTAATTCTGTGGAAGGTGTAAAGATTATTGTCCCTGCCTGAGCTGAACCTCACTCTGTGCTGAGGGAAGGAGGCAGCTGTATCCTGCAACCTACTGGGGATAAAACCCTTCCCTGGGTGCCTCCCAGTTGTTCAATATTTGAGCTTTTTTTTCCACAGGGCTCTGATTTTTCAGCGTTACTTTTAGTCCTTAAGTAACTTTTCGTGCATTTTCTACTCTGCTACCTTATTTTCCACATGCTAATGAAAGTGGGGCTGTTTGTTACAGTTCCCTAATCAAACTTTAAAGCATCTGTGTGTTTAATGAGTAGTACTGCCAGTCTTAACTATTCAGTATGGCTGGATGATGAAAACATTTAATTTTCTCGGTAAGATATATACAAGTCAAAGCTTTGCTTCAGCATGGCACAATTAAATCCAAGTGGTCTACAGTTTTCCCAGACAGCAATAAACTTCTTTTAGTTTCTGAATGTACATCTTGAATGGGGGGTAAAGTTGAGGCAACCAGAAACTAATCACAGTGAAGGAACTGGCTTTAAAATTCGTGATCAGCCTTGTGCAGAACAGAGACTGTTCACAGTGGCAGGGGATTAGAAGATGAAGGTTCAACTCAAGTGGAAGGTCTGGTACTTGTGACCATCTTTTTCTCCTGTCATTTGTCTGTTTCTATTGGTCATTTCAGACCAAATCCCTCTATTCCCTAATTTTACCTGTCTCTATGGTAATGTTTAAACATCAGCATGAAGCAGCCAGTTGTGTCTGTCTTATCTGAGCAGTAGTTTTCTGTGTAAACTCATCAGTTTAGCTGAAATACCTGCTTTCTGTAGTTATTCTTGCTTTTTTTGCACAAGCACATAATTGTGTATTTTAATGTTTTTTCCCTGCTTAGTGGAGATTGTACACTCGACCTCTAGCAAGTACTGTTTTACAACCTGCCACACGATTTTGGAACTTGAGCTGCTCCAGATGGTCCTGTCCTGGCATCCCAGCTGGGGTGGCTGTGGTCAGGTGCCTGACCTGGGCTGCTCTGCTGCTCTGGCCAGGAGAGCCAGGACTATAAAAGATGAGACAGTGTCATTGCTGACATTTTCAGGGAGAAAAGATGAAAACAGGGGTGAGAGGTAGTTCAGGAAAGCAGAAGGGAAATGAGCAGGACAGGCACATTTTGCTTGGATTTTCTTCTGAAACAGACTGGAGGTTTCACAAGTTTGAGAAATGGTGTTTGAAAATATCATCTCTTCAGGCAAGAGGAGTAGATGGAGGGGGTTTCTCTGTGACTGTAAATCAGGAGCAGTGGTGGGAGCCAGCAGGTCCCAGATCAGCTGGGCAGGAGCTGAATTTCCTTTCGGAGCCCAACTTCAAGCACCAAGGGATGTGTTCAAAGGCACAGATTGCAGCTCCACTCCTAACTGAGATCTGTGCCTTTGAAAACGTCCTTCCTAAATTCCAGTGCGATCTCCCTGCTCCTGGTAGATCATGAGGCACTTTATAGCCTCCTTTTATGTTCACCCCCAGGTAAACATGGGGGAGAAACACCTTTCATTGCTGGAGATTGCTGTGAAACGAGGCCAAAGGATACTCAAGGCTTAAAACCGGGATCTCTGAGTGATAATTGAAAGAATTTCATTACCAGGAACAGGATATCATCACTGACTGATGAGGGATATGCATGGACTGAGCAGGCCAATGTGGCATCCAGGTCCTCCCCCATCCCTGACTCACCTGGGAGCCTGAATGGCTCTGGAAAACTTCTGGCTGATGACTCTTACTGAGAAGGACAAATACAAGCTGGCAAGAGTTAGGATATTCAGATTCATTACATATAGTCTTAGTTGTTTTTTAATTTTTTTATTCCATCTAAATAGGAGTTAATTCCCTCTAAATTATTAAACATACATATAAATACTTCTGAAATAAAAGGATGCAGCTGATACAGCTCAGTAGTGCTGCCAGTGGGAGTTAATTCCAGATGGGAAGGACTATCCTAACTACAAGAGAATGAGAGATTTCTGCAGAACCTCCTGGGGCTTCAACTGTGGAAGTTTTATTTGCGAGGAAATCTGTCTTACTGACTGGCATCAGGTAATGTGTGAACTTGGCGTTGTCAGTAAGAGCCATCTGAGCTCCCTTTTGGGATGATTCTGAGGAGCCACTAATTGTTGATGAGGAGAAGTGGTAGGTCCTCTGATTAAAGTGTTTAAAGTAATCTTCTGATAGAGAAGTTGTTCATTTGATATGAGTTCTTCTGTGATTACTGTAAGAGCAGCTATTTATTGGAGTGACAGGGGTTTGCTGCTTTAGGGATTGCAGCACTTGAACCCAGACCCCCCTGGATTGCAACAAGGGCTGTAATCACCAGGCCACAGTGTGGATATTGCCCCTTTCTGTCTCTATTCCTCCTTCTCCTGCTTCCCTCAAAGTGTCCTGTTTCAATTATAATGCAAATTAAAATCCATTTCCATTTATGAAATGAATCTTTGTTTCCCAGCCAGTCTTAATCAAAACCCCAAGCCAGGCTCTGTTTCTGTAGTTGTCTTTGAGGCTGGTTTTGGTTCTCTTTGAGGCCACTTGCTGCCATTGCAAAGACCCCTCAAAGTGCTGGGTATTTCAAACACCATTTATACTTGCTGGAAGACCAGAATGTTTGAAAGACTTCAGCAGATTTATCCAATCCTTCTGCTGTTCAATTATGTGCCCTTGAATGGCACACATTTACCACAGACCCTCACTAAAAATAGGAGATGCTTTTTGGATTTTTCTCCAGAGACTTCACTCACTGGGAATACTTTAAGTTCCATGTGCATAGCTCTGCTTTTTCTCTTCTGTCTTCCTTTAAGTTGACTCATTATCTGCAGCTTTGCCACTGTTCAGGTTTGTGTCCCCGTGATTTGCCCAGGTTTAAAAAGGCAGAAATCAGCTTTGGTCTCCCTTCCCAGTCCCAGTTCTGATGCACAACTAAGCAGAGCTAAAACTGCAAGTTATTTCAGGGAAGCATTTGGAAAAGCTGGCAGGAAGGAGGCAGCTCAGCCCCCTGGTCCCCTCCAGCCACGGAGTGACAGTTTCAACAGGGAACTTAATCCCTGTTTAATCCGATCTTCCCAAGCTAAATATTTCTTTTGATGTTTAAAGAGAAAAATACGTCATTTTCTCTAAATCTTTGTGTCAGAGGAATTTATCATCTGGAGATGAAGCCCTTCATGTGTCAGAAGGCCTCCATCACCTATCGTAGCCCTTCCCATCTTCCTCCTGTGGCCACCCCTTGCTTGTGTCATTGTCCACCTGGGAGACATTCACTGCAGAGACAGCTGAATATAAATGTATGAAATACACTTATAATAATATCATGTGATGCCATGGATTAACTATTAACTATTAACAGTGGTGCTGATGTTCTGTGCTGTGCAGCCCAAGAGCTGGGTGGTGCTCAGAGTGTTCCCAGAAAACCCCACGAAGGGAGCTGTGGAAATGATGTTGGGTTGTTCACCAGTGGCTTCTTTTGCCAGATTTATTTTCTTTTCCCTGCCTTGCTGCTGTGGTTGTACCAATTATACTGAGGGAGAACTGGTACTGCTTTTTGGTCATGAAAGGTTAGGTTTGCTCCTAAAAGCTGAAGGGAAAAACCTCCCTAGGTCTAGAATTAAAAATAAACAGAAACCAGAAAAATACGTTGCCTTAGTGGAAGTCAAGCCTTTTGCTTCTTGAAAAAAAAAAAGGATTTAAAAGTCCATAATATGATGCTTAGGACTTTTGGGTCTGTTCCTGAATAATGTGCTTTCCATCCACGGGCAGCTGCATTTTGTGTTGAACTTTTCCTGGTACAGTTGCACGAGTGAAAATGAACCCCATGTTTACCACAGCCAGCTGAACCATCTGCATGCTCGTGGCATTATTAAGATTTTGACCTCAAACTGCAGCCTGGGGATTGTTATTTAGAGGCATGTCAGTACAGTGACATTTAGATTTGACTTGCCTTGGTCACTGTGTGCCCTTTATTGATCAAACCTGCTGTACTGTGGGTAGGTGAGTCTCCTAAGCTATATATTGTATTAATACTAGTGATAAGAGAGCATCCGTGGGTGCTATTACTGATATACATCTTTAGCCCATTAAAATGCAAATTTTAAGGTGTGCAGCAGATAGAAATCTCTGCACCTTAAAGCACGGAAAAGGCTGGCTAATTATGACTCCAACTATTTTTCAGATAAGTGAGCAGTAAGTCATTATAAAATTCGTAATGTGAATCCTTTTATTTCCCTTGTCCCCTGACTATTGAGCTGCAGATAATCTCATAAGGCAGTCTCAGTTTCCAGAATTAGTGCCCAAGGGTTTATTCATTACTCTAAATTTGAAAGCAAATAGAGCTACAAAAACCAACCCATAGTGCCTATTATTTGTCTAAAGCTACATAAATATATGCAGCCCCAAGATGTGCAATTTATGTCAGCAGGACCAAAGATCAAGGACTGTCTTATCGTGTAACTATCAGGTGCCTCTTCAGTTTGCAGTGAGGATTTTTGGGTAGTCCTGTTTCTGGTACCTTCTATCAGCGAGAACTTAGAGCTTTATGCCATTAAATACGACCCCAGGACAGATCTGACCTCGTTGCCAGCCCAGAGCTGCCCTTAGAGGACAGACCCTCGCAGAAGTTGCCTAAACCACCAGCACCCCGTGGTCTCCCAGGAAGCTGAACTCCTCAGGAATTCCCTGCCTTGAGCACTTAACTCTGGTGAACTATTCCACCCCTGCACACATGCCAGCAAAAGAATATGTTTTCATCATAATACAGCCAGAAGTTTCCAGGATCATTTGTGCACTGGCATTTCTGAATGTTTGAGCCTGAACATCGATTTTTGTACGTGTGAATACTCAGCAGGCTACGTGTGCTATAGATTTCACTCCACCTGAATTTACTTTCCCACTGAAGTGTCTCTTGATCTGGTTGTCTGGTGTTTTTATAGTCAGTCCTGTTTGAACAGCCCCATTGTGTTGCAGTCTACAGAACGAACACAGTTGCTGTGATTAAACAAAGATACAAGAAAAATCCAACCTTCTACTTCGCAACTTGTGATCTTCCCATTTAATATGACATTTGTGACGACCATTTTTCTCTTTTTGCCAGGTTTCAACTTTTTTTTTGGCCTAGAGATTAACTGTGTATGTGTTAAGCCAGACATAAGCCCTCAGCGATATGGCAGAGTGGCTTTGTAACAAAGCAGGTCTCAATATTTGCTCCAAACCGAAGAGGAAACTTTTCTTTGAGGTAAAGTTTAGTTAACTTTCCCCACGTCGATTTTGCTTTGACTCTGTTTGAAGAGTCCACCTCCAGCTGGCTTTTGAGACACAACCAAGATCTTTGAAAGATCAGCAGCCACATTAAAGGAAGAACAGAGAGCAGGTCCAATACAGCAGGTTAAACAGGGAAGTGGATGTCAGGGGCTTTAATTACAAAAATGACACTGTATGGCTGCTGTACTCTGTGATGGTTGTATGCAGAGCTGGAGGAAGGCAAGGCAGATAACCTCAGTGCAGGGTGCAAACAGGGAGACAGTTATAAATGGCACTTCTTGTTCAGAGCCTGCTGACTTTGGGGCGCAGAACAAAACAGTCCTGAACCCCTTTTCAGTGGGGACTGAGGACCATCTATCATCCATGGGTTTGGGGTCCTCTGCCACAAAACCCCTCTCTGCCCCTGGGGTTCTGTGGGAGCTCAGAGGCAGCAGGGCAGGGCTCCTTGGCCACAGAACGTTTGAACTCCTCTCAGAAAGGCAGACTGAGTTCCACGGGCTTGGAAAAGGGGCTTTTTAGCTCGTTTGAGGGATGGGGGTCTGGAGGGAAGAAGGAGAGTTCCTCTGTTTGAAAAAAAAAAAAAAAAGGTTCTGGTTTTGAGGCATTTTCTAAATGGAATTGGACAAGTGCAGCTCCCTCAGAGGCTGCTGCCGGGGCTTGGCAAGCCCAGAACTGACACTCTGATGAGAGAGCCCCTTCCCTGCTCAGAGCTGCTGGTCCCCCCAGGCCTGGGCCCTGCCTGCCAGGGCACCTGGTACGATGGGCAATTCTACTTTTAAGCCATCAAGTAATGGAATAGAAGGCTGGGCAGCGAGGGGAGATGACTGCCTTTGCAGCTTAAAAAATAAAGGTAGGGGGGGAAATCCAGCCAGAGCTCAACTCCGCTTACACTTGGGTGAGCTGTTCCACACTTTGCACGTGGGCATCGCCTGGAGCCTCTGCCTGCTCGAGGTGTGGGCTGGGACCAGATCAGGAGCTCTCCCTCCACTGGTTTGGGGAGCATTTGACTTTCAGATTGGAAGTGCCTGGCTGGAATCCTGTTTTCTGAGGCAAACCTTTGGCACCGAGTCGTTCTGGGGTGTGGGTGGCATTTCTCTTTGTGTTAAGCTGTAGTGGAAGGGAGACGAGCTAATGCAGCCAAAATTGGCTTTTTCTGCCCCTGGCCACTTCAGATCAATGAGAAGATCTATGGAAACCCTCAGCCTGGAGAAAATAAAGAAAAAACAAAGGGAAAAAAAGAAGACCTTTCTCCTGAGTGATCGTTTAAATCCCTCTGACAGCCCTGGAAATGGAATTTCACTTTCTCCTCCACAATTCCAGCCCGGATTGTTTACTCTTATCTGCAAACTTGTCTTCACTAGTTTTTCACCTTCAGTTAATTGACTGGTTGCCATCAGATGGTTAGTTAACACAATTGCACACCCCTCTGGGTGCTCCCCAAACATTTGTGGCAGTGCTGTTACCCTGAGCCACATCCCCAGGTTAACACTGAATAGAAAAACCTGCAGCATCTTTCTACCTGTTGGTCTGAGTCAGTGTAATATCCACAAAAGATCTGTGGATGTAACAGGTCTCAGGGCCAAATTTGTGGCAGAGGAGCTAAAGGTGACCTTTCCTGTTAAATAAGGTCTTTGTAATTTTAGTAGCTGAGGTAAACCTTAGCAGGGCACAATTAACATGTTAAAATACTGATTGCCATAGTGGAGATTGTTTGGATGCATGCTCAGTACAGCACAGACTCCAGAGGAGCATCTTTAAATTAAAACTATAAGTTTAACTGTGTCTTAGCAGAAAGCAATTACCCAGGCTGAAATTTGACCCAGCCATCAGAATTAATACCCCATCATTCTCAAAGAAAAGGCCTTTGGATATTTAGATTTCATAAGCAGATAGAGGACTGGGTTTATATCTCAGCAGAAAGAGACAAATAGTAAATAGGAGTAGCTCTCACAGTTGGCTTATTACAGAAAACTATTAAGATGTCATCCTTTGTATGGCTGGTGCCACAATTCCCATCACCTCTCTGGCACTTTACAGCTTGATTGCAGATGGTTAACACCTTTGCCCATACAGCTATGATGTTTGCATGCATAATATAAAACATCTTGCCCATAAAACATTTTTTTTTTCTCTTACATAATTTGTTGTGCCTGCATACTGGTATATATTTTTATTCAATCTTTTACATATAAATGAGTTTTATTGAATAAATGTTGCCATTGTCCATTCTCCACACCATATTTTAGCTCTGTAACTTTAGTGACTTTATGATTCCCCTTCGATTCTATTGCAGTAACAAGTTTGTTTATTGCTTTTTAAATCTCCTGCACTGACACTGCGTAAAATTAAGGACGTGGTTAAATTCTTTATAGTTTGGGAGTGTTTTTAAAATTCCACATTTCCATAAAGCTGGGTGCTCAGTGTCACAAATCAAACCCCAGATGTTGTGGCTAGCTGGGTCTGGGCTCGTGGCAAGCTGCTGCCCAGTTTTAGTGAGAGGACTGAAACACTGGAGGAGCATTTTCATCCAGTTTTATTGGTTTCCTTTTGGTTTACAAGTCAGTGTAAATCCAAGCTGGGAATCAGCTGAGGTGTGTGGCTGGCTACATTGGAAGATTTTCTGAGCAAGGCAACTTCTTTTCCTCTTGGAAGGCAGAGGATGTTTGTGTGTCTGTGAAACACTAAGGCCAAGGCAGTGTGGATTTGAACAGGCTTGTCAGCTGCTGTTATTGACAGAAACTAATTACACAGCCCAGTCTCAGGGCTAATACATACACAAATAGTGTAACTACAACAGGAGAGGCCTGCAAACAATCAAAATAAAATGAAAAACCACAGGTCCTAATCCTCCTCTTCCTTGAGTCAACAGGAGCTTTGCCTTTTGGCGTGACAGGTTGTAGTGGTACCCACAAACCAGCACCAGCTCTGGAAAGCAATGGGGATTACTCTGTTCTCTGGCTGGTGGAGCTCAGGAGGGGACTGGAGTAAACTGGGGTGGAATGGGGCTGGGCAGAGCCCTCTTGTGCTGTTGGGGTCCATCCCATATCATGCTGGGGCAAAGTCAGGTCTTCAGAGAAGAAAAGTGTTGTGCTACTTTCAAGCATCCTATTCTGCAGGCTACGAGGCTTTGTAGACCATTTCCAGGATCTTTGTACCACCAAGGTTTAACGTAAAGTTAATTAAAATGTGATTTATCACGGATTTCCTAATGCAGAAAGGAGTTTTTTTAAAAAATAAAGCCATAGTAACTACAGTTGTACTTGTATGTGCAAGCACAGGGATGTATTTGTGTTCTGTGTGTACCTCAGGCTTTGATGTGGAGCCTTGTAATAGCCAAACTGTCCATTATTAAAGGAAGATCAGAGACTTAGGCAAATGAAAGACTTTCAAACAGCCTTTTTCAATAACGTAATGGAGACACATTTTTCCCTTTTCATTTTTGGTCTATTAAATGGGGGATGTGTCCACCCCTTTGGCTGCAGCACTTGAAACTGGGGATACTTTTCAGCTTACAGAAAGATCTTTGTGGCTATTTGGCTTCATTTTGTCTGTGCACTCGTCCAGGTGTAGCAATGCTAAAGGAGCTGAACTGTTTCTGGAATCCTCTCATACACCACCCCCTCTCCTGCAAGGCATCACATTGTGGGGTCACGAGAGAGGACGGGAGACAAAAATTGAATCGCAGCCCCTCCGTTCCCAGGTAATTCAGGGTATTAAGGAAATAGAGGAGTGAATATGGGAGTGAAATGGCAAGTAAATAGCCAGTGAAAGTGCTGGCAGGACTCCCACAGCCTCAAACGGTGCGAGGGCCTGACCATAAGTCGGGCAGCGCTGAATTACGGCTGCCGTCCCCGGGCAGGTCAGGGAGGTTAGTTACTGCCTGCACACTAATGGGCAGGAATTCAGGGGCAGGGGACGTGCCTCAGGGTGAGATGAAACAGCAGAATGAGGGAGTCCTTCTCCCTCGGCTGGGGAGGGAATGAGCAACATGAGGGTTGGGACCTGATTCCCGACTGCTGCGATCTGATGGAGAGGGGAAAGAAAATCAAGTCCAGCAACAAGGTGGGGGTGAGTTTCTTCTTCTGCTTCCCCAGAGCACAGGGGAACCAGCAGCCAAACTGCAGCTTGCCAGCACGTCTGGCTTGTGCCTTCTCCCTGAGTGAATGCTAGTTTTGCCCAAGCAGCCTAGGGAGTTTTTTGGGTGCTGGGCTTGGTTTTTATGTGCCTTAACTTCAAAAATGAGGGCACTACCTTATACAGTTATAGGTTGGATTCAGGTCTTTAAAATGAAACGAAGTGCATTTAGAAGCCTTGTTTAAAAAGAAAGAAAAAGAAAATCTAGATGCCAGTCTACTCATCTTTTATATCACCCTTCTTGCTGCACTGTCTGCATTTCTTCCAGTAGCGCTTTAAGTGTCGTGGCTTCCATCTGACACGTGTTTCATTCTTCCTATCAGGCAGTATTTCAAAACCAACAGTAAATTATTTGCATAATGTATGGGCTGCTTTCCTTGGAGGAAAACTGTGCTATGCTCCAGGGACCAGGCTGTGCCTGCTGCTCAGCGATACAGCCCCGCTCCTGAAGCTGAGCTGTCGCTCCCCGATGAAGTGTTTCATGCCTGTAAATGTGGGGATGTTTTATGTGGTCCACGCTCAGCCTGTGATCTCCCCTGCTCCCCAGCTGCTTCTTTTGGTGTCTTTGCTAGAGATAAAGGTGTCACTGAAGCCCTTGCAGATGGATCCCTGTGAGCTGAGAGCTTGCTCAGCTTGCCTGGCAGTGACTGCAGGGAGCTTAGGGAAATCTTTCCCAGGGAATCTGCGGGGAATATAATTAGGTGGCGAGTCCAGGGTGAGTTGCACGCTGCTACAGTCAGCCTAGTTTAACTAAGTAGGTTATCTCAAGTGAGTGCAGCCACTGCTTTGGCACTGATGAAGGAATGCAATGCGAGTGCAGCCATGTGTAGGGCAGTGGGGGCCGTGGGGCTGCAGCAGCATCCCAGGGATTGCTGCTCTTGTCTGTGTTAGGAGAGGAGAATGACACAAATTACTCACACAGAAACGACAGCTGCTAGGAGGATACTTATGTACAGTGAGGATGGAACCATATTTTGGAGCTGGCGGATGATGTTAGGTCAAATACTCCAGGGGTCAGCCCTAATTAAGATGTTGGTATCGGATTCTGAACTAATTATGTAGGGAAAGTGAGCTCTGTATTGGTATGTGCAAGTTGTTGCATACAAAGGTAATGCCCAGGGATTCATGCACTGGAAGGAGAGGTGATCCATAATACATGTGTTGTGCTGGAGCCACCCAGCCTGGGCCGAGGCAGCCCCTACAAAACTGAATAGTAATAGTTTTGCAGAACTACAAAACTGAATAGTGACTTATTTTTGAGGAAACAGGGTGTGCTAGAGGATGTTCCACAAGGAAAGAATGAGGCCAAATTTGTCATATGCCTCGTTCATTGTAATTAATTCACTCAGTGAGTTACATCTGTGCAGTGAGGGCACCCCCAGAGTGCAGCTTCTGCATCCCACCAGCACCAAAACCACCACAGATTAATGAAACTCCTTCCAGCAGCCCTTCCTCCAGCTTACAACTGCTGCTTACACTGTGGAGATGCTGCTCCTGCTGTACAAATGCACCTGGTGTCCTGTGCTGAGCCACAACCTAATTTCTCTGAGAAGCAGCATTTAAGAGTTGTTCTTGCTCCCACAGACACCTGTGGCCAGTTCCACTGAGCTGGTGAGTAGGTTTTAACTGGCATTGCTTAAAACAAGGACAGACAGCCAGGATAGAAGTTATGTGTCTCCAAGGATGTAAAAGGCTGCTACAGAAATGATGGCTCTAATCTCTTTTCCCTCATGTCAAGAGGCAACAGGCTCATACTGAAGGAGAGCCAGGTTGGACATTAGGGAACTGCTTTTCTGATCAAATCCCAATGACATCTCCTTCAAGCCAACAAATTTCTCCTCAGGCCAGTCAAATTTTGGAGTTCCTGAACAACTTGTTTGAACTGTCTGTGCTTCAGAGTTTCCTGGAAGAGAAGACAGCCCTGCACAAATGGAGAGCAGGACACTGTGTCCTGGTTTCACAGAGGCAGCCCCTGTCACTTAGTGCACTGTCCCTGTTGGTTTTCATCAGGGCATTAAGATGACCCAATTTTCTCCTGCTTTGCTATTATCCTCCCTTGCTTGTAGGAATCGGTGATATTTAAAGTCATCCTCCTTTGAAGAATATCAACTGCTAAGACATCAGGACAGGTAGTGGAAATTTCTGATGAGAAAAAAGCATCCAGAAAAGGGGGTTTCTGGACTAAGTGATGCAGGTTTCTCTGGGAAGGCTGCTTGGCTCCCATCCATGACATGATGCACAGGGCTCTCTGCTTTCCAGGAGAAACGGGGCCTGAACAGGCAACGAGTTTGGGGAGGCAGCAGCCAAAATAAAGGTGTGGGCAACAACACAGATTGTCATCATTACATCTTCAGACCTCATCCAACACAGGAAAAACCTCGACACTAACACTGCATAATAAATGCAATATAATCAGCTGCTAGTATAATCTATTTCTGCTTGAAATTCAAATGTTTTGGACTGAAGTTCAGTTAATATATGCTTTTAAAAAAGGTTAATGTGTTCCTTACTTCCCCTTCCCCCCTACTCCATCCTGTATCTTAATGAATAACAGGCTTAATCACTGTGGTATCAAGATAGCCTTTTTACTGCCATGCAAATGTTCTTTGGTGTATAATTTGTACATGCTTCACTCATCTATTATCATTGTTCCTTCTAAATGAGAAAATGCAAATGTTACACCAAGGGCCCCATCTTCACAGCTTCCCAAATATAATTCCTGACAGCAACATGAAGTTGTTTAGCATAATTTTCCTGTTAATAAACTGCCAATTACAGTAATTTAGCTCTTAGTTTCCGAAGACCAAAAGGTATGTGATGATTTCCAGCGCCCTCCCAATTACTGTCTCAGTTTATTATTTTGGTATGTCTGAGAAAACAAAAACATGGGGAGGACTCAGTTGTTTAAAGATAATGCCAATGCAATTTCCTTCCAAAAATTCAGGAGGTTTTCTCATCTGAGAAGCAAAATGTGATTTTGTGGGTGTGCACTCCCCCTCGGACATGCACATTCGTAGGTGTAGAACACAAAAATCAGCATCAGAGGTATCTGTATTACATAGGAATGTGAGTCAGCTTGAAAAACTACCAAATTAAACTTTGTAAAAGCTCTTAGAAACACCTGCTGGCGATGACAAACTTTTTTCTTCTCCCAGTAACTTCTGTTTGTTGTTCAGATGCTTCCCAGACTCAGATGGTTACGCAGCACTTTATTAAAGTCAGTGGGAAATGCTGCAAGAGGAGGGGGGGGAAGAATATTTAAGGAAATGTTTATAGTTGCTGGGAAAGATTGAGAAGAATTATGCTGAGAAGCAATTATGTTTTGAGCAGCTCTTCACATCCAGTCTTTTCTGTTCAGATCTCTCCTCAGCTTTTCTTATTAAACGGAATTTGCATGAAAACAGAATCCTTGTTTCTTAAAGAGTTTATCTGCTCTTCCTGCTCATTTCCCATCTGCTCCTGAAATCATCATTCTCTGTGATACAACTGAACAATTTCTGAGGGAAGTCAGACTGATTTTTAACTGAGGAGTAAGCAATAGAGAGGATCTGAGGAATTAAAGGTCCTACTTTCCGTGCAAGTATCTCAGTGGGTAAATGTGGGAAACAAATGAGTTTGATATGGGGAGAAGCTGAAGAAAATAACCAAGATGGATGGAGCCTTTAGGATGCCTTGCTTTGGATACTGACTTTTCCTCCTTCCTATTTGGAAGCAGCTCAAGAACCTGTCCTTTGTTTTCTGATCTTTTACTTGTTTCAACAACACACTCACAGAGTCTGTGAACAAATTTTGCAAAATCTGTCTGAGTAATTACACCTCAGTTAAAAAAAAAAAAAACACAACAAAAAGCAAGCAAGCAACCAACAAACAAAACACACACAGAAAAAAACTCACAAAAAACATCAGAAAAACCTTGCTGGCCTCTGCAATGAAAATGGATTGACTCCTGTGGAAGCACTTTAAAAAACCCAACTCAAGATCTGCAGTATTTTTCACGGTACTTTTGACTGTTGTGAGATTGATGGATATGGGGCAGTTTGTAACTGGTACATTAATTTTAATCTCTTAGCTCAGTTTGTATTAATGAGAGAGAAGTGGGTGGGTCCTACAGAAAGATGTGAGAACATGTACCTTAAAGGCCTATATGGTGATTATGCATTTTGTGTTTGAAAATGATTGCTAAGCACTGGAAATAAGTGACAACTGAATTTCTCTGATGGACACACGAACACACAGGGCAGGGCAGTGATATCTGTAACCACAGCAGTGCTGCTTCTCTATTAAGTTAAGCAAATTCTGAAATAAATCTGGGGAGTGAAATAATTGCATTTCTTCCCACAGAAGACCTTCCTATGTGTGTACAGGGAGAGTCCTGGGCTATATTTGCCTGTGCTTTTACCATGAGTGAGAGTTTATGAGCATGTTGTGGGGATTTTTTCTTACACTTGAGTGTTTGGTTGCAGCTGAATGGATCAGATCAATCATATCACTTTTCAAGCGCCTTTGGTATAATTTTATTTCATTTTTTTTTTAATGTATAGGCTTGAGACTTAGGGCTCTGTGCTGTTTCCTTGCTGGCCCTGAAGGCAGCGAGTGCTCTTCTTCTCCAGCCTGACCTCTCTCCCCTGCTCTCCCTGGAAGCTCACTGCCATAGCCCAAGGCTGGAAAAGCCTGACAAGGGGCTGCCCTGGAACTGGTGTCAGGATATTAAATGGAACAAGGAAAGAGCCCTAAATGGGAGTGACACCCCTCGAATCTGACCGGGGGCACCACCTCTCTGCCCACCCCTGTGACATCTCCACATCACCCATCAGTCACTGGTGATGCAGGGCAGGCTGAGGGGCCGCTGCCATCCCTGGGGTTTGTGCTCTGCTCGTCAGCCAGCCCAGGGGTGATTTAACATGATGGCATGGGATGAGCTCTCCTCACTAGGAAGCCTACAAATGTTTGTAGTTATAATTAGGAAATGTTCTAACGCTCCTATTAACCTGATTGATGTGAAGTCTTGGTTAGGCAGAAAACTGATTTTTCCCCAAGTGACTGCAATAGAAGATCCATTTAGTTTGAAATGGAACTTAAAAGGAGTGCAAATTACTGATGATCCCTGTAACCAATGAACAAATGATTAGGTGGAAGAATGATTAGATGGAAGAAACCCCCAAATGAGGAGGTGTGTTAGGGGAGGGTGACATTTTTTTATCCTATAGACAGGACCAGAGCAGAGCCTGCATGGACTATCCAAGCCCTGTGCTCCATCCCACCCCAGGCTGTGCCGCTGTCCCAAAGCAAAGCTTGCTGCCACTGCCCCATCCTTACCCGCTGTCAAATTCAGGACATGTCTGACCTAAAAGGGTGAGATCATTCTAGAACCACATCAAAAGCGAGGCTGGTTTCACCAGAGCACCGACACAGGGGTGTAATTCAGGAGCAGGCTGGTTGTTGGGTGGTGCTGAGCTGTCTGTGCCACCCTGGGTCAGTGCTATTTCCCACTCTGTGCCGCCTTCCCTGGCACCGTGAAGATGTGCCCTCACTGACCTAACAGAGTGACAAAGAGATCTGCTCTCTTTTTAATGTCATTCTGGGGGAAAACGGCTGCTTTTCAGAAATGAAATGGTCTCTGTTCAAGTTTTCCCCTGCACAAATGCCCCAGTGATGCAGCTGTAGCTGTGCTCTGGGGCTCTGCACAATGCACAGTTTCTGACTTAGAGAAGAGCTTGTGTGCCCAAAAGCTTTTTTGTTCTTCAGGTGTATTCGCTGGTTTAATAAAAGCTCACAGCTCTCCATGCAAACCTGGCTGTCTGTGCCATGAATTAAACTCCTGTGTTCAAAAGGACTTGATGTTGACCTTAAAAACCTTGAAAACCTGTGAACAGGGAGGCTGAAGAAGATACACAGAGCCAGGGTGGATCATATCTTACTTTTACACAGGCAAACAAAATTCTGTAATATAATCAAAGGACAAAAATGAGCTCTAAGTAGATGCAATAAAGCCACAATGACAGTTATTGGACAGCACTTTGTCCCACAGTTATTTATATTTTAGTTGAAGCCACAATAATATTAAAGTCACCCTCACTAAACATACAACACTTTGTATTTTGACAGCACTTCATAAACATTAATGAATTAAGCTGAAGTAAACACTTCTCTAATATCAACCTTTCCTGAACTGATCTGCAAAGGCAGATTAAAGGCAATGAGGAGCACATTGCAGTTCAAGCACATAAAACCCATCATCACCTGTTCAGGACTTGAGGGGGAAAAAAATTTGGACCTTCTACATGCTGCAGACCCACTAATGAGGTATCAGAAGTGACTTTTGTGTGCCCTGTCCTTTGAACATTATACTAATGTAGGGTAAGAAGGTGCAGGATAAAAAGATGGGTCAAAAGGACCTTGCAAAGCTCAGGGAATCTGGACTTAGAGCGATAGAGAAAATCTGTGCTTATGTGCTGGGGGGGGAAAGGGAATTTTAGCCCAAGCTAGTGTCATATCTCACTGGTTAGTTGTGCAAATCCAGGTGATGCCACCTCCAGGGTTTGTATTCGTGTGAAGATAACCCAGGGTGTGGAGCAACACGGCACAGCAGCGAGTGGTGTGGTGATGGTCAGCAGAGACAGCGAGTGCCACAACAGCGGCCTGATGTCTGGAAGGAGGCTGTGGAGAACCCCTTGCTGGCCCTCTGGGTTTTGGCAGCAGCTGGTTTTTGGGTGGGCAGGGCCAGGGAGCACCAGGCTGGATGCAGGAGGGGCAAAGTAACCCCAGGCCAATGTTTTAAAGAGTCCTCCACGCAGAAGTGCTGCTTGTCTGAGTTTTGGCCAAGCACAACTCAAATATCTGAAAGTTTGGGGTTTTTTTTTTTGCTGAACGTGCAGGAACTCCTGAGAGCAGAGTTAATTCCCCCAAAAATACAGACAAAAAACTTTCTTGGCATCCTAATGATCCCTTTGGGAAAGCTGGCCAAGTCAGAGAGTAACATTCAGTAAATCCTTGTTATCTGTGCTTGCTTTACTAATGAGCCTGAGTATCATATTTAAATCCCTGTAGCTGTGTCTCATATATTGCCTGCCATGAAAATAAAATATTTCCACTGAGCATTTGCTGTATATCACGGGCTGTGCTCCCAAAATGCCTTTCTTGTTATTAGGGTGTTGGGGGCCTTAGCATGGTCTCTGTGATGGATAGGATGGTGGAGGGAAACATTTCAAACCCCAAATGTTACAGCTGTTGGAGGGTTATTGAGATACTCTATATTTACACAGGTCTGCCTCAGAAATATTCCTTTAGCAAAGGCTACATCTGATTAATGGCTTTCCCCCTCAGTCAGGGCAAAGGCAAATTCAAAGAGCAAGAGGAAAGAAAAAGAAAGGGAAGCTGGAAAAATACAATGGGACATTTCCAGTATAGCCCAGCTAATAACTGAGGATATTGTCTGGAAGCAGATGGATTAGACTCCATTTTGGAGGGGGGATTTTTTAGTGAAACGACCCATTTTCTTCTGATCAAATTGATCAAGCAGCCTTTTCCTGAAGGGTTATTTGTAGCAGGTTCAAAATCTAGGAATTAGCATTTGTTGGGTAAGGCTCTCCTTCCCTGTTGTGTTTTGTTGCTTTTTCAAGCTGATTTAAGAGGAACAATTAATTATTTGTGGATTGATGTAGGTCTGTGTGCCTCTGGGTCATTAGTAAAACCAACAGGCTCAAAGCTGTGCTGAGGTTGTGTCTGGGGAGCTGTGCTTGGTCCCCTGTTCCGAGCAGGGGCTGGGACTGCCATGGGGAAGGGAATAGGATTCTGGAGGAAAAACACCCCAACAGCTTAGCAGATCACTGTATTTTTAACTCCCAACCTCTGGGAATTCTCCTAAACGAGGCAGAGGAAATGGCAGAGGGTTATGAAGAGGCTTGCAGGGAAGGTGTGCTTCCAAGTGAATTGTTGGTTCTGAGAGCACAGGCTCCCTTTGTATGCAGGAGTTTTTATGTCCTGCTGCCTCATTATCTCAGTAACTTATTGTAGTTTTATGTCTGTGTTGTGCTGCAAATGGACTGCCCATAATCCCCTTTTTATAGACTTAATCTGGCGGGTGATAAACGCCTCCAGAGTCAGCACAGCATCTTCCTCTTGCTGGTGGGGGCACAGTGGGAGCAATTCCTGGGCAAGCTGGAAACACCCCTCGTGTCAGTATTTTAAAATCCCCTCTATTCCAACCTGACTGTAAATAGGTGTTGGTGCTGACATTCCTGTGTGAAATACAGCGGTGTGTTTACTTCTGCAAAGATCACCACCAGCTGTCCCAGCTGCAGTGTTCTGTGTGCACACTGGGATAATCTGATTAACATCCCCTCTGGAACCTGCAAGTTAACATTGAACAAGACTCTAAAGCTGGTTTTTGAAGATTTTGGTAGCTTAGGTACTTACTGAGACAGGCTGGAGGAATTCTAGAAACCGCCTTCTCAAACATTCAGTGAAATAACTATTACGATTTCACATTACCTGTACACACAAGCCAGTTAATTTGTTTTCAGTGAACATTTGTACAAGTGAATTATTCACCCATCTGCAATATTTATCTTTAAAATGACTAGACAATTCAGCTCTGTGTGGAGATGTGCCTCTGTGTGAATTCATAAATCCACGGTCACTGGCAGGACATTTTCTGCAGCAGCTGATGATCTATTTATTCTCCCTTTTCTTCTCTCCAAGGGTTAGCCCAGGCCCTCCTGCTTTGACATGAACTGCAAGCAAACAACTTGTATAATATTTAATACTTCCTAGTTTGAATATAAAGGCCCAGCAATGCTCCCCAGCACTGCAGCTTGTCAGGTGAGCAGCTCTCAGATTATTACAAAGCACCAATTTCCTGCTAATTTTTTTTCCTCTCACACAGCAGACATAATGAGCAGAAGGGATTATGTGATGAGCTGAAATTACTGGGCTGAATGTGGAATTGCAAGTGCAAATATGGAGCCTTTGCTCCTGTTACTGGTCAGCTCTGAGCCTGCTGGCAGAGGGAGTACTTTTGGGAGGGGGTGTTTCTTTCTGCTCAGAGATGCTTGGAGCTCCCAAGCTCTGGGGCAGCACAAAGGGGATACAGAGGGACATAAAATCACTGATCTAGATACTGAAAATAATCCTGCCTTTACTGGGATTGCCCCAGGACTGGGATTGCTCCAGGGCTGGCACTGCCCCTGGCAGGGAAGCAGCTGGAATTGCTCTGTGTTTGGATGGCCAATGCTTTTCCTGGAGGAAGTATGGGCAGAGAAGTCCTGGCAACTGATAGTTACCTAAACTAATGATTCAGAAAGTTGTTTCAACAGCTTTGCCCTAAGAGAGTCTGGGCTTTAAAGAGCAGTGAGAATCTCATTTAAATGGCTTTTCTGTGTGGTCATTAATAAAGCCATTCTTTGCCAGGGAAGATCCAACATTATGTGCTTGAGGGACTCCATCATACGAGCCTGGAGATTTGGGGCTTGATCTCAACTTGTAGGAACTAGAGCAGTTCCAGCCAACTAAGCAGTGATTTCCATAACCTTAGGAAGTAATCCGGAATTTCCATGTTTTTGAAGAGCAAATTTGCTGAAGCATTTGCTTAAGACACCCATTCTGTGGATGTACCAACACTTGCTGAAATGCTGAGGGGGCAAGGGTTACAGTGACACTTGTGTGTGGTTGCAGACAAAGAACTGTACCTGAATTTCTCTCCAAAGAATCTTTTTCTTCACCTATTTTCTTCATCCCTTTCCGGGAAAAAAAAAAAAAAAAAAAAAAAAAAGAGCAGGGTTCTCTGTGACAAGAGAATTTTCTTCATCTGCAAAGGGGAGGTTGGATTTGCCCCAGCTTTAAATTGTCCTGAAATGACTCACGGATCTTGCCTTGAAAGTGAAGTGGTTCTCCACATTAAAGAGACGAGTGAAGAAAGCAGCTAAAACACTGTAACCTATTTCCACCGATTTCAGGATTTGAGTTCTGCTAATGCATATGTAGCCTTTGTTAATGTCTGCATGGAGAATGGAGTGTTTTACACTTGAACTTTAGTACCTGAAAGTGAGAGCAGTGCAGCTGCAGTTGTAGTCACACAGCAGAAATGATCACACCCACTCTGGCTCTGATTGTTAAGTACCCAAAAAATAACCTGATGGAGAGTAGATGAGTCTTCTCCACATGTGCCTAGCAAAGGGAGAGTCTAAATTAAAATTGTCCTGGATCAGCTAGACCCTAGCTTTCTAACCTGTGTAATTCTGTTATCTGAGCTGTTATCTCTCCTGTGCCCCTGTCCATGCTGCTCTAATTAGAAGGATAACTCAGGGAGCAGCATGACATTGCTAACAGGGACATGGAAGTTTTAGTTGAATGCCCAAATTAGCTTTGAAGTTTCCTGCAGTCCTAAAGATTTTATGGTAATTTTCCATTTCTGCATAGGCCTATTTGCATTTTGCTAGACAGTTTAGCTCTAATCATCTGTCAGGTGTTGCCAATCTGTTGTCAGTAGGGTAGAGCCATCAGCTTAAAGAGTTTTTAATATTACTGTGCCCATTGTCTTTAATGGGCTTTGGGAAGCTGGCTCCTGGGATCTGATCATGGATATCCCAGAGCAGGAAGGGCATTAAGGCATCAGCCTGACCTCGGGAACCTCCCAGACCTAGGCTGCAAAATGCTGCAGGTGACCCAGCAGCAGATGGTACCTGACTGTAACGCGTGGTGGAGCATTCCTTACCTCCTCCAGCTCTCCACCTTTGCTTGCTTTCAAAGGTCATTCCCTCTAACTGAGGCTTCTCCTTCTGTCCCAGCCCTCTCCAGCCCCACAGAGCAAAAGTCTCTTTCTAGATCTCCAGACAAACAGCCAAGCTGTTTCCTCGTGCCCCCAGCTCTGGGCTCCTCTCTGCTGCAGCAGCAGGGGGGTGTCTCCCAGCCCCTTCCCGTGGCTGTAGCCCTGGGAGTCAGCGGCACATTTTCCTGCCTCACTGCCCAGTGTGTTTGCAGACCATGCCCAAGTTCACACCAGCTCCCAGTTCCTCCTCCCACACCCCAACTGGACTGTGACCAGTCACCCCCAGGCCTCATTTGTGGGCCAGTTCCCTGTCCAGTTGGTTATTTCACCAGCCTGGCTGGTGTAGGAGCTCTGCTGAAGTTCCTGTAAATCCTGTCTCCAGTCTCACTCTTGCTCTCTCTTTCTGTCCCTTTCTTTTTAATCAAAGATTAATATTGATCAGCATTTAATGCCAGGCACAGAGGAAAATCTGCTTTCGTGGAATATGAAATATTAATAAAACATTAATGAGGGCAAAGGAGAAGGTTACAAACATCACGGCCAGCTCTTGCCTCCTGCTCCAGTACAGGACTAAGCCACCCCTGCACTAGGCAGGGGTCTGGGCTTTCAGCTGCATTAAAATTTGAATTTGACTTCTAAATCCAGATTTGGAAAAATCAAGGGACTTACCACTCGAAAGGGTTGCCTGAGAGACCTCAGGTGCTTTTATCTCCTGTATACACAGGATGGTTTCTCAAATGCTGGTGCTCAGAATTTTAATATCAATCATTTTATCAAAGCTGGACAGGTTAACCACTTCCAAATGCTGTGCCTCATTTAGCCAGACATTTACTCATGTTCTGCTGTTCCCCATGAAAGCACAGTCACATTTCTGATGGTGTAGGCTGGTGCAAAAGCAGCAGCTGAGCACAACTAGTCAAAGGGACTTGGACAGGTGAGTGCCCATTTTGGTTTCAGACAGACATGGGTTTGCTGGAAGTGGCTCGTCAGGAAACGCTCAGGGTAGAACTCAAATGCTGAAAGGGCCTTCTCATTATTCTCCTATTAGAGAGAACATGGTGAGGGAGAAGATAAGGGTTTCAGGTGTCAAGAAAAGAGCCAGAAATTAAATGCAGTTAGATCTGCTGGGGGGATTTGGAAATAAATCACATCCCACTGGCTTCCTTATAACCACAGCAGAGAGATCCCATCTGAGCTGCAGCAAGACAAGCAGCCCCCTCTCTGCTGGGTGAAGGTCATACAGACACAGAGCTAAGAGAGAACAGAAGGGCAGGAAAAATGAAAAATAGAAGAGGAATACAGGATGAGAAGAGCAGAGGACCCAAAGAGAGGACAAGGAACACAAACATAATGAGAAGTGCATCTATAAAATACAAAGACCTAAGAGTACTCTGTTGTGAAATTAGTTTGTCCTGGGTAGATTGTGGAGCAGCTCCAGCAGATACATCCAGCTGCTCTGGCTACACAAAGGCCCTGCTGAAGGCACTCGTGGTGCAGTGGGTTTGATGCTCTCCTGGGTTACACCTGGCTTTGATGTGGTTTATGCAGGTGTGTGTGAGGGAAGATGATGTACTCTGAGAGCAATTGTCAGCTAATAACAGTATATAAGAAAAATAGGGCTAAAAACATTATGAGAGCTGCCTAATCTGAAGATCTATCATTATACTTCAAACATCAGATCGTGCTAGGGAAAAAAAAGCCACTCTTGGCTTCTTTCTCTCATGAACTTTGAAGAAGCTTCAGTGTTTACCAGTATCTGCTGATTGTTTGATCTTCAAGTTAAGTGTAGCCCCTGATAGATTTATGAGCTGCTGAAAGGAAGAGAAGCAGAGTTATATTTCTCCCACACTATGGAGTAACTAGAGATGCTACAGTCTTTTAAATCATTATTGCTTATTAGGGAAACTTTTGGTTTTGCTGCTGCTGGATGTCAGTTCATTTTCATTTTGCTTTCTGAGGATCCTCTCCATCAATGACCTGCAGTCTGTGTAAGAGGGAATATAAAGCAATGGACATGAAATCAATATTAATTCAGGAGTGGGTGGATTTTTTTTCCCTCCTTTTGGAACAGGTATTTATCAGGGGGTTACAGTCTGGCTGCCTGAAGCTGATGAGCTTCCAGAGACAGGATTCTGGGGCTCGAAGGGATGATCCTGAGCGAGCACAGGCAGTGCCCTTTGGGCCACAGTTGTGTTGTGTGCTCAGCTACACACTGAGATTAAATGTCAGGTTTGTGTTCTTGATTTTATCAGAACTGGTTGCTGCAGTTATTTCCAAGACAGAGAAATCAGTCGGAGCTTCACGGCTGTTTCACTCAGGAATCTGTTGAGCAACTGCTTGGCTTTGTCAGTGTTTGAGTAGAGGGGGTCTGGCCTGGTTTTATTTTGTTTCATTTTAGGTGGAAGTGAAGGTAGAGAAAAATACAGGTTTGGTGTGTTGTTGGAGTTTCTTTAGTGGTGCTTTTTAAGTAGATCTAAAGCAGAGTTTGTCACTTGCAAATTTAAAATCAAGACTAGATGTTTAGATTGTCATAGCAGAGATGTTACAGCAAACTTTAAAGGAAGATCAAGCAGATATTCTAGGATTTTATTGAGGTTTCTCCTCCCATGAAAGAGGTCAAGCAAAGAGCAGTGAGCCAAAACGATTTTAGGGGCAACATCTCTGGACACTGAGGGGATAAAAAGGCTTCAATGCAGATAACAGGGGAGAACCTTCCAGTCTTTGATCGAGCACTGATCTAAACAGTCAGCCTTGTCAACAGAGGTTTGAGCTCATGAGATTTGGGGTTTATTTCTGGCTTTGCAACTTTTAACCTGGAGCAAGTAGTTTCGTTGCTCTCAGCCTCAGTTCGCCGTGCTTGAAAAAGGCAGTGGTGGGTCTGAGTCCCTTTGCAGCCCACTTTGCTCCCTGGGTCATAACAACGGGCCATGAAAGTTTAGCACTCTTTGGAGCACCCAGATGATGCTTTTCCAGCAGCAACAGCCAGTGGGAGGAAAAGGCCCATCATCCAAGGAGGGAGATGGTGGAGCATCTCCCTCATAAGTGAGAGGAAAGGCGCAAGCTGAAGGCTGATGTGCAGATCTGCCTCTGAGAGGGATGGAGGGATTTAGTTGCCAGGACTGGTAATCTGGCACCATTAGCCAGGTATCTATAAAAAAGTGGGAAAAAAATGTCGAATCATCAGTCTCAGGTGCTTGGCAAGTGCTCTTGTTAGAGGCTGTTTGCAATGGTCCGTGGCTTTAGTCTGCAAAGAGCAATTCTGTTCATCCTCTTGGCTGCCCAGCAGATGAGCAAAATCACTGACAGCAGAAATATTCCAAAACAGGGGATATTAAGCAAGCACACTGATGACTGATGTCTGCTGCTCTCCCAGTGGAGTTATCCCTCATGTGATTTAAGTTCACTTCAGTGACATTCCTGCCCTTGAGGATTTCTCTCCTCCTTTGCAGAACTGTGTGCACTTTACTTGAAGTTTTGTGAAGAGCCTGCAGGGAGGATCTTCCCACTGCAGGGCTGCCTTTCCATCAGCGTCACAGGCAGAGACCAGCAGGGCCTTTCCAGTGACAGCAAATGTCACAAGTGTCCCAATGCTTGAGTTAATTCTCTGCTGCCCACTTGACCACAGCTCAGGTGCTGATATCACCCTGTAGAGTCCTCAGTGGCCCTGAGTGTCCACACCATCTCACACTGAAGGAGCAGATTTTGGCAAAGGGGAGTCAGACTGACTTCCCAGAGAGAGGCAGTGGTAGAGACTGGGGAGGATGTTCAGCTCTGAAATGGGTTTCCCTCACAAACCTTGCTGGCTTTCAGGACACACCAGAGTGGCCCTCGAGGGGGTTACCACGGTGTGGCTGATGGGGACGAGGAGAGGCAGGGGAGCTATTCCTGCTATATCGGCCAAGGCAAGGAATAAAGGCACCTTCTTCCATCAGTGTGTGCATCAGAGCCTATAAATAGATGAATAAAGGAAGCTCACACAGTATCAAACCAGAGAAATGTGATGTAACAGCTTCATTATCATATTTATGTCTCCCTAATCACACTTTGCTGAGATCTCTTGCCAGCCTAGGATGGATTTCTGTGTAATAGGATCAGGTGTATTTGATCTTCAGCCATTTTGAACACAAAGCTGAAATGAAAGGTGGGAATCAGGAAAATTATTGCCTCAAGTTAATGCCCAAAGTATTTTCTCTTAACAAAACTTTCCTCCTGTAAACATGAGACCTGTTTTCTGGAGTCCATCTGTATATTTATGCCACTCTGTGGGAGCTGGGACTGAAGACCAAGGATCTCCCAGGTTGGGTTGGCCACGTGCTAAGCAAAGCAGCGGCTACCCATGGGGAAGTGACTTGTGGCAAAGGGAGAAAGAGGCTTCCTGCATAAATTATAATACTGGCTGAAATGATATTAGTATCTGGACTCAGAGGTCATCTCAATCTCCAGCCCTGAAGTTGCTTTGCCTTCTCTGCTCAATATTGTTTTCAGTCACTGATGATTTCGAGTGACAGTTGTCAGAAAAAAAATAAGTAGAATTCCTCATTTGGGAAGAATCAGCTGTTGTAGCAACCAGCCAAGGAAGAGGAGCTGATCTTTATCATAACATGATAAAGTGAGACACAGAGTTTAGGAAGGGATTGTTTCAAACTTCTTCTTGCCCTACTGTGCTTGTCAGAGACCGACAGGCAAGTCTTGCTGGCTCAAAGTGCTGCTGACAGGATTGAAGGTGTGTTAAGGAAGCTGCTTTCTCCTGGGCATGGAGTTATTCCCACAGTCACTAAAGAAATGTATTCCAGTAATCTACTGCCACTTCACGTGTGCTGCAGAGAACTGGAGATTGGTTCAGCACAAATAACATCTGCATTAATACCGGGCAAAGTCACCCAAAATCAACCACTTGCCTTATGCAGCAGTCAGAAAAGCGAGTTTTTGTAATTAGTGGATGCACTTTTTTGCAGGCAGCCCAGGGCCGTGTCTGCAAGGGCTGCTGAGGGATTTCTCCCAGCTGAGCTGTGCAATCTGTGCTCCCTGTGCAGCATCTCAAAGTGCTTCCAAGGGTGGCTGGCAAAGTTAAAAACGCCGTGGCATAGAACTACCAAGCTTTATCCTCCCCATAAATTTGTCCAAGGACTAGGAGTGTTTTAAGGCACATCAGCCTGGAGAAGTTTTAGAGAGCGCTGGAAAAGAGCTATAGAGCTGCAATTTACAGCCAGGAACATTCACCTGGACAATAAGAATCCTGGTGCATTGAGCTGAAAAATATGCTGCAGTGTATGGTATTGGCTTGTTTGCAGTAAACCACTAGCCTGGTCCATTTTATTGGTTTTACAGCCATTTATTGTTTTGTTTTCAGAAATACAGTATGTAAGCAAAACCGATAAAATAGTTTATTACGGAGCGATTGTTCAGGAAGGGAAAGACCTATCAGAAGAGGTATCTTACAAAGTATTCAGTGGGTCTTCTGTGTTAGGAGACAAAATGGAGGAGATGGGTGAAGACCACCATGAGTTCTCCACTGTCTCTAGTGGGGCTGGATGGAGAGTTTTTCACAAGGCCTTGGCCAATTGCCTTGTGAACTTTGTTGGTGGAGACTCAAATAACTCCAGAGCACAAAGCAGAAGCTGGAGAGTCTTGGAACCTTTTTCCTCTCCTTTGTCCATGGTTAGATAACTCATGTCAGTCTTTCAGAGCTCCAGAGTAGCTCAGCACGAGTGTCTGGTGTATTTGTAAGAGAAGTGTCACCACTCTGCCTCTTCCTACTCAGCTTCTGGACTCAGGAGCACCCAGCAAGCAGCAGCTTTCCCAGTTGTGTGGTGTGGTGTGGTGTTCGTCTTTCCAGCCCCACTGAACAAGACTCTCCTCCTTTATATTTCCACGTAGGTAAGAACAGGCAAAGAAAACAAAGATAATAAACAAAATGAAAGACCAACCAAACAAAAGCCCCACCATCTCCTGACCTCCCAAAGGTGTCGTTTTTGGAGGTACAGAACAGTCATGGACCACGATCCCCAGCTTTGGACATGCAAGTTGGGGCTATCAAAGGAATACTCCTCCCCAAAGGATACCTTTGGGAAACCAAATTCCTTCAGCACATCCCAATTAACTTTCCTCCTGCCCTGCATCAGGGAGGAGTGTTCTGTGCTCGGTCCCACCTGCAGCCTGAAGAGCTGTTTGCGGTGTCCTGTTTAGCCTTTCTGCTCAGCTGTCAGTAATTGTGCAGCTCTTCCCAGCACACCCACTACAGCTTCATCCCGGTGCTGCAGGAGCGGATTCCAGGCGATTATTGCACTGCTTAATGAGCCCGTGCAGGCTGTTTTGGAAGAGCAGCCTCAGCGTCTCACCCCAGGGATTTAAATGGGCTCGTACATCAAGGCCAAGCCTTGATAATTCCTTTATTTCTGGTGGCATTTTAAATCACATGGAAACCAGGAGCTTCCGAGCAGGGAAATGACTGCCTGCCATCAGGCAGCACCTCTCACCGACCGAGAGCACTCCGAAATTTCTCCTCTGAGCTGCAGCACTTGCTCAGAACTAACGAGTTGGGCTGGGACAAACAAATCACCGTTTCAAATCTTAAATTTCTCGTCAAAGGATTTGCTTTCAGCAATGTGTTTTAGCAGTACTGGGTTTTTACTGAGTTTCCAAGCCCATATGCAGTTCCACGTTGCTGTTTCTGTAGCTCTCAGACCTCTCACACACCAACCCCGTGCTTTAGCACACTCCTCCCTGCATGCCCACACACTCTGGTTTCTTCCTTCTCCCTTTAATTTCTTCAGCCTGTGAGTCAAAGGTTCATTACAGTCAGGGGAGAGCAAAACACTGAATCTTTCAAAGCAAAATGAGAACTCTTCTTTTGAAGAAATAATCTGCATCATGTCAATAATGAGCAACTCTAAGGAGTTGGTAGCATTTCAGTAACTACTCCTGTTGTTTTCCTCAATAGATGTTAGATCACGTTTTGGAGGACTCCTTTATATACTACTAAGATCATCCTTGTAGAATGACAGATCTCCTGACCTTTTTCCTCTTCAAAGGATTTTCACTGAGCATGTTTGTTCTGTAGAATAATTGTTGGTAGCACTCCCGAACTCCAGGTGCTTTCAGCTGAACCTTTGCTGAGCGAAGTTCTTTGTTTCCAGTATGTGAAAATCTCTTGACCCTTGCTGAATGCCATCAGAAATTACTGTAGATGGATTTCTTTATAAATATTGTTGTATAAATAGGAGTTTATTGGAAAGGCAGGAGAGAATGATACAGCTCTTTCCTTGGAGTGATTTTTATGGGGTTCAGAGCTTTCCATGTGCCTGGAGAATAAAATTGTCTTCTAAAAAGAGACAGAGGTTGAAAGCAATAGAAAGAATTATTCTCCAAAAGTTCTTATTCAAGCAAAAAATCAGCTCTAGATTTTATTTAGGATACAGCCAAAAGCTGACAACCGACTAAATATGGAGGGAATTTTAACATGAGCTTTGTTGCACAGTGAATATATTTAACATATTCATTGCTCAGTATTATTAATGTAATTGGAAATTAACTCACTGATGTAACTTGTTTACCAAAGTCTGTTAAAATCACTCAGCATCAGAACTACAATGAGCTGTGCCTTGTTGGTTCCTGATGGGAGAATTTTCGTAAATCTTTTTTTTTTTTTCCTTGATTAAATTCTGCAGCTAATGAATTCAGTATGTGTTTTGGATTCTGCTCTTTTGAGACCAGGAAAAAAATACAGGATTTTTCCAAATGGCTCATTATGAACTGTTGAAAGTAGTCACAGCACGCTCATGTTTTTAAGACAGTAAGATGAAGAGGGTTGAAGGTGAAAGAGCGGCAGACCCTGCCTGGCTACAAATACTGTTTTATTGGTTCCTGTTGATAGGTATTCACCTCTACTCATTGCTGCCTCGTGCCAGGACTGTGTTGAGCCACTAGTGCAGCTTGCTGTCTTGCCCTCAGTCTCAGCCTGCAGCACAGGGACAGCAGCACACCCAGGCTGGCTGCTGGAGGCAGCTCAGCCCTGAGCTCCTGCCCACAGCAGGGACTCTTCCCATGGCAAAGAGCTCCTGGGGCCACGAGATCCTCCTCTCAGAACTGGAGACCTCCCGAGGAATTCCAGACCACAGACCAAACCCACGGAGGGAGATGCAGCACAGTGGGGACTTCGGGCACCTGTGGGGGATGTGTGAGCAGCTGGAGGCCCCTCTGCTGCTTCCCACCCACGAGGAGCTTTCTGGACCATGCACAGGAGTGAGGGTTCCTGGAGCTCCCAGGGAGCAGCAGCCTCATGGCCCTGAGCTTTGTGTGTTGCTCTGGGAGATGGAATCCCCCCCAGTCCTGAACTGCACCGCTGTGGCCATCCCAGTGTCCGGGGCCCCGAAATGAGGACACAAACCAGCGTCCTGGTGCAGAGCAGCAGGTTACAGAGAGCACCAGCCACGTGTGGCTCCTGCTGCTGCTCAATCCTGGCTGACACCCAACCTCTGCTTGTGATCTTTCTCCACCGTTTTCTCGGTGAAGTTCTTGGAACGCATCCTGCTGTCACGTTATTCCCTCTGTGGCCACACTGCCTCCGAGGTGGCTCCTTCCCGGTGGCCACGTGTCCCTGCAGGTGTTTGGCCGTGGACACAGGGGGATGAATATTCAAATTGCCTTTATGCACGAAGAGATTTTCAAGAAATCAATGCACTCGTTGAGTGACATAATTAGTACATGAACTGGCTGCCCTTTAAGGACAGTAGCAATGTGCCTCACCAAGACCAGTGCACTAATAGTACAGTCAGTAATGTACTTTCTGAAAGCTGAATTCTTCATTGTTGGTATTTGAGTAGGGCACAGAATTAGGCATGCTGAGCTGTATTTATTAGCAAAAAAATGATTATTATTACTGACCAATCTGCTTTTTAATGATTCAGTGGGCATGTGTGGTTTTTATAGTAATGAGTATGGGGCTCTTAATCAGGTGATCTGACAAGTGTGCAGTTTGCCTGGAAAATTATGCTGGACTGAAAGTGGTTTTATGAAGAATAAAAAAGGGGAAAGAACCTATAAAATGCTGGTATTTAGAGGAGAAAGAGTCAGGGAATGCTGAAGGAACAACAGTGCAATTCTTTGTATCAGTCATCTATATGCAGATATTTGGCCAACATTCCCAGTTAGGATCAGGGTTATTTTGCACCAAAGTGAATTTCAGGTCTGTTTTTTGCTGTTTTCCACTGAAGGCCAAAGGAGCAGGAGCACAATGCTCTTTACAAGCAGAAGGGTAATGTGGTACAAAGAAAGGCTCCTGTAAAATCAGATGGCTTCAGCTCCCTTGGGCTCTGGGGACACGTTTACCTCCTTTTAGTTAAAAAAGAAATATCAATTTTTTACTTTGGGTGCGAATTTGTCTAATTTCTTACCCACTCGTGTCCTCCTAAGTCCTCTTAGTCTTTCTACCGACCTGACCCATTTTCTGACACTGGGCTCCTCTTGCTCCACAGCCCTGGAAGATGCCTTGTCCTGCGCTGAGAGCCTGGCTGAGGGTGCTGATGGGGCTGCTGTTCGTGCTCCTCACGCTCTGAGCAGGTTTGCACCCTGGGGAAGTCTCTGAAATGAAATAGCTGACTTACAGCTCATGCAGTGAGGCTCCCTGGAGACTTCTGCTGGCTGTGATGGCCTTTGATCAGTCAACAACGAGTCACTGTCACCAGTGACCTTTATCAATGTACAACCTGAAAAATTAATATGTTACTAAAAAATACATCAAACCTTTCTCTTTTTTTTTTTTTTTGATTTGCCTTTATTTAGCAATCTCTCTCCCTGCCCTGCTCTCTCTGACTGACTAGAGAGTACACTGTATTTTGTTATGTTAATGCAGTTTTAAGTGGGTGTCCAGTTCTGAGGTTCAACTTAAGAGCTGTTGGGCACTTTCCATTCCACTTTACTTTGTAAAGAAAGCAAACAAACCCCATTTTTAAAAGAATGATCCAAATAATTTCTTCATGGAGGACACACAGTGTGGTAAGCAGGTAGATAGGAAACTCCCTAGAGAGCAAATTTTAGGATTAATAGTACTGTTTTTCAAATTCTGAAACGTCAGAATTAACCCACCAGCTTTTGTCCTGGGTTCTACATCCCCCATAGCATTTGACTAATGAATTTCAGTCAGTGGCTGTTGTTCCCCGGGTCATTCACCTGCTAAAGTCTGGTCAGAGGCTCCTGAGGTCCATGTAAGGAGCCCCACGGAGCCCAGAGTGCTTTGTGTCAGCTCAGCGCTGGGGTCCTGCTAACTGTGCACAACTTCAGCTAAGCAGTGGGTCTTATCTTGGTTTTCACAAACTTTCTTCTGAGCCTTAGGGATCAGAATTTATGCTTCGGGTGAATTTCCACCAAGGCCATTGAAAATTGCATATAAATAAAACTGTTGGAAACTACAGTTGTCTGTGACAGAGGAAGACCAGGTGTATCTATTCCTTTTTCTCCTTCCTTCTGTTTTCTCCTCTTCCCCAGCCCATATGCAGAATACTTGATTAGAACTTCAAGGCAAGAGGTGTGTTTTCTTTATTTGCTTTGGAAAAAATCATCAGAAATGACAGACAGTGGAAACAATGCATGAAAGAACTCTGCTCTTAGAGAACTAAATGGAGCAAGGAGGCAATTTCGACTCCAGTCTCACAAATACCCTCACTTTTTTTCCTCCTAGGTTCAGTATTATTTTTATATTGTGCACTGACCTCATACAAAAGGGGGTGTGTGAAGCAGATAGAGAATAAACACCATCAGTGAATCAATATAGGTGCACTAACTCCAGAAGTAAAAGTGCATTGGAGAGAAGCAATATTACATTATTTTTGTATTGTCTGCAACACCTGAGCCTTGAGTATCATTTGGAAATACAAAAAAGGCCTTTTATCTATTTTGTGAACCTGAAAGGATTCCCTGTCTGTTTGCTCTTTGTCATCAAAAGCTGTTGTCCCTGATTGCTCAGGAGTTTGTATTGTCTTCTGTAAAACTCTAAAATGACTACAGATTGAACGCCCCAAGCGAGCAGCAGGTAAGTCAGAGCACATTGTATTTCCTTCCACGACCTGGGGGACAGATGCATCACCCAAGACCATCTTTTCCCTACATTACAATCACAAGGTGCTTTAGTGCTTTTATTCCACAATGATGAAAATTGCTCTTTTATTTTTTTTTTTTTTTTTTTTAACCTATCTTGAAAGCCACTTGGTATTGTGAAATTTGGTGTAGGGATTCTGTAAAGTTTAAGCTGATAGTTAGTCACTGATGCCACCCCCAGTGGACCTTCCCAGCAAGGAAATAGCTCAGAAGCATTGCCTGTCACCTCCACCCTCACAGACCGAACTCCCTCTGCTCCCCACTTGCTCATTGTGGTAAAACTTGGGTGACTATCAAAAACTGGGCTGTCTTATGCCAGGAACTAAAATAATTCAGAACAGTAGATGCTTCATGCTCTGATGAGCTCAGAGTCTGACAAGACAAGACAGCCTTGGGTGTTTCAATAATCTCACATCAACCTATGGATTTGTAATTTATTTTTTTTAAAAGAATGATGGAATGCAGTGTTCAAATGTTACGATTCCTTGTGCAGCTTAATATCTTTTTAGTCTTCTAAAACACCTGTGTTGGAACTGGGTGATCTTTAAGGTCCCTTCCTAACCTCTCTGTGATTCTGGGATTCTAAAACACTATTTTCTAGGGGAAAAAAAAATCAGTGGTGCAGTGAGGATTTCTACACACACAGCCCAGGAAAAAGCAACTCAGCTTCTCCTGTAAGCCCCCAAGGCTGGACACCAAAGCCATCATCCTCAGTTGTTGCCCCTGCTGTTGGAATCTGTAGTTTTCTAGCCCAGGTTTAAATCACACCACAGAGCATTGCCATAACTGACTGGCCCTTTCATGAAACATTCCAAATATTTACAGTTGCAGGAGGTGTGGGCTTTAATTGATATTGATTCTGAGGTACTTTAAATACTGTAAAGCTTTTTTTTTTTTTTTTTTATAAAGGCATTTTGCTGGTAATTAGAACATTTTTAGCCCTGGGGAGTGAAAGATTCAAAATTAGTCTTTATCTAGGCTAGGCCAAATGAACCCATGTTTTGCATTATTTATTGGGAAGGTCAGCCATCATTCTTTGCAGTGTCAGATTTTGAGATATTCCTTGTTTTCACACATCCTAATTGGAATAGCTTTCCAGTAGTGGCAAAGTGGGAACCAGTCTCATCTGCAAAGGTGGCTTGTTCTTATAACACTGTGGGATTATGGGGACGTTTTGTGGTAAAAATCAATAGGAACCACAAGAGGGGGAACTGGAGATCTGATAATTTTTATTTATGTAGAGTTGGTAACCAGGAATATTACGGGAATTAACAGATTTTAACAAGATGTTTGTGTTGCTTTCGTTGTGGAGGACAGGGATGACTAAGAGCACAGTATGTGCTATTCCTGGAGATGCTTAGCAGCTGTCTGGGTTTTACTCCATATTTCACTTTGAAAACTTCTCCCTGTAGTTAATGGTTTTGTCACAAAGTACATATTCCCTCTTCTTTGCAAACCCAACTACTTTTCTCTAAGTAAGAGTCTATTATGGCAATTAAGAGTTGCTGGTAGCCATGGAAATAATCACGTTTCTTGACCTGACAAAGGTGGTGTTCTGCTCTCCTGCATCTGGGCTCTTTGGCTGATTTCCATGTTTCTGGTTCAGCTGTTGCAACGCTATTATTGCATTTTTGAAGGTACAGGGCGTGAATCAGTGGGGGTGGTTGCTCTGAACAGAACAGAGCTGGGCAGTGGTGCTCACACACAGCACTCCCTCGCTGAAATCAGTGCTGCTTTGCTCACCCAGGGACAGAATTTGTCCTGTGCAACAGCTGAAAAAACGGAGCTGATGAAGAGAAAATGGGACCTGCACAGGGAGAAAAAGGTTGATATTCTGTGCCACGGAATAGCAAGTGTGGAAAGTTCATAATTTAAGGCTGCCCCAGCTCAAAATACATAATTCAATCCTCAGTTACATCCTTACCATAGAACTACCTCACCAGATCTTTGCACAGATCAGTCCCTACACCCCTACCATATATGCATGTGTTTACATAGAGATAAATACACTTATACAAAATCTCATGGCACAGGAATGACTCACTTTGATTTATCAAGATTTGTTTTGTGCCCATGAATGGTTATCTTATTGGACCCTTTGTACTATATGACCTCCCTATAGCCCCAGCAGTAAAATGAGGGTTTTCCAGTGTGACTTGGCTGGATTTACTCCCATTTTCTGTATGTGTGGTACAGCAGCATGAAGCAGTGCCAACATGAGAATTAACTAGAACAATAAAGCTGAAAGCATCCTTTGCCAGTAGCCTTAATTCACCCTCACTTTCCCTTCCCAGGATTGTCACTAATAGGCAATGACTACTTCTTAATTATTATTTAAGATTAGTAGCTGATTATTATTGCTAAATGATATGAATACTTTCAGCTGTGGTTGGACAGAGAAATCACTTTGCATTGCAGGCTGCTGGATGGATGTGTTTGCAAACATTTTGCCTGGCACATTTATTTAGGAAGAGTTGAAATCCACATTTCATGAACACGCTTTCTGAGTCCTTTAAATTCCCTTCCTACAAACATGTCAATTAACTCCAGGAAAGGCAGTAAATGTTTTCCAGATACGAGCAAAAATAATTTAAAATTTGGATGAATATGGGCTAATTTCTTTGCTTCATGGCTTCTTCAGTTTTATTTGAAGGAGAAGAGTGTATACTGAATTAGGTAATAGGAGCTGTGTTGGAAAGTCTTTGTCATTCAGCAGTTGCAGATCAAGCTGAGGCAATGTGACTTGGCTCATCCCACCTAATTTGGGGATTTAACTGAACCTTGGTTTTGGCATGTGCCAGAATTGCCCTCCTAGGACAGAAAAAGGCATGTTATTGTCTGGAGAAAATCATCTCCTTCCCAAGTTGTCGTGACCTAAAATGCTCATTTTCCTTTTCCATGAACCAGAAAACTCATCTCTGTGGAACAGAAATTGTGTATTAGCCACCAGCAGCCTTGTCTGAGGAAACAGGTGAATTTTGCTCCTGCAGAGGGGCTCAAACAATTAAACCTGTGAGCTCTTCCACAAAAGAGTTATAACACTCACAGATTTGCCTCTGATCTCTTCCCCTACCCCACCTCAACTTCCATCACCCCTGGACAGACAGGATTGACTTCCACCCATCCACGGAGCCTCTGGGACTGCCAGTGGACTTTGGTAAATTGTGACCATAATTTTCAGGCCACACATTTGTTCTGAAATGAAGTAACTCTCCTCACATGAGCTGTCAGACAGAAATTACTTGTAGGCACAATTAATCTAAATTTCAACTGGAGGCTTCAAGGTGAAGCCTCTGAACTTGGTTACCTGTTAAAGGCCCATGAAGCCATCCAAGCTTTTCCAGTTTTAGCTAGAACAGTGTTTCTGCACTCCTGTGCTATTGTTTATATGTCAAAACCCCACAGCATTAAATGCAAGGAATCCTGCATTTCAGGAGATTCCCTCCATCAAAGGTGAGACTCCATTTCTTCAGGCCAAATTCTGCTCTCCCCTCCTTCTCCTGCTCAAAATGCTTTAAATGAACTCTGGGCAAACTTTCTGGCCCCAGGGCAGTAAAACTCAGAGCAGTGATCAAAACTGTGCGTATTTATAACATTTCATTAGGCTTAAAATTCCCTCTGTTCTTCTCATGTGCACGTTCAGGATTTATTAAGCACCTGGAATCTTGTTCCGCTCGTTAGAACATATTCCCCCTTAAACCACTGGAGTATCGAGCCCGTGGACTGAGGCTTTGAGGTCTTTAAAGATGTGTGGGAGCTGCCTGAACAAGAGAGTGAGTGTCCATGAGCTCTGTGTAGTTACACACACAAGGATCTTTGCCTTGGAATATTCCTCTTCGATGCCTTTTGCTTACACTTCATTTTCAATCAAGCATGTTGAATGCAACCCAAAACAAGAGCTCTCCCTAATGCTGAGTTTAATGACCCTTGTAATGGCAGCAGAGCTGCCTCCTTCGCTCCCTCTGCTGTTCCCTCGCAGCTTTGGAGCGTTAAACGTGTTATAAAAATGTCTTTCTGGTACGCTCCACAAATCCCCTGAAAGGCACAGAGAAGCTGTATAGTCACCCAGCATGAAATCAAAACCTAATCAATGCAGATTATGTTAGATTAGCTAAGCAAGTAAACAATTAGCCAAGTTAATGTTACCTACCATGTCCTTCAGCACTGAGCAGATAAGGAATTTGTCTTCCCAGACATGTTTAGTTCCAGCTCTTGTTGGTGACATTGCAGGTTGTTGGATGAATTTTTCAAACTCCCGTCTCCTGTTGGTGCTTCATTTTCGTTCTGTTGGGAGTCTTGAACAAAAAGGAAGGAAATGTTGCTCGATGGTGTGGACTGATGGGCTTTGATACCCATGTTGTGTCTGCACAGCTCTTTCCACAACTTTGCCTTTCACTTTTGGTTTGCTCGGCCTTGCTTTCATTTCTTTTTGGATTAAGACAAGCACACCACCAAAAATAATTAATTTTGCAATCTTAAACCACTTTCAGAGCCTCTGTTTGCTAATATCACTGTTACCAAGCTACAGAAAAACTGTGAGTCTGACTTTAAAGTTCTCACAGTAATGTAGGAATTAAATTGAGTTTATTAGCACAATTAATTCTCTAAAAACAAACATGATCAATTTTTAGCTGCTGTTTCTACAGAATTGTTGATGAAATGGAATTCATCTAGTAAAATATTGCTGTCATTAACACAAGCTGTTTCAACTCTTTTCAGGGAACAGAAGGGAGCAGATCAGCTTCTGGTCTGGAGCAGATGCCTCTTGCACCTTGAAAGTCAGAGGATTTCTGCCAGGTGGTTGCCACGACCCTTCCCAAGTGTGGTGAGTAACTGTGGAAATCTGTGTCCTCTGATTCACTTCAAACAATGTATTGTGCAGTGACTGTACAGAACAAAAGCCTATCAATAATCAAGGGGTTGTGCTTAAAAAAAAACGAACGGCTCTCAATATAAAATTGGATCTCCAGGTCTTCACTCACCCTCTTCAGAACCAGTTCGAAGCTATCTGAGGTAATAAAAGACCTTGCTAAAATAAAAGACCTATCCAAGCTAATAAAAAACTTGACAGAGTTACTGTGTGTGATTTTGCAGGGAGCTGTAACTACTGCCTTATAGCCAGTTCATTGAGGACTAAGCACAGAGCACAAACACTGACAGAGCTTTGGACAAGGGATGAATTATGGGTGGATCAGATACAGGCACAAAAGTGCTGTGTTGGAGGTTAAAACCATTCCAGGGGCTGAAAGCCTTTGCTTCACAGGAAAGGATGTGACAATGAGTTTCATTTAAAGACTGAATTCATTTGCCAAGGGAACAATAAGGTTTTGCTTTTTTAATCAAAATGCAGACAAGTAATTTCTTAGGCAAGCAAAGCTCTGAGTTATGCTGGGGAAGATACAACGTGAGTAAACAGTCTTTTCTGTAATACAGCTATAAAATATTATATTATACATATAGATGAAATAAAGAAGTGATTGAACTTGTCATTTAATTGTATCATCAGATTTGTAGCTTGTGAAAATGTCAGGGAAAATAACACAGTACATAGGATGGGTCAATTTATTAATTGTGGATAATTTTTGAGCCAACTCCAGTCAGTGCTATTGTATTTCTTATTTATAAGTATTTACCAAGTTGCTTGGATAAATAACTTACAACCAGCATGTTATTTTTTTAAGCTCTTCCCATTTTGATTGTGTCCTGGTTGTCTACCAGGATCAGTGACTGAGTGATCTCTGAGGTCACACAGTATCATTTCCACCTGGATGCCTGTTACTTTAGCACCTGGCCAGTTTGAGCTTTTTAATGATGTGACATTTGTGACACTAAATATTTGTAACCTCCCAAAGAACAGGAGACAAGGGTTCCTTTATCAATGCATATTTTTCTAATTCCTGCCCATCTCCTTCCAGCTCTATTACAGCTGGCTTCACTTGCTTCTTAAAATTGAATCACAGAAAAACTCCAATTAGACCAGTTGAACTGGGGGCTAAATCTTGGTCTAGTTATTAATTTTCACTCCCACAAAACCTGGGACTTTTATATGAATTAGAAGGACTTAGGACTCAAGCCTGTTAGCTAACAAAGAAAAAATCCCAATTGAAGCTTGAACTGAGCCATCAATACGTCCTTGAAGGTTGTTATTGTTATTATTTTGCCAGAAAAGACACAATGACTGGGAGGTTTCTGCTCATGTGAGGAGCAATACTCACATCTCTGCTCTCAGCAAGAGTGACACCAGTAAAACCAACTGCCCCAAATAAAGCCCTGCCCATGTAGGTGTCCTGGTCAGGCTGTTTCTGTGCTTTCCTGGCAGTGCAGGAGCAACATGAGTGTCTAGAAAGAGATGGGAGAGAATGTGGTCACCTGGAATGGAGCACCCAAGTGCTGCTGGAGCTGGGGCTGCTCGTGCTCTCAGGCAGGATTCTCAAAACTCGGCCCAAGGGAGGCCTTGGAGCACAGAATTCGCTGGATTTTCAAAATATTTGTCACATCTTGAAGTGGATGAGAGCAAAATGGGGGAGCTGATGGGAAACTCCTCTTTGCTTCCCAGGAGAACAGCTGGCAGCCCCACCCAAGCTCCCATCCCTCCAGTGTGGAGCAAATTATCTCCTGTGGGAGGCGAAAAGACATCTGGGGGCACGGAGAGCGGGGCAGGAGGAAAATGGGAGCGTTTATCCACCTCACATGGGAACAATGCTGTAAAAACAGGCTTTGTCCTGGTCACAGAAGTCTTTTATATCAAGTTTCATGAGGTTCATGCCTTGACTCCAGCATCCCTAGAAAGGTAAAGACCTCTGTGACTGGCCGTGTTTCCTCTTTATGCTCTGGCTTTTGTCAAGTTTCAAGCTCTACTTATTTGCAGAAACTTGTTTGTGTGTTGCTTGGTGAGCCTGGAGTGAACAATTTCCCTGGTTTTCAGATTTCAGTGTGGGGCTGGAGGCAGGGAGAGAATATTTAAATGCAGGTATTAAATGGTACCCACTGCCCCAGGGGAGACAGGGTTGCAAAATCTTCATTAAGGCCATGTGAGAGGCAAAAGAAGAAAAAAGGATTCATTTCTTCGTGTTATTCATAGACAGGAATACATTGTCTTGAATATTAGCTGTGGGTCTTCTCCCCTGAGATCTGAACACACTGACAGTGAGGAGTTTTGAACAGGTTCCCAGCCATTAGGGAGTTACACAATATATGAAGAAGGTGAGATGAGAACAGGGACTAGATCTGTCCCCATTCTCTATTTCTTCGTGTTTAAAATGCATCAATATTAAAAAAAAAGAAAAAAAAAAAAGCCAGAATAGCAGCAGATTTTGTAACCTGTCAGAGGCAAGGGAGAAATAAGATATATACAGCCTGCACTTGGCACTGACTTCTTCTTTTCCATCTGAATCTGAGCTAATAGGAATAATAACTATTTTTTCTGCCCGCTGACCCAAAGATGTGTGTTATTGTGCTAATCCACTTCTACTGATGTGGAGTGCTGGTCTCCATGGGTTTGCCTTGCAGAGCCAGAAATGAATTACCCATCAGGGTCAACAAAGCTCCTGCCCATGGTTTGCACAGATGTAGCTTTTTCACCCCCCCCAACCCCCAAGTGACAAGTGCTTGCAGGAACTTCCATTCTGAGTGTGTAAGGACTCAGTTCACCCTTGGGAGAAGCCCTTTCCTCAGCCTCTGGTCCCTCCTGGACTGTTGCCCCTGCTTTGTAGTGCTGTTGGGTTACACAAATTAAAGTGTCTTCAAAACCAGCCCTGCTTTTGCTCCTTGCTGTGGGAACAAACCAAGGTCATGGTGCAAACAGAATGACAGAACCTGCTGAGCTGGAAGGGACCCACAGGGATCACCCAGTCCAACCCTCAGCCTGCACAGGACCATCCCCAAGGGTCACCCCCTGTGCCCCAGAGGATCATCCCAACCCTTCTGGAGCTCTGGCAGCCTTGGGGCTGTGCCCACTGCCCTGGGGAGC
>JAYRBT010000028.1:7727047-7778979 GCA_036023395.1 Myiotriccus ornatus | reverse complement strand
CCCCAGGGCAGTGGGCACAGCCCCAAGGCTGCCAGAGCTCCAGGAGGGTTTGGATGATCCTCTGGGGCACAGGGTGGACTCTTGGGATGGTCCTGTGCAGGCTGAGGGTTGGACAGGACATTCTGTGACTGGGGTGGGGGTAGGTGGTGTCACACCCTTGGCATTGCCACACCACCCCCTCCCACTCAGCCCAGCACCAGGGTGGTGCAGAAACACAGCAGCTCCAGCCTGTGCATGGAAAACTGCACCAGATGATGGAAAAAGAGCAAAATGTGCCTCCTGCTACAAGAGCGTGGTAGCAAGTATCACCAGGCAAGCTGTTGGTGGGGAAGAAGCTCTGTATCCTCCAGAATGTGTGGATATAAATAAACACAGGCTGTGCAGATACTTCAGATGTCTACTAATGCATCTTGTATTTATGTCTGTCTTGAAGAGATACAGAGAGATTAGTAAATACTTCAAATTGACAGCACAGACATATTTTCATAGAATAAATGATGTTGGTAAGTGGTGAGACTTTTCTTCCTTCCCTTCAGGAAATGGGGAAGAGTTGTTTCCACCGAAATTATTTCCAATTTTTTTCCCTCAGGAAAGAGAAGAAGATCTCACTGAAGATAACATATTTGTTGCTGATTAGATTTCAGTGTTATTTTTTCAAAACCTCAGATCTCTAAAACCTATAGGGCACCTATGAAATACACACTCATTTCTTTTAGGACACTCTGCAAAGACCTCTGTTATGTTGCCCAGGTACAATTCCTGGTGGATACTCCCTTTCTTTATTACATCTGTGATTTCTTTTTAAATCCAAACCTTAAATCAGCAATTTCAGATCTTCCTAAAGAAAGAAAGTACAAAAAAACCCAAGAGTCCCTAAAAGCCTTTGTGCAGGGTTTTGTAGAATAAGCTCCATTTATTTGTAAGCACTGAAAATATTTCAGTGATGTTGGTTTTAACAGGCCAGAACTAAAGTTGTGAAAACTTCTGGAAAACCAACCAGCCTGATCACTTGGTATTTCCTGCAAAGAAATAGAAAATAAAGAATAAAAAACTGTGAAGTTACTCATGAAGGAGCCTCTTCTTGCCTAATTATGTGGAATGATTTTTTATTATGCAGATTTTCTCCTGGACTCAGACCCAGTTTCCCGGAGTAGCCCATGTCTCTTTAACCACCAGAACCAGGGGGTTCTCTCCTTTTCACATCGAAACTAATGGCAAATCCAATTTAATTCCACAGGATCCACTTGTAAGATTCTTTATAGGAAGAAACACAAAAATTGACAAGTTTTGTCAGGTCTTTTAGACATCCTTGCAGCCTTTGGAACAACCCCCCCAACCCCTCCGGTTCTGCCATGCCTTCTGCTCCTGCAGACGTCCAGCCCTTCTTAAAAATCAAATGACAAATTATTGTATTGATTTTTTTTTTTTTTTTTGTAAATCAGATGCGACGGTGACGAGGCGAACGAACGAGTTTCAGCGTTTGCCTGTGAGTATAAACACGGATACGCGGGACCAGAGGGAGCAGCCCCAGCTCCGTGCCGTGCAGTGCCAGCTGTTTGACGGGCACACAGCGAGGGGTCGGTGGTCCCAGCATCGCCCCCGAGCCGAGCAGAGCGGGGGGCTCAGCGGCATCACCGCCACGGCGTGTTCGGACCCACCGACGGCCCCGCGCGTGGTACCCGCGGGATGCTCCATCGCGGGTCCCCCTCGTCCCGCTGTCCCCGAGGGGGGGTCCCCGCCGCCCCCCTGCCCCCGGGGGCGGTGCCGGGCCCCGCACAGGTACCGGGATTGGGCGGAACATGCAAATGCTGCGCTGACGTCAGGGCGGCTCCGGCCCGGAGAGCACAAATAGGGCCGGCCCGGCCCGCGCCGCGCACTGCCCGCACCGCCCCGCATCGCCCCGCACCGCCTCTGCAGCCCCGCGCCCTGCCCAGGTGAGTGCCGCCGGCAGCGCCCCGCGGGGTCCCGCCGTGCCCCCTCGCATCCCTTCGCATCCCCGCACAGCCCTTCGCATCCCCGCGCAGCTCCGCATCCCTCCGCATCCCTTCGCATCCCCGCACAGCTCCGCATCCCCGTGCCCGTCCCGCCCCGCGGGTGCTCGGGGGGCTGCGCATCCCGGCGGAGCCGCCCCCGCGGACCCCCAGCGCTCGGTGCCGCCCGCGGGTGGGGACAGGTGGGTGCCCCCGTCCCGGGGACGCGCTCGGGGGGTCCCCCATCGCTCAGCCCGTGGTCGTGCCGCCCGTGGGGCGGGGCGGAGCGGGGGGTCCCGCGGTGCCCCTGTGCCCGTGGCGGTGTGCGGGGCCGCGGGCGGGGGTCCCGGCCGGTCCCGCCGCGGTCCCGCGTGGGGCCCGCGCTCCCCGCCTTGGCCGCCGGGGGGCGATGCGGGCCCGGCCCGGAGCGTCCGACGGGGCTGGAGCGGGGCCGGGAGGGACGAGACCCGCCGGGAATGGGGATGGAGCGGGCATGGACCGCGGGGAACCGCGGCACTGCCCGGTGATGACATCCAGGGCTGCTGTCCCCGATCCCCTGAAATGCTGCAGACCCTCCCCGGCGGAGGGTCACGGAAGGGATGCAACGGGACTTCTCCGAGTGTAACCTCGGAGCAAACCTGTGTTTGAAACGTATTCGGATGTCGAGCTTAGAAAACCGTGGTTAAAGCCCTGCGAGGTTCGGGAGCTTTTCGTTAGTCCTGCATCCCTGCTGGATTGATGCTCCATAGGTTTCTGCTGGGAGCACTGAAGTGTCTTGGGGAATTTCAGGATCAAATGAAATATTTTCAAGTAGCTTTGGCTCGAATGAAAAGTCGGGCTTGCACTTAAACATCACAGCTGATTCCAATGAGTTCTTAACGCATCTGAAGTATTTAACTACAGACAGCTGACTGAAATCATTATTTGGCTTCACTGTGTCTTGCTGAAAGGTTACCTTAGATTGGATTTGCTCCTTAATTTTGTAGCTTATTTTTGTAGCACTTAACAAGAAATTATGGATGTCAAAATTATTTTGTCAGCCATGGAAATGCTGTTTAGATAAGGCTGGAGCAATTGGGAAGGTTGATGGTAGGAACTAAGGACCAGATTCTTATCTGGTGTTAATAGAGCCAGTTTGTATAGAGGTAACAGTTATGTCCAAACACTTTCTTTTTGCTATAGCAACAGTCAGAACTTGAGGTAATTAGGTTTAACCTCTTCCTTTCTAATGTGACGCTTGTTGGAAATTATTGAAAGCTATTGCAAACCACTGATTTCTCAAACAAGCCGCAATTTAAGTAGCCCTGAAAACAAAACCAATAACTGCTTTTGGCAAATTCCTTAACCTTATTACAGCCACCATAATTGAATTCTTAAAGCTTTTGTGTTGTGGAGGAGAAAGTTGTGGGATCTCTGCAGCGATCTGGCTGTCAGACAGCTCCTGTTGGATGTCACAGAAGTGCTTTGAACAGTTTGTGCCGTTCTCTGCTCGATGTGCCTAGTCCCTGTCGTTTTTCAAGGTGACCTTTTTTGCTTGAGTAGCTCCAAAACCTGTACCCTAAAACCTGGGCTTGTCTTTGGCTCGTCTCTGCTTGCTGTTATTCTTTGAGTGGAGACATTGCACCCATTTGCTCGTGATTTGAGGCTCTCCCCGTGTGTTGGTGCCTGCCTTGGATGGGTGTTCTGCTGTCACTGGTGCCACTGTTGCCATCGTGTTTGAGCTTCCTCAGATCACAGTTCACAGGCTGGTGCTGCTGTGCTTGTGGAGTGTTTGCTGCTAGAGCAGTGCCAGCTGCAGGGAAAGCTGGGAGGCTCTTCCAGCTCAGAGGAAGAAACCACAACCTTTAGGTAAACTTTTTGGCTTTGCAGAGTATATTCTTCATCTTAAGAGCCAGAATTGCTTTGGAAGCAACTGCCACAAACCAAAGGAGATGTGTCACAAGTGACTGTGATGCTCAACTTTAGTGTAGTCTGGTTTAATTCTAGTATCAGCATTAAAATTAGGCATTCCTGCATTACAGAGCAGATTAAAATCTGTCTCTCTGGTCACATGCTCTCTGGTAAGAGCAGATGTGTGCTAGACTCCCTCCTCCACCCCCAGCTCTTGAGAATCTCCTGGTGTTCAGCCACAACTACCGAGTGCAAGCTTTGATTTATCTGGGCAGTGATGCCCGTGCAGGCTCACATCCTGCACACCTGTCCCTCCCTCAAGCAAGGAAAAGGAGCTGGTGGCAAAATTTACAGTGGTGGTCTGGATCTATTAGATCACTTTGAGATTTTCTGTTGGCTTCAGGGAACTCCAGCCTGCAGCCCAGCAGCTGTATGGTGAGATGCAGCCGTGCAGGGTTCTGCCCACAGCCTCCCCCTCAGCTCAGGGTGAGGGGGTGCTGAGCTGCGGTTTAGGATGCCAAATGACATGGAAATGCTGTGTGACTGCAGAGTTAATCCTCACTCGATATTTATGGTGCATATTTGTTGCTTGGTTGAGGCTATTAAGATATATAATGTATATTATGTTAGTGTGTCCTTCTCTTACTGTGAGTGAGAGCAATTAGTGTCCTGTCAGTCAGCATGCAATAAAAATAAGTGATTTCCAAACTGTCTAGAGAAAGATGTTCCACAAATCCTATTTATAAAACAAGCAGGGTTTCTAGCAGGTGGAGGCTGCCCTTTCAGTTTCATCAGTGTTACAGATCCTAATCCAAGCACCTTCATGTTTTCTGGCTGTTAGTTATTTACTAAATATACATTAAACTCGCGAGCGCCCTGTTTTGCTCCAGGATTGTAATTTCAAGCAGGATATGAGTCAGAGGTCTCTAGAACTGTGAAGTTGTATTTTCTCTGGTGGTATCAACTGAGCATACAAAATACCTCTATAAAAGAAAAAAAAAAACAACCCCCCAAAAAAAGTGTGGGAAACAGTATTGCTGTGCTAGAGCAATTCATAATGTAACAATGTACTTGTCGCTTATTGATAGAGAGACTTTGGTTTATTACACATTTATTTGTAGCCCCAGTAGCATTACATCTGAGCTTTCTAATTGGAATTTAGAAAGCCTAATAAATGTTGATTTCATCCTGACTGCTCTCGCTCAGGGTGTTTACGTTAGTGCTGAGCAGAGGCACTGCCTGAGCCCTGTAGGTGCTGCAGGCTGTGCTCCATCCAGTGATGGGGTGTCTTTGGGCAAACAGAATAGCTGAGACTGAGTCACTGCTGCTGTAAATGGTCATGGCTCCAAAATTAGGAGTGATGCACCAAGGCTTGCATGTACCCTGCAGGAAAGCACTGTAAAATGAGTCCTGTCAGGATGAGATATGTCACGGTGAGTTAATTCAGCTCGGCTTAATTTTGCCATTAGCAGGTAACCCGCCCTGTTGATGTGTGTTGCTCAGCCCAGGCAGCAGCCTGGCCCTGCATCCTGTAGAAATGGCATTGCCTGCTTCATTAGGTGTCATTAGGCTTCATTAAGGGGTCTGTGTTCGCATCCTCCACAGCTTCAGGAAAGGTCACAACTCCCCTCAGCCACCACGGAAAGGGTTCCAGGCCTGAGGCCTCCTCTGGTATTTTAATGGAAGAAAGTAAAGACACACCCTTGTGTTCTTGTCCCCAGAAAGTTGAGAGGGAGTGCAGCTCCTGGCTGTGCAGGGCTGAAGATCAGCTGAGGGTTCAGGTGTGAGTCCCTGGCTGGGAGTGACCCTGTGCTGCTGGGGGCTCTGGAGAAGGGAGAGTCGCCCTCTGGCCTCGGCAGTACCGTGATGTTGTGCTTTGGGGTGGTTTGCTTTTGGCCACAGTAGTTCCAGAAATCCCAGGGTTCTGGCTGTGCAGGAGCTGTGTGGGAACAGCTCGTCCTGAGGAGGACAGTTTTGGGGTAAAGCTGCTATGGTGTGGGACTGTAGAGCTCCACGGGCACTGGTCAGCTGTGGATGGACACCGTCAGCTGCAGCTGACGGTGTTACTGAACCTGGGCTGGGTTTTGCTGTGAGATGGTTGTTCCATGAACGTTCTCTTGTTTCCAACAGACTCGAAACGATGACATCAAGAAGCTTTTGGTGCTCTCTCGTGCTGCTCGGGGTTTTCCCTCTGGTCACGAGGGGATGGATGGACGTGGCCAGGAGCAGGAGGCTGTTTTCGGACGCGGGGAGGTTGCATCAAGAGGTACTGTACACCAGCTGCTGCTGCTGCAGCTCCAGCTCTTGCCTTGCTGGTTTTGTGCTGAGTTGAGGCTCTCCATACTGAAAACAGAGATCAAGGGTGGGCTTATTCCTGTATATTTGGATTAAACACCTGCTGAGCAGGTCAGTGAGAAACAGTGAAGCAGAAGCTCATAGACTTACTGAATATACTGATGTCATCTGGGAGGGAAACTGGGCATCTGGCTGTTATGGAGCTCTGTCCTGGGGCTGCTGGCATTACTGAAACTAAATTTAATAAGCAAGCTCTGTCCTGGTTCTTTACTTGGGTTGCTGGACCTTTTGGTGAAACCTGAAAAAAAGCTCTTTTGCTGCTTCAAAAAAAGGAAAACTGAGCCATAGATGGTTCTGAGAGAATCAGTAAACTTACTTCCCAGAGCATTTTCCTCCTGATGTGAAACTCCTGTGAAGCACAAAGCCATAGAAAAGGGGCCAGGGACAGTGACTGGAGCAAGGGGTGATGTTCCTCCACCCCAGTGCCTGTCTCCATGGGCTGGGGGGACTCCTGTGCACGAGGGCAGGGCAGTGATGCCCTTCCCAGAGTTGAGTCTCGTGGGAGTGGGGAAGCAGCTGAAGCTGTTAGTGCTGGAGGTGGCAGTGCTGGCTCTGGCTGCAGTTGTGATGGAGCAGGTCCCTGTTCAGGCAGGAGCTGGGTGCAGGCTGTCCCAGCAGGGCTGGTGGCTCCGCACCAGGGCTCAGGGCTGCTTGCTGACAGATGTAGGCTCACATTTTCACATGTCCGAGGCTGAGACTTGTGAATAAAACCATAAAAATCTAGAACTGTGGCTTTCTTGAGCAGTCAATGCTGAATACTGAAATAATTTTAGTTATTTAATTAGTTCCTGATTATCATGTGTCTGCTAAGTGGTGGCTCTGGAAGTGGGAGGTGGTGGGGGAGGCCAGGGAAGGGAGACTTGGCTATTTTTTTTAATTGCCAGTGCCTCCAACACTTCTGTACTGGCAGACACATCAGTCAGTGCCAGGCTAATGATGAGCCCTTGATGGATTCATGCTGCAATTGGATCTATTTAAGCCTCAGGATCTGGTTCTAGCTGGAGAATCCCATTTCCCCCAGTCACATCCCATCTACGAACACCCACAATTGTCTGCATTATAGTTTAAGCCAATTAAAAAGTTGCTCTTTGCTGCTTAGCAGGACTCAAAAGTCATTTCAGTGCTGTTGGAGGTTCTGAGTTCTGTCTCAGGTCTACTTTTTTCTGGAGCTCTCCATCCTCTGCTCTGTAAAAGTGAAGGAAAACAGTTCCCCTCCACACCCCCACTGTTACTTTGCTGCTGTGGAGGCTCAGGTGATACACTGGTACTCTGTTAACCATGTTCCTGTAGAGTCTGAGGTCACTTTTGCCTTTTTATTAAAAAGAATTAAAGATTTTTCACGCTTTTGCAGTTGAAAAAAATCTCATTCTTCACTAATGCATATTAGTTTTGATTTTTTAAAAAAGTTACTCTGAAGGATTAAATTCATTACTCAAATAATTTCCTTTAACATAAATCACAGAACTATTATATTACTTGAAGGACACTAATTCATTTGCTCTTTCCCTAAAAACCAGGACGTTATTTTACCAATTACTTGATCTTGCTTGAGGTGGAAGACTCTCAGTGAGGGACGTGTTTGCTCAGAATTTAACAAGTGTGACTATTAAAATTTTGAATGTACAAAGAATGCAATTAAAAGAGCTTCAAGGGATGTAAGTTATAATTCAGATTTTTGGAAAAAAAAAAAAACACACACACAAAAAACTGTATAGATAGCTTGTTTCCACAAGAAATAATCTTTATATATGGCACCAAACACCAAGATGAATCTGAAAGCCCTGAGCACAGCTTTTGGTAGGTCAGAGAAACTGAGACCAACACCTTTTGAGAGAAAACTGCAGATATTTTCTCTTGCAGAAAATACTTTAGCCATAATAAAAATCTCCTGAAATCCTTCTGTGGTGACGTTGGGCTTTGTTCAGTTGGGAGCTCCTCATCCATGAGAAGTTTAAGGCACCACGTTTTATGGCTTGATTAATATGCAGAGCCATTAACATGCATTTGAAAACACTGAATCACAAATAGAAATGCTCCTGGCAATCCACTGAAATTGCTTTAAAAACGAGTAAAGGGTTAATTTGCAGGTCAAGTAATTTGAAGTGTGCTCTGATGGAAAATTCCTGTGAACTTCATCAAAGCAAATACTTGGGTATGGGTCACTGACCTTCACTAATACTCGTTCTGATCTACATAGGAACAAGCTGACTGAATCAAAAACATTGCTTAATTTATGTTCAGATTGCTAAATCGATTTCTTCATGGTTTGTGGTAGAATTATTGTAGTTGTGCTTTGCATTTATAAAGGAAAAATAAGGCAACAATGTGCAGTTCTTCTGATGAGAAATGAGCTCTCTGGCACAGCAATGGTCTGTGTTTTTCTTGGTGCTCAGCCTCTCACCCCTCAAATTTTGGGGTGTTCCTGAGAAGAGGTTTGTTTGCTGGAATGTTTTTAGTCCTGATGAGATAGTTAATAAATATGTGCATGCAGGGTAGCATTCCAATGGTGTGGAACGAGCTAAAATAGAAAACCCAGTTAAAAAAAGGACAGTATTATTATTTAAGTGGAAAGCTGCAACTTGCCTGGTTTGTGTTAATTTTGGAGAATACTCTGTCACTTCTACACTGTGAAACTTCCCATGGGACAGTTCCAGGAGGTCCTGGAAAGCTCTTGAAGCTTCTGGGCATCGCACATGGACTTGGGTGCAGCTTCTCAAGGTTGAACCATCATGGGACTCAATCCTACCAAGTGGAATAGATGCCAAAATACTTAAATATATGGAGGTCACCACTCCAGAGGAGTATTTTTGGACGAGTTTTTGCCTCTGCCTTCAGCAAGCCTGATTCCATGGTCAGGTTGGACAAGTTAGGGGTGATCACAATTCACGGGCAGCTCTGTGCTTTGAGTTGCCCGTGGAACACCAGGTGTGTGACTGGGGCACCTCTTCCTTCTAGAAGGGAATTTTTAAAAAATGCAGCTCTGTGAGTCATTGCCAGGGCAGTGAAGGGAGTTTCCAGCATGGGCAGAAAAGGGGCAAATAACCTGGATCTGAAATAACCCTGGAGTTTGGATTTGGAGGAGAGCTTGGCCAGGAGGCTCTGATGGAAAGCCAGAGGTGTTAGTCCACTCAGTCTCCCAAGGAACTCCACACTAGGAGCTCAGATTGAGTTTCATTTTCCAGCCTCCTGGGGTATTTTGCAAAGGCATCTAATTCAACACTGAAATTTGACAGCCAGCTTTCCTTCTCCCATTCCCTGCTTTCCCTGGGAGGGGCTGCTTTCCTGTGTGTGCTGAAGCCAGGCTGGCTTTGCCACAGATCTTGGGACAAGTTTTCCATCTCCTTTTCCCAGCCCCTGGGGAGCAGAGCAGTGCTGCAGGTCTTCCTCAGCCCTTCCTGGAGCAGGTCTCCCATGTGCTGCAGGGAGCTGCTCTAACACAAGTCATCCCAGAGCTGCGTCTCAGAAAGTAAACTGTGTGTTCTGTTTTCTGGGGCAGTGCTGGTGGGGAGCTGGAGCTACGTTATCCTAGCTTGAGAGCGTGAAAGTGGAGAATAATCCTGTGCTGTGGTACACGAGTAGTTGTTTTGTGCTGAATTGTTAAATATTTGGATGTCACCAGGCTCCTGAGCACTTGCAGCAAAGGCTGGCAGGAGTCCTGTGGTCTGCTCAGGGCTACAGAACCATAACTGCTCTGTGGTTTGCTAGAAACACTTAATTGCTTTAATTTGGCTTTCGTGCCACGCTTTTTTTCTTTTTTTTGGCCACCCATCTTCCTACTTTAGAAGTGTGAGGACACAGCAGGGGCCTGTGCACAGCCCCCACTCTCCAGCTGTGTCCCTGGGGAGGCTCCTGCACAGAGCCCCCAGGAGATGCTCCGTGGGCTGCAGATCCAAGCACTGGCACGTTTGCTTTTCCCTCTGTGCTGCAAAGAGTTCCCACCTCACTGCTGGACCTGACTGTGCTCCCTGTAAGGAGCAGGGCACTGGTGGTGGGAAGTGGGATCTCTAAACTGGGCTGGGACAGCACAGTTCAGGGCTAAACTAGACAAGCTGTGCCAGTACCTCAGTTCCTTGATCATTCCCACCCACTGCCCTTGGGTACCTTGTCTTGCCTTACGTGACATCACTGACCTCAAAGCACCCTGTGTAGTTAGACCAGTTATTTTCATGCTGATAAACACAGCAAAATGCTCATTTTTCAAGGCACCACAGCTTTCTTCGTGCTGGCAGGTATTGGCTGTGTTGTTGTCCATGGGTTTTGTTCATTAATTTTTACTTGAACAAAGCTGTAGATGCCCCATCCCTGGAAGTGTTCCAGGCCAGGTTGGAAGGGGTTTGGAGCAGTCTGATCTAGTGGAAGGTGTGGCAGGGGTGGCACTGGATGATCTTTTAAGGTCCCTTCCCACCCAAACCATTCAGTGGTTCTGGTTCCATGGCACCTGAACTGCTTAAAACCTCCAAGTATAAATGTACCTCAAAGTTCCCCACGACTGCAGACAGCTGGGTCAGAGCAGCCCTTCAGTGCCATTCCACCCAGGATAAAGCATCCCTCTGGAGTCCACTCACAGCCTCAACTGTGCTTGTCTGGAGCATCAATTATTGCTGAAATTCCTCATTATATTCAGATTCTTAAATGCTGCATCACTTACTGCTGCATCTGAAGACCACAGCAGGCTATTCTGAGCAGCAAGGGAGTCATAGGGATGATTTTGTGCTCCTTCCCCCAGCAAAGTCATATTTCCTAATCTGACAGACTAGGAAAGGAATGTTTTGGAAAGCAAGGCACAAAATTGCAAAGACTTTTAATGAAAGGTTTTGCTTCTAATTCAAATAGAGACACAATTTCAGAGCACGAGCTTGGAGTGAGACAGGCACAGTGTATCAATTTTATATGCAGTTGAAAATCTAATATCCTGGTATTTATTTTAATTAATAGTAGTAGGCATGTGTTCTTTGCCATGTCAGTGTGCTTTCTGCTTTTCATTCAGTTTGGAGGAAAAAAAAAGAATCAGAACTTAAATCTATACTGGGCCACAGCCTGCTCCTGTTTAAGCATTAATGAAGGTACATGGAGACGAGACTGAAGTTTATTTTTGTATCACTGTGGTATGTAGTGATAATTCACTCCTTGTTACCTGCGTTTAAGTGCTGTCTCTAACAAGCTGTAATTGCTTTTTTGTGGAGCATTCTAAATCTTAACTAGTATATTATCCCTGTAGAGATGAGAAGCTTTTGCTCTGAGTGCTGGTTATCATCTGCAGTTCGAGGTGCTGTGCAATGTTTCGATAGTGTCTGTCTGCTGACTGTTATAGATATTTGTTGGGGTCCTTCCTCTGCATCCCCAAACCCCACCTACCTTCTTCTGTGTCCTCAGGGGGGTTAATAAAATCTGTATCTTATGGGATGGTACCCAGAGGGTTTAGTAAATGCTGTATCTTATGGGATGCTCTTATGCTTGGAGTATGAGAAAATGTGAATGTTGTGCTACTTGGAGCAAAGCAGGTACTGCATATTTGAATAACAGCATCAAATTTGAAGAATTTTGGTTTACATTAATTGTTTATGGCCCAGGGTCAGGGACTGTCAAGATGCAACTGTGAAAAATCAAACCTAGATGGGGAAATGCTGGTGTGTTCCTGAAGAAAAGAAGAAAAGCAGAGTAAAACATCTTGCAAATAAAAAAGAAATCAAAGGCAGCCTTAACTTGGCTGTGATGTGGCAGAGAGTTACACTTTCTGATACTCTGTTCAGAAGCCACTTAACCTTAAAAGACTAAATATTGACTAATTTTTAGCATGTTCTCCCTTCAAATAAAAGCCTGTAGCAGTAGTTTTTAAGGGAAGACAGTTCTACTTAAAGTACTTGGTACCATCAAGCACGAGAATTATCAGTTCCTTAGATTAGCCAGGCTACATCTGCAAATTTGGGCTTGCTAAAAACAGCCATCCCATGAGCTTCCCCATGACAATGTGGAAATTTATGGAGCTGTACCTGGGCTTCTCATCTGAAGTCCAGAAATAGTAGTGAGTAAAATCAGAGATGCAGCAATTACCTCAATTAGCTGCCGTATGGCTGAGCAGATGATCCTGTGTGATGTGAGACATCAGAGCTTCTCTCAGTGTTTATACCAGACAGGACAAATCTAAATTGCCAGTCTCTGTGCTGATAGCAAGTTTTTTTCCAAACAGGAGCATGTGATCTGGTTTATTTTTCCCCTCATGCTTGATTTAAAAAAAAAAAAAGAAAAAAAGTGGATATTCTCTGCCTGATTAGTGAGGTTTTTGAAAATGTTCTGTGTTCATGGTTGTAAACAGAAAATCCTGGCTGTGTCTTAGTCATAACCTCTGCTGATGCAGAGTGTCTCACCAGCCTGTACTGGGTGTCATTTCATGGAATGGTTTGGGTTGGAAGGGACCTTAAAACTCATTTATTCCACCCCCCTGCCATGGGCAGGGACACCTTCCACTAGCCCAGGTTGCTCCAAGCCCCGTCCAACCTGGCCTTGGACACTTCCAGGGATGGGGCAGCCACAGCTGCTCTGGGCAACCTGTGCCAGGGCCTCCCCACCCTCACAGTCAATAATTTCTTCCCAATATCTTATCTAAAACTGCCCTCTTTGCTTGACTCCTCACTGGAGATAAGGAAGAGAATGCTCTGAAGGGAGGGAAAAAAAATCCCTGGCATGATAATCTATTAATAGGAACAGACACTTCTTTATTAATTTGCTAAGTGAGTCAGGACTGTATATTTAGAAATAGTGCAGCAGTTGGGCTGATCCTGAGAGCAGCTCCCTGGACACCTGGGGTGTGCAGAGGTGGCAGCTGATTTATTGTGAGACCCAGTGAGAGCCCAGCTGCAGGGACTGGGTTTGATTTATCTGCTTGCACTGCTGTGGCTCCCACAAGGTGTCTGCTAAGGGGGTTGCTACAGGCCAGCAGTACAGGAAATTTGTGGATCTGGATTGTGTTACCTGTTCTTCTGCATCTCTTCCATCTGATGCATTAACTGGTGGGGGGTTTTTTTGGCAAAGTCCAGCATGGTAACTTCTGGTCATAAAAAGGGCTGTCTTTTGACTAAATCTGAATCAGTTTTAAAGGGCAGGAGACTGAAACCATTGCAAGGTTATCCTGTGGGTTGCTGTGCTCGAGGGCACTTGGTACCTGTTTGGTACCAGGCTTGGTGGTCCATGTTTGTGGGTCAGAGTTTAGGAACAAAAAGGGATGGGAAATGCAAACCTCTAAATACTGAATTCATCCCTGGAAGTGCCCAAGGCCAGGTTGGATGGGACTTGGAGCAACCTGGCCCAGTGGAAGGTGTCCCCACCCATGGCAGTGCTGTTGGAACGACATGAGTTTTAAGGTCCCTTCCAACCCAACCCATTCTGGGATTCTGTACTAAACAACCTGAAAGTGGTTTTGCTGCTTGAATCCCTCCCTAACTACTGTCAGCAAACCCATTTGCAGCACACTGGATAGCAGGCCCTGCTGTGTGCTGTGTGTTCCCTCTGTGGGGCTGTATTTTCACACCGCACAATGAAGTTCCCAGTGCCCCGTGTTTGCTGTGAGTGAAATGTTTCATCCGCAGTGCTCTGCTCATCCGTGGGCTCGTGACTGAGCATTAATCAGGAGATATAACACCAGCCAGCTATTATGCCTTGGCAGGACAGGTGGGTGCTGCCTTCTGAGGGACTGGCACTGCCTTTGTAAGAGCAGGAGAGGGTTTTGTGCAAAGCAGTTGTTAAATTGCATCAGGCTCTGGACGACACGCGGCATCTCGGGGAGTGGAGCTCTGGGACAGCAGGCACTGAACTGCCCTGCAGTTTGGGGCTTCGTTTTTGCCTTTCCTAGTCCAGGTAGAATCAGTCATCACCCTTGATGACACTGGGCTGGCTGGTCTTCAGGAGATGCAGTTTTTCAGGGGCTGCATGGCTGGTGAAAGGCAGTGCTGAAGCAAACATACAACATTGATTTCCACATAACAATGATCAGGCACTTCAGCTGCGGAACAGAAGGACCTTTTACTCTGTACTCAATTGACTAAACATTAAAAAGTAGGAAAATAGGTGCTAAAAGGGAACCTTGACAAATAAAACTGTTGTGTTACATTAATGAAATGCTGTTTAAAGGGCTACATGAAGAGGCTTTCTAGAAGGAATGGAAAATCCGAAACAAATTTTCCCTTCAAAGCATATGATTTATGCTCTGATAAAATTAGATTTTTAGTTAAAGGAATTTGCAGTCATTAAATGGTGCCCATGAAATAAGTCTCATTTATAACCATCTGCTTTATGGCTTCTGCAGAAAAGTATTCCTCAGGCAATGCATTCGAGAACTTTAGTGTCATTTTTATCAAAATAGTTTGGTTCTCTACTGGTAACACTATCAAAACCTCTGTGTGATCTTTTTTTAACTTGAGAGCAGTATCTTATAGCACAAGAAAGGTCTCTACCTGGACCTGATACCTTTTTGTGCTGTTCTCTAAGCCCTGCTGTGGTTGCCATGTATTTTCCCATTTTTCTGTGTACTCTCCAGAAATCTTGAGTATTCTCAGTGCCATTGGTGTTTTTCTTCATGGAAGGGATACTTTGGGGGACACAAATGGGAAGGGATGGCTTGAGCTGAGCTCATGTTCTCCCATTGCAGTTCTAACAAGCTTTTCCTCTGAATCCTGCATGTGTTTTTGGATAGTTTATATTCATTAGAAGTTGTAATTATAAGGGGAATAGAGTAAAAGAAGGGAAACTTTGAAGACCATCCTTTGTTTTTCATGATGTCTGTGCAGACATGGAAGTACCAAAAGGGTGTTTAATAAAAGTGAGCTGACACTTGGATTTTATTTTTTTTTTTGTAGTCTGATTGTCTGTTTTCTTTTGATCAATATAATAGTTGTAATTAGTTTTAGTGTTTCTGAGCTTTTGAACTGCAGAGAATTCAAACAGCTTGTTAAAGGGAGGGACTCTGGGGAACTTTAAAAGTACTCTTCCCTTTTGTGTGTGCTCCATGTACACAGGATTAAGGATAGCAGCTGTGGCTGAGGCTTTTTATCCCGTGCCCCACCTCTCAAACTAATATTTTGCAAAGCTCTGAGAGGTCCCTGGAGTAAAACTGCCTGTGCAGCTCGGGAGCTTTGCTGCCTGAAGAGGATAAATGCTTTGAAGTCTCCACTAATCCTGAATGCCAGTTTACATGTTGCTCAGGATCACTGAGGTAGCATCCTCCAGGGAATAATGACAGTGTTTTTATAGGCAAATACCCATCTTTTTGTTTATCCCTCTCAGTTGACTTGGAGGGTGCCAGGGAGTCCTTTTCTGCCGTTCTGATCCTTCTGTGGGTTGGTGAAAGCTTTGGGTTTGAGTCAGCTCGTGGACCCTGGAGGGAGGAGAAGCAGCACCTGGTGCCTGCCCAAGGGGTGACAGAGGACACAGGATGGACTGGCACTGTGTTTGATGGAGCTGGGACGGGAAAGGGTGATGTGAGGTGGTCCCTGGGCTGGAGAAGAGTGTGGTGGGCTCTGTCCTGCACTGGGACCCCCCAGGGCTCAGGAGGAGCCTTTCTGTGGGCAGTAAATGGGTCACTGCAGTGTGTGACAAACCTAGAGCCTTGTCTTCTCCAGGCTGAACAACCCCAGCTCCCTCAGCCTGTCTCCACAGCAGAGGTGTTCCAGATGGTCTGTTAACAGTCCCTCATGGTGCCACTATTCTCAGTACTCCTAAGAAGTAACTCCAACAGTGGAAATTAAACGCATTTGTAATTAACCCATAAATAATGTTACTGCTTGAAATTAAATATTTATTCTTCTGATGTCTAACCATTAGTACAAGCAGGGAGTGCTGTCTGGGAATGCAATACCCTTTGAGACTTTATGCAGTGCCTTTTTAACAGAAGTTTCTCTATTGGAGATGGTTGGGATGCAAATCATGTCAGTGTGCATGGGTTGAAATGAGCCCTCAGCTCGAAGTATGAGTAGTCCAGTTGCTTTGAAATTATTCAAGTATTTGAACAAGTCTCTGCTAAAAATGGCTCCTCCCTCCTCAACCCCAAATCTTCGGTTTAGTAATAATAACCCTCCTATCTGCTACCTCTTAATGTCAATAGATGGGGGGAAAAGATTCCATTTTTTAAGAAAAATGTTGTGGTTTACAATGTAACATCACACAGTGATGAATCACTTTAGGTGTTACATTTATCCATCAAATATCTGTGAACAGACTGAAGTGTGTGCTTGTAATTACTCCTCAGTTACTGCACTGAGCTTCATAGCTGCTCCCCTGGATCAGTGACTAATGTTTTTAGGGGGTTTTGTTCATCCTGCCTTTGAACAATTCTCGTATTTCATAAAAACCACCACCAAAAAATTCTCTTTTTCCTTATAGGACTCCAGAAGGTTTGAAGTTACAAGAAGAAAAGGTAGGAAAACCATTTTTCTTTTGGAGTGTGTGTGTGTGTGTGTTGGTGTTGAGTGTTCTTGCAGTAACATTTTAAAACAAGCATGAGTTTACACACTTGAAAGGTTGTGCTGCTGGGGGATTTCCAACAGTCTGTGCCTGGTGCTTGTCTGACAGCTCTTGGTGTCACAAATTGTACTTTTTTTTTTCATTGAAAAGCTGCTCTTTTAGCACAGAATTGCATGATGGAATTTGGGGTGCGAGTCGAGGTTTGGGTGCTGGCAGGGGACTGAAATGGCTTGAACTGAAGGACAGGTTTAGGTTGGATATTGGGAAGGAATTCTTCCCTGTGAGGGGAAGGAGGCCCTGGCACAGGTTGCCCAGAGCAGCTGTGGCTGCCCCATCCCTGGAAGTGTCCAAGGCCAGGTTGGAGCAACCTGGGCCGGTGGAAGGTGTCCCTGCCCATGGCAGGGGTGGCACTGGATGAGGTCCCTCCCAAACAGTCAGTGATTCTGTGATAAACTCTGACTCTTTAATTGCTTCAGGCATCCTCTGTGTTGGGAGCACACACAGATTGAATCCAGGCTAGTGGATGTACCTCTGGTCCTGTTTCAGATGAGAATTTCTCTCCATTTCCTTCCCAGTCACCAACACCTGTGAGAACTTAAACACAGCAATTTTGGAAATCAGGACGGCGTTTGTAGATCATGTGGGTGCTTGGAGAGCATTGTTCCAGAGCAGCAATGGAATTGGAGATCAGTGTCTCAGGACACCACATTTCCAGGCTGAGTGAGGCTGATTTCTCGTTGCCTTCCCAGGATGGGGAAAACTTGAATTTGAAAAGGTGAAACCATAAGTTTTTTTCAGAAGTGAATTCAATATAATGAACTTCTCTGTCAGAGGCTTGTTAGACCCACAGCTGGTGTGGAGAGAAGGGGATGGCAATTGGGGGAATTAAGATGTGCAGATAAATTTGGATGCCCAGCAAGGCAGTCTGTGAATAATCCAGGCTGCCTGAAGAACTGCAAACTCCTCAGAAGTCAAAAAAATGCTAACAAATACAAGATGGTAAATACATCTTGGCCACAAAAGCCTGTGGATTTGCTGAGCTACCTGGGGATTTTCAGCAATGATTAAGTATCTTCTTCTCTGGAGTCACTCTGCAATAGTGCCTATAAAATAACTCAACTAAAGACTCTTTCACCAACCTCTTCAGTATTGAAATGTGCACAGAGCAGATACCACTTGGTGCCAGGAAAAAAAAACAACACAGGAGGGTCGAAATGTTTATTATGCCCACAAAAGGATTTATTGTCGATTTTGTGATATGTTATGAAGTGATTTTAATATTCAGGCCTTTTTTTCCTCTCGAAAATGGTAATTTTTGTAGATAATGTTTTTTACCTGAGGAAATGAGATGATTGAAAAAGGTTCACGGGTGGGGGTTTATCCTTGTTCGGTTCCCTTGCTGGAAGGTTTGGCTTTCTCTCGAAAAGCTGGAAATCTTTAAAACTTAAAAATACCTAATAGAAACCCCCACAAAGGTGAGAGCTCAGCAGACTTACTCTGTGCCTGCTTTTATTATCCCGTGCTCCTGGATGATCCAAGATGATTACAAAAAGAGCGTTTGGGGAAAGGAGGGGCAATCCTGGTTGACGTTCTTCAGAATTTTTCTTTGTTTTGGGACAAAAGGTTTGAGTTGAAAGCAGACGCTTTTCTTCCAAAGGGAACAAAGCCTTGATTGTTGCCAAGTGTGGAAACACTTTCTTCCTTTTTTTAGCTGTGGATCAGTGTAGTTAAACCGGGAGGTTTGGGGCTTCCAAAGTGTCAGGATTGCATATGCTGGAGAAATCCTGAACCTGCTCCAAAGCCCATTACAGTCAATGAATGGCTTTCCTTTGACTTCCATGGGCTCGAGATCAGCAGTAATTACATGATCTTTTAATTGCTGTGGTATGGAGGGGAGATGCCTCCCTGACTGCAGCTGGCAGCCACCTTCCAGTGCTGGATGGAGACTGATTTCCTTGTGAATTGAAATGGAAATGGATACAGGGCTGTTTTTGTGCCTGGGGTGTGTAACTGGTGCGCAAATATTAACCTTTCTGACGAAAAATAGCTTTTTAATCAAAAAACCCACCCCCCATTCTGGGAGTTGATTAGAAGGTGCAAGAATATTTTCCTTAATTGAGTTGATATTTGGCTCTGAGGGGGTGATACAAATGACCCACTGCAGTGTCCATCTGTATTATGCTCATGCAGTGCAAACCAGAACATGGGGTAGGGTGTCAGGTTTTGTGTTGTGCTCTAAAAACAAACAAACCAACCTCCATCCAGGCAAGAAACCTCAGAACACAAACTCAAGAAAACCCAGAGTGTGATCAACAGGCACAGGATTTGAATGCTGTCCTTTTATGTTGTTCTGTTGAATTAAAACTGGGGGGAAGATCGAGCAGCAAGACTTGTTTCAGTTGTTCAGTCTTTTCTCTTTTCTCATTTCTGCCTTAATCCTTTTCCATTACTTGCTCCATATGATTAGATGTGGTGTCAGGTGCATTGTGCTGATTGCTGTGCTGCCTGCCCTCAGTGCACAGCAAAGGGGAGCTGAGCCAGAAGGTGGATGACCTGCACACCTCCATCAGCTCCCTGGGCAGTGCAGGAGAGCAGATGGGCAAGAGCCAGACAGGAGTGGGGAGCTGGGAAAAGCAGCAGTTTGTGCTGGACACAGCAGGCATTTACTGAACAGGGTGAGTCGTAGAGTCATAGAATGGTTGGGGTTGGAAGGAGCCTTAAAGATCATCTCATTCCAACCCCCTGCCATGGGCAGGGACACCTCCCACCAGCCCAGGTTGCTCCAAGCCCTTTCCAACCTGGCCTTGGACACTCCCAGGGATCCAGGGGCAGCCACAGCTTCTCTGGGCAACCTGTGCCAGGGCCTGCCCACCCTCCCAGGGAAGAGTTTCTTCCCAGTATCTCACCTAGTCTGAGAAGAGCAGAGCCTGCAGCAGGAAAGTGGGAGACTGAAGGGTGTGTGTTAGATTGGAACCCTGTTAATGAGTGTCTGTGGGTGGGTGGTACTTCCCTGTGCTGTCAAACAGACCATACCATTTACAAATGTAAAAGCCACGTACACTTGTGTCCATCCAGTTCCCCCCATCTGGCAGAACAGAGCCTCCAGTGGTTTCCCCAACTATTCTAGTGGCAAGAGCACAGGAACGAATCCTGCAGCCTCTGGAGCTGCCAGATGTTGCTGTTGGCAGTGTGGGGCTGAAGGATGCTCAGCCCTGCAATGAGTTGTCTGCTGAGTACAGCCCTGTGCCCAAGCATCTGCAGAGGCTCACGAAGCATAAAGAGCCAGGTCTTCAGTACACACAAATCAGCAAAGCTCTGCTGGGTTCATGGACACCTTTGCTTTTTACTGGCTGAGGATCTAGCCCAAGCACTTAAAACTTTTTAATTTGTTTTTGTGTTGCTTGCAATCATCCATTCAACAAATTAGTGTCAAAAGATGCTTTTGAAACCGCTCAGCCAAGAAACGTTCAAGCAAATTGCTTCTGCTCTGACCATATAATCTTATTAAATGAGATGCAGCTCTAGATTTATTCAGACAGATGACATCACACTGCCGTAAAAATATGAACTTTAACTGTCTGGTTTGAGTTAAAAGGTTGGCACCTCTCTGAATTGTCACAAGCTCTGTGGGGGGAGTGTCCTTTTTGTATATATCTATTACAGATCCTCAATCCTCATTGTTACACTGTATTTCTTAGAGTGACAAGAAATAGAATATATCTTTTTTTTTCCCCTCTGAGCTTTCCCAAGTTGCTACACTTTTATTGGAAAGGAATTAGCAATGGTAGAAGATCCAGCCAACAGCTTAGGAAGTTGCTCTCCTCAAACTCTTCAGGAACACAAGGAAGTGGTTTGTCTGTAATTATCTTTGTACTAAATCCCATACTGATTTCCCATTCTGTAGGGTTTTTTTCCTGTTGCTGGAGTCCAAGGAATTTGATTTTGTTCCTTAAGACTTGGTCAAACCCCACCAAAATCAGTGGCTGTGCCTGTGCTGCTGTTTGGAAGCAGCTGTACCCCTGGTTGTCTGTCTATCCCAGCTGCATGCAGATGATATATGTAAATAAATATCTGTATGTATCTGTGCTCTACAGTGTTGGGTGTTCAGAGGCACACCAGCTGTATCTTCAGGACATGCCTCAGAAGTTCAAAAGACAGATTTTACATTAAAAATACCTATTTTATAGGATCACAAGTTGGCACATTTAACAATTACTCAGTCAAAGTTTTGTCTCAGTCCATCTCAGGTGCTTTATTTTCATAGAAATTTTTATTATCTCTGTCTTTTCAGGGCATATGTTGTCAGTGCATGGCAATCTGTTTCCTAGGGAAGGATATTTGGGTCCAAATATTAATCTGATGTTTAGTTCCTGTGTTTCTAAGCTTGGGAAACGGCAGTTCCACCTCTCAGCAATGGTGCTTAATTATAACTTGGCATATTTTGTGCTTGTGACAGGAGTTACCAGAGGGAGTGAAACCTTGTGGAGTGGGAGGAACCCCAAATAATCAACACATTAGGCAGCATTAGGCACAGCAGTAAATTAAACAGTACTGCAGTTGCTCCTGGGCAGTTTTGCTGTTGGTGTTGCACACACGTGTGTGGGATGAGTAGCTGCAAACAGCAAGCAGGGGAGTTTCTGAGCTGTTCCTGGACCAAACAATGCTGGTCCTGGTGGTCATGCTTGGCTGTGTGCTCACTGAGGTGGATTGCCTCTGAAAATGTGCACGTAGCCACGGTCAGCCCAGCTCTGCCAAAGGTGTAGGAAGGCCATGCCCAGCTCTCTGGCTGGTGGAAGCAGAGTTCAGGTTCCTTTAAATGGATCCAGCAGTGTTTGTAGTGAAGTACTTTGGGGCACGAGGAGGAGGGAGTGCTGTTGATGGCAGAATGGGCAGGACTGGTCAGGAAGGAAATAGGATAGTGGGTGGCTCTGCTAGAGCAGCACATGGATGGACCTGGAGGAGCTGAAGGGAAGGGAAATCAGGAAGCTGTTCCCAGCAGCAGCTGGGACAAAGGAGCTGGTGGGCAAGCTTAGGAAGTGGCCAGAGCCCAGTTCTGGGGTGGGAAGGGGGAGAAGGTGGAGATGAGCCAGAAAACTGAGACCCTGTGAGGGGGTCATATATATATGTATTCCAACCCACCATAGTTCATAAATAAGGATCCCCCCTGCAGAGTGTGAGGCTGGATGTGCCTGAAGGCATCTCTCTTTTTCCATCTGAAAGCAGAACAAACTGTGCTGCTTTGGCAGCTGAATAAGCTGCCTGTGCTCTTGGCTTCTGACACCCCTTGGCCCCACAAGCTTCTCTACTTTTTCCAGCTGAACTGGGCAGTGTTTTGGAAGATGCCACTTTGTCCTACAAACCTTGTTTAGGCTGTACCTTCACCCCCTCCAAAGCACTTTTCTGCAGCTGACCCAGAGCAGTAAAGCAGGACAGGTTTGCACTGGTCTTCTAAGACAACCTGTCTTAAAGAAAAAGAGGAGATATTTTCAGACAAATGGGCTTTTCTTGGCTGAAGCATCCTTAGCAGCAGCCAGGTTGAAACCACAGAGAGATTTGAAGTCACAGTGGGTGTTGGTTTGGGTGGTGCATTGCTCTTCCTATCAAATAGTGCTTTTTTTGTCCTGACACATAATCCTGCTGAAATGCTGTTGTTACACAGAACATTGCATGAGGCAGAAGCCCCTCTCCTGGAGAGGGTGTGCCCTGGAAACCCTGACTTTTCCCACCAGCTGTAAAATAAACTGATTTGTAAGGGTTGAAGAAAAAGCTGGCAGCAGATGTTTCTGATAATGGCAGCATAATGTAATATGCAAATACTCTCCAACAAATCAGTTTATCCAGCATGTCTCAGAAATTAGCAAAATAAGTAAACTCAGACTTTCAACCAGAAAACCCAAAGCCCAGAATCACTTCTGGGCCCAGTCAGGTTTTTGAGTCACAATTTTTGGACATGCTGCTGGTCTACTTAATGTGTAAGAGAGTGGTGTATTTTCAATTTCAGACTTATTAGGTTTCAACGTGCCATTTCTTCCTGAACTGAGCTTTATCCAGAAGGCAGAACAATTAGGTTAATATTTTCAGAGCTTCAAGTCACTGCTCAAATATGAGATAAAAACAAGAGAAGTCCCCCCCTTGGTGCTCTCTCAGTCGAGGCACTCCCGGGGAGCTGAGCTGCTCAGCCTGGCTGAGCCCACCCTGAAGGGCTCTGGTGTCTCTGCTGGAGCTGAGCAGGGCAGTGAGGCCACACCAGTGGTCCTTGCAGTACTTACCTGGGGGTCTGATGTGGTTTTTTCTTCCCCCACATCGAACTTTCACCAAACCCGGCGGGATCAGAGAATCCCAGACTGCTTTGGATTGGAAATGGTGTTAAAGCTCATCCCGTTCCAAACCCCTGCCAGGGCAGGGACACCAGTGTTTCCTTTGGACTTTACATTCCTAAGCAAGATTTCAGAACAGTAATGAGTGTGTCAGTATATTTTTAATAAGAACTTAGGAGCCTGTGAAATGGTCCAGTTGTTCTTGGTGCTTGGGAAAGAAAAATCTTCTGTGTGTAAGGTAATGTAATTACTTTTCTAAAGGAGTTTTTATTATGCACCTAACTGCGCATTTACTGTACTTGATAGACCCAAATAAAACCAGAACAGAATGAATAAGCCATTTTGGTCCACTGGGTAAATAAAACAGCTAAAGCATTTATAAATATGTATTTAGTCAGCAGAGCTGATTGGCTACTCTGCAACTGCTCCAGTGTCTCAGTAATCCAAGTTTAATAGCCTTCCATAAATATTTCCTTGTTTGTCACGAGGCAGGAGTTATTTATCCATGCCACACTGCTTGCTTGTTGTGTTTGATGAGATCTGTTGAAGAATATTAGAGAAGTTTGTTGTTTTGCACAGAACAGGCAATGAATGGTCCCCTTCTCCTCCTTATCCCTGCCTCTCTCTGCCTTGCAGATGGTGTTTTTGTCATTCTGTCATGTCTGTGAGCAGGGAGGGTGGCTGTGGTTGGAGCAGATGTCCCAGGGTGTGAGGTGCCCCTGTGTGCACCCAAAGGTGCTGATGGGACTTGCCTGGTGTGCAGGAGTGGGGATCAAAGCTACATCTGAACACTGTCCAGCCATGAAATGACTGCATGAGCCGTAGAAAACCCTAAGACATGCAGAAGTGCGTTCTAACTCTGTCAGAACTCTGAGCAGCCAGGAACTGAGCTGTGGGTGAGCCTGTGAGTGGGTCTGTCACAGGGGGGCTCGGGGAGGCTGGGCCAGTGTGCTGGTTCTGGAATGAGCAGCTGGAGCCACAGCAAAGCTGCAGAGAAGGCTCATGCCATCCTTGTCAGGACAGTTTGGGTTTTGCCATCGTGGGGATGAACTGGCCAGCTGGGCTGCAGGGATTTGTGCTGGATAAAGGACTGGCACACCTCCCACTGGGCTGCTGGTCTCAAAACCAGTAAGGAGCAAGTCCTTACTCTAAGGCACAGCATGGGGAATAAGGCAAAGCCCTTACAAGTACATTAAATTATCCTGGAAGCCCTGACTGCTCCTCAATACTACAAGGCATCTTAATTAGAGAGAAGTCTCACACAGAGGTAGCAATAAAGAAACAGGAACAGTAGAGAGCCTCCCTTTTCCATTTGGAAATATAATAAATGCTTCCTGCATGGGGAGCTTTGCATTTGGACAACACCTCTAAGTATATTCCAAGCAGGTCAGCTGGGTTAGAGGCAGTGCTAAGTGAGCATTTTTGGTAAGTCACACAGTTTGTATTATCACTGGGTCATCCTGATGTGTCCTGGGAAGTGTGGAGATGCTGGTGGAGTAATTGGGCTCTGAGTGAACTTCAGAAAGATTCCTGATTGAATGTGAGACAATGCTGAGAATTACTCTTTACCCTCTTTTTAATGTTCTCCCAATATAAAGAACATCACCAGAACAAATCCTGTCTGATCTGTGTATCAGGCATTGCAATTCCCTCCTCAAAGGAAGCGTGTTCATCAGGCCTTGTTTATTATAGCTGAGCTGTGTTCCCTCTGATTAGATGACCCCATCATCGTTCAGGCGTCTTTATCTGAGCACCCTCTAGTATTCTAAACCAGAAATAATAGTTACAGCTCTGTCTTTGCTTTCACCCCTCTGCCTTTCCAGCAGGCAGAAGCTCTAATGAGATTATTTTGCAGGATGGTGTTTGTTCAGTGGAGAGTGAGAGGCTGGTTGAGAGAACAGCACCGCTCACAAACATGGATTTTTCTCTTTGGGAAACCTGTGGGATTATTTTCAGTTCCAAATGTCGCAGCAGTTAATAGTGGGAATGATACAAGCAAAACACATTTTATTGTATTCATTTAGCCACAGGAACATGAGGAAAATCCTTGAGAGTGTCCAACTTACTTTCCTTTGCGTGGAGGAGCCGATACTGGCTCAGGCCTTTAACGGCGGAGTATCCATGGCACTTCCCTGATTTTGTAGCAATAATTTTCAGCCCTTCCTTAAACCCAACGTGTTGTTCATTCTTGCAGTGTATTCCCACGGGCCAGGAGGGTTCCAGTCAGAGCAGCAGCTGGATTCCTCGCAGGGAGCTGGCTGGAGGCAGGGGAGCGTGCCCCGGTGCTGATGTGTGATCAGCACACGGCGGGTGTTGGAGGGGCCCTCTGGAGAGATCCAGCTCCAGCAGGAGAGCCATTAATACCCCACTGCTCTGGCAGTGGGAGCTAAGCACAGTGCACTTACTTAATTTAGACATTAAATCTTTCTCTTAGCACAAACAAACACTCCTCTGCTGGCTTAAAATTCTCCTCGGCAGCTTTCGGGGACGGAGCTGTTGTCTGCAGGTCTGGCTCGGACAGGGAAGGGACCCTGGAAATGTGGAATTGTCAAGGCTGGAAAAGGCCTCTGAGACCCTCGAGTGCAGCCACTGGTCCAGCACCTGAGAGCTCTCCCAGAGCCCTGTGCTGGCTGGTCAGTGCTGGGGGGAGGGCTCTGCGTGTCTGTGCTGCTCCGAGGGCTTCAGGTCACTGAGGAGTTAAAGGCAGTTGGTCAGAACTGCTCTGTTGAGTTGTCAGCTGAAATCAACAGGCAAAAACCCGACCCCAAACTAGGTGGTTTTAGCTCACTCGCAAAATGCCATCTCCAACATGTGAAGAGGCACCTCGTGGCTTTGCTTATAGATAAAGTCCATAAAAGCAAGAATAAGATGAGCTGATAATTATTAAAACTGGGACTTCTGATGACTTAAATACAACTAAGTTCTTTTACTTCTGGTGAGAAGGAATGAGTTCAGATTTTGCTTCTTCCTGAACACAGATGAAGCTGAGCATTGTCTAGATGTGCAGCGAAATAAATTCCTGACTGTTGGATGCTTCACGTGCTGCTGTAAAAATAAGTCTTATTTTCCACATACCGCCTCTACTAGTATTTCTTTTTAATTACTGGGAACATTGCTGGTGCTACCACTGTTTTCCTACAGGCAGTGCCAGGTGACCCAAAGGAGATCTGAGGTTTCCAGGAATATACCCACGAGCTACAGGGAAAGTTTTCTAAAGCCAAAGGGTTGGGTTTTGTTTAACAAGATTCAGTTAGTCCTTGAGAGAACACACAAACTTCCTTTCTAAATTCAGATAAAAATCTGTTTTCTGTGCTGGTTATTTATCAGGCATTAGAACATGAAGGTCAAGGTTTGTAGAGAAAAGAAATATCTTTTACTGGGCCAACTGGAAGAGAAGGAAATTTGGGAAGCTGTTGAGCACAGGAGCTGTTCATCAGGTCTAGAACATTAATGGCAACTGTCAGATAGTGGATTCACTCCCTTTATTCTTGAACAGAATTTGCTGGTTTCAAAGTTACTGTAAACACAGTCTTTTTTACTTGCTCTCAGAATCTAATGATGTGTGTTTGCCAGCTATTAGGATAAAAATGGCTTTCAGGTCTCCCTGCCTTATCTCCTTTGTCTTTTTTTTTTTATTTATTTTCAATCTTTCCTTTTTGGATGAAAAAATAAAGATAAGTTTGGTGGAGAGTTTCATGTGGTGCTGAGTGTAGGACTCAGATAAGAGCATGGGTGGAGTGGTGGAGTTCTGCGTGGATGGCAGTGGGAGGCACAATCTCACAGTGGCTGTCTGGGGTATTGTTTTGCCCAGAGCTGGATCTTATTTGGGACCTGGGTCGTCAGAAATTAAAATTCCTGGAGCAGATACTCAGCCCAGATGATGTTTGTCAGGGTGTGATGCTGCATTCCCAGATCCCAGCTCTGCCCATGGATGCAGCCAGGCTGCCAGCTGGCTCTGAGAGCTGAGGGCTTTAGCTGCAATTCCCTCCTTGTTTCTTGCCCCAAGACCTCATTCAGGAGTTAATAATGATGATTAATTCTGATAGGAGAAGTTAAAAAGTTATTCCTTCTTCAGTGATGCGTTTTCCCCCTAAGATTTCCTTCTTCTGCATCCTCTGATAGGAAAAAAGACGTGAAAACAGGGTTCACTGGAGTGCAAACATCACCAAAGGTGGTATGATTTCTGAGATAAAATCAGCTGAAAACTAATTATTGTAATATTTATCTTTATAATACCATCACAAATGTCAGTATCCTGTAATCTGATAGTCAGGATGTGCCTTTTTCATGAGAGTGGTAGTGATTCCTTCAGGTCCTGCTGCCTGCCAGTGGGAGTCAGTCATCGGTGCTGATCCAACCCTATTGACTCTCAGCTCTAAATAATTGAGTTTGTGTGCATGTATTAGGAAAAAAGGAAAGAAACCCAAGAAACTTAAGCAGCAGAATGTCCTGCAACACTGGAGTGTAGCTTTGAGTGTTTTCCCTGTACTTGGGGTCACGTAGTTTGCAAGACAGACATGAGTGGGATGGGCTGGTATTAGTGAGAGGTGCAGTCCCACGATTACTTGTGTAATTGCATAATTATTTGTCTGAAAAAGTGATGTTTTTTCATGTGGTGAGAAGGAAGCTCTTCTCTCTGGGAGGGACTAATGTGTAGCATGTTTTCAGTGTATTTGCTGGAGGGGGAAAATGCACAGGAAGGAGCTTCTGCTACTGTTTCTTGCTGCTGTTTGTATTTTGTTGTTAAGATTTAGGAGCACAGCAGAGGGGCTGATGAGCCATGACCCTGTCCCTGACATGCCATGTCTTACTAAAGCTTTTGAGGAAGCAAACCAAAATACCGTGAACTGCTGGTGCCCGAGAGGCTCCATCTATTCTGGTACTTCCAGCAGCAGAAGCAAAGAAGGAATTTATGAGAGTGGTTAAAAATACCCCTATTGATTCCTGGAGCTCTGCTAGTCTCAGTGATTCCTCTGTGCACAAAACTCATTGGGTTGCTCTTTTGTGCCTTTGTCGGGGTTTCAGTGAGGAAGTGTAAAGGGAGGGTGATACCAATTGATCTAATACAAGTTGTAAGTGGGAAAGCAGGCACAGCTTTGGAAAGAGCAGCAGGGAGATGCTGGCTCCTCTGGGATGCTGCTGCTCCAATGCTCTGTCCTGTATCAGCACTGCTTGTGCTAAATGTTTGGATTTACTGTGTTTGTGTGTGTCATTTCATCAGCAAATTGCTTTACTTTGGCAAGTCAGGGTGTTACCAATAAACCTGTTGTTTGGTCTAAATGGGTTTGGAGGCCCTAAGATGTATCTTGACTATCATGAGTCTAATACCTAATTATTATTGTTATTATTATTACCTAATACTAATTATTTAGAAATAATTCACACGATTTTGAAAATAACAGGGAGGTTTTTGTATATTTTTAGTTGATTATTGCATATTCTTGGATGGATTTCAGCGTTTTATACTGAATTTTACTGGCTGTTGGGTTTTTACCCTGAAAGCCACCGTGTTATCTTAATCACAGCAAGTAACCTTTCTCATGTGTGAAACGGGGATAACACTGAGTAAAGTTAGCAACACTGCGTGGGGTGGTTGGAGTATTTTGGTCTCTCAAATCAAGCTCTGTGTGTGCCAGGGCTGTGCTTTGCTTTCTGCCCAGGTCCACCCGATGACACTCTGTGGGTTGGTGGCAGAGGCAGGTACAGGGAGCTGCTAAAATTACTGGTCTGATAGCTGGGTCAGAACTTCACCCAGCAGAGCTCCTTTCCCCACCGTGGTTCCAGACTGATGCCCTCAGATGTCAAATGTAAAATTACATGGAGACTTTGGTAATCTAATTAAAATGTCCCTTGTTCCCACTGTGCTTGCTCTGCAATTCTGCATCAGGTGTGGGTGGGCAGGGAAAGGGATTCTTCAAGTCTCTTCAGAAAGAGCTTTAAAGCTCTCCTCTGGAAAGAACTTATTGGCTGATGGAAAGCTGATGGGATCCCCTGTGAAAGCAGCAGCAGAATGGAAAGGCTGCCAGGGACCCTGTTTGCTGCAGGGAGGGAAACTGGGAGAGAGGGGCAGGAGGGTGAGAGAGATCCCAATTTCTGTCCCGTAACAATTAGAAAAGGTGAGAGGGAGGAGTGAGTGGAACAAAAGGGAACCAAGTGCTTGGAAAGGCCAAAGCAGGTCTAGTCTGGTTAACAGAACTAAATCCTGATTGACTTAGTTACTCATGGAGGTGAGGCAGTGAAGCCAGGAGCCTGGGACATGGATTTGCTCCCTGCAAAAGCTATTTACTGGGCAGCTACTGGTGCTTACTGGTAGTTTCCATTGTTTCTCCTGTGTGCATATTTGGAGCCAGTGGCTTTGCTGTTGAGGAGCTCAAAAGAGAAGAGCTTGACATCCTCAGGAGCCCTCTGAAAGGAAACCCAGGGATTTTAGCACGGCATGTCACGTTGGCCTCCCTTCAGTGCTGAAAGATGGCTCTGTGCTCCTCCTGTCTGCAGGGGATTACTGGCCTCACTTCTGCATGGAAAGCTGTCCTCCTGCCCCAAATTTCCCTGGCAGCCATGGCCTTTGCCCCAGGCTGAGCACTGCCGTGGTTGCCCAGCCCGCTGGTCCATCTCCAGCGCAGCACTGGCACTGCTGTCTCGGCTGTGCTGCAGATTTGGCCTTTAGCTGCTTGCTCTCCCCATTTTTGGTGGCTGGAGAGACCATGCAGAACACAGAGAGGGAGGCAGCTGTGTGCAGTGAATGATGATGAAATGCCTGGTTATCCTCACTGCCGAGGCAGCCTTGGTGGGGTCTGTGTCCAGAGCCTCGCTCGGAGCGAGGGCTGCTTAAAGGGAGAGAAAAAGGGACAGAATTCAACATCTCAGCACCTCCAGGAGCAGCACCCTCCTGGGCTAGACACTGCTGTGCCCCTTCCAACAACCCTCCCTGCATTTCCATCCATGGAATCACAGAATATTTGGAGTTGGAAGGACCCTCAAGGATCATCGAGTCCAGCTCTTAAGTGAACAGCCCATACAGGGATCAAACCCTGAATCTTGGCTACATTAGCACCAGGCTCAGACCAACTGGGCTGATCTCAGGGGCTTGAACAAATAGCACCAAGGATGCTGGAGTGGAATTAGAACTCGCTGTCAGACCGGGTATGACTTTCCTGCTTAGCTGTGCTGAATTATTTTGGGTGGATGTTTCTGTGGTGCAGACCAGCCTCCCTTGGCTTTGTACCTTGTGATACACAGCTCTGCAGAACAGCTTCGTACAGCTCCCTCTGGGGAAGGCACTGCTTTCCACTGAGCAAGAGATGAGATTGCTAGGGCTGCACTTGCCTTCCTTAAAAACAAACCGAAAACATTTCAACAGCCTGGGGTGACTCCGGGTTATCCTGGTACTTTGTAACAACCTCTTTTTGAATAGAGGGAGGCTTTGTTAATACCCTGGTACTGGAGCAATACTCTGCAGCTGACATTTGCAAAATCTCTTCAGTTTTGTATTTCATTATTTCAACAGAACTTCCTTATCCCTAAAGGTTTTGCTTTGGTTTGAAGGAAAAGCAGATGTGTGTACGTGTGATGCAGAGTCCCGGAAGAAGAATATGAGTATGCACACTTGCTTTTTTCTTACAAATACGAAGTTCAGGCAGAAAACAAGTCTAATTTCATGACTATCTGTGCTCTTCAGTTAAACCAAGAGACCCCAGATCCTGGGGTGCAGGAAGAGGGGCTGGGGAGCTCACACCTGCATCCAGTGCGAGTGCAGTGGTGCTGGAGCCAGGGACACGTGGCAGGAACCCACCTGCTCAGCACGGTTTCAGTCCTGCCTGTCCTGGTTTTCCTGCTGGTTCCTCCCCTGGAGGAGGAAGCTTTTACAGATTTGTCCGTGGTCATGGGCAACATGGCAAAGGGCACGTGGTGGCATGGGCAGGAATAGATCATGAGCACAGCTCCTTATCTGCACCTGGGGAAGATTTTACCTCAAATAACTCATCCTGCTCTGTCCTTCTTATCTCTCCCTCAGCCTTGCAAAATGTATATCACGTCCACAGTGTCTCCCTGCTCGAGCCAGTTATCTGCCTCTCAACAGCTACTTATATTTCCAAAGTACTCTATTACTGCTTGGATTTGATTTTTATATATATATATACACAATTATTTTGCTGCTGTGCTGCCTGTGCGTGGATGCAAAGCTGCCTGAGCTCCCTGCTTCCCCATAAGCTCCATCTCTCTGCAGTATTGATATTTCTATACATGGTGGTAAAATTAATTAAATTATGTTCTCTATTTATGAACTAGTTTATTACTTTTAATTATTTATTGCTGCTGCAGCTAATTTGATTTAGGCAATATTTAGTTCTGTTTCAGTAACTTTTCAATTTAAAAACAAACTGCTGGTTTGAAATCATTGGCATTAAGAAGCTGTTATTGATTAGTTTGGCCTCAGATTGTGTGATGAGGAAAGAGTGGCTGTGTGCCATGCTAAGCCTTCAGACCAGAGTGTTAACAGCAAACCACAGTTATTTTTCTGGGAATATTTCTTTGGGAAGTGTATGAAGACCTACAGGTGTGAAAGGAAGGTCCAAGCCCCTCAATAATTTCCGTGGCTTGAGCTTATCTTTACGGAACAGAAGGAAGTAAAGAATGCAGAACTGCAAACCTGCAACACCTCCTCCCAGTTTTGTAGCTCAACCACGGTGTTCACACGTGCCCTTCACTACAGAGGTTTTTGCTGGGGATTGGTAATACCATCTCTAGTGGTGACACTGGGTCTGCCAGTCTGTGCATCTCTTCAGTTCTGCTCTCCAGGTTGAAGAGCTTAATTCAAAACCTATTAAAATCAATTGGAAGGTTTCCTCTTTCCCTTGTACTTTATTTCATGCTGTAGCTCCAGGAATGACTCACTGACTTCTCTCTGTGTCGTTGCTTTCTGCTGACTGTTCATGAATGAAAGACCAAGAGGTTAAACAGCTTCTCTCCTACCATCTCCAGTTACCTGGGATGAAAGCTGCAGGGCTGCACTTGAGAGTGGAAAAGGAAGGTCTTGTTTGTAAATTATAGTTCAAGGTCAGTCTGAAGAGTGTTCTGGAGTGGGCTGGTCCTGCTTTCCCAATCCTACCTCAGTGACACAGCTTGTATCTGAGGTGTGTGACAGCAGCACAGCTCTGCATGTGCTGACCTGTCCTGCCGTGGCCCTGTGGGGTGTGTCACAGGTGAGGAAATGAGCCCAAATTTAGAGGCACAGCCCGTCACAGGCAGGGCCATCTGCCGTGGTGCGGCTCCCTGAGCAGTGGATGGGGCAAAAAGCAGCAGCAGGAGGGGTTTAGGTAAATGCACAGTTTGCAGCTGGTGGGGCTGCACTGTCCCTCTGCAGAGCCCACAGCTGTGTGGTGGTGGTGAGTGCTCAGCTGGGGCCCTGCTCCACTCCACGGTCCTTGTGCTGGTTCTGGGCAGCTGCAGTTTCATGTCTCTGCCTCAAATGCAGCACGTGCTTCCCAGCAGATACAAAATGCTGTAGGTCCTCACGGCTCTCCTGCCTTCCAGAGGGGCAGGTCATCCTTTTGTCTGTTCTTGAGGTCTTTTATGGAGAAGTGAAGGGTTGAGGGAGGCTTTTGTGTAACCTCCTTCCTCTGATGAGCATCCTTTATTTGTTCTGTCCAACAGTGTGTTGTTTACAGCATATTGCAGTGATATTAAACAGCTGCCACATCTCAAGCCAGAGGTAGTGCAGCAATGCTGGAGTGCCTGTGTGAGCTCACATCAAATCCCCCTGGATGAAGGGCTCTATTAAAAATGTAAGATCATTATCACTAATCTTGAGAGTGGACCGATGCATTTAACATATATGATTATAAACTTTGAAACAAGATGATTTCATCTGGTGGAGCATCTGGGAATTGGTTTTTCATTATCACGTTTCAGAGAGTGAAAAATCTTCCTATTCTCTCGGAGGATTTTGTGGGATTAGCTGCTGCTGTTTGCTGTTGTGTATTCCTGCAAATGTTTGGCTAATTATGCACATCTCTAATTCTCTCTGCATCCTTTTGGGGGTTTTGCTTGGCCTTCCCCAGTGATGTGCTGGGATGGTTCCCTTCAGAAGGAAGGGAAAATGAGGAGAGGCTTCTCCCATGATCAGTTTGAAAAGCGGTCTGGCAACGTGTGCAGGGCTTTACTGATGTGGCAAAGTGTGGTGCAATCAATCTGGGAATAACCATCCTGCCTCAGAAGCACCTGATGAAGTGGTTTGCGTGGATGGTATTTTCAGTATGACGTGCAGTAGTAACTACACACCGATACTTTCACTGAAGGGTTCTGAATTCCCTTCTCAGCCCCTGACAGCAGGTCCTGCTGTCCAGGCAGCAGCTCTGCCCACACATTTGCAGAGGTCTCTGGTCGTGGTGATGGAAAATTTTGCTTTGTGAAAGAAGTGCTTCCTCAGATGGATTTTAAGATAAGTGGTACAGACAGTCAAAAGTCACCATGAGAATGTGTTTTTACCTGATCAGAACAGCTCATCCCAGTTCGGGTTTTCAAAGTATAAGACTGTTTTCTATTGTGACAAATGATCTTAGACTTTTCTCTTAGAGTAAAGCTCAGTAAAGGCAAAACTAAAGCATCTAAATTTGAAATGAGTAGAGACTTCATTTCATCCATAACCTTAGTTCCCTCTCTATTTGATACTAACTTCTGTGGGGATATCTTATTCTCTGTTTATCTGCCTGGTTGTCACTCCTGATTTTCAGGAACTTAGCTAGAAAGGAGAAGCAGAGGAGGAGAGGAAGAGGTAAATAGTGTGAGGATGGGAAGGGAGGTACTGGGAGACTGGTGCACTTGGCTGGGATATCAAGCTGAGCAGGGCATGGCTTTTTGGGAGTGTGGAATCAGGGAGGTGTACAAGTGGTGGAAGTACCATGTAATGAAAAATGCTCAAGTTCCTACTGAGAAAGGACCATGCATGGTAGGTTTACCATTTTCCTTCCCGAAAAATAATCCACTTCTGGCCAGCCAAGTGTGTTTAAATTAGATCAGTGCATAAGGCTCTTAAATCACATTCTTTTATAGGGGGTTTTGAAGGTATTACAAGTTTTCCTTGTGAAATTGCTTTCCTGTTTCCAGAGGTAACGCAGGAGATGCTGATGGAGGAGTAGGCAGAGCAAGGTTTCTTGGGAATAAGGATACTCCAGACAGTCTTAAAAGATGAAAGGTCAATGGGAAGTTTCTTCTTGCTCCTGCTAAGGAGGGAAGATGCGTCCCAGTGCCTGCCAGGGGCAGAGTTGTACCTGGCAACTGGGGGAGCTCAGGGTTCCGTACAGGAGGTCACTGGAAACCTTCTGGACAGCACTGGGAGCCTGAGGATCTTGGGAGGGGATGGAAGAACATTTCTACTGCTGCAAGCATTGCAGAAAACAGCTTTCAGTCTCCTTTTAGCAGTGCCCTCTTAGCCTCTGAAAAGACCATGCCAGTGGGGATTTTCACTGGGGTTTTTTGTCCTTTTTGGATAGAAATGGTGCAGTGGCACAAGCAAAAATAGTGACAGAGAAAGAGAAACTTGCAAGTAATTTGAGCAATATGAGCACAGGACCTCTCATAGGGTTTTTTTTGCCCACAATTCAAAGACACCCTGAGGTTGCTGCTCTACTGCAAGGTCTCAACCAGCCTCAGATCTTGGTGTCTTGGGTCTTAATGATCTTTTCCCAAAGAAGATATGGGTAAAACAGAGTCTTTTCATGGACTTTTAAAACTTGATTATTTTACAAAGGTAAACTTAATTAATAGAATCAACTGACACCTGTAGTTGACTGGCTAACACATTCTCTTTCCTCAAGTGTTTAACCTCTAGTAATTAATAGTAATTTGCAGTCTGCTAAAGCATCCCTAACTTAGTTCAGCCAGGGGGTTTCTCTTGGTAGAACTCCAAGTTTGGATTCGATGGTCTTGGAGGTTTTTTCCAAGGTAAATGATACTGTGATGTAACTGTAACATCAGTTCCAAATGCCCAATGTACACTGTTACCTGGGGAGACCCAAGTTCCAGAGAAAGAAGCATTTAAGGTGCATTTCTTAGTGGGGGACAAGGTTACTAAACCTGATTGCACAGAGCCTGTCTCTGTGGCTCCACATGGGGCTCACTCATTCCTCTAGAAAAACCCTTTCAAATCATGTCAAAGTAGGAAATTTGGGAGCAGACACAGTAAGTGAAGCGATTCAGTGATTGAACACTATTTAAAACAGCAACTCCTGTTATGCCTCTCGCTTCCCTTTTAAGCAATTCCATCAAGAGCATTTGAAATCAATGACTTTAAACTCCTCAGTGCATCTGCATGTCTCAAGGAAGGAGTGAGGATGTTGCTGAAAATTTAAATAATGACTTTGGAAACCAGTAGCAACATGAAATGAGTCCATCTGCCAGTCACTGCAGTCCCTGTGTGCAGAAGGCTTTATAATACACCTGGCAAGACAGTGCCCTTGGTGACACTGCACATGGAGTTGTACTGCTCTTGGTAAAGGTGATTTTTAGTTTGGTTTTTTCCCCTGTAAGCACAAAACAGGTGATTAAAGTCAGGTGAAGTTTTGTGCTTGTACAGTGGCTTGATTATAATTTTTGAAAACATAATGGTTAATAAAAAAGATCAGAAGTAAAAGGGGATATTAATTTTACTTGGGCTGTAATACTGTGGTAGTTATGTTCAATCATTTGTAAGACAGAAGGCTGTAAAATACATCCTGTGATGAGGTTACAGTAAAACCAAACATCATCATAAATAACAAAATCCCACTGTTTATTTACTGATCTCTAAATAAGGTGTGATTGGAGTAAATATGATGGGAGACATTTAATTAAACTGAATGAAGGAGTGTTGTAAACCTCACAACACTGCAACGAAACCAGAGAATTAATGTGTTGGCAGACCACATAGTTCAAACTCTGGAATGCATCTATGACTGTGTCCTTTTGATGAATGTTCAGTACCTCAGAATGCCTTCAAATTGATTCAAGGACATCCAAGTGCCACAGTACCCTGCCCAGCCTCTCCCAGGGCTGTTGTGCTTCTTACTTTCAGTGAAAACATTGCAAGCAAAGAATGTTTTCCATCAGGAGCAAACTGGCTAATACAGCTCCATAAAATGAAAATACAGTTTGCACTGGAAGGACTGCTGAGTGTACTGTCACACATGTCAAACTGTCATGGGCTTGGTGGTAGGAAGTCTCTTTCTGAGGATTGCTTCTTTTCTTGATACTTTCAGTAAAAGTATCAAAATGCATATTAATTGATCCACTATTTGCTGATGTGGTTCTGTCCGTTCTCCTGCTTTATTCTGAAATTGCTGGATCCAGAATGGAGGGAGGATTCCTCCTGTGCCACAGAGAGGAAGCCTTGCCCAGGATGCAGCTCCTGTTGTAGATATTATTTGTTATAGCTGATGAAACTGAGCTCAAAGTCTGCTTTGCTGCAGCAGAGTTTAGTTCTTGTCTGCACCATGCAGAACTGTTGTGCCCCTGTGTAGATCCCCCTCCCTCTTTGTGTCCTTTTTTAATTTTTCCAGGGTGATCTAATCAGTCATGCTCAGATTCCAGTTTCCCACTGTTGCAAAGCTGTTCAGAGCTTGTTGTTCAAGCTGTTGTTGTCCTGTGGCTCGTGGTGTCACCACGAGAGGAGGTGATGTTTGATGTCTGACTCTCAAAGGCCTTTCACAATGGCAACAAAAACTTCTTTGCTGATTTTCCAACCAGAGCAGTGCCCAGTTAATGGGCAGCCCACGTGCAATCTACAGAGCTGTGTTCATCAAAAATACCCAACTTCCTTGCTGAATGCAACATATTTGGTAGGAGTGAGGATTCACAGGAGAGGTGTCAGAACCGAGAGCGTATCAGGCTGGTTAAGTACTGACTCTGTGCTTTTGGAGGACTTTCTCCATGAAATGAGGTGGAGAGGAGTTGAGGTTGGAGAAGCAAGTACACTGCACAGACAGATGAAACCAGAGGCCATTAAGAGCCTCTCTCTTGAAGTGCACTTTGTGAGAGAAGTACATGAAAATCCCTCTCTGCAGGTCTGTGACGGTATCAACAGAGCTTTGAATGACACTGTGCAGCATTGCTGCAGTCCCGTGGTTTTATCATCCTTTTCCCATTATTTCCACTTCTGTGGGAACCAGACTCATCCTTTCTGTTCTTCCTATATATTTTTTTTGGTCATAGAGGGTGTGGGATGCTCCAGGTGGGCATCCCTGCCAGGAAGGTGGCATCGCTGCACTGTCCACGTGCAGGCACACTGAACCATCCCCTGCAGCCTTGCACACCCTGGAGCACGGACAGATCTGCTGCCCAGCAATTCATTTCCATTTCTGTGCTCCCTTCTTGCCATTTCCCTGACCTGGACCAAGGGAGATGTGCCAGCCACACCCCTGGGAAAGCTGGGGAGCACAAGTACTTGTTTGTCTCTCCATGTGTATTTAAACAAGTTGGGAGCAGAGCCCTTGCACTTGACACTTTATCAATACTGCCTTCATTAAAAGTTCACTTCTGTTCATTAAAGTGCCCTTTTTAGATGTAATGTGTCACTTCTGCCCAAGTGAGAAGAGGGTATCTGGAGGAGTGGGGTGGCTGCATTATTTCTTGATGTTGTGGATTCACAAAGAAATAGATGATATCAGCTCTAAGACTTCCCATTCTGTGCAAAAATAAGTTGTTGGAGGTAGGTGGTTGATCATCCCCAAATGTAAAACTGAAATACCAGGCCCAGACTGCTGATGTGATGCGTGCACATGCTTGAAGGAAGGGCCCAGCTTTCCCTGCTCTCTGAAGTGACTGTGCCTTGACTCATATTTATGAAGTTACAATAGAAATTCTTAGTGGCTTCTTGAGAACAAAATATAATATTAATGCTGGCAATTAACCCAGTTGTTCTACCATGCAAAAAGGTGCAATTTTCCTCTTAATGAAAAATTTAGATGTGCTTTGATCATTTGGAAAGCGTAAAGTAAACTAATGAAGCAACTTCAGGACGTGAATTCCAACGTCCTCAGTAGGTAAATACCCAGCATCGCTCCTCGTGGGCCCAGAGGATCCAACCACAGCCTCAAAATAGAAAGTCACAGAACAAATTGCAATTAAATTTGCAATGCATTCAAAGAGCTGGAAGGGGATGATGTCAGGCTTGAAAGTGCATCATTTATTCTCTTTGCTGGTGCGTGCAGCCTCTTCCCCTCTCTGTCAGAGATGGCACCAGCTCTCCAGGTAAGCAGAGAAGCTCCCACACAGGGGCTTTCTTGTGCGTTAGTGAAGTCCAGCAGAGGTTCAAGGTGGTGCTAAAGCAAACTGCAGCATGTGCAGGAGGATGTCTGGGTGTGCACTGTAGGAAACACAGCGGGGGTGACGAGCAATGACGCGCCCAGGGTGCGGATTCATCGGGGGACAAGAAAAGCTCGTGGGCTGTCCCGGGGGTACCTGAGATAGGGGGTGGGTTGGGGGCTAAACCTACGTGTTGGTTTGCTATAAAACTTAATGCCTTCGAAAGAGAAAGGTGGATTTTTGGTGCCAGAGTCTGGCAGAGCTGTGCTGGCACAGAGCTGTGGCTCGGGCAGCCTGTGAGCGGCTTCAGCAGGTGCCTCTTGGTTGCCAAAGTCCCTGATGGCAAAGCCTGGCTCTGCCTCGTGGGGCTTAAGTGACTCCTTCAGGAGTGTACCTGCTGCATCTGTTCAGGGGAGCAAAGGATGGTAAATCACAACAGGGCTAGTTCATTGCTGTGGAGAAAGTTTGCTTCACTTTCGTAGAATTGTTAAGGTTGGAAAAGACCTTTAAGATCATCGAGTCTAACTGTCAACCCAGCACCACGTTCATCATTAAACCTCAAATCCCCATCCACATCCATGTGTTTTTTTTAACATTCCCAGAAGTGGTGACTCCAGCACTTCCCTGGGAAGTCTGTTCCAATCTTGGCAACTCTTTCTGTGAAGACATTTTTCCTAATACCAAGTCTAAACTTCCCCTGGTGCAACTTGAGGCCATTTCCTCTTGTCCTCTCACTTGTTACCTATTTTGTTCTGTAAATTTACAGTTCAGCTGCTTAATTAGAACCAAATTCTGCCAGAAATGAGGAACATTCATCCCCATCAGGACTGTGCTCATTTAAAAACCTTTCAGGAGACGTACAAATTGCTGCTGCTGTGACCCTCGCAGCTGAGCTGTGAATAGCTTCTTTTTGTGCTCTAACAACTGCATCAGAATCGTAAGAATTAATAAATGGTCGTGCCAGCACAGCCCAAAGCTTTGCAGGCAGCTCTTGACACTCCTGCCTCGTGAAGAGCAGCAGCATCAGATGGTCTGGGATGGAGTTTGGACCCAAGGCACGGTATGACCAGGAGCAGTCCGGGCTGGAAGAGGTACCTGTGCTGAAATAAATACTTGCAGTCACTGAAGCTGCAGAGAAAAGTCCCACCAACAGAAAGAAACACAAGGTTGAGGTGCCAAAGACAGGACAGAGGAACAGAGCAAGGAGAGTACAGTTCAGTTCTGAAAAGGACAACCCATCCAAAGTTGGTGTTTTTTTAATAATATCTGCACTGATGTGTATAATTGAAGGAGAAAAGTATTAATTGCGCTCAGAGAAAAGTGCCAAGATGTATTTGGAAAAGCATTCAAATATTTTGAGAGGTTCTGGAGCACATCAAGGGGTGGCTTGGCTTCTTTTCTGAGCTTGTCTTGATGTGAAGAGTATCTCTGCAACGTGCAAGGGAATTGTATCTCAAAGAGGCATCTAAGCTCACGTCGCCTTGACTGTCATTTTCATGCTAATGGGTTATTAGAGGCTGAGTTAAATTGAAGACAGGAAACCTTTAGGGTCTCTTTAAGGCATCATAAATATGAATACTGCTGTCTCGTCGTGCAACTCTATTTTTGTTAAGGAAAAAAAAAAAAAGTAGAGCCATCATTTCTCTTCTACAGACCTTATTAGAAAGAATGATTAGTATATTAAATTATTTTGTGGTATTTTCTGCATTCTGGAAGTTTCCACGCTCAGTGGTGTGGTCTCACTCTCTGTCCTGACTTTGCTCCGAGGTTGCTGACACAGATCTGAGCACTGGCTCGTGCTCCAGGAGGTCTGGCTGTGCTCTGAGCCCCGGAGCAGGGAGGGCTCTGCCTCCTCAGTGTCTCCCAGCGAAGCAGGAGGGAGGCTGTGCACACCTTCTGCGGGAGGTTGCATTTGTCCCCCTTGCCTTGCAGGGTCAGGACCCGGCAGTGTCAGTTCTGTGACATCTGCCATCCTCTGCCACTGGGCAGAGTGGAACTGGGAAGCAGGAAAACACACCTTCAGAGGCAAGTGAGTCTTACAGAATTAGCAGAAAATGAGGTGTGGAGACCTTTCAGCTGGCAAGGACAATGTTTCCAGTTACTTATGGTCAGTAATGTTTTTCTCTTGCTTCAGCATCAGGAAAAAAAAATAATTCTGTGTACTAGAATATTTTGGGATGAGGAGAAGCAATCCACATGCAATGCTTTAGCTCTTGTTTTCTGACCTCACTGCTGTGCCAAGAACCCACCTGCTATTAAGCACTGCATTTTGATGAGATGTTGATGCACGAGGCTGGGAGGTGAAATCCATTGTCTCAAAATTCAGCCCTCCTGGCCCTTGGCTGGGTTTGCTCCTCCACCTTTGTCTGGCACAGCCCCATATAACAGTTTTGATGATGTGACTGGAAAGTGTAAAGGATCCAGAAGGTTTTGTTCACTTTGGCTGCTTGTGGAAACTTCTTTGCATCGAGGATAACGTGACATCCAGTAACACTTCCTAGACAGCGACCGAGGGCAGTTAATATTTACAGGGCATTTTGAAGGGGCATGGTGATAAATTCCTACGTGATTTCCAGAGATTAATATGAAATCCATGAATAAACAGCAAGCCACAAGCAAGACAAGGTGAATGGGTATCAGCATTTTGCATCCCTGTCCCTTCTGCCATCGACCCCTCTGACTCCTGCTGTATTGCAAAGCAAGTGGAAGTTGGGATTCTCCATCAAAGAAAGTTTCTCACTCTTTACTCTGATTTCTTTTACTTTATACTGACCACTCTCTGTCTTCTAGACTTTAGCTCTGTATTAATGGATGTTTGCTCATTCTTCCAGAAGTAGATCATGTAGGTGGTAAGAAGTTCTTTCAGAGTGCAGGTCGGCACTCTCAGCAAAGCTCCACGCAGCAAGACTTGCCAGGAGCAAAATCAATTGGTTAAACTTTGAATATTTCAAAGAAGTTCAGTGCTGCATGTGAACAAAGGTGCTGTAAGGCACTCAAGCCATTTTTCTGGCCACAGAGGCAGATCTGATGGAAAAATAGCGTAGCTTAAATACCCAGGAGTGAAGAATGCCACCCAAAAATTTATTGTTAAAGTGGCTGCTCTCAGCCCTCTAATGATCCAGCTCAGATGCAGAGCTTTGATAGTGTGTAAACTGTTGTAACGTGACTGGGCTGCAGAGCTTGAAGGAGTGGATAATCTGGAAGACATTCCCAGTTGGAATTAGCTGGGCTTTGGCAGGGTCCTGGTGGTGGCAGTGCCAGCACTGCTGCCGAGGTGGCTGTGCTCTGCAGGGCCCTCAGCCTGCTCCCAAGCCAGACAATCTGCATGTCCCTGCTGGGGCACGAGTGAAGCTGCTGCTGCAGCTCCCAGCTCCTTCGGGGTCTGTGGTGTGGGTGGATTCAGCAGGAGCAGGACCTGTGAAAGTTCTTGGATGCTCATCCCCTTGGGGATGTATTTGAAGATACATCCCTCTCTCCCTCTCTCTCTCTCCCCACTGGCTATTGCAGTGTACCCTGGTTGGGGTTTTAGCAGACCCAGAGGGAGAATACATTGCCACGGGTTTATATTTTAATTTAGGTATGACAGAGGACCTTGGTCTGTAAATCTGCACTGTCTTTTTATTGTGTATGGAATGTTCACTGCCCTTTGGGAACGGTCTTTTCAATCTGTGCTACAAGTTCTGAGCTGCACAAACCTTTTTAGTAGTAGTAGAATGTATTTAAAGCATCTTTTGGTCATAGGGAGTAATTTTATTCCTTATATTCTACTGATTTTTTTTTAATTGGAGAAGACATGAAATAATTTTGCAGACTTCTGAGTTTCAGGGGGATACCATTTGCTTACCAAAGGCCCTGAGTTTGGAGCCTTTCCATACCCATCTCTCTTTGCATACAGCTGTATACATCCTCTCCTTTCTTATATCCAATTAGTTTTCAGCAGCAAGGGATTAAATCTTTCCACTCACATGGCTTCTGCTCTTGCTGGCTATAAACCCTTCACTGTGACACTTTGCCTTGTCCCTTTGTGTGGCAGGATTCCCAGGGAGCCCAGCAGTGACCAGCACACAGAACTGTACAGATCTGCAATTAAAAGCAGTTTCAAATGCAACTAAACACATAAGGGGAAGATGTGCATAAAGGCTGTGTGTTTTTGCTGTCTGTTTTTTTATCTTTGCTTGTGAGTGCAGTTGTATTCTTCTGAAATGAGTTAACCTGACCATGAAAATGCTGCAGAAAAGTCTCAGCCATTAACCAGAGCTGATTGAAGAGTGGCAAATGGATGCCACAGGCCATCAGGTTTTTGAAGACCGTGGGGAGGTGGCTTCTGCACTTAGGAGAATTTTCTCTGACAGCACAATGTTAGGTTGTGGCTCAATATTATTGCTTGGAAACTTCCTGTTCTGGTACAGAAAGCAGAGTGTCCCAGCTGGGATCATCCTCACTGATGAGGAAGCTGATTGTCCATCCGCAAGTTGTGCTGTAAGGAAATCCCTGTTCTCAGTGTGGAAACAGAGACACAGGGAATGGTTTGGGTGGGAAGGGACCTTAAAGCCCTTCCAGTGCCACCCCCTGCCATGGCAGGGACACCTTCCACCAGCCCAGGCTGCTCCAAGGCCCGTCCAACCTGGCCTGGGACACTCCCAGGGCTGGGGCAGCCACAGCTTCTCTCTCCTGGCTTTTGTTTCCAGGGGCAGAAGCTCTGCCCAAATCACAGGGGAAGTACAGCACAAAAAAGGTTCTGGGCAATTAACTTTTCTCATCCCTCTTTTCTATTTCCCTTTTTCATTGAGAAAATGCAACAGTTCTGGCAAAGGCTGGTGCTGCCTCTTCTGATGCTGATGGTGTCTGACACAGCATTAATGTGGAGTCAGACATGAAAAACAATGCAAGGAGCATTGATTTGTTGTTTTCCAGGTTGGTTAAGTTCCTTCCTGTTGAGGAAAGGGATTTAAATACAGCTTGGCAGGCTGGAGGGATTAAATGCAACCAGGAGTTCTTGTTCCCACTGATATTGATGATGAGCCTCCCTCTGCTTTCAGGGTATTCTGGATGGGACCCTGATAATCCTTCCAGGAAAAAAGGGATTCTGAGTTTCTCTTTGGACAGAGGAAGATTCTATCAAGTTGCTCATCTTACTGATTTCCTGGAAATGTTTGCTGGTTCCAGATGTGCCACTCCTTTGGACTCTGTCAGTGCGAGGTGGCAGCAGGTGCCACATACTGCATTTTGGGGGTAACACAGTCCAGGGCTTCCACTGAGCTGTCTGCTGGTCCAGGGGTTCAGAGAAGTGCTGGAAATGCCTCACTGAAATTCTCCTCCAGGTACTGGAATAAAGAAGATAAATCATAAATAAACTTTAGCTGTGATCTGCCTCCTTTGCAGATTTCCCTCCCCACCTCATGTGGTAGAAAAGCCTGTGTCGTAAATCCCCTGTGAAGTTGCCTTGGCTGCATTCAAGGGATGCTCAGTGCCATATTTCACACCTTGGGCACCTTTTATTTGCCACATGCAAGGGTGCCCCTGGGTGCAGCTGGGGCAGAGGGACTGCAGGTTGGCAGGATGATGTGCTCTGCAAGCCCAGAGAAGAGTATTGGGCCATGACCTAGAAAAGAGGGGGAAAAGAAAGGTAAAAAAGCCCCAAAACTCAGGGGTCCTTGTTCCAGAGGGTAACATGGAGCATGCTCAGCCCACCTGGGATGGAGACCCATCTCCTGGGAAGGGGTGGAATTAGAAAGTGCTGGTGGTGCTGAGGGGAGTAGAGATCGGGGTCTTTGGGGTTTTCTTGGGTGAAAGAGAGAGGGGAACAGCTCTGTCAGTGTTAACCTGTTCCCACCACACCTGCTCCACTTTGCTGCTGACACTGTCAGCTGAATCAGAGGGGGGAAAAAACACCTTTTCTTGTTGCTTTCTGCTTACCAAGTTGTGTTTCAAGATTAAATCAGGACGTGTCTCTTCATCTTTGTGCCATGGACGTGCTGAATCTGCACACGGGAGATGTAAAAAAGGACTTTTTGACTGAAGATTCAGGCTCTGTGCTGATACTTCATCTTTTTTTTTTTTCTAACACAGCTTAGCTAGACTTGCCAGCTGAACACAAGAGGAAGGAAGCAAAAAAAAAATTTAAAAAGCCCCTGAAAATCTGGTATTGCAGCATTAACTGCAGAAAAGTAGTACTTAGAATGGTGATGGTGTCCTGATATGTGCAGGGTGCTGTGAAATCAGGTGATTTTTCCTTAACTGCTTTTGCTTTGAGGATTCCTGTCTTCAAGTTCTCATTTGATTTCTGCAGAATTCCTCCGTTGAAAAGAGGTTTTCTGAAGAGCAGGAGCAGTGGCCAGGCTGAAAGCTTGGCTTGGGCTTTCTTCAAGTTTAATTCTGCACTTGTGGGTGGTATCAGTTATTTTGTGCCTCCTCAGAGTCATCCCATGACTAATTGCAGAGGGACTGGTGACACAGAGAATGAGTCAGCTGAAAAAGCTCATTTATGAGGTGGGACAGCCCCATTCCCTGTGCCTGACCCTACTCTGGGATCCTTCATTTCTGTGAAGTTTGGGTTTTCCACTGCAAATATGAACCTGAGGATGGTGGGAGAAAGCAGTCACTGTTCTAGCTTTGTTTCCTTAAGGAATATTGACTGAAAGCTGGCTTGGATTGAATGATCAATTAATACCCCTCAGTGTGCACACACACTGAATTAATTTGATAATCCCTTGTGTAAAGAGGAATATTTTTTGTTAGTTTACAACAAGAATAAATTATCCTATAACGATAAATGTCATGATATTGATCAAGATTGGCATCTCTGAAACTTGATACTTTTTTCCTTCCTTTCCTCCTTCTATTTTAAAGGCAGCACCTTTCACAACCAACTGCACCATAAAACTTTTCAAGGTGGGGGTGTTTTTTTCTTAGTTTTTTTTTTTAATTTTCGTTTTTCTTTTTTCCCCTGCTGTTAGTTTGTGCTTGCCTGATGGTCCCTGGTGAAATCCTGCTGGTGGTGGGGCAAGGTGGGGGTTCCCAGCTAAGGAAGGGGTTGCTCCCTGCAGTAATGGAGCTAATGGCAATGCAGCTGTGGGCACACCTGATGTTAAACTACCCGTTATTTAAACTTTATGATGCGAGAGACTGCCAGCTCTCCCACTTGCAGCCTATAAATTATGTCAATTGCTCATGCACTTTTTTTAACCCTGATTTCCCTTGAATTATGGATGATAGACAGGGCCAGAATTTGCTTTTAGTGTTCCCTGGTGGCTGTGTGTGTGCTGAGTGCACTGAGCAGTCATAATCTCAGTGTGTGCAGCCGGGGGATGTCTAACATCATTTGGCTATGACCACATAGCTTGTATCTCACCCATTAAGGGAGTTACAACAGCTGAAACTCTGAGTTATTTGGGGGCAGGATGGGTGCTTGGATGCCAGGTTTGACCTGCTGAGGCTGGAAGGTTTCTTAGCTGTGAACTCCGTGTCCCAGCGGGGTTTTTGAAAGCCACTGCCATGTCCCCTTTCAAGAGAGCCCTGTCTCCCATTGTGGGGAGGAATAATAGCTCGTGTCTGGCAGGAAAATATTAAGATTGCCGTGCTTTGACGTTTTCCAGCCCCGGTGAGTGGCGCTGGAGTGCATTCATCAGCCATTCCCTTGGCTGGCTGCACGCTCTTGTGTGGGCAGGGAGTGGGTTGGAGTGGAGCAGATGAAAGCAGCTCACCCCAGAGGTGCTGGGGACCTGCCAAGCTGCTGCCCTGCCTGGGGGTTTGGCTCTTGGTGCTGCCCCTCAGCAAGGGAACCCTTCGAAAAGGCCTCAGTGCTGTGTGTGGGTATTGTGGTGCTTTTGTAGAAGTGAGTCAGGCCACTGCTGCTTTTAAGATAATTTCCACAGCATTTATTGAATAATGTGTGTTTTAAGGTGTACTAACAGCAGGTGTTTGTAAATCATATGAAATAGCTACAAACAGTGTGTCTGCACTCCCGTTGCTGCATTTGGATTCTACATAAAATTTAAGACTTCTCTTTCTTGCTTAAATATGAGAAAAGCCTTGCTCCCTGGCATATTGATTTTACAAGCATTAGCACTTTAATCAAACAGCTCTCAAGTTTTGCACTTCATTAACTGATCTCTAGGAGTAAAGTGCAAACTGTTTGCACTGGGTGAAGCCTGTCCTGGCTGGTAGCACTGGAAGTGCCCGGTGCTGGAAGGTGTCAGTCAGGAGCTGTGCTTGGACTGCAGGCAACAGAGCGTGGACCTGGGGAAGAAATTAGTATGGACAGGTGTTGACAGGCATAATTGTGAAGCCTTATTAATACTAAGCATTGTACAACAAATACATTTACAAATAATGACTTCACAATGCTGCCTAAATCATTGCCTCAGGAATGGCTGGAACATTACCTCACTACAGTAATGTTGAAAATTTAAACTCTGCCATCAAAGCTTTATTTTCTCCCATGCTTCCTGTGTTTTTCTGGTTTCTCACTTTTTCTTTCTACCCTGTTACTTTTGACATTTAGGCATATTCAGACAGTTATCAGTAAAATATTTTTGCTAAAAATACTCTGGAAGCACTTTGGAAATATTGAACTGTGTCTCTTCACAGCTGCACTGCCACACCAACCTGTAAAATACCGTGTTTTGAGACCATTTAATGGGTGCAGTTCATTAAGAGAGGACAGAGAGGTGCCTGCTCTTCCCTGCCAGAGCAGTTTGGTCCCTAAGACCAAAGGAAATCCCTTAATCCTTGGGTGAGCAAATCTGATGAGAACGTTCCGTGCTTTGTTGTGTGCTATGATCTAATTGAGATTTAATGCATTCTGCTGTGTCCCTGCTGTGGACTCCCTTTGGACCCTCTGCTACAAAGCTCAGTGTTGGCAGCTTTTTTTTTTCTTCTGTATCCCAATTTATCCAAAGTCTTCCAAGACTTTCAGGCATTTTTTTAAGTTTGAGCACTTGGAATAGTTGGGTGATGGACAATAAGGGAAAAAAGGAGATCCCTAGTTTTGCTTTCAAAATGCAGTATTTGCTCTGGGAGTGTTGAATTATGATTCTTTCATACTCCCACCCCTCTGTTTAATAACTGCGTGTTTGCTGCTGATTGTGCTAAGCACATCTGTACCTCACACGACGGTTTCTAATCCCACAGCAATATTTCAGTATAAAATCAATTTGAATTGCCAGTACAAATGTAGCAAACCCAGTGGGAGGATGTCTTGGAGGGCTTTTGGAGCCCAGAAGCTCCAAAGTAGTTTTTGGAACCCACAAAGCTGCCTGTGCCAGCTCAGGGACACCAAGCCCCTGTCCCAAGGGGTCACCTTTTCCTTGCTGATCAGTGTTTCCACATAAAAAATACTACAAAAATGGTCTGTCCTCTCTCCTCTAAACTCCATTCCTGAGAATCTGAGCCCTGTTTCTAATGGACAGGATTTACTTGGGAAGAGATACTATAATTTTGAATTTTTTAATACGTTTTACCCACTTAAATGGGCACTGTTGAGGCAATTATGGCTTTAAATGGCAACTTTTGGGAGACTTGACTTGCAGTTCAGGATGGCTCCTGCCATCACACAGAGAGGAATTTGCCTTTTTCTCATATTCCCTTTTTTCCCCTCTCCCCTCCTTGCTGGCTGGTCATTCACTCCATTACACAGCGAGACCCAAGGGTTTGGGCTTTATTTTGTTTTACTGAGAGTGTCAGACCTTTTTTCCCCCCAAAATGGGCACTGTGCATGTTCTTCCACCTGAGTAACCTGAAGGCATCCATTTAGTGCCCGCAGGTCGTGTTGGAGTCAGTAAATCCCCCTCTGGGATCCCTGTGGGGACCTGCTCTGCAGATGCAGCTCCCGTTGGTGAGGATTATGAACACGAATAGCTGGCAGCTCTGGTTTGTACTTCAGGTGGAGACAAATATTTCCATTGAGAAGTGCAGGTTTTTAAAGTCAAAGCTGTGCTACATTATTTAGCGCAGAAAATTTTAAAGTAAAATAACACTTTTTTTTTTGTTGGGAGTTTTTTGTTTTGTTCTGTGTTTTTTTTAAACATTGGCTCTGTCTGCTGGACAACCCCAGCTCGCAGCAGCTCTGAAGTTGTTTGAATCTCCCATGCTGGGTGTTAATGGGAACAGAGGCAGCTGAACACATGCACGTCAATAGCAGACTCGGAAGCATAAAAATTGAATTTCCTCCTGCCTTTTCCTTTCCTGTAGAGAAAATAGGCCCCATTAGCACAGAAAGCTTTGGCAAGGTGGTATTTGCAGGCCGAGGCTGGAAAGCAGCTGCCATCCCCAGTGTGTTGTTCAGCAGAGGACTTCACTTTTCACTGCTGCCAGTAATCCTGTTCAGTGTGAGCACAAAACAGCGGCTGGATTCTGGCTGCTGGCTGTGCTCTGGGGTGGGATTCTGGCTGCTGGGTGTGCTCTGGGGTGGGATTTTGGCTGCTGGCTGTGCTCTGGGGTGGGATTCTGGCTGCTGGCTGTGCTCTGGGGTGGGAATGGGCTGCGGGAGTTCGGAGCTGTGGTCGATCCGATGGAGCCGCTCGCAGGGATGCGTCGCCTGGCCGTGGATGGGACCATCAGCCCTGCCCGAGCCACGGTGCGATGTGAGGAGCCAGGCTGGAGGGCATCAAACACGACTGGCGTCTCTAAAGGAAATGTTTGGGGAAGTGAACTTTTCCCCAGGCGTTTCCAGCCCTCCCTCTCACGCTGCTCGTGTATTTGCTCTGCACGCTGTGGGCTCCCGTCTGCAGAACAGTCCAGCTCAGCAGGCTCGTGGGGAGGCACTGCAGGGTCCTGTGTGTGTGGAGTTGGAAGCGTGGGGGCACCTGTGTGCCTTGTCAAGGGGCAGTACCAGCTGCTTCTCTGCTGATCAGTTCATCCCTTGAGCTCGATGTGCTTAGGGAAAAGGGCTGTGTCCTGAGCACAGGATGTTCCTATTGACTCTTTATGTTTATTTATTGCCTTTACTCCTCTAGAGTGACTATAGTGACTCTCACTGGGGTTTTGCCTTCTGGTCAGTTATCCAAAGTGGCTGGAGAAAACGCTGCCCCTCTTGCCTTTCTTCTGATCTGATTCCCCATTGCCTCGTTCCCCTGAAGCTGCCCAAGAGCTCCGTGTCCTAATCCAGAGGGATGAGTGGGACACGCTGGGGTGACAGACCAGGGAGTTTCGTGAATGGTCCCTCCATTTTACAACGAATAGATTTACTTCATTTTTCCAAGGCACCAGGGAATGAGTTGGTAGAAAAGCCCAGTTCCAGTCTCCGATCCCAGACACGGATGTTCTTGGTTTGTGCCAGGCATCTCATGTCTCTGCTTTAAACTGGTGCCACTGGTTTTCTGGGACTTTCCTGGCATTCCCCTAACCTGTGTTCAGACGCAGCTACTGCCTTGGCAGGTATCTGGGCACACCTTGTGCTCCTCTCTTGGTGTGGTTGTGCTGTGCCCGTGTGGATCAGCCCAGCGTGTGCCACATCCCCTGCACCCAAATGCATTTTGCTCCAGTCCCTTCCTCAGAAGAATAAAAAAACCCATAATGCTGCCTTTGCCCAGTATGCTCTGATGCTGATGACTGATGATTGCTGCTTATTCCTGCTTTTTATCCCAAGCTTTTCCTCTCCTGCTATTAAATGTGACCCTCTTGTTTTCATTTGGTGCCTTTGTGTTCGAGGGGAAACAGTGCTCTGTTGATTTGATCCGTGGTTGCTTGTTTTTATTCCGTGTGCAGAGCGCTTTCAAAGGGAAGGGAGTGAATACGTGGACTGTTATTTTCTGTCCAGCCTTTCAGACCCAGCTCTCCCCATCCTTTCCTGTGTGGATGAGTGAGGAATGCTCCCACTCCCACACCCACAGTGGAGGCTGCAGCAGGACCAGTCCTGCATGGACTCTCTGCATGGCTGTGGACCAGCACTGATGCCACAGAGGGGAAAAAGCTCATTTCCCCCCCAAAAAAGGCCATTCCCTGAACCAGATGCCCAGCTGTACAGATTAAGAAAATTCAGATTAAATTAAAACTATTTGAAGCAAAAATACAACCACTGCAGGAACCCTTAATTAGCTACAGATTTTCATCTGGTTCTCACCTCTTCTAAATTTTTCTTTTTAGGTTGTCTCAACCTGAGAAACTGGTGATATATTCTACTCTTCAGAATAATAATAATAAAAAAAAGGCAGCTAATGTTAGCACTTTGGTGCTAATGCTCCATTTCTGCACTGATACCCTCCGAGCCAGTTTTAACATTATGTGAAGTTTAAAGGCTTTTCACTTTCAAAATAGCTTTTTAGTAGGTTTTTTTTCATCCTCCTGCGTTATCCTTTCAGTAGCCTATAACTCTTCCATCAGGTAAATGCACTTTAAAATGCTTCCTTCAGCATGGAGCAAACACAGAGGGAGTAAAAGGTTTGTAATGCAGGAGAAATGGCATTAATTCTGCCGCCCTCCTTTGTAGAAGAGCATGGGGAGAAGTAACTGCTGGAGGGTAAGTGGGGATAAAAAAGATGCCTTTTTGTTGAATTTAGGAGTTTGAGATGTCAGTGCATATACTTAACACTGCTTGGTGCAGGCTGGGCTGTGTGGCAGGACTGGGAGAAGAGGTGGAGGTGTACTGGGGGTATTTAGCTCGGGAGCAGGGAGAGATCTTGAGATCTGATATTGAGGGGAGATAAATCTTTAGTCACTGTCAGGGTCTTTTCCTTTACTGATGCAAAGGTGAAATCCTCAGGAAGGGGGTGAGAAGTAGATGTGCCCTGGCTTGGAGGAAGCTGTCCAGTGGAAGGTGTCCCTGCCTGTGGCAGGGGGTGGAACGAGATGATCTTTAAGGTCCCTTCCAACCCAAACCATCCTGTGATTCCACGAAAACTGATTTATAACAGCATCCTTTCCTCTGTGTCCCAACACAGACGTAACCCACCCTTGTTCAGTGGTGGTGTGACTGTAATTCTCCTTTATGGCCCTGCTTGGCTCCTGCCTCGCGCTCGGGTTACGTGGTACCGCTCCCGTGCTCAGAATCTATGAGGCTCTGAGGCATCTGCTTGGGAAAACATAAATGAAATGGGGAAAAAAAAATGGTGAAAAGATACTGTGCAGCCTCAGGAGTTTCCAGCTGGAAGTTTATGCTGATTACGGTGTGATGCAGGAGGGGCACTAATCCTCCTCCATCAAGGGAAGTGGCCATGAGTCAGACACGCATTATGCTTCACCCAGGAGTGAAAAACCACCCAAACACAAAACACCTGCACTAACACAAACCCCATTACAACTAAATAGCTTTAATATTTTTTCCCCTTACATTTCCAGCAAATGGCAGCTTCTACAGGAAAACATCAGTTCTCAGGAATAGGATCACCAAGTGAATCCAGTCCCTAATTTTCACACAGCTCTCTGCCTTCCTTCAGGTGTTGTAGGAAATGACAGAAGTGTATCAAGTTGTACATAGATGCAACTATTCATACACTCCCTCTGGAAGCTTTTATCCTTGTAAATTAATCTAGCTGGAAGGAGGGGACAGTAAAAGACTCCATAGATTCATTGTCTCAACAGACCAAGATGAGTTGTCTTTTGAAATCTTCATCCCAAATTATTTTTTTTTTTTTTGCCCCCTTCATATCATGATCTTCCTTATCTCCAGTGAGGGCATCAAGTGGATTTAGATTAGATATTAGGAAGAAATTCTTAGCTGTGAGGGTGGGAG
>JAYRBT010000028.1:7676782-7719628 GCA_036023395.1 Myiotriccus ornatus | reverse complement strand
GGCTCTCACGGTGTCTCTGCTCTCACGGATGGTGTGTTGGGGCAGGAGGGTTCTCATTGTGTCTCTGCTCTCACAGGTGGTATGCTGGGGCAGGAGGGCTCTCACGGATGGTGTGTTGGGGCAGGGATTCTCACGGTGTCTCTGCTTTCACAGGTGGTGTGCTGGGGCAGGGATTCTCACGGATGGTGTGTTGGGGCAGGGGCTCTCACGGTGTCTCTGCTCTCACAGGTGGTGTGCTGGGGCAGGGGCTCTCACAGTGTCTCTGCTCTCATGGATGGTGTGTTGGGGCAGGAGGGTTCTCACGGATGGTGTGTTGGGGCAGGGATTCTCACGGTGTCTGCTCTCACAGGTGGTGTGTTGGGGCAGGGATTCTCACGGTGTCTCTGCTCTCACGGATGGTGTGTTGGGGCAGGGGCTCTCACGGTGTCTCTGCTCTCATGGATGGTGTGTTGGGGCAGGAGGGTTCTCACGGATGGTGTGTTGGGGCAGGGGCTCTCACAGTGTCTCTGCTCTCACAGGTGGTGTGCTGGGGCAGGACGGGCCCTGCGAGCAGAAGCTGTGCGGCCGTGGCAGCCGCTGCGTGTTGGACCAGCACACCGGCCAGCCCGAGTGCCGCTGCCTGCAGGACTGCAAGGCCACCTACATGCCCGTCTGCGGCTCCGACGGCAGGTTCTACGAAAACCACTGCCAGCTGCACCGAGCCTCCTGCCTGCAGAGGAAGAAGATCTACATCGTCCACAGCAAGGACTGTTTCTTCAAAGGTAGGGTTCAAAAGTAAAGACTGGGGCAGAACCTCCGTCACTCGTCGTAATCCTGGGAAGTGGCTGAACGGAATTGTTTTATTTCCAAGAGCTGTTTTTCAGGGATGATTTATTCCAGGACGGCATAGAACATACACAATGTTTTATGCGGCTCTTAAGCCCCTGAGTGTCATCACCACGCAAAATGTAATCAAACTGGGAACTGGTAAATAATTAACATCGCTCTATGCATTGTGTGCGCTGTAGTTGTGCTGCTCAGTACTTTCAGCTCCCAGTGTAATAACTTTTTACAATCCAATTCATTTGAAAAGGCTTTGAACGGGACAAAGACGTTCAGAAAAAGGAGATGGTATTAACAGAAAGTTTGTTGCAACAATGAGAAACAAAAACCTGGTTGGGCAAATGACACAGGCAAAGGAAAGGAGCTGTTTGGATGAAATAAGAGGAGCAAGGACAGAGTTTTAAGTGATTTTGAGGACAGTTCTAGTTACCAGTGGGATGCATACAGCTGCAGCTCTTTTATTGGTTCAGTAGCAAATTTCATTATCATCATTGCACCAAATCACCAGTCCCGTGTCTCGCCCATTAATATTTTGTATTCCCTGTACCATCCTGTCATCAAAGGAGACTGCAGGAGTAAGGAGCATGTGATGAAATGCCAGGGAATGGAAGGAGTTGTAAATTATTTTACTTCTAATGAGAGGCCTCATAAAGGCCTTACTAAAGTATATCTTGCAAGCTCATTGTCAAAGCTGACTCCATATAGCTACAGGAAGATTTGAGTGGGTTGTTGCAAATATATCCAGTGACATTTACGTGATCAAATATGAAAATAATTCCTTTATCTTCAGCTCACTTGAGCCCCCAGGAGACTGGCTGTACACAGAGCCATCCATCATGGGTTCTTGTTTACTAACATGATGCTAGAAGAGCCTATTTAAGAAACAAGAATCCATTTGAAGGGTCTTATTAATATATCCTTGTGATACCCTTTGGAGATAGAAAAGCATTACCATTCTGGTGTCTCACAGGAGACCTGGAGGCTAAGATCCATCCAGCCCAAAACTGTTCCAGAGGTTTGTAGGCACTGCTTGGAATTAAAGGGCAAAGTCTCATTTGTTTTGGAGGTCTGGCTGTGGAGGGGCCAGCAGAGCTGGTCAGAGCCTGGACTCAGTGTTTGTCACAGGCAGCCTCTAAATTCACCAAAGCAGGTCATTAGGTCTGGGATCAACAGACCTTGCATGAAGTTACTCATGGAAAGGGGTCACCTAAAGGCATATTTCGAGGGACAGCTCGTGAGCAGATCAAGGCAAGGAGGAATTTTTGCTTGTGACGTTAAAAAGGAGCATCTAAAAAGGACACTTGTGCCTTGCTCTTGGTGCTGGTGCTTCTGCCTCTGGGTATCAGGTGAGATCAGGGTATGGATCAAGCTGGAAACTGCCTCCCCCTCTGGGTAAGATGCAGGAGGGCCCCTGCAGCACGAGAAACTTTCCAAAGAAGGGGGAATCTTGATTGCAGGGATGCTCAGCCCTCGATTCAGGGGACTTTCCTCCCCTGGCTACCAAAAAGTGTCTTCAGTTTTTCCATTGCCGACATCACCCACCTTTTTCCGAGGATGCTTCTGGCCTGGGTTTTTATTCCTTCCTTATCACAGCCAGTGGTAAAGAAAATGAGCTCTCATTGCAGTAATCAGCCCCTGCAGGGGCTGTATTGTACCTGATGACACGATGTCACGCCTCGCTACTCCCCCGGACACACCATGAAATGGTGGCACCAAAGGAGGAGTTTTGTGTCCCAGTTTCAAGTAACCCTCGAACTCTTGCCATGGAGCGCTGCTTAAATCTGCTTTTCAGCAGAATAACAGCTTTGTGGAAGGGAAGAAAGAAACAATCTCACTTCTCTTCCCACGTGAATAAGTAAAAATGTACTTCACACCTCTGTCTGCAGAGATAACATATAGAAAAAAGTTTCCCATAAGGGGGGAATAATCCCACGGAGTGGGACTCCACTGAATTACTGGGTTTCAGCCTTTTTTTCTGCCATGCAGTTCCTGAGGAACCTTCTGTGTATCCCTCTGTTTCCTGGTATTTTAATCTCTTCTTTGTAAATCAAGGATGATGGCGGATTCTTCTAAATTGAAATTTTTAGTAAGCAATTAAGCTACAGGTTTTTAAGCACCATTAGAAGTGTAAGAACTTTGGGGAAAAATCTTAAAGGTGCAAAATATACAGTCCCAGAGTGGATTGGGTTGGAAGGGACCTTAAGGAGGCTCTTATTCCTTCAGCCAGCCCAGGTTGCTCAGGTTACGTCTGTCAGGAGGCACCTGTGTGTTTTCTGTTTGCTTTCTGTCAAGTAGATAATTTAATTATTCGAGTACAGTCAGGCTGATGAGGGGGCTGCTTCGTGGGTTTTTGTCCCAACTGACTTGTTCAATTAAGATCTAAATTCCTGTGTAGAGCTGAGGGACACCACAGATTGCATGTGTATGTGTGTGTGCTCTGCCAGTTTGCCCAGTTATCAGTGACAAACTGGACAGCCTTAAGGTGTGACTGAGATCTAATGCCCTGATTCTGAGCTAGGTCCCTCCCCAGTGAACTGATAAGAAGGCAAACTGCAAAGATTTGGTTCCTTTTGTGTATTTTGGGAAAGGATTCTTTGGTCCTTCAGCATATTTATCAGATGGGAAGTGCTTTGTAAACACTGGTGGATAGCAGGTACTGATGTGTGACCAGAAGCATTGCTGGATTTGTGCCACCTCAACACATTGCATTCTGGACCAGCAGCAGTTTTGGAAGAGCAGAAGATCATTTTTCTCTGGGCAGGTGACTGATTTCTCCTTGGCCCAGCCTGGGATGAAATGGCTCCTTGAAACCTTGAGAGTCCAAAAACTTGTGGAAATGTGGGTGAAGCAATGAGAGATCCCAGCAGGAGTGACCTCCCAGGGTTCATCCTGCAGCCTCTCTTGCAGCACAGTTCCCCAGGCAAAAATTATAAATGCCTTCCCTCTTCCTCAGTTGGCAAAGCAAATGATAAACAGGTGGAAAACTTCACTGGGGAATCTGAAGCCCCAAGAGAAGTCCCATAAAGCAGAAATCCCACATCCAGAGATCTCAGGAGAAATGTCAGTCCTCCACATAGCTGTTCACATTCTCCTTGATCTGGTTGGTTGTCTTTCCTGGTAAGAAATATGGTTTGATTTTCCCACAGGAAAATGTTCTATTTAGGACTTCTCTGCTGTGTGGAGGTTTTTCTCATTTGGTGTATTTTCACTGCTTTATGAGTTTCCATAGTCATTTGATTGGAGTGTTGGTGATTTTTACTGGGTAGCAAAATACACGAGGATAAAGTGCTTTTGCTGTGAGCCAAAGTGGGGAGGAAAGAAGTTTTTCTTCCCCAAAAGCACTCCCAAATCTCATGAATACTGGAAAGAGAGCTGTTCTCATAATGACAGTTGTCCCACAGATGTCCAGAATGAGCAGTTGGCCTGGAAATGTTCCTGTTTGTATAAATGCCTTGGATAATGCAGTTATATCATTTTAGCACAGTGATTTGGACTGGGCTTTGCTTTCCCATAGCAGTAGTCCTCTTTTTTTCCAGTTCTGTTTATTTTTCTTTCCTTTTGACTTTTCACACCCACTCTGTGTCTTCCCTCATTTTCTCTCCCTATTTTTGGCCAGTGGAAGCTGCACAGACACCTCTCAGTAGTTTTTCTTCCCTTGCCCCCTTCCTTCCTCCAGAACCATCGGAGCACTGCCCTTCCCTAGCAGTTTACAAGCATTAGAGAAATTCTGTTCAGAGCTCTGCTTTTCCATTTGCAGCATTTAGAAGTAATTTCTCCCCTTCTTACCTTCCCTCCCTGCTCTTCTTTCTGCCTGATCAGCAATCCCCAAAGCTCCTCTGCATCAGCCAAGCCCCTGCTAGGGGAAGGCAGCCACGGCTTGCCCGAGCTCATTCCTTATTTTCTGTGCTTCTGACATCCTCCCTTTATCCAGGTGGATTGGGTTGTTTTTTACAAAGGGCTCAGCTTTCTTTGCTGGGCTGTGTAGCAGCAGCTTTGTGCTGCAGCTGCTCAGATGGAGCGTGTGCTCTGGCATGAATTCAGCCCAACTTACTTGACCAAACACTTGAACTTTCCATTATGTAAATGCCCTGTGCCTGTTCCTTAATTCAGGTTTTTTTGTCCATTCAGTCCAACTTGTACTAAAGCTCTGATTTTACGAGATCTGACAGAGTTTTATGCAGAGAGATGGGGCTCTGTAAAAGCATGTTCATGTCTGCTATTCCAGGCCCATTCTCCTCCTTCCTCCCTTCTCTCCTGAAATGTCAGCACGAATTTCGTTAATACTTTGGTCCCACTGCTTAAAATAATGTATTGGTTTGGGTTTTTTTAAAGCAAGTACCTGACAGTAACAATCCTCTTCAGACAAGGTCAATTCTGTCCCTGTAATAAATCATAATTTTGTACAGATTTTGTACAGAATATCAAAAGAAACCTCTCTGGAAAACTACCTGCCTTTCTCCTTTCTGTTACAGACACAGTATTTAATTTTCAACTTCTCTATCTTTCCCCCAGTTTTCAAGAAGTTTCTTTCTAATTAAGGAAAACTATAATCTTCTGCCCGCTGACAGAAAATTTTCTATGCTTGAACATAAATAAATTACAAACTTGGGGAAAAAAAAAGCTAACAAACCAAGCAGGCTGATAACTCATATCACTGCAGTGATCTCAAATAGATATGAATTCAGCCTCAGGTGGTGGTGGTTTATTTCCTCTGTACTTTATTTGTTGTTATTTCTGTGTTTTGTTACTTCCAGAAGTAATTTGTTCTACAGAGCGGCATTTCCAAGCATCTCTGGGAAGGTGTTGATGCTTTGCTCATTTAGTGCTTGCAGGACAGGCAGAGCTGCTCCTCTGGTGTGGAGGCTGGAAGGAAATCTGCTCCATTTAACACTCCCTGTCCTTCCAGCTGGAAGGAGTCGGAGTGTGAACTAATGGCACTTTTCCCAGCTGGCAATTAATATTTGCTGATTTAAGTCTGCAGCTCTGCTGACAGGCTGCCTCGGTGGCACTGAGATGCGTTTGGGGCTGCTGGCAGGGAGGCAATTAATCCCCCTGGTAGGAGCTGGGGGCTTCTGCAGGGACCTCGAGCCTGTAGTGATCATTTCAGTGTCCAGTGTAAATATATGAGGAGTTTAAAGAGTTCTAAAGAGAGAGAAGTGCTATGTATAATGGAGGTGTGTGTTTGCTGTTATTAGAACTGAATTCCAGAGGGATTCCTTTCTATTCCCACATTGTTTTTTCCATTTAGTCTCTCCATTTAGTCTTTTGGGGAGGGATCAATTTTACCTGGCTTTTCAGGCTGAATCCTCTTAAATGTGATTGATAGCTTAGACCTTATAAACAGACTGCATCAATCCCTGGGGTAAATTATGGAAATTCCATTGATTTATGTGAGGATGTGAACATGGGACAATCCACTGCGAGCTTTGGTTATAGGAATGTGCAAGGTCTTGAAGAGTATTTTCCATGTTCAAAGAAAATGGAATGCTTACATTCCTGAAATCCATGGAAGCCCATCTTGTCCCTCTGGAAGTCAGTTGTGAAACTCTGACTTCCACTGGAAATTAAATGCCAGTAACAAGAGCAGGGGAAGTTTAGGCATAAGAAAAAGACTCAAAAGCAGCAGAGAGCCTAAAGAAGCCCAACAAAAAAGAGATCTAGCATGAGGTGATCTCAGTTTGAGGCACCCCAAGTTTCAGCTTGATGTTGTTGAGGGCAGAGAAATGAGATGCAGCTTGTTATTGTTTAGGGTGGCATCTGCTCCAGGCCTGGCTCTGGTGAACCTTCACTGCAGTGCTTTCAGGAGAGCTGAGAGGTGATGATGAAGGTTTTTGTGATGCACAGCCATAGCAGTTGTGATGGGGATGGAGCAGAGGAGGAGGGTGCAGAATCCAAGGAAAGGGTGTCGAGCCTTGTGTTGACCAGTGGGAGTTCCTGTGCAAACTTTGGTGCTGCTGCCTAAACACTCAGTATGTCAGGGGGTGTTTGTCTTTCTTTTTTTAGCTGTTTTTGTGTGCTGTCTGCACCTCACACATGCTCCTCATGATTTGGTGGCAGTCTGGACTCACTGCATCCACCTCACTTTTCTTTGCAAATCAGGTTAATGTTTATTCATACATTAATTTGGGAGCTTAAACCACACTTAAACTTTAAAGAGCCTCATGTAGGAAACATTAAAGACAATTTTTGCTTTCTTAGTGTGTTGAATTTAATATTAGCTCTCATCATTCCATCAGCAACTTTCCAAGCTGCTCTAGGTGGTGTAACACTGGAGAAATGCCAGCAAAGTGGGGCGTGATTTTACAAAGTCATGACTAAAAAGTGACACATCTACTGAGCCTCTGCATTGCTGAACCTCTTGCAGTCCTGAAAAGAGCTTGGATGCTCAGAAGTTTATCAGCTTTTTTTCCCAGCTCGATTATCTTAAAGGTCTTTTCCAACCTAAAACATCCTACGGAGTGTCCCCATCCGTGGTTTCCTACTGGAAGGGAATGATAGCACATGCCATTTCCCAAGTCGTTTCAAGTGAAGTAAAGCAAATATTGGAACACCTGTGAGCTTGCCTTAATTTCTCTAAAAATTACATCAGTTGTATCAATAGAAAAATTGCTGATTTAATTAATGCCCTCACAAGTCACCTTTTGAGAGGTCACTTGCAGTTTGGTGCCAGGGGACTCTGCATGGGACTCTCCAGCTCCGTGCTGAGCCAGAGGCCAGGGAGAACCTTAATTTAATAATGAAGAAAAAAGCCCCAAAGCTGAGAGAGATGGAGAGATTGCTTTAAAAAGAAAACGGAAAAGGTTAAAAGGTAGAGATGAGCATTAAAGATTAAGATGATTAGATCCTGGTAAAGGGCGCTGCAAACTGAATGGAGGAAAACAAATGGATAGAATAAATTTTAGGGCTGGGGAGACTTAAGCAGGGAGATTGAGAAGTGCTTTAAAGATAAAAACGACTGACACTTGAGAATAGTTGATTAAAAGCCATGCAGCACAAATACCTAATTTTTCTGGGTGCTCGCTATAAAAATCCATGGAGCCAATTGAAGCTGTGAGTGCCTGGGAATACCAGCAGGCTGGATGCTGGGCATTCCATCAAGTGGCTGCAAGGAGCTTTCACTGCCTTCCTGCCCCTCTGCTCCAGGATTTAACAGGCACTTCTCGCTGGTGTTCCAAGGGCTGGATCCTACCAGAGGTGTCCTGGAGTCAGGGGAATACGAGTTAAAATGAGCACTCCACAGCACGGGATAGAACCTGGCATAGGGAGGTAATGAGTGGCCTGCAGGTTTGGTCTGATCTGCTCCTGAGTCGAAAGCTCTTTGGGCAGAAACTACTTTTTTGGTGAAAATACAATTAATGGGGGTGAATTCCAGTCGTAAAGTGAGGAGTTAATTATCAGTCCAACTGGAGGGATGGGGGGTTCTGTAGGAGCATCACAGAATGGTTTAGGTTGGAAGGGACCTTAAAGCTGATCTTGTTCCATCCCCAGCCATGGGCAGGGACACCTTCCACTGTCCCAGGCTGCTCCAGCCTGGCCTTGGACACTTCCAGGGATCCAGGGGCAGCCACAGCTTCTCTGGGCAAGCTGTGCCAGGGCCTCCCCGCCCTCCCAGGGAAGGATTCCTTCCCAGTATCCCATCTATCCCTCCCCTCTGGCAGTTTGAAGCCGTTCCCCCTTGTCCTGTCACGGGTGGGGGTTTGTGGTGGTGCTGTGGGGGAAGGTCTCCGTGCCCCATCCCTTTGGCCAGTGCAGGTTCAGGTGGTCCTGGGGCAGTTCAGGGATGCAGGATCCAGCCATGGCTTTCCCAGTGCAGGGGCTGATGTCCTGGCTCCTTCCCGTGAATTAAGACTGCTGATGTTGCTGGCACCTTTCCTGTGGGATCTGCTCCACTGCTGGAGCCTACATGTAAATCCCATTACCTCTAATTGAGTGGGGATCAATCACAAATTAAGGAGTAAGAGGAAGGTTTCCAGGTGAGATTTAAATGGAAGGCTTTTACTGATAATATTTTGCATTTTCCATCAAAGTGTCCTGGAATGCTTTACGAAGATTAATGAATTAGACCTCACAACACCTTTGCGTGCCAGGAAAATAGTAATCCACCCACTGCAGAGGGGGAATTGCAGTCCAGAGGAGAACCAGTGACTTTCTCAAGGTCATAGAAAAAAAATACCAGAGCTCTTATTAAATCATCCCAATTCTAGGCTCCCTGACCCTGCAGGCATAGGTCAGTCTTGGGGGCCCTTGTCCAACAGCAGCCAATCTCCTCACCAGAGGGGTTCCACTGGAAGCCATGATGCTGAATTCCAGCCATTAGTAGAGTTTGGGGCTGGTTTTTTTTAAATTTAATCCAGAGCAAGGCAACTACTGTGAAAACATTTGGGGTGAGTATTTAGTTGTGTTGTGGTACTTAAGCATTTGGCTGTATCCATGGCCAAGGAGTTTGCTATTCATGAATATTTTAGCAAATTGGTTTACTAACAGGAGTGTTGCCAGGAAGCAAATGATCCTGAATATTTGTAGAAAAGCAGATTTAGCTTTGTGTTTGCAGTTACTTGCTGTTATCTGAGCCCCATCTCAACGTTCCTCTGGGAGGACCAGCAGAGCCAATTAAACCAGATCTCCTTGGGAAGTGTGATCCTCAGAACCCACCCATAAATAAACTCTGATATAAAGAGTTCTGTCTCAATAAAAGCCTGACAGACAGCTGGACCAGCTGTGTGCAGCTCACCCTCGGCATAGCACGCTGCAGGTAAACTGGGAGCAATGGCAGCATCTCTTGAGGGCTTCCAGGGGTCTCTGATATTTGGTTTTTTTTAATTACTCCTGAGTAAAAGGGAGTAAATAAAGGGAAAGATGTAGAAATAGATATTTTTGGTTGGGGTGTCCCATGTGATGAGATTTCCAAAGGGTGACTGTACTCTGGGTTCTGCCCCGTTCCTCTGGCTCGGGCTGTCAGACAGCCCAGCAGAAAATTGCTGCAGTGCTGTTTTCGTGTGGCCAACGTTCAGGTGTCTGTATTGACTTACAGAATAACAGAAAAGAAACCCTCAAGTGCCCTGAGTACCCACGGAGCTGGAGGACTGCAGGTGCTGTGAGCTGTGCCAGGGCTGTGGCAGGGTGGGCCCACGGCGTGGCTGTTACACACTCAGGTCCTGCTCAGGGTGCTCCTGCGTGGAGGGGAGAGGTTTTGGTCCCCTCAACGTGGAGCATCCTCTCTGGCTCCAAGACTCCATGGTTTAAGCTGCACAGACACATCACTGTGGTGAGTGGCAAGGGAGCTGCTCATTTCCACGGGCTCAATTCCATCAGTGGGTGCACAGGTTGGATATTGGGAAGAAATTGTTCTGTATGAGGGTGGGCAGGCCCTGGCACAGGTTGCCCAGAGAAGCTGTGGCTGCCCCAGCCCTGGGAGTGTCCAAGGCCAGGCTGGATGGGGCTTGGAGCAACCTGGGCTGGTGGAAGGTGTCCCTGCCCATGGCAGGGAGTGGAACTGGGTGAGATGAGCCTTAAGTTCCCTTCCAGCCCAAACCATTCCATGATGATTCTATGAAGTCACGCTCTCAATGCTGCACCTCTCCATCCTCAGCTTCCCTTTCCTTTGCCATCTGTTCCCTTCAGTGGTTATCATCACACTTCATCCTTCACTCTGCTGTAGGTGTGAGAGATGCACACCATTTTTTGGAGACATTTATTCATAAGAACACTTTCCCCTAAGCAGAAGCTCAGGGGTCAGCCCATCTAAATGCAGCTGGTACAACCCTTCCAGCATTTTGGAAGAGCTCCCCGTCCAGCATTTAAGTGAGATGCTCAGCACATCTGGAAAACATCTGCCTTGGACTCGTAATCTGGCATTGTCATTCTTGGAGTGACTGTAAAACAGGGCCTTGTGGAAAATGTTTAATACTCCTGGACACATTGTGTTTTGTGTTAATGGTGAAATAGCTTGTTAGGTCCAAACTAACTGGCAGAAAATCTTGCTGAAGCTGTACAGTGTTGAGGAAGTAAAAGGCTGTTAAGGCAAAAACCTCAGCCCCTCTGAACCCAGGAGATTTTGGCTGCATTTTTACTGGAACAGAACTGCAAGCTAATGAAGGCATTTTGTGGCCCCACACTGGCTTTCAGCTGGGTTTTATTTTACATAACGAGCTGGGGAAAATTGGAGTGCAGTTACTTTGGGCTCACTTTAGGAAAGTGAGCAGGTTGCAGGCTGCTGTCCTGGGCTCAGCAGTTACAGCGAATCCCTTTGGCTCTTTTCAGATGGAAATGCTTTGTTTTCCTCGACCCAGCCCAGGAAAGCCATGGGAGCCCTGCTCTCCCGGGCAGCTGCCTCCCAAATCCATCTCCTTCCTGGCCTGATGGGGTCTCTGACAGGGTTTTTTTTTAAGTCAGATTTTCCCACTTTCTTAAACTGATAATGATTTTCTAATGGATAGAAATTGTTCCAACGGCCCCTTTGTATGTTTTCAGAAACACTGTTGTATTTTTTAAAAAAATATTTACTTTATTTTCTGCATTGGGCTGGGGTGTTTTTCATGTTATTATGTGAACTCTTTCATATTCTTCTTTTCAATCTTAGTGTATTTATCTGCTTAACACTTCCTTGCAGTCACCTTTGTTTTGGGAGCTTCAAAAGACATCCAGAATTGGAGAAGTGTTAAGGAAATGCTTCGTTATTCGGTTTGCTCCATGAGAGTGGATCTGGTTTGTACTGACATCTCATCTGTACTGCCTTGCCCACACAAGGGAAAGTGTTTGGTAACCTAAGCTCTGGGAATGTTATCCTTCTTAAGTTAGGCTCCCATTCACAAGTCATGTTTTGGGATAACTGTTAGTGTTTTATGAGGTTAACTTTATTTTTATTGACATTAAAATACATAAAATTCTAACAGCTATCCCCAAGAGAACCCTTGCCAATGGGAACATGACACAGCAAAGGAGCAGCCTTCGATCCCCAAATCTTGTCTCCTTCTTCCTCAGAAAGGCTCCAGAAAAAGCCCATCCTTCCCAAAAAGGAGCTGGAGAACTCTGACATTTCCAAGTAATCAGGTAGAACTGCTGCATCTCGAGATATCTTTAACCTGTTTACTGACATTTCATCCACATCATCTCCTCATGTTCCCTGGCTCAGAGAGCAGCCTGGAGCCACACGTGCAAAATGCTTCATCAAGTGGTTGGATCTGGGCACGTGAAATCTTTGTATAAAATAAGATATATCCCATGAATCTTATAATCCTATGGGATATCACAGTTCTTGAGGGTTTTTAAGCTTCTGTGGTTTTTCCCATTTGTTGATTATTCTATTTTTCTCCTCCCAACTTTACCCAAGTTCAGAGCTATGCCCGATGGCAAGAGGCATCTGCGATCAATAAGTTCAAAGGAAATGGGAACAGGGCTGTGAATGTTGGCTATTTTTGAAAAGGAAACACCAATCTGTAGCTAAAATGCAGGAAGGGCACTTTTAGGGGCATTGGAAATTCTGTTCCAGGTCTGTAGATGTAGCTCGTCGTGTCCTTTGGCAGGACTGCTGTGGCTTTTGAATGATGGAGTTGGAAAACCTTCTAAAAACTTGTTCAAAGGAAGGTGAAAAGTAATCTAGCTTAGTGTGTCGAAGCAAATACTTAAAACTCTTGTAAAAATAATGTTCTAATTTACAGTCTTGATCTGAATGAGCTTTTGGGTGAGTCGGTGCTGTCTGAAGCCAAGCCAGGTGAGGTTGATCCCTGGGGAGACACTTCAAATAGTGAGTAAACAGGAGACTGATTTATGAATTAGTTTCTGTGATAAGTCCTGCCTTTCTGTGCTGCATGAAGTGTTTCTAAGGTACATGTTAGCACCCAAATTAATAATTTCTTAAAGGTTTAGAGCAACAGAAAGCTTAGTGTTCATGTGTGTCCTCTACTCTGAATGGATGGTAAATACGCTGGATTTGGCTTGATGCTTTTTAGGGTAGGGAGAAACAAACCCCTGAATGTCTCATAACAAAAAGCCCAGAATAAGTAAAATATCAGCTCTGTGAGTTCATTGCTGTGCTATTTCCACTGTCAGTTCATGGTTTTCTGTGATGAGGAAAGCATGAGCTCAGTGATGGAAAGAGCTTTTTGTCAGTAAGGGCTGTTGGTAGGAATTTGCCACAACAGGTAGAAACTGGGAGGGATTTTTTCCCTCTGTGAATTCTCCCCGAAGTTTAGCAGCAGTGAGGAGCTGTAAGGACGAGGGATGACCTGAGCAGGCTTATGTCATCATTCCCTGCTCCCACTGGCTTCCATAAAAACTCACTGCCCCATCCCTGCTCTGCTGATGGCTACACCAAAAGGTGCACACAAATGGAAAAACAGATTTTGTCAGTGTGAAACGGGGAGGAGAATGGACAAGTTCCCTTTTCCTGGCCCATTTCCCCTTTTCCTGGCCCATTTCCCCTTTTCTGTGCGTTGTTCATGCCATAAGGGGTCAGCAGTTTGGATCCAGAGGTTTGGTCCGAGGGCTCCAGGATCCAGCCCAGGGGTCTGACGTGGATCCAGCTGTGAGATGGGCACCCTGGCAGGCAGGTGGCATGAGGGGTGCAGTGAAAGCACCAAATAAAGACAAAACAGGCTGTTTCTTTTCTGCTTGGGCGTCACTGACCCATTTTTAGCAGACTGTTTTGAGGAAATTATGATTAATTGTGCATTTTAATTAGCTGTTAAATAGTTCCCTACTTGATTAATCTAATTGCTTTTTATTTATGCTGTCTTCATCCAAGGGAGAGCCTGTGTCAGTGCTGATTGCAGCCTCCCAGCTCTGGAGAAAACACTGGGGAAGGGGCTCTCCCTTTGCTCCCTTATTTCTATTGTCAATTCTTTGCATGGGTTCATGCACTGTAATTTTTTTTCTTTATAAACTGACTTTTAAGCATGAAGCTGAGTGATGGAGACTTTGCACACTAGAAAAAGGCCCTTCTGTGCTGATTTTTACCCACTTTGCTCTCTGGTGAAAGGCCTGAGGGCACCCAGGGACTTCTGTGCTGGATTTCTGTGGATGCTATTCCCAGGTGTGGTGGTCAGATGTTCTAAACAGCAGCACAAGCTTCTGCAGAACCAAGCCATGCTTGGGTGGAAAACCTTTTAATTTTTAGTTTCATTAAGTAATTTCCCCTCAAAACAAGTGCTGTAAATTAATATCTCAGTAATAAAGTCTGTTGTTTAAAAAAAAAAAAAATTAAAACAGTTAAAGAGCATAATTTCAGATCAAAAATCAGGGGGAAAATGCAGTTTATTAAAAACATTCTTGTCTTGGAAGATTTGAGTCCATGCAGGAAAGGATTCTCTGCATGAATCAACTGTAATAATTTTTAAATAATTGCTGTTAACACTTTTGGTGACTACCTAAGTGCAGGCTGACATATGGTGTGTCAGCATGAAGCAGTGATTTAGAGTTTGATGTTACATCCCGGTTTCCAAGCTGCTGGATGTAAGTGAGGGAAGCGTTATGCAAGCAGACAGGTGGCAAGGACTCAGCAGCTTGGTGGGCAGGTGGGATGCTGGCCTGCTGCTCTCCACGGAGCACCCGTGTTTTCCTTCTACTCATTGGCCTCTTTTCCCCATCTCCACCTTTTTTTTTTCCCTCTCTTGCTGCTTTTTTCAGCATCCTGTGCTTTGCTGAGGGAGCATCCCCAGCCCAGCTCTCCTTGAGGGAGCAATGGAAATTTCCTTGGGCTTTGGGTGAGGGAGGAGAAGGAGGCCCAGTCTCCTTCTGTGCCGAAGATAAAGCTTCTAAAAGCTACGGGTGAACATTGCAAACCACCCCTGTCCATTTTGCAACTCAGAAATGTCCTATTTATTGTTTTTTAAGAGCAGGCACTTTTCCCTTCTGAGTTCCAGGGCTGGCACGCTTCAGTGACCACCTCTGCCTGCCTTTTGTGTAATTTCTTTATGGGGCAGTTGTAAATGAAGATGCTGATGGCTGTCTTTGGAAGCTTTAGCAGCCACACATTTTAGGAAGAAAATACTGGCTGTTTTCCCAAATTTCTGCCATCTGTTGGAAACAGCCTCAGAAAGTACAAACTTGCACCTACTTCGCAAAAATTTTCCCTTTAGGAAATCAGAGTAATACAGAGAAGGGATGTAAAGAAATGCCAGGGAGTGCAGCCTGTGTGCAAACTGCTCCCTGAGAGGGACAACTTCCAGAAGTGCAGGGCTGGGCACTCTGTCTAAAGCCTCCTTGTTTTAATGGTTCAGCTTTCGTTGCTGGTACCCCCAGCTGAAAGCCACAGCTGAAGGCACTTTGTGCTTGTTCTTCTGAGCACTTGTTGCTGCCGGAGATACAGGTGGGGGTTGTAGCTAAATCGCATTTGCTGAGTGTTTTCCCTACATTTGGAGTAGGAGTTCAGCTCCAGCAAAGCAAGCTGCAGGCTGGGACTGTGGGCTGATGCTCATGGAGGAGGCCCTGGGTTGTGCACCCCAAGTCCCTGCAACCTGAACAAAAGCAGCTGATGTGTCACTTTGTGCCCTGGAAATCAATGCCGTGTGCACAGTGAGCTCACACGGAGTGCTGGTAATTCCCAATATCTCTGTAAGCCTCACTATAACAACAGAGCTTTGCCACTTGATCTGCAGGCTTATCCCAAATCAGCCTCTGTTAAAATGGAATTATTTGGCAGGAATAAGCCATCCTGGAGGGAGCTCAGTGGAAGGAGGTGGCTGGTCTGGGGAGCTGTTGGCTTTTCAATGCACTGATGAGTCCTAGTAGCTGTTCCCAAATTTTTGTGGACACTTCAGTGCTTCCTCAGCTGGTTTATCTGTTACCCCATGAAGAAAGGGTTTGGGTTTGGGTCTGGGTGTCCCCTGTGCAGTGAAGGCTCCCTCTGGGTTTGCCCTCTGAACATCCCGAGGTTGGGTTTCTCCAGATGAGTTTGGGTTTCTCTCAGTGCCCCAGTAAAGGCTCTGCAGTCGGTGAGGGGGGTTTGGAAGCCTGGCTGTGCTCGCTGGGAGCGTGAGCTGGTGGGGGTGAGGATGAAAGCAAGTGGTTATAGATGGTGTCTGCTTATGTCTTTGATAGCTTGTAGTAAAATCTTAGCAGCGACTCAGTTCGTGTCATGTCTTAAACTGCTCGTGAAATAAATACAGCTGACAGCTCTGCACACAGCTCTGCACCGCTTGGGCACACGGAATTTTTCATTTGAAGCAACCCAGAGGCAGAAATAGATGAAATGCTGGGAGCAGTGGCCTGCATCCCCACAGTGTGTGCCACGTGAGTGCCACATGTCCCGATGGATTCAGGATGGCTCTCGCTCAGACGCTTCTCTGTGCCGGTAATGAAAACGGTGCCCAAATCTAATTTGAGATCTGAAAATGGGAAAAGCGATCTGGCAGCTGAAGGGTATCATTTACCTCGGGAAGCCTCCTCGCTTGGATTGCCAGGGGAAAGTTAGCACGAGAAAACACCTCCCAGCCTTCAGCTCAACCCCCTGGCGTGGAAGGTGCCAGGATGTGCCCAGGGCTGCAGAGCTGGGTGTTTGCAGGGCAGTTTGCCCTTGGTTTGCACGAGTGTGACATGAATTGGTCTTGGGGAATTGCCAGGCACAGCACACAGCTCCCTGTGACAGTCTTGCTTGCCAGCGGTTTTTTTTGGCCCTACTCTTCCTTGCATGTTTTCTTTAAGGAGAGATGAAGGTGCATCACCTGTTCCCAGCTGTCCCTTTGCTCTGCTGGGTTGCAGTGTTGTGTTATTTCATGGAATTGTTTAGGTTGGAAAAGCCCTCCAAGAAAATCTGGTCCATCCCTCAGCACTGCCAGCCCACGATCCAAGTGCCACATCCACCCATCTGTTAAATGCCTCCAGGGAGGGTGAATCCACCTCTGCCCCGGGCAGCTGTGCCAGGGCTGAACAGCCCTTTCTGTGAAGAAGTTCTCCCCAGTTTCCAACCTAAACGTCCCCTGGTGCAACTTGAGGCCATTTCCTTTTGTCCTTTCCATTTCCATGGATGAGGGCTGGTTGTCAGTGGTGGAGGTTTGAGCTGTGTTTGCTGCTGTGGATCTGTTAATCATCTTGTTGGAGGCTGGGGAGAAGTCAGTATCTGCCAGCGAGAGCTTGTCATTAGTGCTGACATTATTAGAATGCCTCATTCCTATTTCAGTAGGTGTTGTTTGAGATATGTAACAGGAAAAGGGGATCTATACTGTGGCTAAAAATATTGCAGAGCGGTGTATTTATGGCTCTTGTTGCACTTTGACAGTTGCGGGTTGTTTTTTGCTGGGGAAAAAAAAAAAAAAAAAGTTCTTTCTTTTGTATTTTATGAAGAATTGGTGACATCTGGTGATCACTTATAATGAGCCCTCTCAAGACCGCCGACAGAAACAAACCTTTTAGCGGCAAAGATTTGCCTTGCGGCGTGTCTGGGAGAGGGACTGCAATTAGCACCTAATCCCTGCCCGGGGTCGGCTGGGAGCGCTCAGGGCAAACACTCCGCCGGGAGATCATTGCAGAATGGAGCGGGTGGTTCCCCGGCTCTCAGGTCTGATGGAATCAAGGCCTGTCCACATGAAAAGGGCAGCGGTGGCCACCGCTCTGCCCGCGGAGATGGGCACGGGCAGCTCTCGGCAGTGTCACGGGGGGTGTTTGCAGGGTCTGCACGGCTGGTTTGGAGCGCAGAGGGGAACTGCTGAGGAATCGGTCAGGTGGGGAGGTGATGTGCCTGCTCCAGCCATCCACGCAGTGCTGGGATTCCCAGCTGGAATTGCAGCCCTCGGAGTGTACCCGAACATCTGGCAGCGGCCAGAGGGGCTTTTTTCCTCTGCTGTGAAGAAATGCTGAGAAAATTGGGGTTGTTCAGCCTGGAGGAGAGAAGGCTCCAGGGAGACCAGGGAGCACCTTCGGCAGAGGAGAGCTGGAGAGGGTCTTGGAATGAGGGATGGAGGGACAGGACACAGGGAATGGCTTCCCACTGCAGAGTTAGATGGGATATTGGGAAGAAATCCTTCCCTGGGAGGGTGGGAGGCCCTGGCACAGCTTGCCCAGAGAAGCTGTGGCTGCCCCTGGATCCCTGGGAGTGTCCAAGGCCAGGTTGGACGGGGCTTGGAGCAACCTGGGCTGGTGGAAGGTGTCCCTGCCCATGGCAGGGGGTGGAATGAGATGAGCTTTAAGTTCCCTTCCAACCCAACTATTCTATGACTTTATAAACAGGGTGATCTGCATGACTTGTCTCATATGTTGTTTTTCTTAATCAACATCCAAACTGTTAATACCCTTCTGGGCACTCTCTGATGGGGGGCAAGTTGGGTTGTTCTCTGAATCTGAACAGCAAAGTGGCCTTTTAAAATCCTCTAAGTGGAAAGAAGTACGTTGGCCTGATTGTAGAATTTTGCCTGGTTTTACTGATAGTGAAATTGTCTCTATTCACACAGTGTTGCCTTTGTTTGCAAAACAAAGTAAAGTTTCAAAATGGTTTTCATTTTAGTGCACTTGAACGTGCTTTGACCTTGTAAAATGTTTTGTGGTTGGCTGAGAATCTGACTGCCTTTTTTTTTTTTTTTTAGTTTGAAGATATTTTTATTGGGTGAAAGTCGTGTATGTCAGAAGTCTGATGATATTTTTCTTTTTTAAATAGTAACTTTGCTCATAAAAAGCTATAGTTTCATTTTTAAAAACTTTGAAGAGAATTACTACCCATGGGTTAATTAAAATAATTCATTGAAAATTCAGAGTCTGCTCTGAATGACTCCTCGTGTCTCGCTGTGCTCTGCCTCAGAGCTATCTTATGTTTTTAAACAAACAAAAATTAGCATTCAGGAAAGGGGAAAATACCCCTCAAGTAAATTGTACCCATTCTGTGCAAAGCTAGTTTTATTGAAGAGTATTTGGCACATCAGTTCATTGAATGCAAGAGCTAAAGGTGGGTAAAAATAGATATATTTCATGCATATGATGCAGCTTTCAAGGAACATGTTTTTAACTCAGCTTTGCCCACAGCACTGTGAATTTCTGCCACTCTGGGGGGCAGGCAGCAGCTTTGCATGTGGTGCCAACCCACGGCTGCTCTCACTGAATGGGCACATCTGCAGAAATCTTTGGTTGGATTGATCTTTAAGATCTCCCCAGAGGATCTGAACTGAGCCTAAAGCCAGCCTGCAGAAACCCCTGGAGAACCTCTGGGCTCTTGTGAATGGTCTGAAACACAGAAGGAATGGCCACAGTAGCATTTCTTTGGCTTCTTTGCTCAGCTACAATCTTCTCTTGCTGTTCAGTTTTTGTAATCCCATCCTGAGAAGAGCTTTTGCTCCTGGTCTGCATGACCCCCTTTCGGATCCCATGCATAGATAATCAATGGAAGGGGCTCAGTGTTGGCCCCGACTGACCCTCTGTTGTTTTGTGGTGCTGCAAATAGATGAAGCTGTTGATGATATCTCTGGATTGAGTGGCAAATGGAGCAATAGCTGGCTGTGCAGGCACGGGGTAATGCACACACTGATCTGGAAACCAATGAGCATCTCCTTGTCAGCTTTTTATCTCCCAGCTTTGCCAGGGGTGGTGCCAGTGCAGGGGACAGCCTGGAGGCAGTAGGCTCTTGGCAACTGGTGCTCTGCTCTGTGCATGGAGGGGGGACTCAGAGTGGTGTGGCCTTGGGGTGGTGGTTCTCAATGGCCAGGGACAGGGTGGTCCTCACTGTTACCACAGAATCCCAGACTGGTTTGGGTTGGAAGGGACCTCAAAGAGCATCTTGTTCCACCCCCTGCCATGGGCAGGGACACCTTCCACCAGCCCAGGTTGCTCCAAGCCCCGTCCAGCCTGGCCTTGGACACTTCCAGGGCTGGGGCAGCCACAGCTTCTCTGGGCAGCCTGTGCCAGGACCTGCCCACCCTCCCAGGGAAGGATTTCTTCCCAAATCCCACCTAACCCTGCTCTCTGGCAGTGGGAAGCCACTGGGTGGACATTGAAGTATTGCACCTCTGACAGGTAGGCTGGATAGCTGGTCACTGAAGTACTTGCTTGTCTATTTAGTTTTAATTTAAGTGTGATTTTGTGATCTGTTAGCTCCATTAAGTTTTTTATGAGTTATGATCACTGGTATTTTGATAAGAATATACAGATAGTAGGCATGGTATGAATAAGGCCATTTCTCATTATTTCTATCCTCTTTGATGTGCTTATATTATCATTTCAAGATACTGATTTGAATTTAATACTGTTTAGAAAACAAATACATGTCCAAATTGGCTCCAGATGTGATTCATTTCATTTGGTGCCTTTCAAGATGTTTTTAACAGCTGATGTATGAGTGTGGTGGGGGATTGCCAAAACAGATGCTTTTTGTTTCAAGTCAAAGAAGCAAAAACTCTTCATCTAAAACAAGAGAGGTTTTTTTTCCCCCCAATGTTGAAAAAGAACCCCTAATTACATATTTTAATGAAAGGAAACTTCTTTGGGCTCTGCATTCAAAACAAGTATGAAACATAAACAGTTCTTCTGCCAAGGCACATCCATTGCCAGGGACTGCCTGGGTTGGAGGGTTTATGCTGGAAGGGTGGCAGTGTGACCATCTCTCCATGGCAGGAGCACAGCCAGCTCCTTGAATGAGCTGGAAAGAGATGGATCCCTGCTGAAGAAAACCAACCTTTGCAAAGGCAAAGAAAAGAATCGAGCAACTAAGTCCAAACCAGGTGCTGGGGATGTTTTGGAAGCTGTTGGCTCTGATTCCTTGGATGCCTTTTTTTGGCTGCAGAAAATACTAATATTTCCTTTGTAGCCTGAATCACAGCATTAAGGGAAGAGACATTCATAAACTTGCAGTACAGTTCCATTCGTGGGATTTTTATTTTTTAATGTGGAATGTATTTTTCTGAGAGCTTAAACCTTCCCAATGAGCAGATGCTCACTTGCAAAAGCAGATGTATGTCCCAAGCTTCACACCAGGTGTGGATCCAGCAGCCAGCTGACACAGTTTAGGGCACAATTTTTGGGGACAAGGCTGCCAGTGCTGAATTAGCCAGCAAGCAGTTCCCCTGTGTCCTCCCTTCTCAGACCCACTGGGTTCTGGCCCTGGAATTTGATGTCTTCATGGTTTTGTGGTCAAAACCTTCAGCTGCACTCTCACAGTGCAAGGCAGTCCCATAAAGCTGTGTCAAAGTGCTATTAAAAGATGGGCTCAGCTCCTCCTCCCCTCTACCTTCTGATATAAATTTGGGATATTTTCGAGCTCATAAGCAGCATATCAGAAGAGCTGAGGTGCAGATAAGCAATAGCTGATGACTTTGAAGCCAAGGGATTCGTTTCATGCTCGATGCTGAGACTGCTCCCATTTTTATTCACTAGCGCAACCTCCACAAGGCTTGACTCTGTCTCACAGCAGGGCCATCGTGGTGGAGTGATGGAGCATGTTGCTGGTGACATCCTTCCTCAGAAATGGTCCTCATCTGTCAACCTCCTCATTGCCAAGGCTCCTGCAATTGTACTTTGTCAGCATTTCACTCCCTGAAGGAAATAGTGTAGCTGCAGTCTCTGCTTTTATGACTCAGTCCCATCTGCAGGTACTTCTGCCAGGTGCTGTTTTAAATGGGTCATTATCACCATCCTGAACGGTGCTATTTGGTTTTTATCTCAGGTTCTTCTCTGGTATTCATTGCATCCCTCCCTCGGAGAGGAACAGCTAAGGGAGCACGTGGGGAGGGAAGTAGCAGGGAATATGGCATCGGCCAAATGTGTATTAACATTTTTCTCTCTGCATCTCTCTCACTTCCAAATATGTGCCCATGGAAAAAGGTGCTCCTGGGGTTTATCTCTTTCTCAGTCAAAGCTTTTCTAAATGTCTTTTGAGGAGTTAATAAATCAAAACTGGGAAAACAAATTGATTTCAGTGTCTCTCTGGCTTCTAATAATGTGTTTGTTTTGGTTTGTTTGTTTGTTTGCTTGTTTTAAGTTCAGGCTTTGCTTTCTTAAAACATCTTTTAACCTGCAATCACAGAGTGGTTTGGGTTGGAAAGGACCTTAAAGATAGTCTTGTTCCAACCTCCCTGCCATGGGTAGGGAACGTGAAAGACCAGGGACATCTTCTACCCAGCAGGCAAATTTAATTCTTTTGTAAGATGTAATGAATAGAACAAAGCAGTTATTCCATAATACGTCACAAAGCTTCCAAGACAAAAGATCCTGATAAAACTTGCAGGGAAAGGCTGTTCATTAGCAGGAGGAGAGTATGCATGGCTTTCCTGGGTCAGGGCTGAGTTTGGAAACCTCTGAGTTGGCTTCTGGTGGAGTTTCAAATGCCCAAGGTTTCCTGTAACAGCTTCCTCCAGGATGGATGGATGGAGGGAGCAGCAAAATCTGTGGGAAGGGAGTGAAAGAACTGGAAGCCAGGGGCACTAAATACGATTTTCAAAACCATGTTAAAAAGGTGAGCCAGAGAACAGTCTGGGCTCTTTGTGTGTCGTAGGAAACAACGATCAGTATTTCAGTGAAAGTGGCTGCTCTGCTGCTGTTTCCTTGGGCTGTGTTTTCCACTTTCCTTGGGCTGTGTTTTCCACTTTCCTTGGGCTGTGTTTTCCACTTTCCTTGGGCTGTGTTTTCCGTGTAGATGCAGGAGGTCAGAAATGGTGGGCACTGAGATTTGTGAGCAATCAGCTGGGTGGGAATGCATTTCTGTAGTTCCTCACTGGGTTTGTAGCACAAACATCTCAGGCTGCATAGGCTGCCTTGCTGCTGACCTTGTGCCCCCCTTAGCAGAGACCCACGTGTGCAATCTTGCCAGATTTCTGGTTTTTTAAAAGTCAACAGGTTTACACTGTTGCTACAAATCCACTCACAAATACCACTGTCACATTTGGTGCCTGGGTCACTTGCAATCTCTTTGAAATATGAATTGGACCAATGGGCTGTTGGCTGGTATCTTTGGGATACCAGGATGCCTTATGTGAGATAGCAATATATTTTTTTCACAGCTGAAAATAAATTTATCTCACAGCCATAGATATATTTTCTGCTTGAGTGTGACTGCAACTCCAAACATTTTGTGGTATTACAAATCGTGGCATGTGAAGCATAAAATTTTAGAATATCAGTTTTAAAAGTTTTGGGATGTTTGGCTGCAATTCTATTAAAAAGAACAAAACTCCAGAGGTTACTTAACTTGTTTGGATAAGCTTGAGCTGGGAGCTTTGTCCCCTTAATGTGACTGGCCACTGCTTATCAGAGGGCGTCAGCCAACACAGGGAATGGTTAATTTATTTTCAACTTGTGGATGTGGATGCAGGCAAAGCTATCAAAGGATGCTCTGAATCTCGTGTTGTTTTCCTCAGAGGGGTCATTCCAGCCCAGGGAGATGACATTACCAAAGGGTTGGAAATTAAACACAGAAAATGCATTTATTTATTTATTTGTTTGTTGGTTTGTAAGCACAGACCTTGATTCCAGTTGTCTTTTCTGTGCTGCAAATGAAGAGTAAGTCCAGCAAACTCAGTGACTCCCTCCCTGGCAAAACTGGGGTGAGGAACAGCGGGAGCAAACCTCTGCAAAAGGGGCAGACCAGGGGAGAGGAACGTGGTCACCCTGTAACTGCAGCATGAATGTGTGAACTTGAGTTTCCTTTAAAGGCCAAGTGATAAGGACGTGGGAGACTTCGGTGCTGTTCTGGTTGCCTGGCTGTGGTTTTGGGGTCCATGGAAGTCAGGCTGGGCTGTAGGATGACGGGAGGCTGTGGGTGCACAAGTTGCTTTCACTGCCTCCATGTGGTTTGGCTAAAGTTTTGATTAAAGCTTGAACACTGAGTCTTAGTTTTACTTTCTGTCACGTTTGAAGTGGTTTAGCAGAAACCCGGAGTGATACACCTTAGTCTGTAGATCACAAAACCACGTGTATGAGAAAGCCCTGTCATGACTGAGGGCCTGACCCTGCTTCTAATAAAGGGCATTAAATTCCTTGGCTCATCCCCCAGATCAGGAACTTTCACTCGTTTTCCATGTGCTGCTAAAGACAAGGAGAAGAGCATTTGGGCAAGACTGTGTGCAAGCTGATTGGACTGTCATTATTGTGGAGGCTTTGCAGGTGCTTTAACAACAGACCCACAGGATTAGAGAAGGTTTCACTGGGGAAATCGGTGTGTTATCAACAAGCCTGATTATCTTACAGAACCTGACCTGTGGGAAGGACTTACATAAAACTTAATTACATCACTTCCCCAGAGCACTCAGGATCAGACCTTTGCTCTCACTGTAATGCCAGCACTCGCAGGGCAGTGAGTTATTCCTGCCTTGAGCTGCAGGTTAAGCTGCATTAGTCTCCTGAAAAAGAAAATCACTTTGGGTACCCTGTTTCTGGGAGTGCAAGGCTTGAGGATCACTTCTGCTTTCAGAGCCCTCAACAAATAGAATTTATGTCAATAAAACTATGTTAAACCCGACTTAGTGTTATCAAACTGCCTCTTTGAGCAAAGAGCAGCTAAATCTGTGCAGCATTTTAACATCCTGCTCTGCTGCAATATTGAGTTTTAATCTCCACTGTAATAAACCTCAGAGTTTCATCCTCTTCAGTGGTTTGAGTTTCATTTGTGTCCTGTGCTGTGTGGACACAGCCGGGTGGGATGTGGATGATTGGGAATGAAGGTTGGCCGTAAATTGGGAATAAGCCCAAACCCTTGTGACACTTCAGGATCACTGTAGGGGCACAGAGTTGTGTCAGTTCATCAGAGCCCTGGGAGCCAAGAGATGCACGGTTTGGATCTGCCACTTGTGTTGCAGTTAATGCACTTGAAGTAAATATTGAGTGTTATGAATGTGAAGCACGGAATGAAATGAAAAGATTTTCTGGGATGTGCAGCAAATTTGTAGTTGGGGGTCTCTTAAAGTGATGTTTGGGAAGGAAGGGGTTAAGGTGGTAAATATGTTCTGAAGGGTGTCTAGTAAATGGCTTAAACTCTTTCTTTTGGGAGAGGCTGGAGATGTGCTTTCATCTTCTTCCTTCCTTTCTAACCCCAACCCTCTCTGTTGCCGGGGGAGTGGGTTTGCCATGGGAGAGGCAGTCTTTGTCCAGAGGAGAGATGGAAATTTGGGGAGCCCCTTTCTTTAGGGAGATCTGCAGGGAGCCTGTTGAGGCTGAGATGAGCTGAAGGCCTGCAGGATGGAGACAGGAGTGGCAGCACCAGCCGTGCTGTGCTGGGCAGGCAGCGCCCTGGGGGATATTTCTCCCTCCCTCTTAAACTGTGCTAATTCCCTTCCATGCAGTGCTCTCCTGGATCAAAACACAGTGATTTATCATTCATGCTTTACCCTGGAATATGTCACTCTCGGGGCAGAAAGTCTTCAGGAAAAAAACCCATGTTTTCATCCCCTTCTTTCTGTGGTAAGAAGCTTCCCTCTGTACTTCAGTGACACATATAATGAAAAATCCTGCTGCCGACAGTCGGTGGGGGGATATTGTTATCTTGACAGGCCTCCAGCAGATCTGCTCCAGAACTGGTACCCTGAACTGCAGAAAGGTTATTTGCCTTGTCAGTAGCAAAGCGCTTCCAGCGCTCAGATAACTGTCCCATTCATCATCCATCATTATAGGGCTTAAGAGAAAATATAAAATAAAAAAAAATCCCACAAAGAAAGAGGAGAGGAATTCATCCCCAAAATTCAGCCTGTAGCACTGGTGAGCTTTTCCTTATTCATTCTGTTTCTTGATCTGCTGCATTTGCCACTCATAACGTGGCTGTAGAGTAGAAATACAGATCTTGTTGTTTGTGTTGCTTGGGCTCAGGAAGGAGGGGCAGGAGGAACCAGCGTGCGTTTGTGGTGCAAGTGGGAAGTTAGAGTAGATGTGTTTGTTTTCCTCTCTGTTGGAGCCCTGAGAGCCATAAAATGCTGCACTTGTGCAGGCGGGTCAGGGTGTGCCCAGGGGGGTAGCTGGGTTGAACGGTTTGGTCGATTGGGCAGGAGGAGTTGGAGTCCTCCTTTGCACTGATTGTCACAGGGAAAGGATGGCTTTTGTCACTTTATGTAGCTGGGACAGTCTGTCATTGAGTGGCAGAATTTGACTCTCCACCAAGGAGAGTTGGCTCTGTTGGTTTCTGAAGTGGCATGCGTTGTGTATGAAACATTTTTTATATATATATATAATTGTATGATTATAATAACAAACATCCAAATATTCTTTGGCAAACCTTTGTATCTATGATCTGCTACAGTGGAGTAGTTTTGACCTGCTCAAATTCCAGAGGAGAAGGTAGACTGTCCTGCATACATGTGCCATGTTATAAACGTTTCCCTTTAATCTGTTGTTTCTGAACTAATTTAAGAGTTTTCTGTGAGAAGTGGGGTTTTTTCCCCCATTATAGGTACTTTCTCCCCCTTGTGCACGTTTTCCTCTTTAGAAGTTAACATTTCATAATTGCAGGAATGCCCTTTAAGGTGTGTGTTAGGGCTGGTAATGAGATGCCTGAGAGGTCTCCTAATGACATCGGAACAACAGGCACAGCACATCGTTATCAGACTGTTCCACACATCCCTAACAATAATAAATACTCCTGCTTCCTGTAATTACACATGTTGCCCTTTAGTGCTCAGCGAGAGGATACTGGAGCCTCCACAGTTCAAGTGGGGGGTGCCCTAAATCCTTAAATCAGTGTTTGGCAGAGGGTTCCTGGGAACGCCTTTGACTGTGGGGGTGTGGAAGGACACACAGTCTGGGGAGAATTATGGTGGTTTTCCTCTCGCATTCGGATTGAAAATGTCACAAGAACTATTTGCCTGTGTGTGCAGGTCCCCTCTGCTCTCCCTGTCCTGAACATCACACACCTCCTGAGCGGGGTGTTACTGGGAGAACAGGTAACAGTGGGCTCAGAGCTGCTTAAGAAGTTCCGTGATAGAGGATGGAGCTGAACTCTGGCAGATCCTGTGCTCTTGTGATAGAAGCTAGAGTGTCTCCAAGAAGGCAGCAGGGAAAACCTGTGTACATAAACACCCAACAGAAGAATTAATGTTAAAAAATTAATTAATTAATGTAAAAAAGCTAAATACCTTTAGCAGGGATTCAGATTCCTGGAATCCCAAGCACTGAGTGATGGTGGAGTCTTCCCTCTGACAGCAGAGCCAGTGAGTTGTTTGGAAAGGTGTTTCAGAGCTCAACAGGAGCAGCACGATTTGCATTCGTGCCAGAGGACTTGGGCGTTTGTTAAAGCTTCCAAATAACACATTTGCTATCTACAAGTATTTGATAGATGTACCAGTCAGCCATAAAAAAGTGAGCACTGCTTACTTCCCAGAGGAATCCAGACAATTTTGCTTTCTCTAGTAGGAATGAGGTAGAGGACTGTAAGATGTCAAACGGTAGATTGCGTAGTGTCACCAGCTGAAGCAGAGACAGTGAGCAACCGTCCTGTTTATGTAACAAAAGCCTGCTTGGTTTGGTTAATTTAAATTACAGGATGTCTGCATTAAAGTGGTAAGGACATTTTCCATATAGAAACGGGGAATGAGAGTTGGCTGCAGTGCAGAGCAGGCCTGGCTTCCTGCACACGGGGATGATGGACTAAGACTCTTCCCCTGTAGCTCTTGAAGTGAAGAGCGAGTGAAACTAATCATCACTGCACAGCAATTAACTCCTGCAGGTCGTGATGACAAGTGGATGTGTCATACCTGGCTTCAGGTGCTTCAAAATGGCCAGAAAGATTGTATTTATTTATTTATTTTCCTGTCCTGCAGATTGCTCAGAAAATAACCTTTACAAAAGCTTCACTGCCTTCCCAAGCGATTTCAGTCCAGTGTTTCTCCGTCAGTGAATCAATTCATTACACCTTGAGTTTGTTTTGGGTTGGGATCTCAAGTAATTAGACATTCTTAAGCTCATTTTGTTGTTACTGTTAAAACAGCTGCATGTGGGACCTTTTCCTCTCCTTCTCCCCTCCTCCCTTGTCGGCAGCTTAGGATGCAGCATCACTAATTCAGCTTAATAGTTTTTACAAAGCAAAACAATACAATCTGAAGAGAAAACATAATTTAGAGAGAGTACACAACAGGCACGGAGCGTTGAGTGTGTGAGAGTGTGTTTGTAAGATCAGTCTCTGTGTGGAGTAGTAGATTTACAGGAGAGCAGGCTGTGTTGTGAATAAATTAATCATTAGAAAGAGCCAGTTTTGGGTACAGGCCTCATGCATAATTCACTGGGGATTTCTGTTGTGTTTACACTCACCAAGTAGTTGAGATGAGCAGTGTAGGAGTTGTTTGCCCTGACTGCGTCGTGTTCCTTCTTCATCTGCACTGATGTTCCTGACATTGTTTCTTCCCTCTGGTTTTACAATAATTTTAAATTTTTTAACACCAAAAAACCCAGTTAATACTCAGCAGGCAGCAAATACAAAGCCAGCAATCAGAAGAGCCTTGTTTGCCTCTGGTATCACACAGAAAGCTCTCCCAGCCCAGGCACTGCTGGTAGTGACATCTTCCTAATGCTGAGGAGCATTTGGGAATGTTGTCTGAGTGCATCTTTGGGATGTCCTGGTGGGATGAGAGCCATCAACCACCGTAATCTTGTAGTACCAGGGAGGGCCTGACCAGCTCTGAATTGTGGAAAAGCCACCCACTGCTGACCAGAAGCCAAAGGTTCTTGCAGATGTGGCCACGGTCATTTTGTTGCCCACCATGGGGATGATAAAATTCCCAGGCAAGAATAAAACCCCCCAGCCATGTAGAGTGTGAGCTGCCCTAGTGAGAGCCTTGGTATCCCACAGCTCATCAGAGAGGACAGGTGAGCCAGGAGATGATGCCAGCAGCAGTGCAGGCCTGGGAAGGTGACGTGTGAGATACGAGAGTTACGGTTTGATGTAGCAGATAAATGCGGAACAGAATTCAGTAGATGGAAATTGAAGGTAAACAAATTAAAAATAAAATATGTTTGCCCGCTGAGACTAAGTAATCATTTGAAAAATTGCTCTTAGGTGCTTAAATCAGGGCTGGAAGCCTTGCTAGGAGTTGTGCTACAGAGCAAACAAATTATGGAGCTGCTGCAGGGAAAATCTCGTTGAGTTTGGTGCAGGGGGTCAGAGTGTGCACATAATCCCCCCTGGCTTTAAAAATCTATAAATCTGTGGCACACTGCCTAGGTGGTGATAGGCACTTGATAAATTACATTTACTGTGCGTTCTCCCACCTGAAAGCTTCCTCCTGCCTCCCTCCCCAGGGCTGCTCCTGCTCCCTCCCAGGCAGGACACAAATCTAGGACTTGCCTTTGGACTTGGCAAACCAGGTTGTAATTCTTGGGCTTCCCAAGAAAGGTTGCAAATCCATCCATCTCTTCCTGTGCACTTGGGGCTGAGGCATGTGATTCATTTAGGTTTATGCAGTTTGGTAGGTAATTGTTTGAGGTAGGAATGGAGTTCTTGTTTATAGAACTGGGAATTAATATTCTCATGCTGTAAGTTTTTAATATATTTTAAAAACTCACAGAGTAATAGATGGGTGCTTTTTCTTGTAATAAAATGAAATATTGAAATAAATGCACACTGAGGAAAGCTTTAACTCTTCCAGGTTGTAAATGTCTATTGTTTAATAGTATCCACTTCATGGCTTATATTCCATTCCATTTCTGTGATAAATTTGGTGAGTTCCCAGTCGCTGCTAAATTGTATATGGATATCTGATAAATGTACATCATCTTGGTTGAAACACATCCCTGGGATAAGCAAGTTAGTTGGGGTTTTTATTGTTAATTGAATTTTTTCAGCAGAGGCAGCTGAAGGATGTTCATGAATTTGCATGATGTTAAACATCTGCTCCTCTTAGCAGGAACTGTACCAGGGTTTGGCTTCACCTGGAAATTCAGATCAGGAGTAAAACAGGCACTCAGGCTTTGAGGGGTTTGGCTGTGAGTAAGGCAGGAGGGCAGGTAGTGCTGTGATGGGAACAGGATGCAATTAGCAGCGTTGCTAAATGTCTCATCAGCTTCCTCTGGGCGCAGTGATGGTCTTTGGAGATGTTTGGAGGCAGCAGAAAGCTCCCTGTGTTGTTTGCAGGTGTTACAGCAGCACTGCAGGGGGGTTGCCTGCAGGGAGATTGCTGCACAGCACAGCCTGGAGTTTTATGGGAGGCTTTCTCTGGGTTAGCAGAAGTTAAATGGTTGATACAATGAAGTTTTACAGATTAAGATTTGGGTTCATTTTTGTTCATCCTAAATGAGTTCACTCCGGCCTAGTGTAGAATCACAGAACCATTAAGGTTGGAAAAGACCTCCAGGATCATCAAGCCCAACCTTTGACTGAACACCCCCATGGCCACCACAGCATGTCGTGAAGTGGCACATCCACTCGTTTTTTGAACACTTTCAGGGCTGGTGACTCCACCACTTCCCTGCCAGCCTGTTCCAGTGCTTAACCACTCTCTCAGGGAAGAATTTTTTCCCAATATCCAACCTGTAGGACTTCCAGGCTGTAAAAATCAGAGCTGGGAAGGTTCAAAGCTTGCAGATGTCTCTAAATTGCAAGAAATGTGTGAATTTCACAAAGGTGTCTCCATGCTCTCCTCTCCCTTTCTGCAGCTGTCCTTGCTCAGAGGAGGCTGTTCATGGAAATTGGTGAGAAAAGCAGGTATTTTCTTCTTCTTTCCAACCACACAGGAAAACTAGGAGGGAAGCCCATCCAACCTCTGCAGAAATAAGCAATTAAAGGAAGAGGAAGATAGATAGAAAGAGACAGGTAAAAAATGTGCATGGAGGAACGGGGATTTGCAGGGAGACCCCAGAAGAACTGAAGTCATCTTTAATTTTCCTGTCCCCATGTAAACCTGCTCTGTGGAGTCAAAGAGGCCACGAGGCAGCAGAGCAGTGGGGTAAGGAGTTCACATAATGTCTCACTCAGGTTCAGCAGGCTGATGTTTTGGGACCACATTGCCTCTGTTCAGGCATGCCAACACTTTCATTTTGGATGCAGGAAAATGAGCTGGTGCTGACGAGCAATTTTGCTGTGAATGGCACAAGAATTAAGGAGCCACACTCAGAAATAAATTTGTATCCCATAACATTTTAGTTTAGTGGTTTTCTGATGCTTCTAACAATGCCAGATAAAGCCTGAGTGAAACACAGAAAAGGATGGGCTGTTTGAAAACAGAACTTTCCTCCAATCACTTTAATTTTGTCTAGAAATGTTATTTTCGTAACCACATCTTTATTGCCCTATGGATACAGCTCAGGAAACAAAAGTTTAGTGCCCTGGTCTCCTGCTCTGAATTTCTTCCTGGAGCTTGGGAAGTGCCGTAGGAACAGCTGAAAAAAAAAATCTTTTTTGATATTTAAAGAAGTACTGACATTTCTAGTGATCACTGCATTGTAAGGCACCTTGCACAGGAATATTTCACTGGGAGATTAGTTTTCCCATCAAAGCAAGCTCTGCACTTGCTCAGTTTATTTTTGTTTTGTAACCTGCATTCCTTTGAAGGACACTTTCATCCCCAGCCTTGCTGTTCCTCTCTTATCTGCTTCTGGCCTCGAGATTGCTCAGGGATCCCACTGTAAAAACCTGCAGCAATTCACAGAAACCAGGAGTAAAATTTTTGAAGAGGGCAATTATTGAGGGAGCTGGATTAATGATCTGTCATCACAATTTAGCCACATTCACCACTGACCTTTCACAGGGAGGATGCTCTTGATAAATGTAGTTCATTACTGAGTTCTGACATGAAAACAGAATGGCATTCTGTGTTTCTTGGCAGGCTGATCAATATTTTATCTGCCAAAGCATGCAGAAGTGCTAAACAGGATGAATAACGTCGCTGCTGCAAAACAGAGCAAGAAGCAGCATTGGTGGGAGTGAGCAGAGCACGTAAATGTGACACTTATTGGCCACACTTTAGCAATCAGACCTTCAAATGCTGCATTTTTCTTTTACTTTTCTTCTGTCTGATCGTTTTGCTTTGCCTGTCTGGTTGGTTTTGTTTGTTTGTTTTTAATTTGAACAGTGCCAGGCTTCGTTGGTTTTAAAATGCTGTACAGGGATGAAAAGGGCTTGTTTCTCTGGAGATCTTCCCCAGCAGGGAGGGGGAATCATGGACTTCCTTGGCCGGGGTTCTTGCAGTGTGGTTCCTCACTTTTGGCTCCTTCCTCCAGCTCAGCGAAAAATATTATTGCAGTAGCTAAAACAGTATTTACAAGAGAATTGCAGGATTGCTTGATCACACTGGAGACAGCAATCAGTTTGTCTCTTAAATAAGCTGCTGATTGAATGAGAGAAATTTTCTCATGCTGCCTTCACAAACCATCAAATGACATGACTGGGGGAAAAGAAGGCAAGAATAATAAACACACCTAATAGCAGCTGAATAGCCTTATTTCTCCTGTAAAATGAGACTGATCCCATATGGGACCAAGTGCTCTACGGAGGTTGTTTAGAGGGAGGGAATAATTTATCTGCTGCTAAATATCCCTGAGCAGTGAGAAACTCAAAACTAGAAGGGTCTGAGTTCAGGGTGGGAAATAAACCTTGTCTTGCAGTTCTTGCTCAGGCAGCAGGAGGGCACTGACCTGACTGGTGACATGTCCAGCCTCTGTGTCCCCTCTCACCTTCTCAAGTCATGGTGCTTTGCAAGTTGTGAGCACAAGCTACGAAGGGTGAAAAAAAACCTTGACAGGAGATGGGTTTGCTATCAGAGAAATGCCTCCCACCTGGAATTTTAATTGGGTTTTGGTTGGAGTGGGACCAAGAGGTCCAAAATGTTGCAGCTCAGCAGGAATAGGACAGGATCATTAGTTGTCAGTGTGCCAGAGTCTTCTGTTATTTTTCAGAAGAATAATGTTTGGAGTCTTTGGGGAGCTGATCTACAAGGGTATTGTCCCTGAGGTGAGAGCAGGTTCTCTTAGATTTAATGCAACAGGATTGGTGATGGATTTAAAATAAAAGTTTGTTTTAAAACTGCCATTACACAGAATAAGGCTATTTACGTTATAGAGAAATCACATGATGGAGGTAAGGGCATCTGTGGGGAAAGGCTGGACGTGTTGATGCTGTTGGTGGGAGATGGTTGATGCCCACAGAGCGTGGGACAGCTGGAGCCTGAGGGTGCTCCAGGGTCTGCTCCAAGGCACCAGCCCCTGTGGTCTGCACTAAAGCAAACAGAGAGACAGCTGCCATTCCTCATCCTGCCAAGCTCTGACACACAGCACATGAGCAGAAAGGAACCCTTATACCACTTTGGGCACGTGGATGTGTTTCCTGAAGGAGGGTGTGTTAAATCAGAGCACGGCACTCCCTGGAGAGGGGCTGGATGCTGCGGGCACAGGGTGAGCTCTCAGGGTCAGCAAGGCTCAGGCTGATTGCTCCAGCCAAGCTGTATCACTTCAGGGAGAGTGGCTTGGGGGCTTTTCCCTCATAATAACCTTTTTCCATGGTCAGGGGCTGAGGAAAGCATTTTTATCATCCTGCAGCAGGGTGATGAGCACAGGTACCAGTGACACCCCAGCCACAGCCCTGCACTGCTCACTGTCCTTCCTTGGGCTGCCTGTAAGGATTCCTTAAGGAATCCTTAATTCCCCTTGTTTGGCACAGGGTGACACTCAGAAGTACCATTTATGTTTGTGGAACTTTCTAAACATCAGCTTCCCCACGTTCATTTTTTGCATTACAGTCACAGGACAGATGAATTTATCCATTCAGGAAAACGTAGAGCCAATTTAATATGTGTGGGGATTACAAAGCTGAGTGTGGAAGTCTGTAACTGAAGCCCTATAATCTGGAAGGTAACGTGCTGGAGAGCAACCCTGACAGCAGGATTTAGCAAAACTGCCAGTTATTACTCAGTGTTAACGAGCACAGGAGCTCCTCAAGCGCAGAGCTGAGTGGGGCTGTGCGCGCAGATAAATGTGCCTCATTTTGCCCCTCAGGAGCTCAGTCCTGTGAGAAGATCAGGGTCAGTGCACGTGGTCAGTGATGCTGTGCTGTGTTCCAGGTGACTCCTGCACCATGGCAGATTACAGCAGGCTCAAGAGCATCCTGCTGGACCTGCAGGCCCGTCGGCAGAGCCCCCCCAGCAGCCTGGCCAAGGACAGAGCAGCCCAGAAGCGCTTCCTCATTGAAGACCTGTTCAAGCACTTGGACCTAAACGGCGATGGGCATCTCAGCAGCTCTGAACTGGCTCAGGTGGGTTTACTGCTCAGTGGAAATGGAGCTGTGGAGTGCGTTTCCATTCGGAGTGTGAATGGGAAGCGGTGGGAGCCGCCGTTCGTCCCTGCCCATCAGGCAGAGCAGGAAAATCCAACCCAGCCTCTGCATCTCCTGGGAGTCAGTGCTGTCTCAAACATTTGAAGCTCCTCTTCAAACGCAAAACATGGCAGTCTTCCAGCCCCATCCATGCTCCTGAAAATAGATACTAATCCTCGCTGCTACCTGTCATCTTCTGAAGTATTTCCAGTAGCCGGCTGGGGGAGAATTAATTTGGATTTTTTTAGGTGCGTGTAAGTTAGGCAGAAATCTCTTAATTCTTCCTCCCTGCCTTCTGGACTGTGCATTAGCATGTAGTAATGTGACAGCAAAGCTGGAATGATTTTCAGCATGGTTATTGTCCCAAAATCCCTGGGCAGATGCTGAAATGTTGATTAGCAGAACTTGATAGAAAAGGTGAGAGCTTGAAAAAACCTGTTATTTCTAATTACGGGCAAGCTGTGCTGCTGGAATTCATCTCATTGGTCAGGTGAACCAAATGGGCAGCCCAGGCACTCCATCCAGGTACTCTGTGTCCTCAACTTGCTCTTTGCACGTGCAGACCTGGGAAAACAGGCCTATAAAATGTCTTTTCCATTTCTTATGTCATCCTTTAGAAGAATTAGAAGCAAATGCCTTTTAAGAGCCTTTTGGAAGCCAGTCCCTGCCTGGGACCTGTTCCAGTTTCCAAAGCTGGCCCTTCATGGAATCATGGAATGGTTTGGGTTGGAAGGGACCTTAAAGCCCGTGTTGTTCCAACCCCCTGCCCTGGGCAGGGACACCTTCCACTGGGCAGGCTGCTCAGGGAGAGTTCACCCCTTGCCCTTCAGGAGTGTCTCATCCGCGCTCTCACTTCCCAGGGCACACAAAGCATGAGCCTGCTCCTGCCTGAGCTCACTCCTCTCTGGGACAGTGGACAGTTTAATCCTCAGGCTGTTGACACGATGCCCAACCCCTTGCACACTGTGTCACTGTAAATTCCCTTAGATCTCAGGGCTGTGAATATGTACAACACTTCATCTGAAGGCCATGATGTTTTCATAAAGACATGGTAGGTATAGTAAAACACTTTTATCTGAATTCAAAGCCAGCTTTTGAATAGTGGCCTCTGAGTGTCTGTTCTACTCTACAATTTTTTTTGCCCTTTTTACACAAAACTTATTTTGTCGGGGTATTAAAACTCGGCTTGCATGGAAATAAAGGTTTGGAGCCTGCAAGGCATTGCATCAGGAAGAATCAATGCCCTGCATTGCAAAGGATTCCGTGTTGGAAGGTCTGCCTCAAAGTGCTTTGTTTGCAGATGTGCTTGGAGCCCTTGTCTCTCTCAAGAGCAAGCACAGACCTTGGCTACTGTGATTTCAGTTCTTCTTTTCTCACTGTTTCCAAAATCCATAAATGTGCCTGAACATCTCAGTTTGGTGGAGCAGAGTTAAGTTCAGCCTCAGCCAGAGGTCCCCTCACCCCACGTCCTCCACACAGGCACAGCTGACACAGGGATCACCCCTCCAAGGTGCAACGATGCCTGTTAATGCAGAATTCAGATAAGCCAGGAATGCTTTTCATCCTGAGCTGAGTGGCACTGGCCTTGGCCCCGCGGTGGGAGCGTGGCCGAGTCCTGGCCGGGCTGGGGACAGTCTGTGGGGCAGCTCTGGGCTCTCCCCAGCGTTCACAGTTACTGTGAACATGGCAGTTCTTGGTTTTTCTCTTTAACAAGGTGATTTTCGTGTGCTCTTACACAATCAGTTTATCCACCCAGGTTTCAAGGGACTTTTTTTTTAGGTAATGAGCAATTTCCAGTTATCCAGGTTATAGTGTGAGCAGGGCTTTTCTTGCCTCGTTAGGTAGATTTGTGATTGATTTGCATTAGCTCCTTAATTTGAAGCTCTCTGCAACTTTACAGTTCCCCCAAAGATGGGAATTTCATTGCCCATGGGCAGAGCCAGCAGAGCTGAGCGTGGTGCAGTGGGATCTTGTTCTCTCTGGCTGCTGGATGAGCTGGTGCTGCGCGTTTGCTGTGTTTTATTTAAAAGAAAAATAGTCTCTGGAGCACTATAACCTTGTCTGCAAGGGAGAAAATTGAGGCAGGTAACGTGCACTGCTGCAGAAAAAAGGAATTTTTAAGACCTGAAGGTGGATCTTTAGGAGGCTCATTGCAGAGGGATTCACCCCAGAGGAGGAACTGGAAGCAGAGTCTCTCCAGGGGTGATGGTCCTGCAGCACCCACCTGTTTGTTCTCCACAACAGAACTGCTTTGAGCAAAAAAAGTGGCAGCAGATGGTCCACCCCCCTCTGTTTAGAGCTGTTTTGCCTGACTGCTGGCAGACCCTATCCAATATTATCCCTCTGGACCTAGCAGTGAAATTCCCATGTAGTTTTGCAACCATGGATATACAGGGCTATTAACAATGGTGGTAACTGGGTTGTTATTTTTATTTAAATCTTTAATGTATTTTAAAGTTAGATTTGTAAATCTACTAAATGTGTTGCAGCTGAAGTGTTTTGCACTTGGGTTTTTTTTTTCTTTCCTGACGTTAAATCAAAGGGACTAGTAAAAACTTGTCAATCTTATGAAAAGTTAATCAATTTTCAATACAAACACAGACAAAGGGAAATTTCCATCTTTAGAAGATTGATCTTGGAAGTTACGGTTGATCTCACTTGTATTGAATATTTTTACTTGCTAGGTGAAGGGTCATTTTTTTAGCATTATTACTTTAAATTGCTTCAATATAATGGGCCAAGACTAGAATAGTAAATAAAAGAGTCCCTGGGCTACAGCAAAAAGCCTTCCTGGCTGGAAGATGCAACATTTCAGCAGTTTCCTTCATGTTCTACAATAAAATTAGAGGATCCAAATGAAATGTTGAGAATACAAAAGAAACAAACTGTGAGGGGCTGGAAAAGCACATTAATGTTGAGTACACCATCCACTCTTCCCCATCCTAGTCCCAAAAGCAGGGAATACAATTTTGTCCTTACTCACAGAGGAGAAAGGAGAGGCAGACCTTCCTCTTTCCCTGTTGAATATTTATTTTTTGATACATTTGCAAAGTGAAAATGCATTTCTGTGCTGCTGCTGCTAAAGGAAGAGTCTCACCCTCACCAGTCCGTGGTCCACGAAGTGCTGCAGGAATGTGAACGTCAGTTGTATCCTGGTACAAAGCAAGTATGTGATGATAGATATGATATACCTGTAGACAGATAGTTACAGACAGATGTAGAAATATTTCCCCAGGGGTTATTTAATGGAAAACCTGCTGGGTGAGCCAGGCCAGCAGTCTGCGGCTTTCCGTGTAAGATGCCCTGTTGTCTTTTCGCCGCAGCTGATGAAGAAGGAGGCCCTGGCAGATGATCTGCTGGGCTGCACCCTGGAAGACCTTCTGCGGTTCGATGACTACAACAGCGACGGCCGCCTGAGCCTGCAGGAGCTCTACACAGCCTTCCGTGAGTGCTGGGGGAGTGGGAGCATCTCTGAGGGCGCTGCTGCCCGGGGGATCAGTCCTGAGTGCCGTGAAAATAGCGTGGGGGGCTTGTCCCTCGGCTGTGCCCCAAGGGAGCAGGAGGTTGGCGCGGGAGCGTCGGGTTTATTGTTTCGCTGCGGTTCTCGCTGAAGGTCAGTGGAGAGATGGTGGTGGACTGGCCAGGTCTGTAGAGCTGAGCGTGTGGTTTGAGTAACCCTGAGGAAACAAGGCTGAGACCTGGCCAAAGGTGCTGTGGTGGTACGAGTGAGTTTGCTGTGGGGAAGGTGTTTTAGTGAATATTCTGCCTGGGAATGATGTTTTCTGCATTTGGTTCTGTGTTAGTAAGTGCATTACACTGGGCAATCTTGATACATAGCACTGTTTGCAAGGACCTGTGGATCACAGAGTGCCTTAAACACTGTCATAAAACAAGTACTTGTGTTAGCCCTTTTCTCTTCATAACTTTATGTTCATGCTTTAAGTTCAGCATTTGTTGAAGTCCTTCCCTGGAAAAGGCCCCACATTGCCTCCTTCACCTGGGTGATAGGAAGTTTTATTGATGCCAGTTCCTTTGGGATACTAAGAAAGAAAGGCAGAAAATGTGCAGTTATTGAATTATCAGGTTGGAGAGCTACAATGGTTAACACATTGTGGTTAAAATGAAAGCAGAATTCAAGCTTTGAACCTGCTGAGTGCAGGGAAAAGGCCAATAACAAGCTGGTTATGTCTTAATCTGGATTCCTTTCTAATGTCACCTTGGATCTGTTTGAATCACATATGCTTTTAGTTCCACACAGCACACTCAAACCAGCAGGCATACAGTAAACATAAAATCTCATATATTAAGAAGACCATAAAGTGAATTAACCCAGCTATAAAGGCTTGACATGCAGTTATTTGGGAGCATATTTGGATCAATGGGTTCTCAAAGTCACAGAGTCAAACCTAAATTCCAAGAGTTATTTCTATGAGGTTTTTGGTTCAGTGAATTTTAAGTAGGCAGTGAAAATAAGACAAGTACAAAATATGAGGCAGTGAATAGAGATAGTATTGATAAACTACAAAACTACTGGAACAAAACCCAAGGTGTAACAATGAGTGTCTGTCAAAGGGATTTTGTATCTGAAGAGAATTGTTCACCATCTGAAGGTGAAAAGCAGACTGACTTCTCCATTTTCAGTTTTCCCAGAATCTTCTCTCTTATCAAGAGCAGATAATGCCTCATCAGCTTTTAATTTAAACCCAAACTTCATCGCTTGCAGCTTTCCAAATTGTGGGCACTCTGGAAGCAAACTTAGTCCCTGGTCAAAGCATGTTTTTTCCATTTATGTTGTTAAACAGTATAGGAAAAAAATCTGAAGCGTACTTCAAGCACTTTGGTTTAAGAAAATGTTGTTTATTAAATTCCTGCTTTGTTCTGAGCCAGGATCTGGCTTGCAGGGGGTTAAAGGTGCATCAGACTGCACGTTTCTCCTGGTTTTTGCCCTTTAGAGTGATCCTTTTGTTTCTTGAAGTTCACCCAAGCCTCTCATCGTGGCAGGCTGGCAGCAGGCTGTGGGGATGGCTGCTCAGCAAGCTGAGTAACATAATTACCAGAATTCAGTGGCTTCAGAAAGTCTCAATCTAATTTATCCTCTCAAAAAACTCTGTCACATCTGTTTGGGTGCCCCGTGCTCCGGTGGAGTGTCGCGGTGTTGGACAGGTTTGAAGATGACCTTGGTAACGTGAAGAGCTGCCCAATTTGTCATTCCTGTGCTGCTTTAGAAGTTGCATTTCAGTTCAGAGTCTCGTGGCCTTGCTGTACCACAAACCTGCCTCCTTCTCTCACTCCATGTGTGTCCCTGACCCATCCTCTCTCTCTAAGTCCCAAAGGGCATTTTTAATCCCCATCGTGTTGATTGCCTGTAAATCAGTGAAAAGTGCATGATGAGAGAAAAATCCAGTGTTTCACCTTTTCTGAAATGTGGTTTCCCCCTTGCAAGCACTACATCTAATAGGTGCTATTTTAATCATAATTTCCAATCGTGCTAATCATTTTCATACACATTTTAATGCACAGTTTTGGATTATGGACAGAAATAGTGGCCTTCCTACTAAAGCTATCATCTCTCTTCTGATTTTCTGAGAGTTCTTTTGTTCCTTAATCCTAAGAATAGAACTGTTAGGAGTTTTCTTGCCTCTATGAGGGTGACTAGAAATATCTATTGACACAGGATTAAAGTGTCACTTTTCAAAGTGCCTTAATCGTACATGAGTAATGTGTGAGGCACATGGAACACTCTCCTGGCAGCTCTGCTGAGAACCACTTGTAGGTGTCTTCTACTTTCTCATGAATAAATTTTTATTAGCTAAGGACTCTCAGGACCATAATTAAAAAAGTCATTTTTAATATGACGATCTGGAGATTTTCACGTGCCAGTAGCACACGTGTTTGTCTGTTGTCTTTGTCACAAAGATTCAGTGAATGAGTTGGTTGTCACAAGAGCTAAAGCAGAGCATGCATCTAATTAATCAGCACAGAGATAGTCTGGTGAGCTGGCAGGCACATCACCCAGCTGAGTCATGCTTTAGGAGTGCTCAGATGAGTGGTTTTTGGATAGAACTTCTGGAACTGTGTCTGGCTGGAGGTCATTAGAATTAGCCATGTCACTGCTGGCATTCCTGTTGTCTTCCCTAATGGGCAAGTGGCAGGTTGGCAGATGTGAAAGCCCAGCTGAAGGGAGAAAAATCAGTGTAATCTTCTGGATCTGTATCATCATCATCAACGTGGGCAGGTCAATTTGTAAGACAAATATGTCAGAGAGAGGGGAAACATGCATTCCATCAAAATGCCTTTATCTTGTCAACATTGTTTAGCTAATAAGGAATTATTAAACTAACAATAAAATCCCCTTAAAGTCTAGCTCATGGCCCATTAGAGTGCTCTCCTGATTCATATCTGGACCAAAACAACCCACAAAGGAAGTTTGAAAGAAAAATACTGAATTGTCATTTTTCACTCCAGACATTATTTCCCACGGTCTTATGCATGAAAGTTACAGGCAGACGGAAAATTTCTGGTTCTCTAAGATGAGAGTCGTGTCATGTATGGATATATTGTTATCTAAAGAGCACAAATATTTAGCTGGGGCATATTTCTTGCAGGAATGAATGCAGAAGAGGCTGCAGGATCAATGTGCTCTTCTCTTGAACTCCCTCCTCACACTTCAAAATGAGTTTTCTTTCCTCCCTGATTTTGTTTTAGGTCAGAACTTCCTCTTTTTTTTTTACTTGTCCTTAGTATTTACCACCGAAGCACAAGGAAGAGATGTGAAAATGAGACATATGTACTTGCAGCAAGAGGTCAGGGCAATGCTGGGTGACAGCCAGGGAGGGCAGATGGTGCCAGCCCAGTGCCCTGAGGCTTTCCCAGCATGGCCACTGGGGAGACCAGAGAGAAGAATGTGAATGAACTGGGTGAAAAAAGGAATTGGGAGCCTGGGCTGGGCATGGGTGTCAGATTAATCACTGCCAGTGCAGAGAAGCAGCATTGGACTGGCTCCAGATTTACTGCAGTGACCCTAAAATCTCTGGTGGCTTCCCCACAGCCACAGGGTGTGGAGGAGGGAGCCATCCATCCCCACCCCTCCAGCCATCCTCCAGAGGCTCATTCGAAGTGTGGAGGATAAAACAGATCTGGTTTTGAGTTGTGCATATTTCTGATTCACGGGAAACTCCTGTAGGGCAGAGCTTTGTCATCGTCCCAGAATGGTGGGCATTGGTGCTGGCTGGGGAAAAGCAAAGCCCTACAGTGAGAAAGAGGGAATGAAACCCAAAAAGGGACTTGTTGGGTCAAGGGGGAGAGGGAGATGTTGAGAGGGGAAGCTTTCAGCAATGTCTGTTCTTGACAGACATCTCAGGATATGCAACTCACGATATTGTACAAATCTCACCCTAAACAAGGTGGTAATGATAAAAAAGTAGTGTTTGACGAAAATGAATACCCATAATAGCTGTGTGTGTATATTTGCTCTCCATGTACGTGTTGTGAACCAGCTTTTCCAGCAGCAATTGCGTCTGTCAAATCCACTCTCAGAGCAAGTGTTAACTCACCTTCATGAAGCCGCTCCTGGTGGCACAGCACGTGGGGTCGGGTGTTTGTTGCTGTCCTCTCCCAGCTGGACTGGTCAAGCCCAGATAATTATACTGGACAAGTATATTGCGAGGCAAAATGTTCTGCTCGCAGTGTTTTCCTGAGCAATGCTGTAGCAGCAGTTATCTGCAGGATCAAATCACGGCCCTGCAATATTGACAGCTCGTGCCCCATGCTCTGCCTCTCCCGCTGCAATCTCCCTGCTCTGCCACTTTTCTTTCATGTTGCCGCAGGTATTGGTACAAACTTGGAAATAATTCATTAGCTTACCAGCATTGATTGCTTCTCCTGTGAGCGATGAGATATCCCAACTTCAAACACGGCTGAGCAAGCAGGGGAGCGCCGGCCCCTGCTTTGGGTTCGAGGCAGGGAGGGAGGAGAGCTGAGCTGCTGGGCAAGAAACGAGGCTTCCTTCAGTGGGCCAGAGCAGCCCATCCCTGACTGCCTTGAGGAATGCTGTGCAGCCGTGTTGCTGAGGATGGGGCAATTTATTCGGCGTTTTTAATTTATTTATTATTCTTTTTATTGCTGTCCTCGCCGTTATTAGTATAGTTATTCACATTAATTTAACAGTGCAGTCCTACAGCAGAAACAAAACTGAAAGATTAAAAAAATCAGGCAAAAAAGCAGAAATTGAAAACTATTCAGCTTGATTTCTGCAGCAAGAGCCAACTGAGCGGGGATGATGGGAAATCCCAACAAGATCCGTGTTACTCCAGCAGCATTTTGTTCCCAGGATGCCTGAGCTTGGGGTATCTCCGTGAGTTCATCCTTACTGCATCTTACTGGGCAGCTATTTTTTGAATGTGGAAAATTTTCTTGCTTAGATTTTCTTTTTTTTTGTTTTTGTTTTTTTTTTTTCCCCTCCCTTGGTATCAAAGAAACACATTCTGCAAAGAAAGACGGTGATTTCTTTTTCTCTCTTTTTTTAAAGCTCTTCTCGTTGTGAAAAACTTCTGAGCTTCAAGTCTAAAATGTGTCTCAGGGTTCCAGCAAAGTGCCCTGAATTGTTTGCAGTTCCACAAAACAGTGTCAGAGTCAGGTTTGTTGGGTGTTCTCAACTGTTTCGCTGCATTTTGAACAAAGTAAAAGGTGTTTTCTCAGAGAGGGGGGAAAGAAACAAAACCAGAATTAATTTGTAGCAAGAAAGACAAATTTGATGTGAGCAAAAAGGCTTCAAAAACTAAAATATGGGATACTTTCCACTAGCCCAGGTTGCTCCAAGCCCTTTCCAACCTGGCCTTGGACACTTCCAGGGCTGGGGCAGCCACAGCTTCTCTGGGCAACCTGTGCCAGGGCCTCCTCAC
>JAYRBT010000028.1:7664841-7676054 GCA_036023395.1 Myiotriccus ornatus | reverse complement strand
ACCTGGCCTTGGACACTTCCAGGGATGGGGCAGTCACAGCTTCTCTGGGCAACCTGTGCCAGGGCCTGCCCACCCTCCCAGGGAAGGATTTCTTCCTAATATATTATCTAAACCAAATATCTTTCAGTTCATATCTCTCATTTCCACAGATACCATCTGCAAAACGTCAACAGGCTTAATGTGTAAAGACTGAATAAGAGAAAGTGATTTAATTACAAGTCGTTATTGGAAATCTATTGTCTACAAATTGCAAAGAAAACTCACTAGAAGACAATGTACTGGTGATCTTAAACTGCTTTTCAGGGTGCATTGATTTGTTAATCTTGGTTTTAAATGCAAGACACTGCCATGTGGAGCAGTGCTTCAGAGGCGATGTAGTACAAACCATATCGAATGTCTACACACAGTCTGGCAGGAGGAGAATATTTAAATATTTATAAGTACCTATGAGTGACTCACTGGTGCATAAAACCAGGCAAATACCATTTCTTAAAAAATTATTTGATCCGTACCGGCAGCGTTCGCTGAGGCAATTTCAGGGCCCAGATGAGAGTATTTTGGGTTGCTTGCAGACACACAGTTATGTCAGTGAAGAGCAAATACAAATATTGGTGAGGTCACAGAGTGGCTGACAGTGCTGGACATCCATGCTGAGTGCCCAGCCCCGAGGGGTTTAGCAGTCCTGTGGATGTGGCTCCTGGGGACGTGGTTCAGTGGTGGCCTTGGCAGTGCTGGGGGGATGGTTGGACTTGATCTCAGGGGGCTTTTACCACCTGTGTGTCTGTTTGCACCTTCAGATCATGTAGTTAAGGGTCTAAAAAATGTCCATTTTCTGTGAGCTGGGAATGAAGAATTGCAGGTGTCCCTATGGCTTCCTTATGGTCTTGCAAAACCAGAGGCCATTTCTGAAGGAAAACTGGACCCAGAATTTCTGTGTTGTATTTCTTTTTATTATTTTAGTCATTTCCGGTCTCTGAGGAATTTTTGAAGCAAATGCAGCATTGGCATGAAGCAGAAATGTTGTATCACTAAAAATGGGGAAAATCATAGTTAAAATGCCCAAGACTTCACATGAAGTCAAGGTGTGATATGGTCTCAGCCCGGGCAAGCTTTCCCAGAGCTTGTTTTATTACATACAGCCCAGAACATTTTAGCTGCTGTTTTCCTCTTGTTTCTGGTTTCCTTTCCCTGTTTTCCAAGTGTGGAATTTCCAGTGTGATATTTTCCTTTAGAATTTACCTTCATCTGGGGAGAGCTGCTGTGGGGGGTCTCTCTGCCCTTTCAGGCATCTCATGGATGCTTTGAATTGCTTCCCCATTGGCTTGCTCTTCAGCTTTTCTTCAGCTGGTTGAGCAGATTCATAGTCTTTGAGGCCAAAAGCATTCCTTAACATATTTAAAACCCAATTTTCTAATGCAGGCTCAGTCCCACCAGAGCTGGTGCAAGGGGTGAAACCTCCCAAATTACCCTTCCCCTCTGATATTACCGTTCCTCACCATCCAGGCAGGGATCGTGCTGGTCCTTGGCTGCTGTCCTGTGTTTTGTCACTTTTCCCAGGATTAGGGACCCCATCTGGTTCTCATTTCATAGTTCTGCCCTGCATTCCTGGTTCCTGGCTGTGTGGTCACTGTTTTATATATAACTGTATACGTGGTTATGTTAAAATAGTTTATTCTGCACAGATGCAGGTGATGGGCCAACCCCAAAAGCTCAGGGCATCAGTACTGCCTTCCGTGGTGTTCCAAGTGTCAGCTGGGATTTCTGTGTTTATTCCAGCTCTTAGTGGAGATGCTGAACAGATTTGGGCTTTGGATGACTCCAGAAACAGCCCCATTTGTGAGTGGATCAGCCAGTTCTTAGTTGATTTAGGATGTGCTTTATTGACACTGCACAGCCCTACAGAGCTGCAGTGCTAATTTTGCAATCAAAATGCCAGAGCAGCCATCAGAAAATTACCAAGTACAGCACATATCCCCAGTGCAGTGATACAATTTATGGAGAGCCACAGCTGAGATGTTTTTATTTCATGTTCTTCACAGGAGAAAATCTCCTTGACAAATCCGGGATGCCCAGATAGAAACTTGAAAAAAAATAGCAGTAGGAAACTGAATAAGCTGAACTCAAAGGTTGGTTCTGCTTTAATACTTCCAAAAAAGAATAAAAAAAAAAAAAGGTGCCAGCCTATAGAGAAAAGTAGAAAGCTTTGGAGATGCTTCAGTGGCATCAGGATATAAGATGAATTTCTGCTGTTGCCAATGTCTGTCTTTAGCACCACCATAAAAAGCTCGTTCTCGAGTTTCTTGATGATCAAAACTTCAGAAGGAATATCAAGAGCCTTCCACAGACATAAATAACGGGGAGCTCAGCCCTGCTGTGCCTCCCAGGCTCCAGCAGCTTCTCCAGCTGCCCTGGATAAAATGCAGTGCAGAATTCGGGTTTCTCTCTCTGCAAACCAGGAGGTTCAGGCACCACTGAGCTCGTGCTTTAGGCCACGCTTGGTCCTGTAGTTTTCCCCACAGTGATATTCCAGCATGTTACTAGAAACTTGCTGTTTGGAGAAGTGTAACACAAAAAGAAGTGTGAGAAGTGTGTGTGTCTTCCTGATTTGTCCTTCTGTTCATCACACAGTCCCAAACAACGTGTCAGTAAAGGCAGTGGGTGCTCCTGGGCACTGAAGCACTGGGAGCAGTGTCCTGCTCAAACCCAGCCCTGCTTTGCAGCACAGCCCCAAAAGCTGCTGGGGTGGCGTGGAGTGCAGAGGGGGTGGAACAGGGAGTGGGAACGTCTGAGATTTCACACCAAAAAATGAGCAGGGTGAAAAGAGACAATGAAAATATGCTCACCCTGGGATTTCATAGGGTCTATATACACCTTTTAAATACAAAATAAATGAGAGAATTGAGAGCCTGGAAGACCAGGGTATCCTCTGTCGGACTGTATTCTGACCTGGACTGTGTTTCACAGGGTTTTCCCACATCCTGATTTCTCGTAGTGTCAGGGCAGGGCTCTGGTCCGATGGAGTGGCTGCTGGAATTGCTTTCAGGAACAGACGGATTCTGAAGTTTCTCCTGAAAGATGCTGCCCAGACAGACTCTTCCTGTGGTTTTGTTCTCCTGTCTGGCTGTGTGACCTGGTTTTCCACGTCATTTGTGCTTGATTTTAATCGTGGAGAAAATTCAGCTTTCCCCAGTGTTTGGAGCTGCCACAAGTGGAGTCATCCATCCCACTCCCTTTGCTGAAGCTGCATGTCCAGCCTGGGTTGCTGTCCTGCTGTCCACACCTAGGAGAAAAAAAAATCCCACCAAATTAGCTCGACCTTGGTCTGTGAAAACCCAGGAGCCATCACCAGTCCTGTTGGAAAAGACCTCCAAGATCATCAAGTCTGTCCTTTACAGCAATACATGCATATATTTAATATATGCATACTTTAATATCAAGTCTCACAGTCATTATTTGATAGCTCTTACAGGTAGATTTGCTGCACAAGTGTCTCCCCTTTACATTCTGCTCACCCCCAAAAGGCTGTTGATCTCAGGAACCCACTGCTGGTGGGGGGAATATGACATTATTTCTGCCAGGAGAATTCAGGAGCTGTGTACAGAACCCTTGGCACTCTGGTGAGAGGAAATGTGCTCTGCTGCTGCTGGTCCAGGCTGAATGTTGTTGTTGGTCTCTAACCTGCCCATTGGCACAGCCCTCTTGAATGCTCCCTAAAATTGGGAGTTGGAGGAAAGGCACTTGCTGTGTTTGTGTGGTGACACAAACTGTGTCACCCTCCACTCAGCATCTTCCCCAAATCCTGGTGCTTTATGTGCCCAGGGGAGGGTTCCTCTGGAGGATGACTGTTGGGGGTGTGAGTCCACATGTGAAGATACAATTCCTTGCAGATTACAGCAATGAACTTAAAAATGAACCATTGCTCAGGACCTGACGGGCAGGATGGGAATCTCATTTTTTTATTTTTCTTGGAGTGCTAGTGTGCTTCTCTTTAACCTGCTGGTTCTGCAGGGAGAAGTTTGGTTGCCTGTTGAGGACACCTTGGCTGGGGTGGGAGACACGAACCTCCATCCTGCACATCTTCCTGCTGCAGGGCAACCCAGATTCATCAACAGACTAAACCAGCTGGAACCAAAACTCCTTTTTCTGCCCTAAAAACCCAAACACGAGCTTGTCGGTAGCTGGCATCTGTAGCTGATATGCAAGCATCACTAGATGGGGTTTATGTTCCTGTAGGACCTGCGGGCAAAGTTCTTTCAGAAGGAGTGATAGCATCTGGTTGCATTTGGTCATTACTGATAGCAGAGGCTGTTGCCTTCAATCTCTTCTCTTCAGGGGACTGCTGTTTATTGTAGCTACAAAAAGAGCTCTGTGCCAGATTCCCCTGCAGTAAACAGCATAGAAGTCTGCCCTGCCCAGCCTTCACTCCTGTAGCACTCTGGTAGCCACCAAACTCATCTCCAGCCTTTGGACCAGCCCATATGGTAATTTCCAGGCTTAGGAAGGTATGAAATGCACGTGTTCTGGCTGTTTTAGCACATCTCCACTTATTTTCACACTAACTATTGTTGGATTTTTTCACCATTGGTATATATTCAGTGTACATGTGTCCCGAGGTAGACTGGCTTGGAGTCTGCTCAGAGCTGTAATGCATCTTCTGGCAGGTCTAATAGAGTTGTGTGGCTTTTAATGCAATTTGCTAACCAATCATCTGCTAAAATATGAGATGTGTATGAGGCTAAATTTGTTACAGAACTGCTATTATCCTCCTTATTTTGTTTTAAGATGTATTTTTATGAACCCATTCACTCCAAGATGCAGTCATGGAAAAACTCCAATATGTTAATGGGTATTTATTGAATACCTCAGTGTAATGGGATGAACAGGCACTGTGGATTGTAATTAATGCATTGACATCCCGTGGCTGTGGCTGAATGGGAGATGAAAGCAGTTTCTAATGGACAGAGCGCGCATTCATCTTGCAGCGCTCCGTGAACACCCGCCGAGTCAAAGAGCTCTCAAAAAGAATGGAAATGCATTTTCTTTGCCAGGCAGGAGCTTTTTGGCAAAAGCAAAACATACTGACATGGCAGAAATACAGATTGTGGGCGCTGGAGGGGCTGCTGATGCTCGAACTCCTCCGGAGAGCGGCACATCCCTCCGGCATCAGCCGAGGAGGAGAGGGATGCTCAGGACATAAAAGGCCAAACTCGGCTGCTGCCATCCAGGTGAGCACAGCTGGGGTCTCCTCCCTCTCTCCCCTTCCACCTTCCCCATATCCTGCACCCTCACTGACCCCACTGAACTCAGGGATTTGGCTCAGAAAAGAGGTTTGTTCACTTTCCCAACCACGGTGAGAGTAACCCACTGGCTGCTGCGATGCATTAGCACAGGTGGCCTCTGAACAGAATGCATTAAACAAATAGTGTGAACTGCAAATGATGTGCTTTGTATTCCAGCACGCAGACAGGGCTTCGGCAAACACGTAAACCGACAGCAAAGAGCTACTTTTCAGATTTCACTTTTCAAGCCCTGCAGTGAGGCACTAATACAATCATGTCAAAAGTCTGTTGAGCAGATAGAAGTAATGAGCTGTTGGATTCCTGCTCTGTGAGAGCTCTTTAACAGCAGACACTGGGGAATAAAAGATTTCCCCTGAACCAGGCATCGTGTGTCCAAGAGCTTTGCAAGTGGGAAAAAAAAAAAGAGTGGCAGGTTACTTCATTCTTCTGGCTCTTAGGAGTGGCTCAACAGCTCCAAGCCATCACTGACCAGCTCTCTTTTTGTTAAACATTAGGCAAGGGAAGACCTGGCAGGTGTTAATTTCCTTTAAGGAGAAAGCAAGAGGGAAGGGAAAAGGAAAGCTGGGGGACTTGGTACCACATTGTGCTGAGCCATCTCCTTCATCCCCCTGTGCAGTCACTCCGTGCAGATCTTCCACCAGGCTTTGCAAGCGCCCCACGGAACAAAAACTGCTTCAGTAAGTGTTAGTTGATCCACTAATTTCCTATAATGAAAGAAACTTCAAAGAAATCAACAGGGCCAGTGGCAAAGCAATTTCATTAGGTGTCTCATGTCAGCCCACTGCATAATTTACTCTGGGGATTAGATACAAGGTGCTCATAGAGGAGGCTGAAATACCTTATGAAGCAGTTACAGACTTGTGGGGGTGTTTGACGTCCTGGGGTTATTATTGCTGTAGTTATTAGTTTTGTGGACGATGCCCCATAGGAATTGGGTTGAGAGACCCAGCTCATTTCAAATTCCAGCATCAGAAGCTGTCAGATAAGGGCCATTTTAAGTTGTTTGAAATAACAGATGTGTTTCAGTGTGCTGGAGGTGACTGGAGGGGCTCTGGAAGTGGCCCAGTGGATACTGTGGGTGTTGTAACACCTGTATAGAGATAGTGGGAGTGCTGTCTGAGCCTCAGTGTTTATCTTGCAATTGTCTTGTGAAGGATTACCTAATAAGCAGCCAGAGCAACCAGGATGGTTTTGCTGTGCTGCAGTTTCATTTAATTAGTCTCCTGGGTGGTTTTGCTGTCAGAGTTGGGTGAGCCCTGGCTTGCACAGGGCTGTGCTGCTGCTCCAGCTGACCTGCCCAGTGCCCAGTCTCCAGCAAACCCAGCTGGGGATGACCTTGAAGTGTGTTATTTCTTGTAAATCTGTTACCTCTTGTATCAGGTTTCTGTTGGAAATACAAGTTCTGCACAGTGAGAGTCTTTGCCTGTTGCAGTTTTAAGCTGGTGTAACAGGTTGCCCAGAGAAGCTGTGGCTGCCCCAGCCCTGGGAGTGTCCAAGGCCAGGCTGGACGGGGCTTGGAGCAACCTGGGCTGGTGGAAGGTGTCCCTGCCATGGCAGGGGTGTTGGAATTGGATGGTCTTTAAGGTCCCTTTGAACCCAAAACCATCCTGTGGTCCTGTGATTCTGTGACCTTTGGCAATCTAATTCCCCTCACATATGCCTGTAACTTTAATCATTTTTAAAGAGCTCATTTACCTGTAAGTGGAATTGCTCCTGTGTCACAACTCACTTGTCTATAAATATTTGCAGTCTCAAGTGCTGAGAAACCTCCTTTCAACCCATTTCTCTGCCCACTCCATAAAATCATCGAGACATCTATCACCAGCTGCCTTGGAAATAAATAAATAAACCAGGAACAGCCCAGCAGGGAAAACAGCACGAGGAGGAACAGAGGCTGCCAATTTATTTTTTTTTTCTCCCTCCCTACCTTCAGCAGGCTGATAAAGGGCAGTAGTACCAGGGATCCCACCTGACATTCCATCCCACAGAAAACTGGCTGGTTTCCTGTGCCCCCTCCCCTCTCCCTGGGGCCACGGAGGTGGCTGCCCATGTCACCTCCACCCCCCCACTGCACATGCCTGGCTTCTGCTTCTCAATTAACCTTCTTTTTTTTTATACCTGCCTCTTCTACTCTAATGGAAATAAAGGGAAAGGTTTTCAAATTAAGGCACAAGAGGAACATCGACAATTCCCATTCTAGCAAATTAAGGGATTTCTAAGCCTTCTTCTCGCATAACTCGTGAAAAGATTGACTGTGGGTGTCCAGATGTTTTGGAGAGGTTTTTTTTGATGCTCAGAAATTATTCTGGGTCAATAGCAGATGAGTCTCAGCTGTGGCCAGAGAGGCAGGTCCGGTTCTCATACCTGTCCAGGACTGTTGGGGCAGAGCTGTAGCACTGCTGAGCTGGTGCCACGGCTGCACTGGGGCCTCCTGCCAGCTGAGGAGTTGCCTGGTTCCCCTGACTGTGGCAGGGTAATATTTGTGGTATCTGGGAAGAGCTGTATCAGCCTCTTCTGCAGCTAAATCTGCTCGAACAGTGGCGGGAGAAGATGAAGGATCTGTGGAAAAAACCTCCGAGGCAGAGCTGAGTAACTCTGCCCTGCAGGATATGGGACTGTCCAGCCTGACTACCTCCCAGAAAAATGCCATCTCTTGTAGAACACAGTAAGAGAGGGAATGCAGTAGTGTCTGTGCTCCAAGGCTGAGCCCTTAAATCAGTGAACCTGAATTCATAGCAATGAACCACCTGTCACTTCCCTTGTAGGGGATTTTTTTCAAAAGCAGGAATGTTCCTTTACATCACCTGCCTTGGCAGGGCAGTGCAAACAATGGGTCTTTTTCCATCATGTTACCTGGCTGGAAACAGCAAATATGGACATGTGCAAAGATTATTTTATTTTTTTCTGAGCAAGCTGTCCTGCAGGAGGATTGGGAGGAGCCCTCATCTCAGCTGGGCTGTCTGGAAAGGTTCAGTCTGGGATCTGGTGGCAGTATTTCAGTACTGTTAATTGTCATGCCTTTGGCAGGTAGCTGTTTGCTTCAGTCCCTTCCCACCTCCCCTGAAATTCCTGGGTCTGTGTATTAGTTTCAGTCACGTTTGATGAGAGGCAAACATTTTAAATGTGCCAAATGCCATTAAAAGCAACTGAAAAGGAAACAAAAATTACCTTTTTGTCCCAGCTGAGGGAAACACTGGAGAATAAGCTCCCTGCCTGGAGACACATGGGGGAACACACTGATGAGGAGGTCCTGCCAGATCTCCTGCAGGCAGGGAACATCCTTGGGAGCTCACAGGATGCCAAAGTTAACCCACCTTGGACTGCTGCTGGCTAAAAAACAATCTGCTTCAGTTGCAGTGCTGAGAGATGCTCCTGCATGAGCAGAAGCAGATGCTCAGAAGTTTGTTGTTAAGTTACCTTCTCACTGTACTAATCTGCAAGAACAGTAAGAGCAGAATGACTTTGCCATGACCCTGTTGTACCTCCCCCGGCAATCCCAGGGTATCTGCTGCTCACCTGTTCTGATTTCTTGAAAGATTTCCCAGAATAAGGGTTCCAGCAGCTCACCCAGCCCAGTTTAACATGTTTCCCCACAAGTTTGTTCCAACCCCTCAGCTGTGCTTTGCTGTCGTTGAGGGTTCGGATTGGAAGAGGTTAAATCAGCGTCAGGCCAGGGAGGAGGATCCATCTTCCTTTAAGCTGTCTCTTCACTTACAGAAGCCAAGAGCCTGAACAGCATCCTTGCTGGCTGAAAACATGAAATCCCATTTAATTCTTTTGCTGCCCTTACTTGCAGACCCTGTAATAGAAAATAATTAATCCTGCTGCAGCTTACGTGGCAGTTTGCAGCCTTGCTGGTACTGCTCTGTTGCTCCAAGTGGAGAGAACTTGCATCAGTGCTTAACAAATTGACTGCTTAGGATTATTTAGAGAACTCATTTCTCTTTTAGTCTATTCTTTCCTTGGAGGGAGGAAAAGCTTTCAGTAGTCAGCTTTTTATTGCATCTATGGGCAAGCAGAAATACGTTAAGAGAGGACACAGAGTTTATCTTTATTTGCATAAAAATACAATCCAAACTGTTTTCCAGCACCGTTTCCCATATTTTTCTCTCCTCAAAGGTAGCAGGAGAAAAATAAAGCAAGCACAGTTGTGTTGAATTGGTGGTGGTTGTAGCATGGCAAGGTCTTTCACACCACAGGATCTTGAGGGCAAGAGCTGTGTCCTGGTTGTTCAGATGGGGCACAGAATACTGGGAGTTGGGAAAACCAGTTGACTTTGGGTACTGTATTAAGATAATCTGCCAGCAGATGCTGTGCTGTGTTCTTGGAAGTTGACAGAAGTTTTTGAGTCATCTAAATTTGTTCAGTGCTAGTCCTGTGCAGCAACACATTCACACCTCCTGCATCTTCTCGTGCAGAGAAGAAAGAGAAGACTGAAAGTTGGAAACCTGCTTCCCTGAACCTTTTGGGTAGATTTAGTCTGGCTGAAATAGTTGAAATGATTGCAAAACAGTTGTTATGTCATTACTTCTTTTTGGTTAATATGACACTTAAATGCAAGTGTGTAGTATTCTGGCAGCTTGAAGTTAAGGTATTTTTCTCCCTAAAACCAGTAATTTTGAGTGATTGCAGGTAGAACACAGGTAACAAGTGACCTATGGGGCCTGTGCAGCTTTTTTTGTGGCTTTTTATATATCTGGTAAATTTTTGCAGTTGCTTCAGTCAGAGGAGTGTGTCACTTAAGGGCTGTTTGTGTCTGCCTAGAAACCAGAGAGAATAAACACATACAATTGCTTTGATCAGGGCTATGGTGACAATGTAATTAGCCATTCAGGCCACTGTTGCCATTTTCTATTTACTTATTTAGGGTCTATCATCCCTTTTGCAAGCCTCACTTCTTTACTGCTTCATTAAGTGCTGTGGTCTCCTCCCAGCTCCCTCCCACGTCTGTTGAGATGGATAGAACAGATCCTGTTAGCTTTCTCCTGGTGATGATGGGGACCAAAAAGTCATTTAAACATATTTGGCAGGCCATACATCTTAATGCTACCCAGTAATAATTCAACAGAAAAAAAGTCTTGTGACTGCAGGCTAAATGAAATTAAATTAGGGCTTTGGGCTCCCTGGGGACCAGAATCCCCTTGCTTGATGTAAATGAGATGGGCATTTGAGCTGTGCAGCCAAGAGGGAGGAATGATGTTCAGGGTTCTCTGGTGGAGGGATGTGGTTTGAATGTCCCTGGGCTGGCAAAAATGCAAAAAAAGAGGTACCCCAGTGACCCACAGTGCTGGTGGCTGATGTGCAGACCCTCTGGGAGATGCCAGCCATAGCCAGCAAACTCCAAACCTGCTTTTCCAACAGTAAAAGTAAAGGAAAGAAACCGAGAGCAAATGGGGATGACAGGCAAGAGTGTTCCATACCAGGAAAAATCAAACATGTTTTCATCACCACTGTTGCAGGGGGAGCACCTGAGGTATAAACAGGGCACAGACGTTTTTATTACTGTGCCATCAAACCCTGCCCAGGGAGATTTAAGGCATTATTGCTGGAGGTAGCAGTCAGTGTAGTCAAAAAGCATCTACCCTCAGTGAAGAAATTATCTAAGCTTCTTGCTACAGTAAAATTTATTTTGCCAGCATTAAATAAAAGGGGAGGATGTGTGTCTGGGGTGGGAGCCGTGCCACTCCCAGCACGCTCTGTGCTGCTACCTGCTGTCACCAGGCTTTCCTTTCAGCTGCAAACTTCCCGTAGCAGCACCTTCTTCGGGCTTGCACTTATTTACAAGAGCCACACAAATCCTGGGGGTTTATTCCTCAGCTTGTGGGTGATGCACAGTTCATCCATCCATCCATCCATCCATCCATCCATCCATCCATCCATCCATCCATCCATCCATCCATCCATCCATCCATC
>JAYRBT010000028.1:7653413-7664741 GCA_036023395.1 Myiotriccus ornatus | reverse complement strand
CATCCATCCATCCATCCATCCATCCATCCATCCATCCATCCATCCATCCATCCATCCATCCATCCTTCCATCCATCCTTCCATCCATCCATCCATCCATCCATCCTTCCATCCATCCATCCATCCATCCATCCTTCCATCCATCCATCCATCCTTCCATCCATCCTTCCATCCATCCATCCATCTATCCGTCCATCCACCCACCCACCCACCCTGTAGCCTCAAGCCCCCAGAGCATCAGTTGCTGCCCTGAAGCTGTTTGGAGGTGTTCCAGTGCAAAGGGCCGTGGAACATCAGTGGCCTGGTAACGCTGATGGAGTGTGGAGTTTCCCTGGGGTACAGGCAGTGTCTGTCTGGGATGAGCAGAGGGCTGCTGTGCACACTGTGATGAAGATGTGGGATGCACCCCTGGCTGTCAGCAGTAGATGCCAGGTAGCCTCTTCCACACTTCTTTTTGCTGTCATGAACTGATTTCTAGGGCTGTGTTGACAGTATTTATTCTCCTTCCATTAAAGTCTCCCTCCATCACCCTGTTCTCTTGGCTTCAGCAATGCTTTGGTTGCTGTTTCAGTTTTGATCCACTTGCAAGAAGCTCCACGACAGAAAATCCTGCCTCCTTCCAGGTGTGAAATCTCATGTCAGATTCCACAAGAGTTCTGTTACAAGTATTTGCACGGTTGTAAAAAAACCCGACAAAAACAACATGAAAAACCCACACAGGCAGAGCCCTGAAATTAAAATGACAGCAGAAGAGAACAAGGGTGTAAGAGGAGAGATCTCAGCTCTGTTGTCGTTTTAGAAACTTCATTATCCAGTTATGGGGTTTGATATTGCTATTGATTTCACATAGAAGATACTCCTGTGCTACAGGGATGTGAATTGTATAAAACCCAAAGACAGATCACCGCAGGACTGTAACAAGGTGGTGGTTACAGCTTACATTTTCAGTGAAAACTGCCACTAATAGATAGAATTCTGTAATGAAATTGCTCCTTAAATGAATTATTATTCCAGAATTTTCTGATTAATATAAATCCCCTATTATGTCATACTCCAATTAAATTAGACAGGATATTATTTTATGTGAGATTGTAATTAACTAAGCTGGAATTTGGCCAAGTATCCATAATTTATACCTGGACTGAGAAAAGATATATGAGAATTTTAAAATTTATGGTTGATTGAGAACTACTCAAGTTTCTCATTCATCCAGAAGACAAAATTTTGCCTTTCATTCACTGTTAATACTGTAGGACTGATTTAGGGTTTCATTGTGACTCCTACCTTCAGACTTTACCTTCTTTCCAGTATTTCTGTGGCTGTGAAATGTCACCTACACAAGGTGTTTAAGGAGGTGACATTTTGGCCATGTTAATTTTTTGGGGTGGTAAAAATAAAAAGGTAATGGCCCTGGCCCAGGTTGCCCAGAGAAGCTGTGGCCCCATCCCTGGAAGTGTCCAAGGCCAGGTTGGATGGGGCTTGGAGCAACCTGGGCTAGTGGAAGGTGTCCCTGCCCGGGGCAGGGGGTTGGAACTGGATTGAGGTCCCTTCCAATCCAAGGATTCTGTGACTCTGTGGGGTCATGGTGTGCACCAACCTGAGCTGTGCAGGGAACCAGCCCAGCAGAGAGAGTGCTTGGAGTCAGGAAGAGCAAAAGATACCTGGAATCGATACTTTCTGAATTAGATTTCTATATTATAGGATTAAAAATGTTTCATGAGTGACCCGGAGGAAAAATGTAGACTGGAGGCAAAGTAGAAATTATTACTGCAGCTAATAACTTCCAGATGGCCAGCAATATTTTGAGTAAGAGGGTGAAGTGCCAGTTTCCAAGCATTATATATTAGGAGTTTCAAAGTGGGGGTTTGGTTTTGTTGGATGCTTGATTGTTTGGTTTTTTTTTAATTAATACAAACATAGCCTTTGCTGGAGAACTCTCAAAATATCTGCCTTCTTTCTTAGAGATTAATAAGCTTACAAAGAGGATTTTTAGGAGTTGTGAAATGGGAAGAACACAGTGTATTTTCTAACTCAGCATTAAGTCATTCTAGTCACAGGTTTAACACTTACACAAACCAAATCTGTTATAGAGGAGTATAAATTGCTGCACAAGGTAGTTGTACCATGGTCTGTTCTCACAGGCTGGCAAGCCATTTATGGAGCTTTACAGGACTTGATAGATTTGTCACGGACTTAACATTAATAACAGCCTAATGCAGTTCAAAGTTGCCCATCCTCCTGGGATTTGATTCCCTGCCTGGCTCCGCAGGTTCAGGTGGGAGAATTCTGGAGAACTCCAAAGCTGGTGTGAGTTTCCTGGTGGTGTAAAAGTAGCCCCTTGCGCAGGTGTGGGATGGAAATGTGTGGAAATGCCTGTAGTTTCATTTTAGGACAGGGTTAACTATGCAGGTCAAAGCCATGAGATGTGCTGTGCACAGCAGCTCCTCACTGTCCCCGCAGGGTTGGGGTTATACTCAAAGATTATCAACAAAAAACCTCCAAAATGCTAAGCTTGTCAGTGTATATTTGTTTAGATCCCAGTGAAGAAAAACCTGTTGGTTCTTCCTGTGTCCTTAATAAAAGCAAATCCCTTTCTCACCTGGCAGCTGTCAGCAATGGGAACTTCACCCTTCAGATTATCATTTATTGAATCTTGAAGAAATTGAATTCTTCATTGTGTGTGTCAGCTGTAGTTTACTAGAACACTTCTGTCCCTCCAGGAATGGCCTGATTGCTGTAAACATGGACCTGATTTAGTCTTAAATTTTAGAAATTGAGGTGCAGTCCAAGAGCATGTGTCTTCCTCCCTTCCCTTTAACATTATCATAGAGTATTTGTTGGTATGAGTGTATGGTATTGACTGCCCATCACTTATAAACCAGATCTAATTTAAAAGGTGAAAATATATTTTTAATTTAAAAAAGAAAGAGGTTTGGGTTTTTTTACAAGTACAGCTTGCATTAACCATTGCCTTTTTCTCTCCTGATACCCATACCTCTATATCTGTAGTGGGATTTTCAGTTCCTTCCATGAATGGCATCAATGTGAACTATTTCAGAGCTGGGTGGTCTCACCCCTGCACTGCACACAGCACTGGGCTCATTGTAATGCCTGCATTCAGTGGAAGATGATATTTAGCAAACAGCTCGTAGGGTTCTTTTGCAAATGTTTTACATGAAAGAACAGGCCTGCGAAGCTGCAGGAAAGGAAACTTGGAAGGATTCATATATCAGACCTGAAAACCAGATAAAGATGGAAATCGTTTCTCATTCAGCATGACACCATCCTTTGTTACTCTTTAACGGGAGATGAGTGCTGTGGCATTGCCCTGCGTAGTGTGAGAAATCGTGTAAGAATAAGAGGTGGTGGTTAGTGGAAGTCCCAGCAGGAGCACATTCTTGCCGAGGTGCAGTGGGATCTACAGGATGAGCAGAGCTGGAGGCTCTGTGCATCAGTTAAGGGCTCAGCAGGTGTTGCTGGAGCTGCGAAGGGACGGGCTGGGGCCATTGGCAGACACTTCTTTCTTGGAAAACGAGGATATTTGTGCATTTCTTTCAGAGAACTTCAGCCTGTGGCTTTCAGGGGGAGATGAGCGGGGGATTGACGGTTTAGGAAAGGTGTTTGCTGACGTCTTGGAGCAGGCAGCGGGCAGGGCTCTGCTTTGGAGTGTGATTTGTACGTGGGGCTGTCACAGCCTGTACCTGGTGAGGGGCAGACAGAAATGGAGTCAGGCTCTGTCACACACACACCTTTGCCAGCTCTCAGTGCTGGGGTTTTGTTCGTTTAGGCTTGAATATCTAACACAGGGCTGAGCAGGGGAGGGAGAAAACATAATCCTAAAGAGATGAGGGTAAATGAAAATGGCAGGCATTGGACAGGGTGTTCTGAGACTGACACTCCCCTTGGGGCTTTTTTGGGTAGTGTTGTTTGGTTTATTCCTGTGTGCTGAATTGTACTGCTCTGTATTCCCCACTGGCACAGGCTGGAGACCAAAGACTCCTACTGTGATATGATCTCAGCTTTTCTGAGATTTCTTTTTCCATCTCCCAACTTTGTTTTTTAGCTCCTGGCCTCCTTTGGACACCAAAAATAATTACTGTGATAGAAAAAAGATTATTTAAGCCTCTTGTCTATTGAATCAGCAAGCAGATTGATTGTGTTGTGTGAGGATCAGCAATGGAAGTGGTAAGTTCTGGGTTCCTGAATGTCTAAATTAACAGCCAGCTACAGCACAATAATTGTATGTGTAGATATGTATTTGTGCGGGTAGTTTTTTTATAGTACTTTAAGAATTCCTTCTGTTAATACAGCAATCCTCCACATTCTTCCAAGGCATTCTGTTTAGACCTTCTGTACAAACATGGATATGGTTGTCTGCCAGTGTCCATGTCACATGTGTTCTGTCAAAGACGTTTGGTGATGTAGAAACAAGAGCCCTGCAAACAAACCAGCTGCCCCAAAGGACTCTGGCAGTCTGGTGGTGTTGTCATTTCATAAATGAAATGCTGCAGAACTTGCAGAAAAAATTGGTTTTTCTCTTTGGGAAGGAATTCTCTGCCAGGTATGGATTTCAAGCTGTCTTCTCCTCATCCCAGCCCCGGTGGTGAGAGCCTGCAGTGTAACCCCCTGCTCCCTCCCTGCTCATTCCTTCCAGGACACAACTGCTGCCATGGGACCCTGTGTATTTTTCTTATCTCAGGAGAAACATTGTCATTTGGGGGTAAATATTATGCTGTTGCTAATGGGTTTAAAATTCATTTCAAGTTTTCCAATTACATCTTTCATTTATTTCGTGAATGTGAAATGACACTGCAACAAGCAGAGCTGGGCACGGGCATGTGCCGAGCTGGAGAAGGTTTTCCTTCCCCATTTTCCACTTAAACCCACACATTTCATTAATGAAATGGAAGTTGTTCTTGTTTCCTGTGAGGCTGAAATCATGGTGTGTCTCTACCCCTCCTGTTTTATGTAGAGGGTAAAAAAAAGCTGGTCCCCAATGGGCAGTCTAAGCTGTGCTGTGCTGACCTTGGGTGGTGGCTGGTGGCGTGTTTGGGAGTTGTTTTGGAGACAGGAATACTCTGCCATGTTTGTCCTTCTCAATATCTTGTGTTTCTGGCCATTTTTTCTTGCCCCATGCCTGGCTCTGCCTGCCCAGCTGTTTCTTGCCACGGTGTAACCATTGAATTAGCTGTGTACATAGTATTGAAAACGGAACATCTGGCTGGTCCTCACTCTTTGCTCCAGGGAGGGCTGGAGGAGAACACCAGGGGATACAGGTCACATTGTCACGTGCATTTGGACATCCAAAAAGGACATAGGTACGTGGTGGAGGTTCAGAAGCACGAGAGCAGGTTTCCAGTGGCTTCTCAGAGGGAGATGGAGATCTGCTTGGGCATCCCTGAGGTTCATAAAAGGTGTTTTTCCAAATATTTAAAAATAGAGTTATGTTTAAAAATGAAGAATAAACGTCAATAAATAACCAAATGAGAATAAATAGCCAAGCCCAGGGGAAAAATAGAAATATTAGACCATCCTGATTTACAATTCTGCACTGAGTGAAGCCACAAAATTCTGCCCCTTTTTTAGCTGCTGATGAGTTGTGGTAAGTTTGTCAAATCCTGTTTAGGGCCTTAATATATGGATTTTGTGCTGTGGAGACAGACTTGAAGTTGTAGGTGTGTGAGTGCTGTTCACTGATTAAATTTGCAAATCAGGTGTGGGTTCTGGGGGTACAAACCCAGGAACTGGCAGGGGGAATGCCCAGGGTATCTTTATCCCAGCTGAGGATAAAGAGCTGTGCCATCTTCAAATGAGAAACCCTGGTGTTCAGGGGTTTATTCTGCAGACTGAAAAGAGAAATCAGAGTTCTTTGTTCAGTGATCAGAAGGAAAAAATGCACATGTCAGAAAAATGCATTCTCCTCTTTATTTTTCATTTGTGCATGAAAAGGATCGATGAGAACAAATGCTTGGTGCAAACATTACAGATGATAAATTATTTTGGATATCTTTTCTCAAAGTGTAGGAAGCACCCAAGTGCAGCAAACTATCCCAGTGTCTCAGGCACTAATAAAATCTCAACACAATTCTTAAACTCCTGGTTCTCCCCCAGTCTAAGGAACATAGAAAGACAGATATTTTAAGTTATTTCAGCTCAAGCTGAGAGTTTTACCCTTTAAAAAATGGCAAACTGATTTACAAGGTTTCTCCTCTAAGTCCCTTAAAGTAAATTACCTGTCACAAGGGTCATGGATCCCTGTCTGCATGTTTGAATAAAACCTCTAACAGATTTATAGCATTAATAATGGGGCTGTCGTGGAAGGCTCTCAATTTGCAACAGTCGGAGTGGAAAGATGGCAGTTTGGTTATTTAGCACCCTGCTTGTCTTTCTTCTGAAGTTCTGAGAAGAGCTCAGTTGCTGATTATTGAAGTTGTTCTCAGGAGCGTTGACCTTTGCTGGAAAGCCTGAAGATCCCGTTACCTCAGGGGAGAGTTGGTGGCAGAGGCTTTTGAGGGAAGAGGAGAGAGCTCAGAGGAACTGGGTGTTGTTGCAAAGCGGTGCCTCAGCAGTGGATTTTATTATTTTTTTCTCCTTGATCAGAGAAATTCCTAGAATGACAGAGTGGTTTGGGTTGGGAGGGGCCTTGAAGCTCCAGGGACACCTTCCACCAGCCCAGGTTGCTCCAAGCCCTGTCCAGCCTGGCCTTGGACACTTCCAGGGATGGAGCATCCACAACTTCTCAGGGCAACCTGTGTGCTCAGGAACAATGAGGGCCATGAAAGCTCCACTTCTTTGTGCCACTCCTGCCTGTTCTGCTGAGCTGGATAATTTTATCAGTAAAGTGTAGGAAGAGAACTTTGTTGCCATCCCCAGCTTTCCTCATGCAGGGAAGAACAGTCCATCTGCCAGTGGTTGCTTCTGTGGCAATCACCCTACAGGAGAGCTAGTGTGCGATAAAATTTACCAAATACTGGGGGAAAGTCTTCATCCCTGATGGATTTTTTATTAATTCAGATTATCCTATCTAGCCATCCATGAAATAGGCATCTCCTCCTCTCTGGATGCCCTCCCAGCATCCTGTTTTCTGATGGGCCCTCCCCATCTGTTCTCTCACAGGGCTTTCCAGTGCTACCCCCCCAAATCCAGACCATCCATAGCTGCCCAACTCTCAGTCCCTTCTGTGGTGCTGAGCATGTGAGGCACAACCCTCAGGTGAGGTGAGGATGCACATTTTCACTTTCATCAGTGAAAGAAGATGACTGAATTCTTCAGTTGATAATAAACTCCAGATAACCAACTGATTCCAGCCACGTGGACAAAGTTTGTTACCATTCCTGCAGAAATAGAAATAGTGAAATGGCTATTTTAGAGCCTCTCTTTTAATACAATACACTATCACTGGACTAACATGGTGTCTCTGCAGAAATTCATGTGCTTGTGTGAACATCTCTGAAATTAGACTGGTGCATTTGAAATAAAATCCTGCACTTCATGAACACTTCCAGCTGGGCCCTGTTGTAATGATACCTCTGGATCAGACAGGGATGAGTGTCTCCACAAAATAGAAGCAGCTGCTCTTCCATCCATCCGTAGGCTGTTGTTTTATATAAATGCTTGTTGCAGAGCCCCAGTGGCACAGCCTGTATATCTTACTCATCTGGAAGGAGTTTACGTTTCATTCTCATTTATCTGTAAACAATCCACACTGCTCTCTGGCAAGGGGAGAGATGGATGGAGCTGCTGATGGGAAATTTAATGCACATCTGAAATGCATGCAGAGACATTGGGATGCACCTCCTCTGTTTTTAACCACGGCAGTTTGCCTGAAGCTTGGACAAAAGCTTTTTTTTTGGGTTGGATGTGGGCAGAGCTGCCTGTGGAAAGGGGAACACAGGGTCTCAGAGCTGGTCAGCAGCTGCCATGAGTCCATACCTGAGCTGTGCCTTCCTGCAGCTGTCCAAAGAGAGCCCAGTGTGTGCTTTGAGGGAGTCAGACCTTTCTCTGCTGTGAGAATGAACATCCTTTTTTCCATTTTGGGCAATTCTCTCTGCTGGACTTCATGAAGTTCCTGGTGGTCCAGTTCTCCAGTGGGTTAAGGTCCCTCTAAATCTCATGGAACCTCTTCTAATCCCCTTCATTGGGTGGAATCTACCTTGTAGTAAATGAGAGTTCAAAGAGCTTCGAAGGCTGGGAGGGCCACACACATCTGAAGGACACAGCAGAGTTATTCCAGCCAGGATGACCTTTCCAACATTTCTTTGCTGCACTGAGGAGTGAAGAGCCACTGCTGCCAGCCTGTTCTTGCAAAGAGTGGGAAAAGCTGCCTGGGGCAAAAAGGCACTGTGGGGAGTGAAGGCAAGTGCTCTCCTCCAGCATCAGTGACTTTTATACCAGTACAGATGCTGTAAACCTGAGAGAGCTCTTGGCAGTGTGGCTGATGGGCTAAAAAATGACACTGTGGACTGGATAGTGCAGGGCAGTCTGAGGGTGCTCCTGTGCCTCCTGCTTCTCTGGCTGTGCAAAGAGAATCCAATTCCACGTGGACTCTGCAGATCTTTCTGTGCCGGGCAGTGACTTCAGTGGAGAGTCACACAGGTATCACCCGCCCTGCACAGAGCTGGAGTTAACCAAAAAAAGAGCAAGATAAAGCCACAGACAACCTGGAAATTGTTAATGCATTCCAGAAAAATGTCATGGAATACCAACATTAATATTTTTGTTTCAACGCTGTTAATAGTCCCGAAGCAGCATTTCTGTCTCATGCTGTTTAATGAAATACCAGTGCTGGGTGTTTGAGTTTATTTGCAAACCCTGTGCCACCTGGATCTCAATCAAAAAAACCCACTTCCAGTGGAGTAAGAAATAAGGCATGCATAGAATATTCAATTTCCACAACCATTTCTATCCCACTACTTTTAATTACATTAGCTTTTCTGCCACATAATTAGTCTGCAAATGTATTCCTGAGTAAAAGATGTGTAGATGTGTTTGCACTGCTGTTTTCCATCCCAGAGTGTAACAGTGCTTTTTGGTATGTTTTATATGTGCATAACTTAGCTGAGAAATTAGTTAAAACTTGAAATGCAAACCATAATTTGAATAACCCTGTGTGTTTTTTGGCTGGCTGATGTTGCTCAGCTGTTGCTGGTGGCATTGCTCTGTTCATGCTGTGCTGCAGATTTCCCAGGGAGGGCTGTACTGACCAAGAAACTTCTTATTTTCCTAAGAGAATAAGCAAATGGGACTTTAAATGAAGACGTAACTATAAAACGTGAAGTTTGCTTGTTTGATATGTAGGTTAAATTATTATAATCTAAAATTAGACCATTTTGATCTCTAAGAACCACACACAGAGCTGCCAATTTAACTTCATTACCTTATTGTGCATTGGAGTAGCACGTGCAGGCCCTTCTGAGGAGTGTGACAGTGATAGTGAGAAAGGAAATTGTTCAGATTTGATGTGATTTTTCTATTGATCCTTCATTAGGTGTTTTCAGGGGTGTGCTGCTAACCCAGGTGGAAGTCCTGGTCAGAGAAAATAAGCTGCTCAGGGTCTGGGAAATCAAAATTACGTGTAGCACCCACAGAGCCTGAGGAGATTCTGAGCAGCCTCTTCTCTCTGTTCCCAGTGGTCTGATTCTGATACATGGCATTATATTGTAGAGAAAGAGGTAAACTGGTCCCTTAATCAGTGCTGGGCTGGGATTCGATGATTTTGGCAGAAAAGGGGATATTTAGGACTGTTAAGTTTCTGAGCTGAGAACATCAAGCCATGAGAAGTGTTATATTCCTGCAAGAGTGACCCTGCCCGTGTTTGAAGGCAAATATCACCTTTGATAACTTTGGAGTTCTAATGCTGCACAGTTAATTAAATATTACCAATCCCTGCAGTGTCAGTTTGGGTCTGATGAACTGCTGTACAAGTAACACCGTGCTTTGCCCTGTTTTCCATATGGGAGAGGATTTTGAGACGTTTTCCTTACTGAACCACTGTGCATTTCCCACCCTGTGCTGCCCCTGGGTGCTGTTTTCCTGCAGTTAATTTGGAGGTGTATTCCATTTCTCCTCAGTGTGAACTTTTCCCAGTCTTTCTTGGGCTGTGCAGGCCCCTGTCTGCCTGTTTTGTGTGCAGGGAACTGGAGAGGGTTTATCTTTTTCTGATGTGGGTTGAGTATTTCTGTAGGAAACATCCTCATCCTTCCTGTGGGATGCAGAGCACCAGTGCACTGTACCAGCAGCATCTGTGTTGCTCAAACACTGTGGAATATTGGATCTCCTTTTTTTTATAAAGCATTTCATTCATAGCTGTCAATTTACAAAAAAAAAAACAACTCCAAAATCTGTAATTTACCTACCAGGTAGTGTGCAATATTCCTTCTTGGATTTGGAGTTTCTCTGTATTCATGCAAACTAAATGAAAATAAAGCTGTAATATCCAGCAGGGCATTAATGCTGAATTGCTGCTTTACGTGTACTGCTGGAATTTAAACACGATGCAAGAACCATAACCAGAAAGTTGGAGGCATGCTCTGCTTAAGCAGCAGTCTGCTAATTAGATCTCTGAGCCTTGGAGTAACCTTGTCTGGGGTTTGTGTCAGTTTTTAACAAGGAAAATCTTTAAAGCCTTCCTTCATAATCCAAGTGTTGAATTTGCTTCAGAGGGCTTTACAGCAGTAAAAACCACACTGCAATATTTGTAATATTAAACTTACCGTGTTCAGTAACATTTAGCACTGTCACAGTGATTATCTGCCTCTAATTAGGAAAGAGCAGGGAAATCTCTCAGCCCTGGTCACCACAGCAGTGGGGGGGCTGGTTAACCTCGTGTCTAAACCCCACCAGCAGAATTAATGCTGTTCTGCTCAATCCATGTGGCTCTCTCCTGACACCTGCAAGATTCCAGCTTACAGAAACTCATTAAAATGCCTTTTTTTTTTTTAAATTTCTGATGCAAATTACCATGAAGTGTGCTTCATCAGTTAGGACTGGTAAGTGTGTGCATCTTGTTGCTCAAGCTGTGCAACATCCTCCCCCTCCAAAGCCCGTGTGGGATGCAGCTGGGCTTCCCCAGTGCTATGAGACTGTCAGGCCCTGCTCCCCCTGACCCTGGAGGGATGCACAAGGTCGTTGTCACACAAGGTCGTTGTCACACAAGGTCGTTGTCACACAAGGTCATTGTCACACGAGGCAGTCACAGTGATCACAGAATCCCAGAATGTGCTGAGCTGGAAGGGACCCACAGGGATCACCCAGTCCAACCCTCAGCCTGCACAGGACCATCCCAAGAGTCCACCCTGTGCCCCAGAGGATCATCCAAACCCTCCTGGAG
>JAYRBT010000028.1:7639341-7653313 GCA_036023395.1 Myiotriccus ornatus | reverse complement strand
CCTCCTCTGCCCCTGCCCAGGCAGTGGGAACTGCAGGGAGGTCTCCCCTCAGTCTCCTCTGCTCCAGCTGAACACACCAAGTGCCCTCAGTGTCCTCACACAGCTCCAAATCCAGGCCCTTCCCCATCCTCATTCCCTCCTTTGGACACTCTCCAATGGCTCAATCTCTCCCTTCCACTGTGTCCCCCCAAACTGCCCCAACATTGAGGTGAGGCCGCCCCAGGGCAGAGCAGAGCGGGACAATCCCGTCCCTGGCTGTGGTGAGGAGAAGGCACTGTGCACTGCTGGTGCAGAAGTGGAAGTTTTGGGTGATTGCAGCCTTTTGTTTTCAAAATCTGCCGGGAACCGAAGGTACCACTCACCCCTCTGTCTGACCTCCAGGGAGCTCCAGCCAGCACGGAGTGACACGGGGCGATGCCACTGCCTTGCTGAGTCCAGTTAGAAACAGCACTCTGCTTCCTTCTGCCCGTAATTTCTCCACAATTATTCAGCCACAGGAAGCATTTCTGGGTGTTTTTATTGCAGTGAGTGAGAACACTGAGCAGGGCAGGTTGCACCCTTCTTGGGTGGAAGGTTTTCTGTAATATTTTTGTGCCTGAAATGACCCCAGCACCGAGGAGCTGGACTCAGCACATCCCTGTTTTGCCGGGATAGGTATTTCATTGAGGGCTGGTTTAAGCTGTAGCAGCAAAGCTCATTTTCTGCCCCTATAAATGGCATGCAGACAAGGCAGATTTGCTGCTGGAGCTTATCACTGCTGGACCACTATCAGCAGCCCTTTCCTAGCAGGCAGCTATCTTCAATTTAGACTTTGTCCCTCAGCCCCTTGTGTAACCAGAAGACTTTTGAAAATCTTGGAATAACTTGCTGAAGGCCTTTTATCCGTCACTGCTTTTAAGCACTTAATATTTAAATACCCTTTTTATCATCCTAATATTCTTATTATCGCCTACACACCCTGCTGTTCCCTGGGGTCCTCATGGATGTAAGCTGAGGAGGGCCCAGTGTCCAACCACAGCTTCCACCCTGATGCTGGTCCTGGGTGCATCACCCACCACAGTCACGCTGAGACATTAACAGGCAAACTCCCAGTTTAGATGTTCCCTCAGCACAGGGGGGAGAAAAGACAAAGCACAAGATATTTCTGGAGTAGTACAGCGAGTTGCTTTGCTGTACGAAAATGCCAGCAAGGTACAATATTCCATCAGTAATGAGAATGGAACGAATTACCTCCAGATGAAAATCTTTAATTGAATTGCTATCTAACATCTCACTAATATATTACAATAATAAGAATATTAGGATGATTGAAATGTATTTAAGATCTGTGTCAACTGAAATGCTAAGATCTGCTGCTGGGTGAAAGGCCTGTGATGGATATATGTCTCGTTGACTCTCAAAAATGGGCTGGTAATTTGGTGGTGCTTGACTCTGCAGTGTCATAAAGCTCCTCTCTGATGAGTGCTTGAAGTGTTTGTTGTCAGTTTTAAATGTTTCTTCCCAACAACAGCAGCACTGGGGGCTGCCTTAAGTGCAGCCATGAGCCATAATATGTTTTGCATCTGTCTGCCAGGTTACAGAGGTAATGGTCACGTGGAAAAACCTTGGTTCCTTCCCTGGTTGAGGACTGGGTACTGGGCATCAGAGCCAGAATCCTCTGGAGTGAGGGGGAGGGTTTGGTTGGTGTTGGGCAATTAGTTCTGCTTGTTTATGTGCATTTAGGGTTGACTGTCGCTGTGTGACTTGCCTGAGCAGGGGATGTAGTTAGGGAGCAGGCTGACTCCAGTGTGATGGAGATTATTTTTGTTTGCCCTGGAGATTTGATGACTCACTTAAACAGCCCTGTCCTACACTTTTGTAGAGCTCAGAGAGTTCCATCACCCGTCATGCTAATTACTGGCAGGTAAAGCATTTGCTGGGAAAGCTGCAGGTAGGAAAAACGTCCCACTGGCCCCCAGAACCTGCTTTGTGTTACTTACCTTGTCAGCTCTGCTTGTTGGCAGGAATGCAGCTGTGAAGTCAGATACATCTAAAATATTTAACTTTATAGATAAGATATATAATAAAGTCCGGAAATGGATTTTCCTGCCTGACTTTGAGAGGCACAAAGGGCACAACTTTAACTGCATCCCTCAGGAAACTCAAGGACAACATGCAGTGCCCTGCTGGTGGCCCAGCGTGGGGAATACCGACCCCTTCCCACCTCCACCTTCCTTCTTTCCCTTCTCCCTCCTCACTGTATCCAAACAGACCATCTTCCACTGAGTAATCCAGGAGAACAGTTCATCACTTGGCTCTTGCAGTGCTGTGAGGTTCAGCCCTTGGGCCGAGAAGCACAACCACCTTCTGCTGCCACAATCTATTCTAAAATTTATTGTGCCTTAATTGATCTTTAATCGCCTCGGCTTGGTTGGTGCTTATTTATTACTGGGTAACACGTGCTCCAGGACCCACTGAAATAAAACCTATTCCAGGAGTGAAACTGCTGACTGAAGACTCCTGCTCCCAGTCATGGGGGAAGCAGCCCAGGCAGAACCCCATTAGATGAATGCCTGGGAAGGAAGAGCCTTCTGTGAATGGGGAGATAAAATGCAGGCATAATTTAAGCTGTTTGATATAGTAAACAGTTAGAATGTGTTTTGCAATCCCTTCCTGTGGGAGTGAATCACTCCCAGTTCACTCACTGCACAAATATCAGGCTCATCAAAGAAAAAGTGTTTATTGTGCTATTCCATTTGGGAATTAAAAGGGTTTAGGGGGAAGAGCCCATAGTGACATGTGCTTTAGGGGTATAAAACCACATGTGCATCTGTATGTACAGGAATGCACCCATTCACATCCTGGGAACATCTGGAAGGCTGCTCCAGAGGCTGCCAGTTCAAGAACTTGAAAATCATCAGGTGCTGGGGCATCCACAGCCTCTCTGGGCAACCTGTGCCGGGGCCTCCCCACCCTCGTAGGATTCCCCCTCATCCTGTCCCTCCATCCCTTGTCCCCAGTCCCTCTCCAGCTCTCTTGGAGCCCCTTTAGGCACTGGAAGGAGCCCCCAGGTCTCTGCAGAGCCTTCCATTCTCCAGGCTGAACATGCCCAGCTCTCTCAGCCTGTGGTGGGTTTAGTGGAATGGAGAGGGTTGGTCATGGAGAGGAGATGCAGTGCTGGAGGTGGGAGGAGAGGACTTCGTGGGAGGGGGGTTATAGGGCCGAGGGGTTCAAATGATAACATGATTTCAGAAGGAGCCGTGAAAGGACGAAGAGGGCAAGAAAAGAGGAGAGTTTGGGAAAAAGATGGAGCTTTCCACTCGTGCCCACGTGCCACGGGGCTCTGGGTTCCTGGGCAGGGTGGTGGCACGAGGCTGCCCGGCTGGGAGGAAACTCCCCCAGTGCTTCCCAGAGAGGTTTTATTTCCAGGCCTTCCACCTTTGCCAAACTGAATCTGTTGGAGCCAAAGTGCTCCATGCCAGGAACCTGCTGAAAATGAATTTGTCGTTTTTATTTGCTTTCTGGAAACCGCCTAAGAATTGCTCAGCAGCTTTTGGTAACAGGATTAGAGAAATGCCCAGTGTTTAGTCCCTGCTACAGAAAAGAAATCTTATTATTACTGCTTCAGTGTGGAGGTTTAATAGTGGGTGTTTTGCAGTATTGGATTTAAACCTGGCAGTTGGGCTGCACTTCGAGTCAGGATTTTTTTATTTTTATATTTTTTAATTTGCCATATATATATTAAAATAATAACCCAAATTTGAGAAAATTATGAGTCTTTCCCGTGATACTCTGTATGTGCAGGGCAAGGTGGTCAGCAGAGAGAACCTGGTGGGGGTGTATCCTGACCAGCTGTTATCCCCTAGTTCCTGCAATCATACAGACTTCTGGGAAGCTTTGCCTCACCAAATTTTACGACAGTCACTGAACAGTGATGTTTCCTTCTTCCCCTCCCAGTTTTTTAATTTATTTTATTTTCCACACAGAATTATTTTGCTGGTGCATTCCCATCTAGAAACACTTCCAGGGGTGTGTGTTTGTGTCATGGCACTTATTAAGACAAGGATCCTGGAGCTGAACATGCTTTGGGTTACTGTGTGGGAATTTCTGTATCTGCAAATGCAAGCAGCTCAGGCTTGCTGCAAGATCCCCTTTCTCCTTCATCCCAGGGTATAATAAATAGATGCTGCAGCTCTTGAGGTGCTCACATATTACAGTACAAGGAAGTTTCTGGGCTCTGCAGGATATAAATACACTGTGCAGTTGAGTCAGTGGCCTTGGTCTCCAAGAATAAAACCCCAGTGGCTGGCAGGTTCCAGGGGGAGCCAGCAGGAATCCTGCATTGCCACAGACGTGGATGGCTGGGGGCATCCCATCCTTACAGTGCCTGCTCTTCTCGAGGAATTCATAATTACACTTTTTAATTATGGCTCCACTCAGAGCCTCACAGATGCCCTTAAAGAGCTCTAGAAGTCCTTGACATCCTCCTCGAGATGTTTCTCTGCCTGCTGGTGATTCCAGGGGGTTTAACTCCATTTACAGTCTCACTGCACCTTAAAGCTGCAGTTAGAAATGAGCTGAAGGGACTCCCTTTTGTGCTGTCCTGATGTCCTGAGTCTGCACTGCATGAACAGCAGAGAGCCCTGGCAGCTGGGGAGCCTGACCCTTAGGCTTACAATTAACTCCTCACCCCTCTGCCTTCCATGTCAGCTTTTCTGGTGAGCAGGAAGTTTCAAGGCTTTAATTTGTGAAAAGCCTTGGAGCTGGGGAACACAACAGGGAAGAATAGAAGGAATCATGGCTTTGTGCTCTGAGGGAGAGGCTGACCCTCGTGTCCTATCAAATTTAGTCCTAAATATGGTTTACCTTTATTTTAAAATGCCCTTCAACTGGCACAGGAGCTCCTCGTGCCCTGAGCTAATGCATTCAGCAGCACGGGCTCTTCAAGGTGAGAACTGGATCTTGTTGCCCCTTGACAGAGATGGAATAATAGTGCAATGCAACAGAACATTTTTGAAATGCTAATACTTGCCACCTGCAACTTAATTTTATTTTTTTTCTTATTGCCTTTTTTTATGACATTTCACAGTCCCATAGTCTCAGTAGATGGATCTGCATCATAAAAATGACACAGTGATGATTTAAGGAGGATAGGCAGGCTGAGTGAAACGGATGGAGTGCTTTAAGAGTGTCAGTTTAGCACCCATTACATAGGGTCAATGTTCATTTTCAATACATCATTAAAGCATCCTGCTAAATCACTCAGAAAATGTTCATGTTCTCCTTTTGAGCCACCATGTTAGATTACAGGGATAATGAAGTGTAACTGCACATAAATGGCAGTATTGCACAAGCATATTTTATTGTTTTCAGGGCCACTGTTTTAGGTTATTCTGAATATGAAACATTAAAAAATCCACAATGAAATACTGAGTGCCTCCTTAGGTGATAGTTCCCATACTTACGTTTGCAGTCAGCTCCCAGCTCCATCAAATTTGATATCTAGTGAAGTCATTTTCCCACTCTATCAGTTTTACAATATACACTGTTCACTAAACTAATATCAATAAAATCAAAACTAGCCTCAGCCTGGTACCTAGTTCTTAAATTACATTACAGAAGATGTATTTCTGTTACTCTGAGAAGAACGTGGCAATCTCAGTTGTTTCAATAGAAGTCACTTTGCCAAGGTCATTCCGAGGGCAGGGTGATTCTTGCAGTCTCCAGGTGCTCTTATCAGAGCAGAGTCTCTGTCACAAAATTTTGATAATCAGGTTGAAGTTAAAAATCAGGCTATGGAAGACAGGAATCATGATTTACAGGCATAAAGTGTTAAATCTTTAAATAAGTCATTGTAATCTGTCCCTAATACTGACCCTTCCCACAGTATGTGCTGGCAAACACTGGATATGCACCTGAATTCCATGGATAGCATCCACAAATACTGCAAATATTCACTTCTGCTGTACTGAAACAGAGCACAGAGCTGGCTTCACCCTAGCAGGGGAAAAAAGGATGTCAGATTCCCTCAGGGCTATAAAATATTTATTTGCTTTTATTGCATTTTGTAATGGAAAACATGGCTTTTATTTACAGAAAGGTGATGCAAGTATGTCCTGAGGCACCTGTTCTTCATCCCACCTAATCCATCTGACTGAGGGGCTTAAATTAATACCTTGATTACTCTGGGCTTTCCCTACCAGTGAGACACAGACCCCTGACTTTTCCTGTGGTAATTATGGGGGCAGCTCCAGTTCCAAGGCCCTGGCTTGGGGACCACATCTGCCAGGAGCCACCTGCTCTTCTGGTTTGGGCAGTGTCATTTTGGTGCACGATCAGTGATAGCAGGTGAAGGCAGAGCTGTGATGTGGGAATTTTGAGGATATTGTTCTGGGGAGCTGCTGGAGCAGGCTGAGGAAGAGGGGAGAGCTGAGAAGTGGGGCAGGAGAAGATCCTAAGGGACAGCTGTCCCAGAGGATGGGCACAGCCTTGGACAAGATCAGGCAGATAACTGGGCTGTAGTTTCAGGAGAGGGTAGTTTGGTTTTTTTCTGGTTGTCTTTTCCTTACATAGACCTTCAGCTGTGGGGGTCATAGAATTTTTCCACCGTTCTCCTCCACTGCAGGTTAGTGCCAAGGTCCTCTTTGTCTCAGACAGAGAGGGCTCACCCAGACAGAGCCAGAGAGGCTCTGCAGAGAGTAGGAATCACGATGGAGAAGGGTCTGGAGTGGATGTGGAGCAGAAGGTGGCACTGATCATTGGGACAGGGGGCTGGGGAGAGCAGAGGAGCCTTTTGAGTCAGCTAATGGTGCAGCACTGCAGGACTTTTAATGCTTCAGTTGGGAAATTCCTGCCATTAACGAGACATTTGTCTTAATGACAGGCTTACTTTAGAAAACGTTCAAAGCTAATAACTGTGCTCAATAATGATAGGGAACATCATTGAGTTTTCCCCATTCACCTGTAAGGGATTGTAAAAGACTTGCACCCTCCTGCCGATAAAGCCGTCAGCAGCCTGTGTGCTCCACTGCTCAGCCACTCCACCTGGACTTGCAGGGGAATGTGGCTTGAGAAGGTGCTGGTCTGCAAACAAGGAGGAGTTATGGAAAGAAAGGATACTTCAGGAAATATTTTTCCCAAATGGAACAAGTGTGATGTGCAGTGGGAACCTGTTATGTGAAGAGCAGAGGGTCGTGCTCCTGATCTTTGTTCCCAAGAGCTGTAGGAATTTAATCACGTGATATTCCTTCTTTTTCCATGGGTTTGAGGATCTTTTCAGGAAGGGGACCGTGGCTATGCTGTTCTTTTCTAGGATCAGCTCCCAGCCCTGGTTCAAGGTTGGCACAAGTCCCCTGTCCCCCCTTCCCCCTGCCTTTTGAGCTGTGGGGAATAAGCCCCTTCAGCATGACCTGGGGCTGGGGAGCTCCCTGCCGTCCAGGTAAGGAGGAACCTTCATATGAGCCCAGGGAAGGACATTTACATTTGAATTTGTAGAGCAAATTACTTTCCACAAAGCCCGTAGAAATAGTCCCCTGAGCTGTGGAATTTGGTCCTGATTCAGAGACAATTTTCTTGTCCTTTTTAATTTATTTTCTAGCTTTCCCCTTGGAAACAAGGCAGTGCTCCTTCCATATTCTTGACTTCAGTTAATTGCCTGAAAAAATATTTTTGAAGACCTGTTTGTTTTATTTTATTAAGCAGCTCTGAGTTCTGAAGTCTGCCTATATTTCTTTATTATAGCACTCTCTTACTCCTTGGAAGTGTGGCAATATATCAGTATTATCAGGTCTCCAATTCTTTCACTTTTTGAAAGCTTCAGTGGGCAATTCCAGTATTTTCCTCTCAAGGGAAGAGGAAATGTCCTTTATTTATGTCCTACCCTCATCTCTTCTGGTCCTGGGGCTGCAGAATCTGTGTCACTGCTCCTTCCCATCACCACGTGGAGACAGTGATCAAGAAGAGAAGTCACAACGTTGTGTTTATTTTCTTATGGCATAGTAGTTTTGCTTTGATTTTCTCACTGGGCACTAAAGGATGGTCTCACAGGTTCCAGTTCAAAGTAGATTAATAAATTATCGCATCCAGCCGAGAGTTGTACCTGAGTGTCACAGTCAGCAGCTATTCCCTCCCTGGGATCTGTGCTCCTGGGCTGGTTATTTCACCTTTGCCTGGGCTGATTTCTGCACCTGCAGGTTATTCTCTCATGCAAGACTTCTGGAGGACAGCTCCAGACTTCTTCATGGTTCAGTCTACTCGTAGACTTCAGGAAACCCCTTGACCTGAGTGGGCCCTCAGCTTGTGCCAGGGGAAGTTTAGATTAGTTATTAGGAGAAGTTTCTTCAGAGAAAAGATTGTCAAGCCCTGGAACAGGCTGCTCAGGAAAGTGGTGAAGTCACCATCCCTGAGAGGACTCAAAAAACACATGAATATGGCACATGGGGATATGGTTTAGTGGTGAACGTGGTGGTGGTGCGGGGTTGACTGCTGGACTTGATGATCTTTACAGGTCATTTCCCACCTGAGCAATCCTGTGATTCTGTGCAGAAGGGACATCACTTGTCCCAAACCCAGCTCAGATTTCTCCCCCCAGCCCACGGGTGGCTGTCCCCAGGCCAGCACTGGCCATGGCTCAGTTCACGGTTTATGGAGCCGAGGACCCCACGGGGGCTGCAGCAGCACCAGGGGAGTGGGCACAGCCACGAAGCTGTGCAGGGTCCTGCAAAACCATCAGAGCTCCTGTGATAAATACAGACAGAGAATTGAAGTATTACCTTGAGACTTCCTGAGCTGTCTGATTTCAGTCTTGTGGCGTTTTACTGACAGGTCAAAGACAGAAGGTGTTCTGTACAGCAGCACTGCACTTGCTCAGAAATGCTGCAGCTGGAGGCTTTAAAGGATTATTATTCAACCTGTTGTAGGCAATACTGTACACACATCATGCCCTCCAGCAGCTCACCCTCAAACATCTTCTCCAGACCTTTGAAGCAACGATTTGTATGATGCAGCTTGTCATTTCTATGGAAAAGCTCGTTCCACAAATGATCCCAACGTAAAATAGTCGTAAAAAAACATTTTACCTCATTTAGTACAAAACCAGGAGCCTGAGCATTGGCATAATTTCATTGCAGAGGCTCAGACGTGGCCTGATGGTGTGTTAAGAACAGCCCTTGTAGCTGGGGGTCAGCACAGCTCTTCTGCAGTGAAACCCAAGTGAACCAAAGTGTTTGGGCCTGATTCGTATACATCCCTGCATCTGAATGTTCTGCCACTGTAAGGCAAGATACTAGGGGATAAAACTTTAAAGGTTGGTAATAAAAAGGTAATAAATGGGGATATACAATGGGCTGATGGGAAACTTCATTTATTTCCCCGAGTTACGGATGACCCCATAACTCAGGAATGGTGGAGCGAGGCGGAGTTCTGAAAGTCATGAAAGGTCATCAATAACAAGTGGAAATAAATGAGTTAGTCTATTGTGTTTTCTGTTTGTGTGCATCAGCCAGTGATAGATGTGACAGTGATGTGGGGATGATGATGCTGGGAGGGAACCCAAGAGGAGCAGGGCATCCCACAGCAGCGCTGCCCTGACCTGTGTGAGGGACACTCAGTGAGAAATGGGAATGAAGAAAAGCTGGCTGGAGTAGAAAACAGGGGAGAAAGGTGCCAGCACAGCCAAGGAGGTGACTTCCAGGCAGTGTTGCCATGGGGTAGCACACCCTGTTTTTCTCCTGGGAGGGGGAGGTCGTGCCGGTCTCCAGAGCACATGGAACAGCTGAGCAAGGATCGAAAGACTCCAGTAATACCACTCAGATGACTTAGAGTGTAATGTAGCAGCATGAAGGTGTGGAAACTCTAAAGATGACATTTCTTGTGGTGTTAGGCTGTTAGTTCAGTGGTTGTATATTTTACCTCAGCCCCCAGTCTCCTCTCACGCTGATTTTTCGGGCTCACTGGTGACTGTCCCCACTCTGCCCTTCTACGAACCCTCACAGGAGCCAAGACATGACATGGCAACCACTAGAACTCACACCTTGCTCACATTTTGAGATGAGCACTCCAAGGAGGCATCTGTTTGTACACAGCTATTCCACCCTTAATGGGATTATAAAGTAATCTCGGAGAGGCTGGAAAAGTAACCTTGGGAAATAAGGCATGTGGCTGGTTCTGGTTCAGATACACTGTGTAACTGCAGCTAAATAACGTCCGTCTTTGCTTCACCTCACCATCTGTAAAGCAAGGATTTTTATGTTCTTTCCATAAAGGAATTTTACTGGGTAGAGAAAAAAAAAACCCAACTCTGAATTGTGCAGATATTCTTGTGGTGGTGAGCCAGCCACAGAGCAGCACTCAAATGGAAAAGTCACTAGAGGAAACTAAAAGAACAATATTTTGATGAGTCAGTTAGAGAGCCAACACTCTTCCTGCTGACAGGGTATTGAACTTCAAAATTTGGTTAGAAGGCACTGTTTTGCTGACAGTACTGTCTTTCAAAGGACATGCAAAATCAACACCTGACCATCTGTAGTCATTTAAGATTCACCCATAACATTTTTTATAATAGAGGGGTTGTTGTTAACCTTGACATCCTGGAGCAATGCCAGCTTCTCCCACTCTGCTATTCATCAAACAGAAACTACTCACATCCTCTTCTGCCATGAAACACTCCTTTGAGCTCCTGGACATTTGATGCAGTTCATGCCTCGAGCAAGTGCAGGTTTGTGTCTCCCTCTGCAAGTTGCAGCAAACCGTAAACTTCATTTATATGATTCACAAAGTCCTGGAGTGAAACCTTTTCAGACCTAAAGCCTTTCTAAGACCACAAGAGCCCATCCCATGCAGGCTTTTCCTGTGGTGCACCATCAGTGCTCTGGGGGGTGTGAGCCAGACTTCTCCTTGGGGTGGACTTAAGGATGCACACGGCTCATGTGCTGCCCCTTGTGCCTTACATCAATAGGAGATTAGGAAGAAGGGATCTCCTTGTTTTTTCCCTCCTCACCTCTGTAACCCTGCAGGAGATAAGGATGCTTTCCCCTTAAACACAGAGCGTAAATTTTGATGAGCAGTCCATCCCCTCAGGTATTGCCAAGAGACGAAGGTAGGAAAAAATAGATGAATCAAATGTCCACGCCACAGCAGGCAACATCACAAAAGATCATCACAAAGTGTTTCTGTGCCTCCCTGCCTCAAAATATGGGGGAGCACTGCTGTACCTAGTTTAGTGTCCTTGGCTTTTCTCCTTCTTCAGTCTCTGTTATCTGTAACTTGAGAATAAAGGCTCCATTCAGCCTGAAAGGAGCAGTTCTGCTGCAGTTTATGAAGGCTTTGTTTGCTCAAACATCTGAAATATATTACTCTGAATCATTAAGAGCTTTTTTTCGCAGTGTGTCCCTGACTTTGACACTTCATCCTTGATGTTTCCTGTATCTGCCTTGCTCTTGATTTATACTCAGAGTTGATGATTTGCAGTGCAATGAAGGGCAGTGAGACAGTCCTGTCTTTGGCAGGGGGATTTAAAATTACAGGCATAGCTTTCACATGGGGCAAAGCACAGGGATGCCGGTGGAGTCTGCCCTCGGTGCACACCTTGGGGTACCACTAATGCTGCTTGTTCTCAGGAGTCCTTGTCCACAGTCTGCTCCTACCCCTCTCCCCCAGCCTGTCTGGAGGGCTTTATCAGGCATTAACACAGCCCTGCAGTGCTGTGAGCCTGTGTAATCCAGGCCCTGCTCTGCAGAAGGTCTCAGGGATTTTTCCTGCAGAGTTCATCCTGCCCATGGTTGGAAGTGAGGTTTGCTTGGCCCATGACAGGGTCGAGCGTTGTCATCCTCTGCTTGGAATGAAACGGGGGTGGAAAATGACATCATCCTTGATCTGACCCGGACTAAAGAGTGGTGTCTCTCAGCTCTTGGCACTACTTGGAGGCATTTTTGCTTATGGGATGCCCTTTTTACAGGATCAGAGGCAATCTTCTCAATTCCACACGCTGGCATTTTGCTGCCTTGCTCGATACACTCTTAGTCAGGGAAAGGGAGAAAATAGTAGAAAAGGTAGAGAAATTAGAGATTTGGCAAAAGGTGAAGCATTAAGTGTAAGACAAATGAAAGAATATTCATGTCACCTGTTTAAACAGCATAATTAGCTAATGCTTCTTAAATCCCCTCCACCTGGGATTAACCACTGCCAGAAACCTGGGGTCTTGCCAGAGGTAGAGAAATCCCAAATAGTTGTGGCTGAGTGGGTCACCTTAGTGAAATGGCTCAAAGGCAGAATTCAGGGAGAAGATGGGAACAATTCTTCCCACAGTGATTTATGACATTCTGGGGGGTTTGGCAGTGCAGTTCACAAGCAGGGAGATGAAGTTTGCTCTGCTCAACACAACTGTGCCTTGGTTTCCCATGCCATCTTCTGGTTTCCATTGTGGCTCTCTAGAGCATGAACCATGTTTCTAATATTTTTTCAATTTATGTTTGAACACAGCTGTGCCCTGTGAAGCCCTGATCGTGGCTGGGCCCTTTTGATGTGTGTGTGTCTCCCATGTAAAATCCAAACCAGGCATCGTGTGGGGCACTGCAGCAGCACTGGGACTAGCTGAAGAATAGCTCCATGAATTACCATTAATTGTTTATCCAAATTAATAATAACACACTTGAGCCAATTAAAAATGTAGGATTTAAGATTGCTTTGAAGGGCTGTAAGCCACAAAGGACTCTGCCTCAGTTCCAGTGCAGCAGAAGGCTCTTCACGGCGTGCCCTGCAGGTATGTGTTATATCTTCGTGAGTGAAAGTCATGTTACGTTTGTGAGGATCATTTCATTAGCAAAGCCGTGATTTACACGATGGGTAATAAATGCTGGCATCTACAATAATTGTCTTGGCTGCAGGTTTTGCCTTGGAAAGTTTTAGCTTTGGGGTTGCCATCACGAGCAATAGTGCACTTTAATGTTGATGTCAGTGGTTTCTTATGGCCAAGGTGTTATTTAGGTAGGATATCAACAAAAGCAACTGAGCCATCAGTGCTGATGTTCTGTGCAAGATAGTGGCTCTTTATGATTGACTAGTTTGTATCTGGCCTTTGGTGAGTAAATTAATGTATTGTGGATGTTGTTTCTGTGTCTCTGAATAAACTAGAGGTGTTGGAAGGTCTGGCTGGAGGAAGGCTCGTGTTCAGGGAGGAACCAGCAGGAGGAGGGTCACCATTTAACCCTTTCTGTGAGCTGGTGGTTGTGATGTGAACGTGGGCATGGATTCCAAGAGAATTTCTGGGCTTTTCTTCACATGAAGAGTGAGTTGTTCCTTGGAAAAACAGAGCATCTGGTTGACAATATTTGTGATGAGTGCTGTGCTAAAGATCTTAAAAAGAAACTATCCCCAGACCCTTGATGTGATGAATATTGTTATTTGTTGTATTTGGCATATGGTGGCTATGCTGGCAAAAAACTTAGCATTAAACAAGATTTTGTTTGGCCCACTAGGTTTCTGGGCTGTTGTAAATTAAATATATGTTCAAAGATTGTGTTTGTATTTAAGTTATAGACTTAAACAGCAGTAATTCATTATATACAGTGCACTGTGTATTCCTCAAATGTTCAGTTCATTGAGCTGATTTTTATTTGTGATCATTAAATGTAAACAAGGCATGTACCTACTGCAGTCAGCCTAAAAAGTCAATATTAACAGCCATCACCAAAATGGGGAGATCTAAGATTGTATTCTGTTAGTACAAGAGAAATCCCAGTGCTGTGGTCTGTAATCGCCTCTACAGGGAGGAGGTGGTGGGTGAGACATTTAATGTCACACACAAAGAAATAATGAGATATAGTTGGTGGCAATTAAAAAGGGAACAATTTAAAAATAGTAAAAAATTAGAAGACCATTTTTATAGGAAGAAGGGATGGAAATGTGCCCATCAGAGAGAGGCTGTGGCTGCCCCAGCCCTGGAAGTGTCCAAGGCCAGGTTGGACAGGGCTTGGAGCAACCTGGGCTAGTGGAAGGT
>JAYRBT010000028.1:7610399-7635764 GCA_036023395.1 Myiotriccus ornatus | reverse complement strand
AGGCCAGGTTGGACGGGGCTTGGAGCAACCTGGGCTGGTGGAAGGTGTCCCTGCCATGGCAGGGGTGGGACTGGATGGGCTTTAAGGTCCCTTCCAACCCAACCCATTCTGTGATTCTGTGACTCCCAGAAGGAATCCTGAGAGCCTGTTGGACCATTAGCAATTTTAGTTTTGAAGTTAATGAATTGGCTGGGGAGATGTGTGGCTGTTCCAATCTCGGCAGGACGCTGTTGGTACAACATGGGAATATTTTATCAGGAATTAATCATATCAACGTTGCTCTCAATCTGTGGGAAATAGGAATTTAAAATAAAAACAAATGCATTTATGTAAACTATTCTCTAAAACAGACTACTTATGCCTATTTACATAATGAATCCATCACTACCCTCAGGAGATTAGATAATTAAGCACTGAACAACTTATATTTATTCATGTACTTTCAAGAATGAATGAATTATCCCTTCCTGCACAAACTCAGTGTTCTCCCTCTGATTAGTAACAGGAGGACAGTGATGGGATTTTGTGAGGGAAAGTGTGTTGCTTGTTTTCTTCAGAAAAAAAAAAAGGAAAACAAATTGATCTTTAGGATAAAGTACTTAAAGAAGCTGTGTTTGGTTAAAAGTCAATAGAAATGATTTTTGGCAAATTTATTAGCTACGTGAAAGTGCTTGATAGAAATTCACTTGGGAGAGCTGGACTTAAATGTGTGTGATTTTTGGAAGGACTTTGTGTATAATTTAGATAAGTAAGCAGCTGCTGGAACAGTTTGCCTCTCCAGATGTGACATTTCCAGTGCAGGTGGCTCTGCTGGAATTACTCCCCTGAAGTTGCTCTGTAGTCAGTGTGAGGGCTGCCTTTTCCTGGGAGCAGATCCCCAGGGCAGGCAGGGTGACCCAGGGCCCAGGAGGGCATTGAGACACCGTCTCAAGGTGGTTCCAGCCTCCAGATCTCTGAAGTTCAGGAGATCTCAATAAATCCTTGGCTGCTCTCAAATCCAGCTGCTGGGAATGCTGCTCATCCTCCCGTGGGGCATTTCTTCCAGAGAGGAGCATGCAGGTATTTCACAGGAGCAGGGACAGCGTGGTCTGCATGTGAGGGCCAAAGTCTGACGTGAGATTCCTCCCCCTTCAAGTTGTGCTTTGTTTTATTCTGCACTTCTCAGTATCTAAATAATCAGCCTGGTCTAGTGCAAGGTGTCCCTGCCCCTGGCAGGGACTTGGACAAGATGATCTTGGAATGTCTGTTCCAACCCAAACCACTCCATGATATGTCATTGATGGCATTTTATGGTCACAGCTGCTGAAGAAAAGTAAAAGGTGTCATAATATTTCATTATTTCAATGTCTGCCTTTCTCTTCCCTTTACTCTAAGTCATGGTCACGTGGACCAAAGAGCTGTTCAGCTTGACAGGGATGACACACAGGGTCTTGTCTTACAGCACCACACCAGAGCTGAGTCTCGTGGGTGACTTGCACACGTTTATTTTGAATTCCACAGTAACACAGGTTTGGGACCTACCTTGGGCAGTCATAACCTGTGACCATCAAGAGTAGTGACAGAAGAGGGCTTGGGGTACTAAATTCTGCTAGAAATATAATTATGCCTTTTTATGACTTAGAAGACAGCATTACTAATTTCGTAGAGAATTTACAATAAAATGCTTTCTGAAGTAGCACACACGAGGTCCTGAGGATTTATAAATGACATAAAGAACCTGAATTATTGCAGTTACAAAATAAAGCTGAGTTATGAACATTTCTACTCAGCTTTAGAAATCGTTTTGTGGTTCACATTAATTAAGCTTACAATCCTTATAAGCTCTTTTTGAGGGACCCCAAGCTCTTGAGATGTCACACCAGGGGTGGCCAGAGGCAGAGCCAGCTCTTGGTGGTGTTTTCCACAGGTTATAAAGCCAGAAACCTCATCCCAGTCACCTGCTCTGAACTGATGTGGGAGCTGTAGGAATTCTCTGGGTTCATTAATTGTGAACAACTTTAATCATGTTCATTAACAGCTCTAATGTTGTTAATTAATAACATAAACAATTTTAGTAGCATGACTGGCTTTCCTGTCATTCTCAGCTGGTGTTCAGAAAATGGAGTTTTCTTTTGTGGCTGAGTGATGGATGGTCCTTTCCTGTGTCTCAGGGCAGGTGAGAGGACAGCAGATGTGTCTGGGTGACACCAGCTTGTTGAACCTTAATAACCAGCAAAATGTGATGGCATGACTGTTTCTTCTGGAGATAGTCCTAGAAACAGCCAGTGGGACACGTTTGCAAAGGCAAACCAGGGTGATTTGTGTACTGAGGTTGTTACTCATTCATTTATTTGGCCTGTAGAGTAGGGTAGAAACCAAATCAAATGCTAATCTCAGTAATTTATTAGCATGTTATACAGTGCTTTACAGATTCTGACCCACTGTGAACTGCTTTTCATTGCTTTTAACCTCTCCCAGCTGGGACTGTCCAGATGACATCTCATCCCAGTGTGTCCCCAGCAGTAGCACCAGAGTCCCTCTTTGTCTGGCCAAACTTCATCTTCAGCTGCGTGTTCAGACACACACCTCACGTATAACACGGTCATTTCAAAATCAATTAGCTGCACTTGGCTCAGCTTTAAGAGGGACTAAAATTTCTCCAAACTCTGTGCAAAGCCAAATACATCTCATCAAATTTATTGGGGAAAAAATAATTAAAAAGGGTATATCCTGGTTTTAACTGGGATCCATTAATTGTTTTTATTTTCTTGATTCAGTGAGCTGCTCACCTTAGAGTGTGTTCAGCTAGAGAACTCTTTTATCTGTTGAAACAAATGCTAAAATCACCACTGACCTTCATGGCCATGAGGCAATAAACAGATTTTACTAATGCAGTGCAGTGCATAAACAGAGCTGCAGGACTTGGGGAATTAAGTAGACGCTAAAGTTTCCATCCCATTAAATCAACCCTGACTTGAACCACTGCTGGAGAAACACAATGTGTTTAGGGCTGTGCTACCCATGCTTCAGTTCACAAACAACAGGTCTCTCTGCTCAGGAGCATTAATTTGGGGGCAAGAATCAGTGCTGGAGACTTTCTTTGAAAGTCACTCTCCCATTACATCAAACAAGGTCCCCTTTGGTTCATTCTCTCCCCTCTGAGGACGAGTTACAGGATTAAAAAGGCATTGCCTCATCTCATAAGCAGGATCTCAGCAACAGTCAGAGTAGATTAGGTATCAGGAAGAAATTGTTCCCTGGGAGGGTGGGCAGGCCCTGGCACAGGTTGCCCAGAGAAGCTGTGGCTGCCCCAGCCCTGGGAGTGTCCAAGGCTATGTTGGAAAGGGCTTGGAGAAACCTGGGCTGGTGGAAGGTGTCCCTGCCCATGGCAGGAGGTTGAATGAAATGAGCTTTAAGGTGCCTTGCAACCCAAACTATTCTGTGATTCTATGGTATTCTGTTTTAGCAAGGCAAGATGTCCATGAACAACTATAACAATGATTAAAGGTGGCAACAATGCATTAAAAAGTATATTTTCTTCAGATTTAAAGGATCTAATTAATGATATTAAGCCCTTTTTAAAGTGTGAGATGTGTGTCTGAAGGGAGTGCAGCACGAGCAAAGGCAGGCACCCAACACCACTATGTAAATTATCTCCACGAGGCACTACATCAAGGAGGTTTTCTCCATAGATGTTCGTTCCAGGTTGCTCCCTGTAATGACCTCAATTATACATGTCTTCATTGGGAAGTTATGATTGCCTTTGGCAAGCTGCAAATGACAGCAGAGAGAAAGATTTCCAGGATAAACCGGCACAACAAGCGATACCTGCTGCATTAGTATGCAGAGCTGGTGAAGGTGCAGTGTAACTCCAGCCTAGCACCTTAACATGGGAGAGGAGGAGGGACACAGGAAGATGTTCAACAGTATCTTGACATTTTCTTTACAAGAAGAGGAATTAGTAAGACCTCATGTTCTCACGGTGGGACTGGCAGTGAAGGGAGTTTAATGTGAGAACACCAGGATGGCACCTGCTGGCTCTGCAGGGGTGCTCAGTGCTTGGGGCTCAATGTCAGACCTGGCAGGAAAGGTGGGAGGACCCCTGGCACACAGGGAGGGATCCCTCACCCCCCAGAACGGGGCAGAGGGGTTTGAGGATGGCACTGCCCTGACTGCTGAGCCACACGGTGTTCGGGCACTGAGCTCTGCCATCACCAAAGGGGAGGTTGTGGTGTCCTGGCCACCTTTCACTGGCCTTGATTTTGGGCCACATTTGGCGTCTTTCATCTGCCTGATGGAAGGTTACTCCTGGTCCTCTGATACAGAGTCATGCTTAATCCAGTTCTTTCTTAAAGGTGATCATTACAAAGCCCTGTCTGGAACCAGTAAAAGTTGAGTGAGAAATGACAGCATCCCATTCATTCTCTGATGATGGCATCTCTCTCTGATTTATTTCCAGCTGGAATCCCTCTTATTTTATTTCCAGCTGGAATAAGCTGAAGAGTTACTTCAGCTGAAACCCCAGAGAGGAGTACCAGGCTTGACATGACTTAATAACTGTGGTCAGCAAGGACTGATTCTGGTTGGACCAGTGGAATATAGAAAGCTGGTTTCCATGCATCATCCTGCAGAACTTCCAAATGAATAGAAAACTGCTTGATTTTAGGACCAAATTCCATTCCAGCTTGTGTTCTGCAAGTGAGCACCCTTTGAATACTGTCCATTTGTTATGTTCAGTTTTATACACATGGTAAAAATCCTTTTACTCCTGAAGGTTTTTAAAAATAAAATGAAAAGTGTTCAATACTTAATCTAGAAGCTCTACACAAAATCATTATGGTGACTTGAATAATTTGTACACATAAACCAATAGCATCAGTGTGTCTAAGCTCTGTAACTTAGGTACAAGACTCTGAGTTTTTAAAGAGATTTTCAAAAAAGCTCAGCCTGCCATCCTCTTAGGGAATCCTGTTTCCTCCCCAGTACACCTGGTTGCATAAGGAAATCTTTTCTATGGAGAACAACAAAGCAATAACTGAAACCACACAAAATAATTCTGTAGTAGTAGAAAGGCTTTTAGATGTTAATAAGAGTCCCTCAAATGCACTGGTAATAAGATGCTCTCAAATATGCTCCATAGAAACACTCTAAAAAGGAGTGTGTTTGTGTTGTTCAAGGGGTCTGTGCTAATTACATGCTTTAACATTAAAAAGTCATCTCCTGGCCTCATATGGTTCATCCAGGAATGGCAGCTGTGCAAGGTGTCTTCTTAATTAAAAGTTAATGTATTTTTCATTACTGTGCTTCTAAAAAGGAAAAGCCAAAGCCTCTTTAGCAGTCGTTTGGAAGATGGGCAGGGAGCCTTAAATTCTCCTGCAGCAAAGCACTCAAAAAACGTTGCTGAAGAGGGAGCTTATGGGAGCCCAGCATGAGCCAGGGAGCTCAAGGCAGCATGAAAAACAGCACAGGGAATTAAGGGAAACAGCAGTAAGATGAAAAAACAATTCTCTTGTAAATGAATGGCCCTCTATTTCATTTCTCCTCAAGAAAAGATGTCCTCATTAGCCCTACTCCATGCTACAAATTATTGTAATTATCAGTTCTTTATCCTGTCAAGTGCACTCCAAATATTTTGTTCATTAAAAGGAGTTCTTTATTATGCAGAAAATAACTACGTTATTAGCCCCTATGTGCTGTTTACACGCTTCAGGAAGCTGGATGGGGGTGGTGGGATGGACATACCATCCCTGGAATGTTCAAGGCCAGGTTAGACTGGGCTTCGAGCAACCCCATGGCAGGGGGGTTGGAATGAGAGGGGCTCTAAGGTGCCTTCCAACCCAAACCATTCAGTGGTTCTGTGGGACATCTCCACCCCTGTGCCTCTGAGTTGCCCCATCCCTGATCTCTTGCAGCAGGTACCTGAGGGCAGTGTGATTTAATGGGCTGTTGTCTCTTCCTGGCTCAGCTGCTGGCCAGCTCAGTGACCTTGGGTGGGTAAGGTTCTCCTTCCCAATCCTAATTCATCTTCCCTTGTGATTTTTGAGGTTTGAAACATAGAAACTTGATGGTTGGATTCTGTCAGTCTCTATTCTCATGTGATGCCTCTGGGAGCCAACAAATACTAGTACCAAGTTGGTCAAAAATTCCTATTTTTGACCACCTGTCTATCATAACTACAGCTACCTTTTATTTAAAACAGCTTGTACTTTTCCTAAAACAGCACTGAGAATTCAAAGAAGTAGAAATACTCACTGCTGGCAGATATGGGATGTATCTTTTAGTGAACAGATTTAAGAGATTTGCTACTCAAGAGATGTTGAAGCAATTTTTCTATTAGATGATATGTGAAGAGGTGGAAAGTGGTGCTTGTGAATGTAGATACCTTTTTTTTTTTTTTTTTCATTTTTATTCCATGCATTTCCATTGTGAAAGTCCCATAATTGAGTGCCAGATTTTCCCACCAAAGCTGTTAACTTTTAAGGCAAAATCACATCTTAATCTGTGAACTGACGTGATAAAAATGAGCGTTCGGAGTCACTGAAAGTCAGTGCTTCTTCAGAGGGCTGGAGGAAAGTGCTCGTGGCATTGGGATCTTCCCAGGAAGTGGCACGAAGATGCTGTGTGGGGTGTAATGATGGAGGTGTGATTCCAAAGAGGTGGTGATGTGGATTTCAGTAAGGTCTGTCTCAGGAGTTTCTTTTGTGTGGCACATGGAAGTCAAAATAACTGGTTTGGGTGGTTTTTTTAATTTAAATAAAATATAAGAAAGCTTTGTTTTTTAGGACATCTGTGTCTCAGATGCCATATGAGGCTGCCTTTGGTAAAGAAAATTTCCTGCTTGGTGGCTTTCAGTATTTGGACAATTCAAGACTGGGTTTATCTGTATTTCAGTGACAACAGTTAGACCTTAATTCTTCTTCTTCAAGGAATGAGCATGACTCATTTTTGTGCTTTTTTAGGGGACCTGGGCAGGAGGGCTCTAGAGAAGCAAACCCAGATGATGTCAAGCCGGAGAGCTTGTCCTCCCTGTGCTGCTGTTGCTGGCTGCTTTGTATCAGCCGGGCTGGCCAGTGGGCCATCCTGGTGCCACCGAGATGCCTCCGCGAGGGGATGCAGCCAGTTTGATTGTGGCAGATTCACTTTGTCTCTTGCTCGGCTTTACTGTTCACGGGGGGGGGGGGGTTTATAGCATAGATATTCCACCTCCTTGCCGAAATCCTTCCGAGTTATTCCTGGAACGGGAAAGCAAGAAGGCGGAGGGGGGAGAAGAGGGCCCAGCTTCCCTGTGTGGTGTTTGACGTTGTTGCTGTCCCTGTGCCTTTCGCAGAGGTGGTTCGGCTGAGCCTGCCCGAGGAGCAGAGGGTCACCGTCACCACCATCACCGTGGGCCTCAGCACCGTCCTGACGTGCGGCATCCGCGGGGCCCTGCGGCCGCCCATCGTCTGGAGGCGCAACGGCGTCGTCCTCAACTTCCTCGACCTGGAGGACATCAACGTACGTGCCGCTGCCGCTGTCTGGGCAGGCCCCGAGTGTCACCTCCGCCGGCAGGTGATGGTTAAAAGGGCACGAGTTCTGCCTCGTGGCTGTGGAAGCCGGGGAGCCGGTGGGATGTTTGGTGTACGTGAGTACGTCCGAGGGAGGAAGGCAAAGCGGCGGAGAGCAGGAGGGCTCGGAACGCGCTACCTGAAATCATTGCTCGGTGCTGCAGGGACCCAGCACGGCTGCTTGGTCCTTGATTGCTCGTTCCGCTGGTGCACACAGCTGGAAACTCGGGGGGAAGCAGCTCTCCAGACCATCGGCTCCTCAGGGGTGTCTTTGCCATCAAAGAAACGCGTTCATTGAGAGCGTGAAACGAAACGTTTGGGGCTGGCAATGAATCTCTCCTCTCTCTAAATCAAACAGTACTTTCTTACCTCTCTCCCTCCTGTTTCACTTGCCTTTCAGCCAGTACTCCTCTCTGATTCCTTGGCTGCTGCGTCTGAGGAGCAGTTTAAAAATGGGATTATCCAATGCCCTCACAGGAGGGAAGATGAATCTCTTCTAATTCACGGTGCTGGTCTGATCTGTGAGTCATAGTTGATGGTAAAGGCAATACCTGAATGATGGTATAAACTTAGTCATTTATTTAATAACATTTAATTACGGAGAGAGTGGAAAGTAGTGTACAGAAAATACGGTCTGTATTTCATTTCTCTTTGCATTACAGTACACGGTAAATCAGGTTTTATTTTAATTACACTACAGCAAGAGTTGATTTATATTTTTGTTCAGCTCCTATTAATTTGATAACCACTCAGTTCAGAGTTGTTACAGTCAATACTGTAGCTCCCTAAATTGTTGCGTATCCAGGATTGCTGAAATGGGAGAAATCTTTGGTTTATTCTTCTGTATTAAACCATGAAAATTACAGCACATGGAACAGAAATGCACACAGCATCTCAGTACTTTATTTGTTGACTCTACCTTAGCAGGAAAATTGTGTGCACCATGTATAGGTGATTACTGTGTGCACAAACTCAGTAATTAAAACCATCAAAACATCTTTTTCTTTTCATCAAAGCAAGTATTATCCTCTAAGATGCATTTTTTGTCACCTCTTTGAGCAGGACATTGAAATGCAATGGAGGCTTAAGAGTGGTCTTAGAATTTATTGGCCAAAAATAATGAACATTCTGGGTACTTATCTCACATTTATGAAATTTTGGTTATGGTAAGATTAACCTTAATGGATTAAAATTCCTGTGTGTACTGGACATAAAGTGACAGTCCAAGAATTGGAGTAGAAGCACATCCTTGAAGGACAGATAGCACTTGGCCGTGAGGGTTCATTTGCAGCTCCTGCTATTTTAAACAGAATGCTGAGTACATTTTCAGACTGAAATGCCAGTTCCTCCCATCATTTAGTGCCAGCCCAAGTGGATTTCTGGGTTGCTTATAAGTAATTCTCTTTCCATTGGTTATTCTATGGTAAGAGGCAGAGTTATGTCTTTGCACATGAGCTCACTGGTTCCTGAATGATTCAACACCCCCATGGAGTGTAATACAGCAAAAAAAAAAAAATCCCTTTTTGATCTGTTTGAACTACTATATCACTGAGAAACTCTGTCAAAAGAGCACTCTGAGATTCTTACAGGGAGAAAAAACAGGAGTTATGCTTCAATTTTAATGTTTCACATGTCAGTTTATGACCTCTATCACCTTGTCATATAACACCTGCTACTACTGCACATCAACTTTTTTTTTGTCTAATGAACACCTCCACACCTTTTTTCATCTTTAAATAAGCTGTGTAACATTTTTTTTTATGTTCTATATCTATCACTGCCATCTGGATTCCGGTCTGGTTGCATGAGGTGGCACAATTTGGGGATTACCATTTTTCATTCACCTCTTCCACCACGGGCATTCTGTAGGGTGCTTGAGCTCAGACCTGTCCCCCCTCTGGCTGCCGAGGATGGGCACCTGCACATCTGAAGCACTTGTTGGTAGCAGGGCTGAAGGGAGGTTCCTTCCGCTGGTAAATCCAGTCTTTTAATTTATCACAGAATCATACAGTGGTTGGGGTTGGAAGGGACCTTAAGGATCATCCAGTGCCACCCCCTGCCATGGGCAGGGACACCTTCCACCAGCTCAGGTTGCTCCAAGCCCCATCCAACCTGGCCTTGGGCACTTCCAGGGCTGGAGCAGCCACAGCTTCTCTGGGCAACCTGTGCCAGTGCCTGCCCACCCTTACAGGGAAGAACTTCATCTGAATATCCCATCTAAACCTCCTCTCTTTCAATTTGAAGCCATTCCCCCTTGTCCTGTCACTCCAGGCCCTTGTAAATAGTCTCTCTCCATCTTTCTTGTCTGCTCCCTTCAAGCACTGGAAAGCCACAACCAGGTTACCCCAAAGCTTCTCTTCTCCAGGCTGAACAATCCCAGCTCTCTCCCCTTTCCTCCCAGCAGAGCTGCTCCATCCTCTGACCATCTCGGTGCCTCCTCTGGACTCTCTGCAGCAGCTCCATGTCCTTGCTGTGCTGTTCCCAGGGCTGGAGGCAGCTCTGCAGGGGGGTCTCAGCTGAGGGGGCAGAGGGGCAGAATCCCCCCTGCCCTGCTGCCCACGTTTCCTGGGATGCAGCCCAGGGCACACTTGGCTTTCTGGGCTGCAAGTGCACTTTGCTGACTTGTCCAGCCTCTGATCCAGCAGCACCCCCAGGGCTGCTCCATCTCTTCATCCTCAGCCTGGATTCACCCAGGTGCAGCACCAGCACTTGGTCTCACTGAACCTCATGAGATTGCCGTGGGCTGCTGCTCGAGCTTGTCCAGCCCGAGTCCAGGCGTTTAAAGTCCTGTCGTTGTAAACCCGAGCCACGTTCATCTGCAGTGTGGACACCCTCGTGTTTGGGGTTGCTGCTTGTGCCGCAGAGGTGTCCCCTGCTCTGGCTTTGTGAAGGTGACGTGTGAAAACGCAGCGAGCAAACAGGAGCAGCCCCGTGTGTCCAGCAGGCTGGGGGGTGGCAGCAGACACTTCAGAGCTTCAGCCTTCTGTGGGTACAGAAACCCCCATGAAACAATTATCTGTTTAGAGGCATTGACAGCAGGGAAGTAAAGGCAGCGTGCTTCTAATGTACTTGAAGGCAGTTAATTAAATTACTTCAGTTTTCTTTTAGGACGCCTCAAGCAGAAACTCGATTGCATTTCTGCTTTTCACAATAAGGTTGGCAATTTGGCTAATTGGAAGTGCAACAGGAGATTAATTGTACCTTTTAAACTTCAGGAAAATCCTCTCTGCTCTTGGCACAACGGTAATCACATACAGACCTACAGGATAGTCGCACACTTGGAAAAATCCTGGTATTATATTTCAGTTAAACTCTTTCTCTTCTAAATGCTAATTCAAGAAATCAGATGAAAATAAAAGCTCAGGTGCAGAAAAACCAGAATCCTTCCAGCCAGGTGTGAGAGCAGCAGAGGAGAGGCACTGCTGAGGGGTCCTTCCTGGCTTCATTCTCTCTGGATTCATGACAAATGTGATCTGGGAAGGATGACTGCGGTCCACATTAACACTGGAAGTGACAAAGACAGCCAACAAAAACCTAGATAATCCTAAATTTGCACAGGACTGAAAGATTGAAGAAGACTATAAAGCCTGGTTGTTTAAGTGCATTAGTTAAATCATTTTTATGTGATGTCTTGATTGGCAACAAAATATTAATAATTTTTCATTGCTCTCTTAATCAGAAGCTTTCATAAGCAACTAGTGATAATTTGTCTTGTCCTGTCTGTGAGGAGCTCTGTTAATGAGTTGTCACACAGCTATTGAAGAAGAGCCATCCTAATGGTACATGTAATTAAACGATCTCTCTTGCAAACATTTAAGATTGCTTTTAGCATAAAAATATTATTTCTCCATAAATTACCCATCCATATTATTTATCCATTAGAATTCCCTTTGCAGTTCTAGTTTAAAAAGTCACATCAACTTTTCTCATGCAGAAAATAACTATAATGTAGCTGAAACTGATAAGATTGTCATAGCTATAAATTGATTTCTGATTACAAATAGTGAAGTGGTTCAGATGTGCCATCTTTCAAAATAATATACTTTTGCCTCCTAGGAACAGGCAATAGGTTTTCCCAAATATGTGATTATGCAAGCACTCCTCAATTTGAAAATATAATAAACTCCTCATGGAGTCAAAGGTATTTATATAATATTTACAGGGCATTGTTTCACATGATTTGACATTATCTCCAGAGAAAAATACATAAATAGATAAAATTTATAAACATAAGTTATTCCCTCAGAGGCAGACACAAACAACAGAGAAGAGAGGATTACCATAAGAAAACAAATATTGTGGTGTACAGGTAGATAAGAATGTGGTGGATTCCCAAGTGTCATGCAGGTAGTTAGAGCAGAAACTCTTCCGTGTCTTTCATTACTCATTTCATTTTTATCTGTGCATTTTAACTCAAAACTGGCCTTAGATCATTAGTTCAAAACTCAGCTTTGCTAGCAGGTTGTTGAAACGCAGGGCTCTTCATCTCTGCTGATGTCAGGTAGGATGGCACGGCCTTGCTCTCCCACAAGCACAATTCCAGACCACATCACTGGTGCTCATATCCCCCCTCTGCACCTGGGAAATCACCTCCACGGGTACCTCATGGCCCTTACGAGATCTGTGCCCACCTGCCCTGAGCCACATTCCGTGTATGCTCCTGAGATTGTCCATTTTCCAACAGCCAGCCTTTACAGTGCAGCTCACTGGGATTAGTTCTCCCATGAAAACAGTCTGTATGAAGGTGATATCCTCATGATTTTCATGTAGATTCACTGTTAAAAAATAGATCATGTGTGAAGGACCCCCTGAGTTCCCTGCTGAGGGAACTGGGGCTGTTAAAGTGATCAAACCCAGATGCTGCAGCGGTGGGAGCGAATGGCCCAAAGCTGCATGGTTAGAGCCGAGTTTGTTCACTTTCAGATCAAAGTTTACAGAATTCCTTATAGTTTCTCAAGGTCTTTGCAGGCTCTGAAGGAGAGGTTAAGTGGAAGATTACTTCTGGCAGTACTTTCAGAATATATAGTCTCACATTTGGCCATAATGAAGATTACAGAAATTGTATATCCACTTGCATTTTTGGAGGCATGTACCTACCAGTGATTTTCATTGTAGTGTCTCTGAGTTTCTCAGGATATAAAACTCACCCATTTTTTATCTGTATTATAATTACACAACTATCTAAAAAGTTCATTTCCATATGTTCAAGACAAAAACTTTTTTTTGGCTTGCCAGCAAAGTCTTATGTTGTGTTAAATTCTTTGAGCAGAAAAACAAGAAAAGATAAATTGAAGTCCCATCAGGCTGTGTTTGCAATAGTTTTCTGGCATTTGCTTAAGGCTGAATTTTTCTCCATGTAAATGACTAAAGTGATAGCATGTGTAAAACCAAGAACAAATAATATTAATGAAGCATAAGTTCTCAGCTTGTCTCTGGAAATGAATTATTAAAAACACCAAAGAAAGTGATTTAAGAGCCCATGACTAATTTAGTTTTTATTATTTTTATATGAATCACTCATGAATCTATTGTAAAAAAAGATCAGAGACGTTTGATTAGCGAGGAGAAATCGTTTCCAAAGTGATAGCCATTGTTGTAGATTTTGAATAATAATAGTCTTATTAAATGCTTGGGTACATTCCATTTTAAAATCCTGTAAACATTGTCAGAGAGAGAGATTTCTGGGGCTCTGAGGATCAGGCAAGGCTTTTCCACGGGAACTAGTTAATACATCTTAGTGACTGTGAAATCAGGGTGGTGTTTTACTTTTCGAAGTTTGGATGGTCTTGGAGCAGCCTGGAAGGTGGAAGGTGTCCCTGCCCATGGCAGTAGTGCCATAACTGCAGGGTGACCTGTGCCAGAGGTGGGGGAGTCTCTGCTTTTGTGTCTCTGGGATGACTTTTCTATTCCTTACTGGACTTTTCCTTGAGCAAGTTGGAAGTTAACCTAAAAAATAATAAGCCTGAATCTACTTTATACTGATTCCTCTTCAAACTTCCTGGAAAACAAGAGAGTAGGCCAAAAATGGGAAGGGTTCAAATGTTGGAACAGCCCCAAGGTGTGTTGGAAAGCCTCACGAAAAAGCATCTGCAAGCAGGCAGAAGAAGGCGGGTGGTGGGTGCCTGGGATCCATACCCGGGGTTAACGTGGCTCCTCTCCCCCAGCTCCCTCCTGGGGGTCAGGGCAGGAGATCTGTGGTGTTACAGTGGCAGACTGGGATTCTCTGGGGACAGAATGTGAGCGAGGTTTACGAGCGGTGTCGATGTTTCCACACGAGCCCCGGCAGAGTCCGTGACCAGGGAGCGCGTTGGAGTGGGAAGGGGATAAATGAATATGAAACATCCTGTGTTTGGAGAGACCGATGCCTTGAGTAATCAGTAGTGATGGAAAGGAAATACAATACAAAAAAAAAGGTACATATCCATTTTCTGGTATCTGCTTTGTTGTTTTATGGAATTGACTGTGTGAATAGCAACTGTTTTTTAAAATATTTTATGGATTATTGAGCTGTTACCAATGTAAAAGGCAGTGTGGTGCAATTTTTAATCTTGAAAAGTTAAAATATGTTCTAAGGTCATCTAATCAGTCCTTTAGTTGAAGGGCAAGGCATGAAAGAAGCTCATGAAGGGCAGAGAACATTTCATTTGAAAAAGGGAGAGAAAACATGAGACAAACTGCTGAAGAAGTCAATTTATCAGCTGCCACTAGTCAACCTTATCAATTATGAGAAATTATAAGCATAGATTTCTGAGGGTTTTTTATCAGAATGTGTAGAATTATTTTATAATGAAATTCATAGAATAGAGGTGATGAACACCCTGTGCTTATCTAAGCCTGCTGTTCTGCAGAGTTCATCATTTTGTGGGGTTAGATGGGTTCTGCCTCTGGTTTCATCACTTCTGTTTCTTCCTCTTCACAAGAAAATTGTGGGACACCCCATCCCTGGAAGTGCCCAAGGCCAGGTTGGACGGGGCTTGGAGCAACCTGGGCTAGTGGAAGGTGTCCCTGCCCATGGCAGGGGGTGGCACTGGATGGGCTTTGAGGTCCCTTCCAACCCAACCCATTCCATGATTCTGTGACTCTGAAAATTCACCTTCAGTGGTCAATGAGGAAAACCATGTCTCAGAAGTTACTTTTCTAGCCTTTCTCCTGGTTGCCTATTACTTTTCATGGACAATACATTAAAATGCCTTTCGTTCCCTGTGGGGCATTGCTGGGGTTGGGGTAGGGCACCATGAATTCCTCCTGTTCCCTCTGCCCACCCCATCCCAGCAAACAGAGTTAATTTCCACCCTCTGGCAGTGGCCAGAGATGCAGCTGGGCAGCTCCTCAGAGCTCCCAAAGGCAGCACAGAGGGAGATGGGATACGTCCCAAATCTATCCCCCAGCTTCCCACTGTGCCCCAGCACCCCCGAGCGGGACAAGTGCAAGACGCAAAGTTAGAGGCTGTTAAGGAATCAAAGACTCATCATTTCTTTATGCTCTGGGGCTTGGGTTTTACAGCACTTCCAAATATACCCTTCTGAAATACACACAGAAAGTGCTTGTGCATAAGAATGCAGCCATAGATATAAAATGTAGCTGTGAAATCCTAATGTACTAATTATATCCACGGGGAAACACAAGGAGGAACCGTGAGCTGCAATAAACACCCAGAAAGAGCCATTAATTTCTTAGAGAATTCAGACTAGTTTTTGTAGCAACAAGAGGTTCGGTATCAAACCTTTAATCTCTTAATCACTGTTTCCTTCCCACATCTAACACTTTTCATTTTTAATAATGCTGTAGTCTTATATGAATTTACTGTGTGTGCACATTCTAATGCGGGGCTGATAATTGCCTTCAGTGCCCAACATAAATGACACAGTGTTAACCTAAATCATCCTTGATAACTTTCTTTAAGCACTAGAAATCAGAAAATATTTTTTAGAAGTCATAAACCATGTTTTTACCAATATAAGTCCCTCTTTTCAAGAAAAACACATTTGGAGAGGGAGAGAATAATACTATAGTCTTGCATCTGTTTGTTTTTGCAAGGGTCTTTACTTATATTAATACATTTGTATGCATTGGAAAAAACAGATTGTCCATAAAAAGACAATTACAGAGCACAAACCAAGCACTCAGAATATGTTTCTGAGATGTCTTAAAGGAAGAAACATACTTAAATAGAGAAGATTTTATTGTCCTGTTTTTCCACAACTCCTTATAAATCATTCCATAAAAGTAGCCATCCTGCTTTTATTGATCTAAACTCAATTTGAGTTTCTTTTAACTTTTAAAAACTGGTATTAAGTCCCCTCCAGTGCAAGCATTTTCTCTAGCTCATGCAAATATCATTTGAACAGGGTTGATATCTTTTCTATTTGCAGTTACTCATGCATCTTTGCTTTCCTTCAGGGAAGATCTAACTGACCAGAAAACAGGCAAATGCTTAAAATGGGGATTTTTGAGTAGATATTTGTAATAATGTCTTGGGTAGCTTAACCAGCTTATGCCATAGTGTAGATGCTAAATCTGCCTGACACCGAGGTGACAATAATAGCTGAGATGCTTTTGATTACAGATAATGGATTTCAGATCATCTGTGGATTTACTCTGATTCTTTGTAATCGTTGATCTGTTTGCCCATCGGGGCAGCACTGCCAGCAGAACCAGGTTATGGTTATGTCTGTGCCTTCTCAGGTGAAGGTCTGTGCTTTGGGAAGGGTTATTGTCCTGCTGGTAAGCTCCGTATTTCTCAGTGTTCACTCGAAATGTGCCTTAAAGCATGTCTAGAAACTAGGCAAGTTCTCAAAACTCCCTCCCCCCTGCCAGTGCTGACCTGCCACTGAGAGAAGAGGCACGAAGACGCTTCTCTAGTGCCAGACAGAAGGTTTTGGAGGAGATTCAAGAGCTGGCAGAAGTAGTGCCAGATCAATCCATACTGCAAGAGACGGGCTCCTTTGTACTTCTCCTGAAGGTGCCAGCTGGCATCTCACGTCTGCTGCAGAACCGCAGCTTCCTTCAAAAAACTTCGAAGGGTGGTGGCTGGGAAGGAAAGCTTCAAGCTGCAAAGCAGGTGCACCCTGAAGAGGCAGGAAATGTGGGATGGAAGGAGCCCCAAATGGTGTTGGTTTAGAAATCAGCCCATCCGGGCATCAAACAACTGCTGCTTGTTATTTCTGAGCACCTGGCTGGCGTTGGCAGCAGCAGCGGATGGGGGTGGTTCCTTCTCCATCCTCACGAGGGGAGGTGGAGGGACAGGTACAGATCTCTTCACTCTCAAGAGCAGTGACAGGACTCAGGGAATGGCTGGAGCTGTGTCAGGGCAGGCTCAGGTTGGATCTCAGCACAAGGTTCTTCCCCCAGAGGGTGGTTGGCACCGAACAGGCTCCCCAGGGCAGTGGGCACAGCCCCAAGGCTGCCAGAGCTCTGGGAGTGTTTGGACAATGCTCTCAGGCACATGGTGTGACTCTTGGGGTGTCCTGTGCAGGGCCAGAAGCTGGACTTTGATGATCTTGATGGGTCCCTTCCAACTCACCGTGTTCTGTGATTCTATGACTTTGTGTTGGAGCTGCCATGGGTGCAGCAAAGAAGGGCACATGGATTCCCTTTCTCCAGCACAAAAAAATTAGGAGCAGGTTCTTGACTCCCAGCCAGCAGAGCAAAGTGACCTTCCTGTGTAGCCTGTCCACCCTGGTCTGTTCAGTCAGGCCCTGCTGGCAGGCACAGTGGTGACCTGTCCCCTCGTCACCACTGCTCTGCAGCCGTGTCACAAGGGTGGCAGCAGGCAGGACCTTGTGGGGGGCTTCCCCCTTGCACCCTGGGCTGCAGCCTGCCTTCCAGCTGCACCCTGCAGCTTTGGAAACAAGTCCTGGGGTTTCCAGGAGCAAAACCACTCTTCCAACACTCAGCCCCTCGTTCTGGGTTTGTGCCTCCCTGATTCGAAGTTGGATTTTCCCATAATACTGCAGTGAAATTATGCAAAGAGGTCAGCTTAGCGTGCTTCCCACGTGGGGATGATTACAGGAAAATTGTTCTTTAGGCTCGTGAACTGTTTTCACATGTCTCTTTGAGGGTTTGCGTAGAAATGCAAACACTCTGGAGCTGCAGAAGATGTGAATGTTAGTGGAGTAACAAGAGAAGCTGCTTAACACACCCATCAGTGCTGTGGTCCTGTTAGCTGGAATTTGATAAATAAATATGGAAGTAAATAAATAAATAATGAATTGAAATAAATTCCTAAGCAGAGCACTTGTACAACATATTCAAGTGCCAAAACATCTCTACTAACTCATATCCTCCCCATCTATAATCAGAAATTGAAGTAATGCAAGAGCAGATCTAGGAAGATGAAGGGGATGAAGAAAGATACTTGTTAAACATTTACAGATCTAAGCAGGTTTGTTTGAGAAAAGACTTTTTGTCTACTTCCTTGTCTCCTGCCTAGGATATTATCTGAGATAAGTGACAAACAGCTTCAGTTCTTTCTCGTCAAGTCTCAAGGCTGCAATGCCTTTCCTAAGAGCCAGCACAGAAAGGAACCCTGAACCCAAACAAACGTTAGTGTTTGATCCATCTGAGGTTAACAGGTAGATATTAGCTTCCCCCATAAATTAAACAGCAGGAGCTTGCCATCTTTTTTACGTGCAAAGAGCTCCTTGTTAACAACCAGCACAAAAGTTTGTATTCTCACGAGTTGCTTTCCTTGCCCTTAAATCGCTGCTCATTTCCTCCCTGCCTGTTGATTCATGAACTTTAAAACCTCCTGTTCAGAGCTCGAGCTGTGTCCCCAGGGCTGTGATGCCATCAAACCCTCTGAACAGGTGGTCTCCATTCATGTAGTGTTTAAAATATTGTTACTAAATAATAAGGCACCTTTCCTGTGTTCTGTTCCGTACAGGATTTTGGAGAAGATGATTCCCTCTACATCACCAAGGTGACGACTGTTCACATGGGCAATTACACCTGTCACGCCTACGGCTATGAGGAGCTGTATCAGACCCACATCCTTCAGGTGAATGGTTAGTAAATGGCATGTATGACATTCCATGAGAACCTTCCCTAAGAGAAGTTGTGTGTTAGCCTCGTTCACCCCGAGGTGTTTAAAGCCACGGCCCAAATTCTCTGTGCCTGAGCAAACCAGCTCGGGGCTCACTCACAGCACACAGGCAGGCAGAGAGAAAAGTGCCAGGGGGGTGGGTATAATTACCTGGGCTTCAGCAGGGATCCTCTGTGTCAAACAAGCTGTCCCTGACACTTCCACAGACTTCAGAGCAGTGTTTCAAAGCATCTCTTAAACTAATTACTACTTTTGTCGACAGAAGTGTTGCCCCAATAACTTCTTCTTCCAGAAAATCATTTCTGTTGCACGAAATAGCCCAGAATATTTATATAAACACAGCAATGTTTCCAAAACGAGCCATCCAACTCCTAGCTATGTATCAGATTATTGCCCTGCTGTACTCAGCTTGGTTCACTGAGGGCTAATTTACACTGGCCCACTGGGTTGCAAAATGAGGGCAAACCATTTTACGGGTGAGAGAATCACACGGGCCATATTCCAGCATTCTCGTTCACCTCTGTCCCCTGGACCACATTTGTGCCTGGTGGAATTTATACGGAGGCTCTTGCTATCTTCCTCCTGACCTCAAACTCAGTCAGTCGGATTTAGTTTAAAATTACATTAGATTAAACCAGCATTTCATCGAGGGAGCAGCCCATGGAGTATCCACCTCCCCAGCAGCAACATGGTTTTCCAGCTTTAAACCCCTGTTTCCATGTGCCAATATGCCCAGCAGTATTTCCAGAACAGCAGACTGGGTCACCCATTGCTAACTGTGGGTACATTTTGACATACTCTGCTATGAAAGTGTTTATATTTAAGGAAAAGTCAATAGCTTTATTAGAGGAAATATAAGGAAAATTGGCATTTAGTCCTTTCTCTAGATGTGTGCAGGCATGCACAAAGGAGAGCTTTCAACTGGTAAGAGCAGGTAGTTGCACACAGGTTAATAGTGAGAGGAGGGACAGTAGAAAGGGGTATTTGTGGATTTTAAGAAGAGCCACAGTGGACATGAGGTTTAGTTTGAAGTTAAAACCAGGTGTGCTGATGTGAGTGCTCCCCCACCCAGCAAGTACCTGGAGGGGAGCACGAGGCACCCAGTTGATTTGAATGAAAACTGACTTAATGTCTCTACATAATAATTTGTCATCTTTTGAGAGAGTAAACTGTAAATCTCAGCAATGTGGATAACTAAATTGTGCAGGCTGCAGCTGGGAAAATAGGTTTCCTTCCTCAAAGTGCTATTTGTTTGATGAATGGCAGTTGAAAGAAAAGCCAGCTAACAACTTAATCCCGTGTCTATTATGTGATGTATTATGAGGCCTGAATGGAGTTGAGTTGGCAGACAACAATGTAGACTTTATCATCACTGAGAATAGAAGGCCCAAAGGCTTTGAAACTAAACCCAAAATGAGAGGAATGCTGGATGGAGCGTGGGGAGGGGGTGATCTGTTCCATACTCATGCCTGCCACTTAGGTTTAACTTGTTGTTGAAAGATCACATTTTCTTTTTAAGTGGAAGTTTCACACCACAGCTGCACGGGGGTTTTCTTACCGATAGAGAAATGCTTTTATATAAAAAAAAATAAAATCAAAACAAAACCAAACCACACTTTTCATGTTGGCTTTTTAATGTTGCTATATAGTCACTAAATACTGAATAAAATGCCATGCTTTCTGGTATCAACCCAGGCTTGCTAGAAAACACTGCAGGGTCTAGGAATCTTTGTCTTACAGCATCTGATATTCCTGTGTGTGCCATTAGGCTTTTCAGAGCTGGGTTTTTGCAGTTCTGGCTGCCCACATCACTAAATTCTCTCCTTTTCTGCCTGTGTCCAGCAACTGATGTTGGGGTGACAGCCCTGATGGCAGGACAGCCTTGCTGGCTTTCAGATGCATCAGGGGGTTCCCAAGGCAGAGCCCTCTGCAGGGAAACCTTGGTTTTCAGTAACTTAAAGGACAAATTGAGGAATTTTTCTTGACAGGAGTAGAGGGAAGAAACTGAGCCAAACTGAATAGAGTGAAGATGCTGAGACTCTAAGTGTGGTTGATGGGCTCTGTTCAGCACTGGGACTTGTCTCTGTCTGTCTGTATCAAACTGAAAACTCCATCTTCAACACAGAAGGGTTTTTGTTGCTTCCCTGTGCTGGACTAGAACAGTAAGAGAATGTGACAGAACTAAGTCAGCCAGAGCTCGGGTGTATCTGCTCTCCTGTCTCCTCTGGGGAGCCACTGATCTACTTTTAACATCAAAAACACGTGGGGTTTTTTATTCCACAAAAAAAACTATCAGGAAAAAAGTTGTCAGGAATTTTTTTGACAGCTCCCAAATTTGTCTGTTGGAAAAGAACAGAGAAAGAAGAACCAACTAGAAGTAAAAGGGTTTATCCCCAACCCTTCCCAAGCTCACTGTGTCTGTACAGAGAGTTCCAAACTTTTAGGCTGTTTTTCAGTTAATTCAGTGTTTTCAAAGCTGCAGTAACTCTTCCAGTGTCCTTGGATCCTTTTTTGTACTTCCTGGGCCCTGTTTTACTGTTCCCACTGAGACCCACCAGTCCAGCTTACAGAAGAATCTGATCCTAGTTCTCTGTGCTCTCTCGATATGCTTTTATTGAACATACTATATTCTCTTTATCCTGCTTTCTGCTTTGCCTCTTTTTAGAACATAACACTGGCTTTTGCACTGATTAAGAGATATAAAAAGTTAAGAAATGTAAGCTTTAATAGAAATTTTGCAGCCCAATTTTGACGACATCAGAAGTTCCTGGGATTTGGAGCTCGGCTAGTGCTCAACTGCTCGTTGCTCTGCAGTACTTCCCTTTGTATCAGCTGGTTCAGGATGTCCCAAATAACATGGGTAGGTCCAGTGCTCATTTTGACAAGCAGAGATGAGAATCCTGCGAGGCAGAAAATGTGAGGACCACCAGCTGAGTGCCCCAAACCACCGGCTCACATCTGGGCAAGGAGCACCCGTGAAATGCAGCCCGTTTGATGTGGGTGGTTTGTGTTGAGCTCATCAATCTTGGGATTCACAGTTAGTGGTAAAATTTAAGTCAGTGTATTTATACATCTGGCCCCTAACGTTTTTGGAGGAGAAGAAAGTGCTGAAAGGCAGTGTTTAAGCACTTTAAGAATGAAAAATTCATTTTGTGTGCTGGTATCTTTGATCAGGAGAAGCCAAGAACAGTAGGAAAATTATGTTCTCTCCTACGTATGGATATTGCTTGGGAAATGTGTGCAGCATACACTAACTGTAGGGAGGAAAAGCAATTTATCACTTTCAAAAGGAAAAAAGAGTTGCTGAGGATAAAGAATCTCATAAAATTGTAATCAACTATGAAAATTGATAGTTTGCAAATCAAGAGACTGCTGAGTGTAGGGCATCATTTTCCTTGGTCCTTGCACTCAGGAAAACATCAGCATAAATCAGAATATTGTATTCCTTGAGAACAGTTTTAAAAAGCAATTTGATGCTCAGCCCAATTATAAAGGTCCAACAGGACAGATTTTGCAGTAGCAGGGAGGGGTTATGAACACAGATGTTTTTGTTGGTGTGGCTGTTCAAGACAAAACCTACAATGCTGCAGACTCCTTTCACATCATAAATGGAGAGAGATAAACATCTCAAGTAAATGACTAATCTGTTAATTGTTACTACACCCTGGAGTGTGCAGCTCCTGCAGCAGCAATGGGTGTCTGTGGGCCTTGGTGCCACCATCTGTGCTCATCGTGTGCTTCATCACCTGAGCTGCTTTATTGGGATGAATTGGGCTGCTCACAACGGAGGGGCTGCTCAGTATGCAGTAACAGGCAATCTACCCAATCTCCTGCTTGTTTCAATGCCTCTTTTTTCCTACTTTGCTTAAGATAATGGCATTTTTATATTGCCCTTGGCTGCAGACACAGTAATGGTTAGCAATGATATATATTCACCAAGGGAAAAAGCAAAGGGTAATCCATATATCCTAAAGTCTGGAGCTGAAATCTTTGCAAGTTTAAAGTAAAATGTGCTTACTTGGAATGTATTAATTTGTAGCAGGGACAATAAAAATGCATTCTGCAGTTTGCTGTTATCACAAGGCATTTGCATGCAATAATTTACCTGTGCAGTGAAATATGTAAGACAAGGGAGAAGAAATAAGAAGTTTAAAAGTAGAAGGAGCAGGAAAATGATAAGAGACCAGGAATGGAGGTGCAACACATCTTTTTTGTAGGTGAAAAAAACCCAGTTCCATTACTAATCACTCTTGAGAAGACACCTTGCTATAATTTTAAGGTGAGCTAATTTTAATGCAGAGCATTGATTCGGTGTCTAGGACCTCTGAGCTACCTTTTGCAGTATAAATCTATTGTGTTTTCAGCCCTGCAGGTAAAATAGGTGGGTTAGTCACGTGCAGGCTATCAAGGTGTGAGGCAAAAACCTGTTTGGTGAAGGAGTGCCCTAATTCTGGGGATCGTGATGGTTGTGACCATCGTGGGTGATGAACAGGAAAGCCTAAAGCAAACCATGACAAGAAAATATCACCCCCCACTGGCTTTGAGAGCATTAAACTGGTGATGACTGGGATGGGCTCTGTCTCTGAGAGCTCTGTGAGAAGATGACACTGAGCTTGGAGTGAGATTGCTCTGATGCCTTTGGCCATGTGGGATCTCAGCCAGATCAGTTGGTTTCACCAGGATTTGGGCATCTGACCTCCTTGGATGTTGTAAATGTTTTTCCTCTGCATTTGCAGGAGACACAGCACCTTCCAGCTGTGAGTCTGAATAAATCTCATGGGCTTTCAGTGCACCTCAGTTAGTAAATCCTTTCATTCAAAAAATGTTACTAGTAGCAAGCAAGTAATAGGTGATACAAGCACTGAGTGCAGGACCTTCATAAAATTCTGCCAAAGTGGACAAAAATTACCGTCTGTATTCTGTCGTGCCTGGAGACAGACTCAGAGAAATTTAAGTTCATTTTCTAAGGTACTGATGAAATGACTCTCAGTCTTATTCCCTGGAATTGCTTGGGCACACAGGGATGGTCCAACAGCCACCAGCATCTCCAGCAGCAGGTCCCTTCCCCTGCTCTCCTTCCCCTTGGATCTGGCACCTCCTGAAGTCAGGAGGGGCTGCAAACCCGACAATAATGTGGGAAGAGGAGAGAAAATGGTAGTAAATGCTTTCATTTAGAAATTGAAAACTCAGTTTAATAAAACAAACCTGGTCTTCTTGGTAACACCCTGATTAAAAAGCTCTTGGATGGTGTTTCCCTCACCTTACAACGCATTTTCTTTCCTTCTCAAGTAATGGAAATAGAAGACAGGGAACTAAACCCACAGGTCCAGTGCAGAGGTGGAGTTCAAAGCCATTCCTTTGCTAGAAGTCCCTTTTTTTTTTTTCATTTTTCCTCTCCAGTTGGCTGTAGGCATTTCCTCTCACTTTACACTGCAACAATCTCTCGCTTTGAAAGCCATAAAACCCCAGCAGACTTGAGGGCTTTCTGTCGGGGCTGGTTTCCTTCCAAGCTGACAGCTCAGCTCTGGTTGGTGCTTGGCAGCTGGTGGAGAAGACAGAAGTAAAATACATCTCTCTCTGTAGTAAGACCCATAAAAAATAGAAATAGGAAGATGGAAAGTGTGTGCTAGAGAATGTATTTATTTAAACTATCCCCATATGGATGTATAGACACATAACAAGCTGCAAACCCAGATTTTGTTTTATTCTAAAGCAACTGTTAAGATAATTTAATTTTGATAATCCTGGAGCCTAATGATTTACTATACAGAAACAGAGCACTGAGTTCGATGCATTAAGCCAGTGATTTCCAGAAGTTTGGTATTAACTCATTCAGGCTTTCTTAAAAAAAAAACTCCACAACCCACAAATTTTCCTCTGTCCTCCACCAGTGCCAGCAGCAGTGGTTCATTTTCCTTGGGGCAGAATTTGGGCCCCCAAAATATCACATTCTCGTTGGACTCTGGCCGTGGTTTTGGCAGCTTTTGGCAGCTACATCATGAGCCCCAAAATCTCCTAATTTGGGGGAAAAGTTGACCCCTTCATTATGGGACACGAACACCATCAACCATGGCACATCCTCACATCTCCTTTTGTTTGTCCCTTGAGGTGAAAGAGTCTCATTGGTGCCTTTCACTGGTGTTGCAATACTGCAAATTCTTTTTGAAGTATGTGAGTAAATTGGTAAGAAGGAGTTAATGGGTGGTATTAAGCCTTGTTGGTTTGAGCAGTGGAGGCAACATGATTGAAAATCAATGAGCATCTCTGAAATTGGAATATAATTAGTGGTTCTGCCAATTGAGTATATTAAATGATTCAGAGGGGCCTTCCTGAAACGAGGTAAGTCACTTTTTGAAAACCTCTCAGTGAAAAGAAGTAATTGATAAACACTTTATTTGTTCAGAATAAGAGGAAGTAAATCTACAGGCTACTTCTTGATGGATATTCAATTAAAGTACGGAATATTAGGCTACTTCTAATGGTCAAAAACTCTCAATTCCTTCCTTACTAGACTCAATGAAGATGTGGAGTTTACCCTGTAATTTTTAAATAGTGAGTACCCTCCTTAGGTTTTAATCCAGCTATTGAGTTTGATCAGTCACTTCATGAAAGCAAGAACAAGCAAGAGTGGCCTAAATACAAAATTGGATCTCTGAGTTGCTCCCTGGCATTGGTGTGTTAGTTTAGTTTTCTGTTCCAGAATCAAAGGATAACAGAATGGTTTGGGTTGGGAGGGACCTTAGAGACCATCTCATTCCACCCCCTGCCACAGGCAGGGACACCTTCCACCAGCCCAGG
>JAYRBT010000028.1:7575378-7610324 GCA_036023395.1 Myiotriccus ornatus | reverse complement strand
TCCAAGCCCCGTCCAACCTGGCCTTGGACACTCCCAGGGCTGGGGCAGCCACAGCTTCTCTGGGCACCCTGTGCCAGCGTTTGGGAATTGTGTTCTGTTTCCCGCCCCCGGGCTGAGCCGTGGGGAGTCGTTCCTGTAGCTGGCACTGGGGGCCACACCGCTGTTTGTGCGCCCAGTTCTGGCTCAGGGCTCTCTGCAGCTCCCTGCGGTGGCACCGGCGGGGGTTCCAAGTCCCCAATTCCTGGTTTCCCGCAGTGCCTCCCGTGATCCGCGTGTACCCCGAAACGCAGGCGCAGGAGCCCGGCGTGTCCGCCAGCCTCAAGTGTCACGCCGAGGGCATCCCTATCCCCCGAATCACCTGGCTGAAGAACGGCATCGACGTCGCGCCAAAACTGTCCAAACAGCTCTCGCTCCTCGGTAAGAACAGAATTTTGATTAATTAAAGTGTTGTAGACGGGGATTAAGGAGGATTATTTTGCTCTTTAAACCAGAAGTTCTTGTACTCTGCTAAGCCACAGTTGTTGGAAATCGTGTTACAAAACCCCTGTTCTTTCTTTTTATCTCTTTCTCCTGTGAATTTCTCGGGAAAGGCAGTATCGATTGATGTAAGTGGTGAAGGCGTTCTGTTCAAAGAGAGCCTGCCTGCTCCTCCACTGCCTCACTGCTTGGGTACAGCACATCACAAGAGAAAGGCACTAAATTCTTTGAAGAGAAATCCATTAAATTGTTTGTTCAGGTGTAAGCCCACACTGGGTGCAGGTCGGCAGAGACTCAGGCACGTGCTGGGCCCTGCTGAAGGAATTGGGCTCAACTCCCATGGGTCCCTGTGCAAAGAGGGTGCACCAGACACAGCAAAAGGCAAAAAGACTTATTTGCAATTTTCTGTGTGAAAATATTGACACCCCCTAACACATTCACCACGGTCTGGCTGTGGTGGATTGCAGCCCTCAGCCAGTGTGGGCAGCGTGTTGGGTGTGGTAACTCAGCATCTTCCAAAGGTTTTAGGCAATGGTCCCACTACAGAAAGCACAGTGGTAGGAAGAACTGTAGAGAGACCCCTCCCAAACCAAAGGTTTTGGTGATCTGATAAAAAACAGTTTGCAAATTTGAAGTTTTTTTCTTCGCTAAAGCCAAAGCATTTTTTTAACAGGAAGAGGAAATAAATGAAATGTAATTTATTGTTGGCTCTCGGGATTGTTCTTTGTTCTTTTCTGGTGTGGAGTGTGTATGTGCTAAAGGAAAGAAGCAGAACATCATGAGAATCCCCAGAAACCTGTAGTTCCAAATGGGGAAACAGGGTGAAGCCTCCCTGTGGAGCCATCCCCGGGTGGCTGTGGCGATGGAAGGCAATTAAGGGCAGAACAGCAATTAGCAGCAGTGAGGAACTCTGTTAATGAGTGCCTTTCTAACAGCAAATGGAAGCGAACTTCACATCAGCAGCGTTCGCTACGAGGACACCGGTGCCTACACCTGCATTGCCAAAAACGAGGTGGGAGTGGACGAGGACATATCTTCACTTTTCATCGAAGATTCAGCAAGGAAGACCCGTAAGCTTCATTTTCCGTGGATTTATTTCTTTAAAGGATATACAGATGTGACAGTATACACGTAACTTAATAGCTCAGGCCACTGCATGCAGTTTGTTGGCCTGTTCCATAAGGTAATGACAGTTGTGGCTGCACTTTGATCAGGGGATTGGATACTTTTTTGGGCAGGAATCATGCAGAGAAGGTAAAATCTTGTCCAGGACAATGGTGCCTTTCGTGTGCCAGAAGTACACTGAGTGTAGGATGGGTAACAGCTTTATTAGAGTAACAAATCGGCAATAATTTTGGGTATCAGAGAATCCAAAATGTAGTATTTTGTCAAATTCTATAAATCTCATTGATTTCTGTACGAAACGTCTTCTTTTGAAGCCAGTTACCAGTCGAAGTTCTCAAATATTTAGATGTTTGAAAAATGTTGTGATTAAATTATTTATTTTACCTGGTTTTACATCACTAACCAGCAAAACAGGTTTCCCTCAGTGCGAAATTATCTTTCACTTCAAAGACAAATATTCTTCCCTCACGTGCCCTGGAGGAGCGTGGCAGTGTTACTGTGACCACGCTGTCCCCAAAACACAAGCACTGAAGGAGGTGATTAGTTGTCCCAGTGGAAAAGCTCCCAGAGGCCTGATCCTTCCTAATTCTGCCATCCTAATTACTTGGGAGACTGCCTGGGTTTATGGTGATACTAAAAGTCTAGGTGCAGATGGGATTTTTGCCGCTTTTCCAGCTGTTAATATAGAGCAAAAATTGGAAAGAAAGTTACCCATAAATATAGGCTCTTGTGGAGAATCTGTGGAAAATATATTCTATTCTTCATTAACTAGATTTATGTACTCTTTTTAGTATTGGTCTTTTTCCCTTGAATACTGGAGCAAAGGAAATTACAGTATGTTGAGAAATAATTGGATCTGTCTTTAACAGAAATGCAGATTCAGGTGTACTTTCAAAGTGTATCTGAATTCTAAAAGAGAATTGCATGAAGACCCAAGAAAAAATGCAGCCAAGCTGCTGTAGCTGCTGTAGCTGCCAGTCTCAGGCTTCTTCTGAAAGATGCTGGTGGGCCTGGCAGTGCTGGGTCAGTGGTTGGACTGGATGATCTTAGAGGTGTTTTCCACCCTCAGTGATGCGATAATTCCATGTCATGTTCCCTTGTTGAACCTGCACAGAAAATCCCAGCCTGTGCTGGACCTGCAGCTGCATCTGAAGGTGCCAGCTCTTTGGTGGGTCACTGATCTTTGCACAGGCTACAGTCCCCTTCATTTCCTTCAGAGAGGACCTTTTCCAGGACAGAGTTTCTGAATTGTCTCTAGAGGGGCAAAGGTATTTAGAACCACAGAATCATAGAACTCTCTGTCTTTCCTGATACTTTATTTGAATGAATGTGACAAAGTTTTCACCAATTAAACAGTTCATGTAAACGTGAGTATTTATTCAGTTACTTGCTACAATGAAAGTTTTGACATTGTTTTTTTTTTTTTCTTTTCCTGGTTATTTTCTGGCTTTCCCAATATTCTGATGCTGCAGTTGCAAACATACTGTGGCGAGAGGAAGGTACTGCAGTAAAGTTCTTTTGTTGTAGTGATAATGTGCTTGTCTGCTTTAATAATTCCATGATGGGCCATTCTCCACTGACTTACCACTAACCCTGTCAACTTTCACAGTTACCAGATTAAGTACAGACCAGACATTTAAAAGCTAAGTTATTCAAATAAGAGATGTCACTCTCCTACCTATAACTTCTTGCATTTTCCCACTCTGAAATAATAGATGACCATAAAATATATAAAAATATGAATTTTATATATACTGTCACAAATGTGAGTAGCCTGAGATTCTGAAGCTGCATTAATGATCACACAAGTGTCAGAGGTGCTCCCAAATTACCATAATTGAACAAGTAAGGCATAAATTCAATACACTGCATTTTTAAGCAAGCAATTCAAGCTCTTCCTTTCCAGTAGCATGTATTGATGTGTTCTAGGTGAGCAGCAGAAATTGTGTTCTTGACTGTTAGGCAAAAAAACCCCTAAATCACAACAGGTTTTCCCTCTCTCCGTTAAATCGATGCAGGGTAAAGGTTGCCCCGTTTCTCCTTGTTTTAATTGGCAGTTAAGATCTCTAGTTTGATCAAATTTGTAGTGGGCCCTGCACAAGGTCAACATCTGTGTATCTTGGAGGCCAAACTAGAAAAAATAAACCGTCCTAAGCAGCTAATTGACCCTAAGATATTATGGAGGCCCTTGAAATGAAAAATTACCTGATTTTGTGCATGCTGGTGCTGTCGTAATTCCCAAAGCAGCCAGTAAGGTGCCTCGTGCAGTGGCCCAAGGGGCTCTCCCAGAGGTTGTCCATCTGCCTCTGGGGGTGTGGAGCCACGGTGTGTGGATGGGGACGCCCTGACCTCGGGCTCCTGCAGGGCTGTGGGCAGGGGATCCACTCACTGGAGGAAGGGTCTGGGGCTCAAGTTCAGCTGTGAGCCAGTTCTTAGATCTGCCAGCTGCATATGAGGCAGATGGGAAATGAAATCTCTGGGGCTTCTAATCAGTCCAGCATCTTCTGCACGATGCTGCGTGGCTGTTTATGTGCTGCATCCCTTCTGCTCCTTTTTAGAGAAAGCAGTTGGATAACCCTACCAGATGCAGAAGTAAAATAATATTTAAAGAACAGCGAAGAAGTTGGCTGCAGGAAGTCTTGTTATAGTTTTGCTAAACAATATGGAGTTACTGCTTATCAGCCTTGCACTTTTTAAATAAAAGTATGAGCAATGTAGAGGTAAAACGGGGGCAGTAAAAGCAGATTTACTGTTGATGTTCCTAAACAATTCAGTATCTGTAGAGTAGGTTTATTCCCCTGCCTGTGTTGTTCTGTGGTATTTGATGGGCACATTCATTCCAGACAAAGAACAAACTTTAGCATGTGGAATCTTGGCACAGAGGAGGCTGAGAGACAGGAATGGTATTTTTGTTTTTACTTTTTCATGTATTGTTTCCATTCCATTAGAAATGAATTTGCTGTACAGGTGAGGTATGTTGCCTTTCCCTCTGCCTTTGAAACTGGTTGTGCCATCCAACCTGAAAAAGAGAAAACCCCTCCTCATTAGTGCCCCAACTCCCAGTCTAGTACCTGCCTCACTGGTATAAATAACACAAAATACCCCACTGCCCACCTGTGGACTGAAATAATCCCCTGGACCAAGGAGTTGCAGCAGTAGAATCAGGAGTGGAGTCAGTTTTACTGGTGTCCATGAGATTGTTTAGGATGTACCCCAATCAAGATTTAGAAAATGCTTCATAAGTCACAGTAAAGCACTTACTTTGTCTAGTAAGAAACCTGCTTGGTCTAAAAATCAGTGTGAAGATCAATCTCTAAAATAAAAATAATTTAAATTGATAAACTTTTTAAAAAAGAGAGTAACTCAATGCTCTCAGTAATTTGTAGCATATTTTAATCAGTCAGCAGAAAAACTTGGGCTCATTTTACTGTAAAATAAGTGGTAGGGCTTACCAAGTCAAGACTCTAAACCTGCTGAGGTAAAATTATTATCAAAGTATTTTTGTGGGTAATTAAGGTCTTGCTTCTTAAATACACCCTCATTGTAATGGGATCATCAGACAAAATCACACTACTGTTGTGTATGAAAATAATAATAATGAGCATCTTCACAGTGGTCATAATTGATTGCCTGCCTATTTCCACTTCTGAGGATTAAAATCCTTCACCTGTGGGATATGTGCACTCCTTCCAGGCCAGGGTCAAACTCTGCCCTCTGATGTGTTCACTCAAACCCCACTGAGGCAGGTGGGAGTTGTGTGTGTGCTGGGAGGGCAGGTTTTGGTCCAAGGTGCCCAAATGAAATGTTTGACCAATCCACTTGGAACAAAATTAACCCTTAGTCCATAAAATAACTTAGTTCTCTTGGAATTTTGGTAGCTTTTCCCCTACATGCATGATCCCTCACTGTGGCATCACATTTAAGGATCACAGCTCCTGTACCCACCTGATGCCCCAGCTGGGGGATTTCTGTGCTGTGTTTAGGGGGACGCCCCTTGAGCGTTGTGAGTGCAGCAGAGACCACGTGCTGAGACATTTGTACTCGGGAGCCACTCATTTGGCACTAAAAGAGGGGCTTTTAGCACCAAAAAAGCCCTTCTGGCCTTATTGGATACTAAGTATTTTACAAAATTTTCCAAAAATGCATTTATCCAAATTATCCATGTTTTGACTGTGAGGTTTCCTGTGATGACTTAGATCTCAGTCCTGCAAACACTTGGGAAATATGTGAAATTCTGTCACTGTGAGCACTGCTTAGAGCTGCCACCACAGGACCAGCCAAGGGAACTTTTAACACTGTTCCTTAGAACCAGGACCTTATTTCTCCGTGAAATTAATTAGAGATTACAAATTATAGCATCACCATTCTGTTGGCAGATAAGTACACTATCAGCACTACTGGGGTGACAGTGGTTGTTGCAAACACTCACTGGTGGTGGTATGAAAAAGGTGGAATGATGCTTGGATCTTTGGAACTAGAGTCAAAAGATCCTGAACATTTCTTAAACATGCTCATTGCTGCAACTGCATGTAGCTGAAGAACAACCAAATTGTCGGTGGTTTGAGGTGTTCCTGCATGACAGAAATGATAAAATACAATCTCCTAACAGCAAAGCAATGACCATCAGCCAGTTTTCCAAATCCCCTGGAATGCCCCAGTTGGATAAATGAGTGCTGTTGTGATGCTGAACTACTCCACATTTGTGAATTACACTTTGCAAGATTTCAAAAATGTATTTATTTTGGTGGCTGTACTTAGTTCATCCAGATAGTTTAAGAAAACAGACAAATCTATATATTTTCATTCGTGGAACAGAAGCTGAGCACTTCCATTTTGCATGTTACAAGAGGTCAAGTTGCCTGTAACAGGATGACCTTCAGATTAATTTTAACTAAAGCTTTTCTTTCAGTTCTCAAATTCTTATCAATCTGCTTTTGATGAAATCATAGGGAAAAAAGCAGATTCATGATCTGAGGGAGTTAGCAGTGCAGTAGAGGGGGGTCTTGTGATCAAATCCTGCTTTGGTAGCTGTTTCCAAGACCTGACCACAGTTATTTGGGTACAACCCCCGCCACCAAGGCAATGCATTTTTGAATGTGTCTGTACCTCTTCACTCCTTGAAGCCCTCGTTGTGACATGAAATTTGATTTTGTGAATGCCCCGACTGCATCCAAGTGACCGACTTTTATGTAAGGCTGATTTTGTTTGCTGGGGGAGGGGGGGGAGTTCTTTAAGTCCTAACAGCTGTGGGTACATACCAAAAAAATCCCACTCCTTTTGCTTTGTGCCCCTTCAAGGCCTGAGTGTGGGGAATATGTTCTATGTCTTTTCCGATGATGGGATCACGGTCCTTCAGCCAAACGAGTGCGAAATCCGGAGGCACATCAGGCCCCAAGAGAGGATTTTCACCACTTATGTAAGTCCTAAGCCCAGCAGCTACAGCTGGGAAACTTCCTCTTAATCTCTTCCAAGGTTGTTATTGCTAAAGGACCTGTTTGCCACAGGGGTGTTGGAGCTTGGTGGGTTTCATGCAGCATCCCTGAGGTGTGACATCTTCTCTGGAAAATCAAGGGCACCACGTAAGTTCTAAGACTGCCGTGGAGGATTAGTGACATGCTGCAGAGAATTTGACTAGTTGTCATGTAAGCAAAGACTTTCATTTGTCCTCTTTGATCTGTTTGGTTTTCCGTGCCCAGAAGTTGTAGCTGGGCTTTGGGGAAGGTTCAGAAGTCAGCAGCAGAGATGCACACAGCACTCACGTGCTCCTTTTGCTGATGGCTCCACAGGCAGAGCAGTGGGTACTTTGGGCTACTTCCTGCTCTGTAGAAATATTTTCCCGTGTTAAACCCCAGCAGGGAGGTGGATAAGAATGCCAGAAGATGGTTATGCCAGGCAGGTCCTCTGCATCTTCTGCCACTGAAACAGAGCCCTGCACCCCCTGTGTTTGCTGCTGGCACTTTTCTGCCAGCACTGAGTTCACCTGACCCTTGCTTTAGGAAATCCCAAGGAATATTTGTTCGGGTGTCAGTGAATGCCAAGCACTGGCTCATCCAGTGTGGGGCTCAGCATGGCCAGTGGGGTCACTCGTGCCTGGAGGCCCCAGGAGGCCGGAGCTCTCCGTGACCTGTGCTGTGTTGCTCCTGTGCAGGAACACACATCGTGGGTATCCTCATGAAGCTGTCAATTCTCATAAAGCCCACTGCTGAAATACATCCAGAAATGCTTTTTTAGTTACTCCCTTATTTAGTTTTTTTTTTTTTTTTTGAAAGGGGAGCTTAGATTGTGGCTCCCTTCCGAAAAAAAAAAAAAGGCTCAGCCTTGCTTTCGATTTTGGGAGGAATAGAAGGGGGCAAGCACTATTGTGAGCCCTGCAGGCTGGGTCAGGCTCTGCTGCTGTGGGTCAAGATCTTCTTGTGCGTCTGTATGTCTTATTTTCTAAATCTCAATATATTTGCAGTTGATACTGATTTTTTTTTTCACTAGATTTTAATATACCTTGGAAGGAATCCAGACTGATGCTCACCCCAGGGCTGGTCCTTAGTGGATAATATTATTAAGCCACACTTGAGCTGTTGCTTCTCAGAGACAGAAATCTTGTGTTTCTTTTCCAAAGAGCTGTAAATATCGAAGAGGTGGTCCTGGAGAAGCAGCTTGAAAAGAATAAAGGAGAGAGGGCACTTAAGGAAATAATGTCAGCACAGTGGTGGGCATAAAAGGGATTTTTAGCATCATCACTTGGCTGCCTTTCAGAGACACCTCTGAGGGTTTCCTACAGATATCACAGAGCCTTTTCCCTTGATCTGGGGATGGTTGACCTTTTTTTCCTCCCTTTTGCCTTTTACTATCTAGAGTGTTTTCTACATAGGCAGTGACAGCAGCCTGCAGCTTCAGGAGAGGTTCTACAACAAAGGTTTCATTTGCTATCAGAGGGCACAAAAGCAGGTAGAGCAGCTGAGCTGCACTGTAGCTGAAAGGCCAGTGACCTTTCCCTGCTCCTGTTGGCTTGGATGGACATTCTGTTGTGAGACCTGAGCATGAGGAGAGCAGGTTGGAGGCTGTCAGGTGCTTGGCTGTGTGAACAGCTGCTGGAGGCCCAAATCTGAGCTGGTGTAGCATCTTTTAGCTTGCCTTGGAGTCCATCCCCAGCCTGGCTGGAGGGACAGAAAGGAAGATGCAGCCAAGCTGTTGAGTATTGTATCTCCAGCCCTTATTCATGGTCCCCACCAAGGCACCTACCAACAGAGCTGTGCTGCTTAGAGGTGACATCTTTTTATCCATAATTGTTGCATGTGGTGTGATTCTTGGGGTTGTCCTGTGAAGGGCCAGGAGTTGGACTCAGTGATCCCTGTGGGTCCCTTCCAACTCAGGATCTTCTTTCTCTCTTTTCTCTTCTCATCAGGACTCAGAGACTGGAGGATCAGAGACAAAATATAGCATCAGGCAGCTGTGAACAGGATTTGGTCCAAAGCAGCAGGATTTGGTTCCTTTGGAACAGGGGAGGTTTCTGTAGCTGTAGGATCCTGCCTGTTTTGCTGCTGTTTCCCTGAGCACAAGTGTTTTAGAGCATGCTCTCCTGCACAGAAAATGAAGACTTTATGAAAAATGTGAAGCAGTGATTCAGTTAATGTAAATCCCTGTTTTTTCAGAGCACAGAGTGATATTTCTGTTGCTAATAAATGCTGACAGCACTGCAAGCCTTGATGAACCTCAGCACGCTTCAAAAGATTGATCCATAGGCTGTGTGGTTATTTAAATTCAATATAAGTTTGCAGGAGGTCCAGCTGTTTAATGTCACTGTATAGAGCCAGGCTGTAGTGTGGGACATGATAAATTAATTATTTCATGTTTTCCAGGAAAGAAAGGGGGAAAATATCGTCCTATCAGAATCCTCAGGGACTTTTTTCCAGTGGTTTTCAAGTCTAAGGTTCTTGCTGCTCCAGGCCCTGAACTTGTAGAAATTAAACCTTTTTTTTTTTCCCTTAGGAGGAGATCTGTCCTAGAGTGGAAGGTGAAGACACTCAGTCCTGCCTCTGGGCTTCAGCAGTCAATGTCAGAGACAAGTACATTTATGTGACACAGCCTAAGCAGAACAGAGTCCTGATAATTGATATCCAGACTCAGAAAGCCATACAGGTACTTACAAGTGAATGTGTTATTCCCTGATGGCAAAAGACTCGATATAGGACAAAAAAATTAGGTCTTTGCCCATTGGGTCTGCTGAGATTACTAAAAAGCTGGACCTGTGTTGCTTTCACGTGTGGGGTCACACTGTCATTCATTGTTCTGGTCACACTGTCATTCACTGTTCTGTAACCTGGCAGGAAAAGACTCCTCTGGGGGTGGGAGTTCATGGTCTCGGGGCTGCATCTGCAGCCAAGCTTGCAGTGAGTCTGGTAAAATAATGCTGGCATGAATTTCTGGCTTAGCTGCCTGTGCTGGGTCATCAGCAGGTCGGGAAGAATGAGCTGGTGTGGGCACAGTTTAAGCACAGATTGGCCCCTGATCTACTGGCTGTGAGTACCAGCGCAGATGGAGTGATGTCCACCCAGGAAATGGCAGCACACAGCCCGTGTTTGTAGTGCTGCTGATCCCCCAGCTGATCTGAAGGCAGAGCTGCACAGGGGGTGTCACAGCGTGCATGGCAGTGCCTGCAGTGAGCTGATGTCGTATTTGTCATGGCCCTTTGGGTCACGGTGTAAATAACTGTCTCTGGGTTTTTTTAAGTCCTTGGATGTGGACCCGTTGCCAACCAAATTACATTATGACAAGTCCCACGACCAAGTGTGGGTGCTCAGCTGGGGAGACATGAGGAAATCTTCAACCACACTGCAGGTGAGTCCTGTCCTGCTGGAGCCTTTGCTCGTTCTGGGCTCAGCATCACTGGTAGCACGTTGGTGACTGGTGGGTTGCAGGTAATTAACAGCATTTAATGGTCTGGATATAAAGCTGCTGCTTCATTTGCATATCCAGTGTGTTTTATTGATCCCTCCTCCGTCCATCCTCCCATATTTTTCCTGCTGTTTAATTTGTTTGTGAGCAATGACTGTGCCACAGGCTGGCAGCAGGGCTCTGGTTTGTTTTAAGGCTGGTGGCAGAGCCAAGTGCCATAAAGTCACACAGCAAGGGCAGGCAGCTGGATCAGAGCAGGACGAGCCTGCTGTGCTCCACAGCTCTGCTGGGACACCTCGAATCCTGGGGTCAGGTCTGGGCCCCTCACTCCAAGGCAGACACTGAGGGGCTGGAGCGGCAGGAACTGCTGAGGGAGCCTGGGGGGGCTCAGCCTGGAGAAACAGCCCTCTAGGGCATGAAAAAACCCCATAAACATCAAAAGCAAAACCTCAGGGACAAATTCTGTTACTGGGTGTCAGTGACTCCACTGCAGGGGTGCCAGTGAGGTCCCTGGAGCTCCTCCATGCTCAGCACCATCAGACCCACGGTGATACCGGGACACAGCACTGCACATGAGTTTGGACAACTAAATTAGCTTCCACTTCTGGATTACCTTGACAGATTCACTCTTCTGTTGACAGTAGAGACACATGGACAGTAGTCATCTAATTGGGTGTTTTGCTGCTGCTGTGTGTTGTATGACAGAGTTGACACCAGAGCTGATTTGATCCATCCAGACACCCCTTCTCTGGTAGTTGTTTTCTGGCCCTTGCTGTCCAACCTTTCTGGAAATCCAGGTGTCGTGTGAATACTCCTTCTGCCAGACGTGTGTGCTGCTGAGTCTACATTAAAGCATTCCCCAGCAGGCAGAGAAGAAAAGTGTCTGTGCTTTCTGACCTAAAAACCTGCAAATCTGGAGTCTCCGTTAGCCATGGGGTTGCCCAGGACTTCGCTGGACGTGCTGCTCCCTGAAGGTGGGATGAGCCATCGCCACCAGCCACCTGCTCCATCCAAGACAACGACTGCACACTGTCAGTAATAAAGACTGGAAGAGCTACTCATCATGGGTGATTTCAGGAAGACACCAAAACCAGAAAGGGGGCAAATAAATGAAGGTTTCCAAGGCAGTGCCACCAGGTTGTCTCATCGGGGGATGAGCAGTTTCCTGTATGGGGTACAAGGAGACAAAATGGGCTCTCTTTACCCTTTCTGACTTAATTTCTTCCATCCAGCTGTGAGAGGTTTCTGTAATTAAAGTAGAGATGGCACAAGCATGTCATTATTAAGAACACACCACCTGCACAGTTGGAAACTTGTTAGAAGGCTCCAGCTCTCAGATAGTCCTTTCTGTTATCTTTATGAAGTGCAGTTACACACACAGAGGTGAGATTAGCATCAGCATCAGCACATCCTTTCTTTTTTTCTGACCTTCTTTCCCAAAAGGTGGGCAGTGACTAATTTAGCAAAGTTCCTCCTTGAAACCTGCAGTGGTTAATTGCAGACATGCAATAAAACATGTTTTTGTAACAAAGATGCTGCTGCAGAGGTTGATTTAAATTTCCACCTGTTCTCTGGAAGTCAGGGATTTATCAAGCTGCCCGTGCAACCAACTAATGGGATGCTGTTGTTTAGCCATTACTGTGGGAAGCAAATGTCTGGCCTCTTGAAAGCACTGTGCAAGGGTGGGCATCCTTCTTCAGCAATCTAATTGGAAGAAATCTAAATGGCATGACCAGAACAGCTGTCTGAACTAAACCTTTTAGGGATTTAGCATCCCTTTAATGAATTATGTAGCTATAAATTCAAAGCAACGACTGTTGCACATTAGAGCAGCTGAGGGTCCCAACGAATGGACTAAAATCATCTTGAACCCAGCAATCAATTTGAGTATTTAACATTTTAATTATTGAAAAGTTCTCCTCTCCAGAGCAGTGGAGGAGCTGAGCTCCCCTGGCCATGGAGATGTGTCCTGGGCTGGAGGACAGGACTAGGGGACAGCCACAGGGCCCTTCTCTGCTCCTCCCTGAACTTTACGTGGTGCTGTAGGTGGATGAAGTTTTTCTCCTTCAAAGTGATAATTAGCTGCTGTGAGTTAGTGTTTGATCCTTCAAGCTGGTAAATTATCGCTGTGCATTTAAGTGAGATTAATAAATGTGACCATGAAATAAGTGTTTACTTTAGACACTGAGGGATAAATTATTATGGTCCTAGTGTAGTCATACTGCTTCAGCTCCTGCATGACTGCTCTTTCTCGAGATGTAAACAACTTAGGAAAGTCAAGTTGTGTACTTACCTTACAAATGTCAAGCCTCAAATGCTATTTATTAGCACAACTTTTCAAGGCATCTGCACCAAACAGCGTTTTGAAGTCATTAATCAGTTTAAGCCTGGGAAGAGCCACTCGGCCCGTGCCTGTGTGTAATCTGTGTTTACCTTTCTGCTTTACTCACTGCTTATGCTGTGCTCAGCCTGCTGTGTGTGTCGTAGGTGATCCCGGAGGCGAGCGCGGGGGACGATCCGCGGGTGATCCGCACACCCTTCCAAGGAGTGGAGGATTTTTTTATACCGCCTACAAATCTTATTATTAATCATGTCAGGTAAGAAGTTATCCTAATGAATGGTAATGGTGACCATGCTCCTCCCTTCTCATAACCTCAGAGCACTTCACAAATATGAATGAGTGAATGAATGAATCTGTGAGGAAGCTGACTGCTTTTATTCCCATTTTCACATGTGAAATGGAGAAATGGTTGAGCAAATTGCCAGTAGTTATTCAGCTAATCAATAAAACAGTAAGAGACAAGCCTGGATTTTCCTTAGACCTTGGCACAGACATTCAATGCACTCACCTTAGTCAGCCATCCTTCCTTACAGCTTATGACACTGTGCTGGCTTGCTCGTGCCAGGAGTTTAATGTCTCAAAAATCACCTTTTTTTGCCTCCAAACCATTTTATGGATCTGGGCAGAAACCTATGTCAAGGATTTATTGCTTGAAGTGATAAAAGTGTACTCTGCCTGAAGCATAAGGTTCTTCCACGTGTTTCCAACTTGGATCTCTGCGTGGGGTGTGTGGTTTGAGCAGAAAAATGGTATGCACTGCACATTAACAAAATAAACCTCCATGAACCATCAGTTTTGAATGTTAATGTGATGTAGTGGTTAATGAGGTTGTGTAACTAACATACTAATAACTTGGAGTAATACTGGCTGCTTCCCAGCAGGCACAGGAAGCCTCCCATTAACATTATCAGAATTGATGATAACTGCACAGCAATTTATACTGTTCTTTCCATGTTACAACATAACAACTGTTTAACCATCTTCTGGCTCCTATATAGTTTAACTAAGTGAAACTCTCAAAAAAACATAATGTCACTCCTTACATTAATCTTAGGTTTCCTGCAGGGAACACTGGGAGAGGGAGGTCACACTTAAATGATTATATATTGAATCTGTTCCAAAATAAATAACTTTGCTTCCTGAAACACAAAATAATGATACATAGCTCGTGGCTGTCACTCGTAATTTCTCTCTACTTCATTTTTTCAGTTTTCCCTCAAAATTTCATTGTGACTTATAGTAGTGCCAGGAGGTAAATGACTGCTGAATGTTAAAGCCTGAGCTGAGAAGGTGAGGATTGGGTTCAAAGACAGGAAAGTGGAACAGTTATGCTTTGTTTGTTTGTTTGTTTAATTATCCTTTTGCTTCAGTGTGATTAGTTGCCTGTATACAGATGAACTTTCATAAGAAATATTAAATAGCTAATATTAAGTAGCTTATTGTCTCTAGTTTCCCATGTGCAAAGCTGCAAATGCTGTGCCTGATTTCCTGTTGCATTGTTCAGAGCCAGATCTCTGTCCGTTCTCACTCACCCTCAGCCCAGAAAAATAATTGCTTGCAGTCTAATGAGACTCATTGAGATCATGTTCTAAATTCTCCACTCAGAAACAATAAATGGCAATACCAGCATTTCCCAGGAAGGTGACTATTTAAGCAGTCTCTTCCACGAGCCAAAAAATATTTGTGTGCAAATATTCCTGCATACGTATTTCAGCTGCCTCTTATTTCAGATGGATATCTAGAAATGTCTCTGGTTTTATTAGTTCCCAGGGTGGCTCGTTGTCCACTGAAAACTCTCTAAGTGCAAGTTCTGCTTTGAGATTGCAGATCACAGATTTCATGCAAGGGCTGCGCCTCTTCTGCAGCCGGGGGCAAATAAAATGCATCCTGACCCACTTCTTTAAATGAAAGTTTATGATAAGAACCATTTCTTAACTTCTTCAGGCATTCGGCCAAGTATTAAGGAAGTCTTGGGGAAAAAAAAATGCTGTAAGGGAAAGCACTTTTTAAAGTGTGCTTAAAATGCACTCATCCAGGAGAAATACAAGTGTCATATCCAATTTCCCCACACACAGTGCGCTGCAGCTCTCCACTGCAGATATTTTGTGAAGTCTCTAATGGATGGGAATATAATGGGGAAATGAAAGGCTTAGCCCAGTGATTTTCATGGGATCATTCACTACACTGGCTCGTTCCTCAGAAGTGAAATCATTGCTGAGTGTCTCACTGACAGATGGATTAAGAATAAAGAAATAAACCCAGTGTTTCAAGCAAAATATATATTATCTGCACACAAGCACGTTGTCCTCCACATTTCACAAAGCAATTTTACATCTTTTGGGGAACTAAGGACTCACTTCATTTCCTTGTGTCTGCATTGAACGGATGAAAAGATACTCATGTAAAATTAGTTTTTGTAAGCCGGTGCCAGTGACCTGTGAATCCCAGGAACTCAAACAGGCTGTTTCTATGGGCTCCCTTTCAAATTAAGCAGAAACCTTTCCTGGCTATTCTTGACCTTTTCTTGTCTTCAGCAAAGGTCAGATCTGCTGCAGCATATATCTTCTACAGAACATTTATTCTCTGCTCTTTGTTTTCTACCCTGTCTTGAGACAGAAAGTCAAGGCCCCTTATCTTCAGGGCACCCTGGTTATGTTCCTCAAGAAATGTTTTACACCTTCCCTGGGCTGGCAGGGTCCTGTTTAACACAGTCTGCTCTGCACCTCAGCCTTGCCTGTTCCTGCACTGTCCCCAGGCACCACTGGTACCAAACACACATCACAGCTCCCCTCTGCTGCTGTCATTTAAGAGATGAGGCTAGACATGCTCTTCATTTGGTGGTTATACATTATATTATATATATTTATTATATTGTATTATATTTATATATTATGCTATATTTTATGTAGTTGCCCTCTGGCCCCAACCTGGCAGCAATATGCTTTATTTTGATTTTTTTTTTCTATTTTGAGATTGAAGGCGTGAATATATATTGAATTACATCACTGTAGGCCTCAGACAGATTAAATACAAACCTGGTCAATAGTGGCTTACAGAACACCCAAACCTTGGTTTCATTCCTATAGTAAATTGGGCTTCCCAGTAAAAGCTCTTGAGGATTCAAGTGCCTGAACACATATTCAGACTTCCAGGATCAGGTTGCGGATTTGAACTGAAATACGATATATCCCTCCTTTAGGATGTTTTAGAAGCACTAAAATACAGAAAAGAGACATTATTCCACACGCCTCCCGACCCAGCAGGATGGAGTTTCCCGGCTCTGCCGCCTGCCCTCTCTGCTCACGCGTGTCCCCGCGTCTCCAGGGGGGGACTTCAGTGTCTCGTTTCCCGTTTCAGGTTCGGCTTCGTTTTCAACAAGTCGAGGCCGGCGGTTCACAAGATTGACCTGGAGACCGTGACGCACATCAAGACCATCAGCCTGCGAGCGCAGGGCTGCGCGCCGCAGGCCATGGCCCACACGCACCTGGGCGGCTACTACTTCATCCAGTGCGGGCGGCGCCGCGCGGGGGCCGCGGGGCCGCAGCTCGTCGTGGACGGCGTCACCGACGCCGTGGTCGGCCCCAACGGCGCCGTGTCGGGCTCCCCGCACGTGTCCCCCGACGGGCGGTACCTGGTCAGCGCCGACGGGGACGGCGGCAGGATCAGCGTGCAGGCCCTGACCGTGCGCGGGGAGATCCGGCTGGTTTATGACTTACAGACGAACGTACGCGTGTCCGATCTGACATTCCAGCCCTCCTTCACCGAAGGCGATCAGTACTATGTATACGCCGCCTCGCATCTGCAGACAGATGTGCTTTTTGTAGAGCTGTCAACGGGGAAAATGAACGTACTGAAGAATTTAAAGGACCCTATCGCGTCCAAAGACTGGCCCTGGAGCAGCTGCAACAGAATTATGAAAGACAGTGGATTATTTGGACAGTATCTCATTACACCAGCTAAAGATTCATTGTTTGTTATAAACGGGAGGCAAAACACGTTACGCTGTGAGGTGTCGGGCGTAAGGAGGGGTAACACGGTGGTCTGGGTTGGGGAGGTATGAAAGGGCAGTAGAGGTGGAGCCTTCGGCAGGAGAGGACCAGTCGGACCTTTACACTGCAACAAACGAGCAGTAGCATTGTATATTTTTACACCGGGAAAACAAAAAGAAAAACAAAAAAAAAAGAAATACAAAAACCCCCCTGTATAGGCTTCATGGTGCAACACTGGTCTACTTGCAAGTTTTATAATATAAGGTATGCTCTGCTAATAGGAAGCGGTTTTGAAGGGATATTTTTTATTTGTGGGTATGATTTGTGGTTATGAGAAAAATGCTGGGAAACAAATAATATCTCCACTGAGATATCGTAAAAGCCACGAAACCTAGTGATTCTGTAGAACAAAACAGGTTTTGACTTTCCATACTGAGGAGCTTTTGTGTTATGTCCAAGCCATCAGTTTTCTTCCCTAAATCCCTTGCCCGCTGGCTGCACTGACTGCCCTGCCCCAGCACGGGGAGGCTGCAGCAGTGAATATTCACCTTTGGATGGTGGGGGAAACCAGGCATCAGAGCAGTTTTCAACCCAGAGGAACCTGGGAGAGCAATGTAATGAAAGCTGATCGGTTTGCTCTGCAGGACGGCTTTGGGAGGATTCGCAGATGTGGTTTCAGGAGGAGGCATCACACAAATAGTAACTGTCAGCTCGCTTGCTTCTGCGCTTCATTTTGCTCTCGGTCCTACCGAAGGCAATGGGATGAGTCCCCCCTCTTCCAGTGCGTATTTGTGTGATTGTGTTTGAGAAATTTGCCATGAAATATCCAGGTCATTACCCATCCAAGCCTGGGTAAAAGCCGGGGAACACTGAGGGGGGTAGGTCAGAGTTTGTTAACAGTTTTGTTGAGAAGGTGGCATTGGTCTTTCAGCAGCTCACAGTGCTGTCAGTTTGGGCACAATATGCAAAAATCTGCTCTTTTGGGGGCAGAGAATTAGTTACAGTTATTCCCATAGGAGACAGCAACACTTCTGATCTCTCATCAATCATTGGTTTCTCTCATTAAATATTTAGTAGCACTGAAGTCACTTGGTTCATAAAATAGCAGTTAAAATGACAGAGGTTATTTTAATGGAAACCTCACTCATTGTCTAGTCATAGCCTTAATTTGCCTATTTCTTTTCAGAAAAAACAGGAAACAATTCTTCTTTGTGATTTTTTTTTCCTTCATGTTTATAGTACACTTGTTTATAGTCAATTATCTTTTAGTTATGAGCAAAGACATTCATGTAAAAAGCAGCTGAATTATCCAGGAATGCAACAGCTGGCATTGAGGAATTTCAGTTGAGTTGCCATAAAAACACACAGCCATTTGCACACTTGGAAGATATAAAAACTTTTCTAGTTGCATTTTTGTAACTTTCCACATCCATCACCATGAAGGAATGAGGGCAAGAGCAGCTGTGGCTCGCGGAGCCAGGTGAGCAGCAGTGCCGTCGGAGAGGTCAGATCCCACGTGCCACTTGGAAAATGTGGTCTTGAGGTGGGTGAAAACTCTCTGAAGGTAAATTTTGGAAGCTTTGGAGCCACCTGTTGGCCTTTGGAAAGACCCAGCTCATTTTGCCAGTGACCTTGTTGCCCAGAGGTTGTACAAAAGCTGCTGCTGAGCACATCCTGTGATAGGTAGTGGTGTGGTAATTATTTTCCTCCACAGATGCTTAAAGTCACCCATTTCACTACACACACAGAGGGATTTTAAGCAAGAAGGGTGCTTAACACTGGTAATCTTTACTTTAAATGTTAAACTTTACCAGAAGAGCAGCATTTTACCACGGCTGTAGACCTGAAGTGTATTTTAAACCGTTTCAGTTCTATAGGGAATATAAAAATCTGTTCTGACAGACGAAGAAGGGGAGCTGAATCCTATGAATTCATTAAACATGGAGTCCTTGAAATTGCCCTTCAACTCCCACAGGCTGAATGCTACATCTCTTTCACTTATGAGCCATAGGGGTTAGAAGAGTCTCTTCCATCATTGCCACACAGACGTGTGAAACAGATGGGCATAGCCCTCCTTCAGCAATGCATGGTGTCCATGATTTTCTACTCATCCCATTAGGAAACATCCCCATGTCAAGGAAAGGAGAAGACCAGCTCTGTAAGTACCTTTAAATATGCACAACTCCTTTCTTGAACAAAGCTGTATCCATACATTGCAGCCATCCTAAATGTGTTTTACCAAGGCCAAACACTGCTCTCGTGTTACCTTTTATGACTTCCCGAGTATTTTGTTATGCCCATGGTACGTTTTCCCTGTAGAGACGTTCATTGTGTCATAGATCAAGCAAATATTACTTTTTTAAGAATATTTAAAAGGAAAAAAAAAATCTGTATATATCTGTTCAGGTAAATATTCTTGAGGCTGGTTTATATATAGGCTGTGAAAGATGTGTAACAGACCTCACTTCTCCCTGTTTGTCTCAAAATATTGGAATACCGTTCACTTGAAAAATCCCACTTGGACCTTCCAAAGATGTTCCCTTTCTTCCCTCTTCAGCCCAAGTTCTGGTGACGTGTTTTTCTAAATTATCCTAATGGTTATATATCATACTTAGAAAATGAAGTACAACTTAGATTGTCCACACTACTTGTGAACAGTTCCAATGACAGTCAAATCTGACATTAAAGTGCTGCACATTTGTTACTCTGATTTTATTTTTTTTTATGACACAGAAATTTTATATATACTCAGAAAAACTAAGTTTCAACTCATTTTTGCCTTTCAACTCTGTCAAAAAGAAACTACATTTCCTTGTGGGCAGTTTCTTTCCTACTCCTTTTGTGTTCTCTACCGGTTCACAGTTAATTCCTAGTTAATAAATTATTAATTAGTCATGGTGATTTATTGAAAATAAATTGAATTAATGACGTTTTCATTATCCTATACACTCGTGACGCCAGAATTATGGGAAAAATAGTCCTTGGTTGCCACTAAGACTCCAATGCCAAGATCAGATGCATTTAACATTCATCATTGTACAATAGAAATACAGGTTTGTCTTTGCATTTGCCTCAATATTTTCACTTTCTGAATGAGTGAGAATTTTTACAGAACATTTTACTGTGCACTGCAGTGCCTGTTTAGAAACCACCCACTTTTAATTTGGAAAAAAACCCTCATAAGTTACTTAATTTGGAATCTGTGACAATTAACATATTGTTGTTAAATACTCGGATTATTATTTTTTTTTACCACTGCAAAAAAATCAGCAGAAGTACCCAAATATTTTGGTGGGCTTGCCTGCAGGACGGGTGGGAGATGGGAATGGCAGCGTGGCTCGGTCCCCCCTGCAAAAGGGGCTTCATGAAGGGGCTGTTGGAAACCACCTTGCCTGGAAGGGTTTGGGCTGTTTGCACTGACCTCCATGAACACGGCTCTGCCCAGGAGGAGCACCAGTCCTGAAGACCTGTTGACAGGTACTTATTTACTTGATTTATACCATGATTAGGCCTTAATTACCGGAGTGCCTGGTAGTGTGCTGGGTGCTGTGTAAAACGGATGGAAAGGTCAAGATCTCAATTCTGTGAGGAGATAATGGCTAATTCCCTGTCTGACCCTACAGCGGGTCAGCAGAATGAACAGGAACACAGGAACAGAGGTGGGGGAGACTTGTGCAATAACCTGCTCATGCCTAGCAGATATGGGCATGCCCTCACCCCTGTGTATTTTTTTTCCCTAAGACCCCCTTTGTCCCTGCCCACTCAGGGCTTTGTTTTAAATGAACATCCCTCGGGAAGCAGGTGCAGCTGTTGCCCTTCAGTGAACCCCCAGGGCCATCAGTGAAGGGAGCTGCAAATACAGACCTGACACAGGCATTCCTCTGTTTATCCCATGCAGTGTGAGCTGGCTGTGACCCAGCCTCGGGCATTTCCCAGCACACCCTTGGTGCTGACAGCCCGTGCAGCAGAGCAGGATGGTTTGGGCATGACCAGTGCAACTTGTTATGTTCTTGGCCCGATCCACTCTCTGCACCAGCTGAATTAATGTCCATAATTCAGTTCACTGGCAGCAAAAGGTCATCACCAGGCAGCCCAGGGGGAAATGTACCTAGGGGAAGATGTACCCTCACACCTTGACACGGGATGCTCAGGTGGCTTGTAGTCCTCACAGACGTGACTGGCTACCAAAGAAGCTCTGTTTACCTTTGGATTTTTTTTTCCTTGTGCTTTCATTTGCCCCTTATTCCTGAAAAAAAGGCAAAAACTCAGTGGCACAAAACTCAAAGGCTCTTGCGTGTCTCATCCTGAGTTCAGGAAAAAATGGGGAGTCGTGGGTCGTATTTTCCAAATGCTTGTAGTTGAAAACAAAAAGCAAGACCAAAAAAAAAAGCCCCCAAAAAACCAAACCAAAGCAAATACTAACTTTAGAAGAAATAAAAATTAAAAAAAAAGAGTCCTGCTGAGGTGCTTCTACCACGCAAACTGCCACAGCCCAGAGGCTTGTTTAATTAAGCCCTTCAGCACTAACCCTTGGCAGTCTGTGGTGTCTTTGACACTTGTCCAGAGCCATCAGATGAAGGCAGCGAGCACAGCGAGAGCAGAGAACCGGCTGCGCCTCGGGAGCAAGACAGGCACTAAATCAGAGGAGCAGCCCATCCCAATTTGCAAAGGTCAGAGCACTGGCATTTGCAGAGGTGTAGCTCCAGTTCCCGTGCCCGGCTCAGTGCACACATTCCCGGTGCCACCCAGTGCCCACCTGGGGCCGGTTCCTCTTCGACTGGGAGAGGGGGAAAGCCCAGCTGGCACTTCACCTCCTGCAGCCCTGGCAGAGCAGGGCAGGGAGACTTACCTGGAGAGGAGTTTTCTTCTTTTCTGCAGGGAGTACTGCAGAGGGAGAGTTTTTAATGTATTATTTAAGGCTACAGTAAACTTGATGTTAAATGGACTTTCAGAAAGTGGAGGAAAAGTTCTGTGGAGGAAAGTTCATCGTTTCCGCAGAGGATTTGCTTTGAGGGCTGGCAAAACCTGATCTGAGCTGGGTCAGGCAGGGGAACCAGGCTGCAATCTTCCTTTTCTTTGAACAGGTCCAACCAAGCTAGAAAAGAATAATAAGGCATTGGTTAGTAATTTGGGGTGGTGGGTTTTTTTAAACAACTGTATTATTTCCTACTTTTAACCCTCCTCCTTTCCATCACAGCTGCTCCTGCAAGCCAGTACCTCCTGTGCTGAGGCTGTTCTGTGGAACTTCCCTAAGCTGGACATCAGCCCTGTTTTGCAGACAGTTCCATACAAGCAGCTGTATTATATTCTTCTGTGTTTGGAGTGTTGCACTGGGATCCAGTCTTATTTGTCATGGAACCCAATATAATCACTTTAAAATATAGTGTCAGAAATACTGATGGACCACAAATAGAGGCTGTCAAGTGGCTTATGGTTTGGGTGGGAAGGGACCTTAAAGCCCATCTCGTTCTGTCCCCCTGCCGTGGGCAGGAACACCTTCCACCAGCCCCGGTTGCTCCAAGCCTTGTGAAGCCTGGCCTTGGACACTTCCAGGATGGGGCAGCCACAGCTTCTCTGGGCAACCCTCTCCCCCACCCCTTTCTTTCTAGTGCCTGACCTGAAGCAGTCCCCGTCCTGGCTGACAGCTGAGCTCCTGTTCTGTCGATCCGTCCGCGTGCCGACAGCATCGCGTGCGGTGTCGAGCTTGGCCGAGCTCCTGCAGGAGATGCCCCACGCTGACACAGCCAGTGCCAGCCAGCCCCGCTCCCTCGGCACTTTTCCAGGTCCAGGGCTTGCTCAGCACAGAGTCAGCTCTGTGTGAAACACAACCTCGGCTTTGAAGCTGGCTGGCTCTGGCATCCCACCGCTGGCACGTAGGGTGCCAGCCTTGTCCCACAGCCAAAACTACTCAGTATTTTCTCTCTGTAAAATTATATCAATCCACTGGATACATCAGCTTCTATATGATTTCTTGAGTAGATTTCATTTTCTCAAGGCAAGGCATTTTCTCAAGCCTGAAAACTCTTTATGTCATTTTTTTCTTCTTAATTTATTTCTCGTGTTCCTATCTTCTATTTTCTAATAGTGGAAGGGGGTGCATTCACATTTGTACACAACATCCTGGTGTGGCATTGCCCTTTCTCCCCTCACACGTGGAAAACATTGGCAGAAATCCCAGTGGGTTCAGGCAATTTCCAAAACCAGTAGGGCAGATGGGACATTGTTCCCCCAGCACTGCCAAGGCCACCACTAAACCGTGTCCCCGAGTGCCACTCTGTTAAATCCCTCCAGGGATGGTGACTCCACCATTGCCCTGGGCAGCCTGTTCCAGGGTTTGACAACCCTTTCCATGGAGAAATTTTCCCTGACATCCAATCTAAACCTCCCCTGGTGCAACCAGCCAGCATCATGCCTGGTACTGGTCCCACCACAGCTCGTTCTGGCATCAGAATTTCTCCTAAAAGCAGTAGGTGTGACCTAGGTGAGCTGCCAGGGTTCCCATGCACTGCTCTATGGCCTTATATTTAAGATTAACCTGACATGTCTGTGTATTTAATTTATAATTATAATTTTGGCTTGGGAAAAATTAGCCTGTCTTTACACGGAGCTATTGTAACGCTGAGACACAGATGGCTAATTATCGAAATGTCTAAGAGCATCTCTGTAGAAGTCCTGAGGCAAAAAGAAAAAAAAACCAAAATACTTTTGACAAGCATTATTTGCTGAAACAAATTCCGTTTAATTAAGACATGAAGTCTGGACTGAAAGACAGCCCAGCTTGTCGACAATATTAACTGCAGCAGACACTGCTAGAGGTTGTGCTTTGCATTAAGGCTAAATGGTAAAGGACAGGGTAATTTTAAAGAATTCCTCGAGTTTCCCTGTGTAACAAAGCTAAGCTGGTTACTTTTCTTGAATAATATTTTACTTTAGAAGCTCAAATCAATGCTGATGAAAACCCCCCAGTGTGACAGCTCTGGAGGCTGAAATCCTCTCTGTACCCTAAAAACTCCTTTCAGCAGCACAGGCTGTTCTCTGTGCCCTGCCCTGCAGAGCCCCGAGCCCCCGGGGTGGTGCATGTGGGAGCACAGGGGCTGTGTCAGCAGGACCATCACCACTCATGAGTGCTTCTCAGAACAGGCTGGGGGTTAGAAAACCCTCCCTCCTTTAACCACATCAGCAGAAACCATGGCTTCGTCCCGGGGATGTGCAGGTTGCTGTTCACCGCTCGCCAAGTGAGGCTCGTTAGTGCACGGAGGGGTTGTAGGCAGAGCCAGCAGCTCAAGGTCTGCACTCTCCCATATGGCAGTAAAATTATTCAAGGAGAAATTATGCAGATAGTCAACATGTTCAAGCTGCAATGAATTATGCTGAAAACATCAGCACAAGTAGCAGTCAATTTGTGTTACGGTCAACGACCACAGTTCTCTTGTTTTCTCCTGTTGGAGGCCCCGGGGGTGTCAGGGATGCTCCAATAAACCCCCTAAAGCTCCAGCTCCTGCACTGGGGTGTGACAGCACCTGGAAGTTAGCAGGGGAAAAGGGCTGAGTAGTAATAGGCATCATGCAAGGGACACAACACTTCCTCCACTGGCAGTTCATCCACGAGTCTTCTGGACGTACCAGAGGGCAAGTGTGGGAGGAATAAGGGCAGCAGAGAAGGTGCTGGGTTTAATTACTGCAGTTCCAGCTACAGGCTGACCCCCAGACAGGACCAGGGGGAATGGCTTCCAACTGACAGAGGACAGGGTTAGGCTGGATATTAGAAAGAAATTCCTCCCTGTGAGGGTGGAGTGTCAAACATCCCCTCAATACACCACAAAGCAGGAGGGAGGCTGATAGAGTCGTCACACAACAGCAGGTGACGATACAGAATCATCTTGTGCTTGTTTAAATCCTTCCAGCAATAAAAGCAAACCCACTGGCTGTGGTTTCAAAGTGTTTCTTTATGTCAGCCAAACAAATCCCTGAGTTATCATCTGCAACAAACAGAAAACAGACATGCTATTAAGCCAGGCTGTAAATATCATTTCAAAGCAAACCTGACCAATAAATTAGGGGCTGTGGTGGCAATGGTGTTAATGCAAGCTGAAAGGAGAGGCTCACTAGGGGCAAATAATGTATTTGTGGTGTTGCAGGAGAGAGGCAGCTAATGAAGGCTGGTTGTAGCACATAATGCTCATGAAACCCTTCAGAGCACTGCCAAGAACCTCACAATTGACAGACAAGTGACACCCAGGAAGATTTACACTCCCTTTCACACCTCCTCAGGAAGGTTGGGATGGTCCAGAACATGGTGCGAGTCTGCTGAAAACTCAGTGTCAAAAAAAGCTGTGGGTCACCCAGCCCCAGGTCCAGGCTGCCACTTCCCAGACCGTCAATAAGGTGGATATGGCATCTGCTGGACTTTGCTGTCCTTTCACCTCAGAGCGAAAATTATTTGCTCGGTGAAATTTAGGAATGGCTGTAGCTGCTCTGGAGCTGGGAGCTGAAGGAGCAGGGGAGCTCTGGCACCAAGGGGGGAACGTGGGGTCCAACCCTGCATGAGGCAAGAGGGGGCCCTGGAGCCACAGCAGTCACTGGGCAGGGTCACTGTAACCCAAAGGTGGTCCACAGGCAGCCCAGGAAAGGAAAACTGGTTCCACTTCAGTAGAGAGAGACTCACTACAGTGATGTGATATATGAGCACACGGAAAGAAGTGGAAAAAAATAAGGAAACTTTAGTAGAGAATTTACAGAATTTAGTAGAATTTACAGTGCTGTTAACTCCAGCAATATTGGCATTTCAATTCATTAGAAGTCCAGACAAATTAGATGTTTGTATTCATTTAAAATAATTTCTCCTCTTTGACCCAGCTTAATTTATCATATTACGTCTTTCTGCAGTGCCTGGGAGAGCTGCTGTTCGAATGAACCCAAAGGAAGATAGGAGTGAAATATTAAGTAGTTGTCATTAACAACAGAGTCCATTGAAACCCAGCACCACAGCTTCCCTACAGCAATTTTTGCCAAGCCAAACACAAACTATTCTCCTACAGATGTAGGATTTGTGTTTCTTGCTGTATTAAAGCTGAGACACCTTGTGACAGTGTTTTCATGAATAACACATGTATCTCAGGATTTGAATAGTAGTCACTGCAAAGCAAAAACAGCAGCAAAGGGGAAATCCCACATCTCAATATAAACTAATCCTTATTCAAATAATATTTACTCTCTTCTTCCTACTAAAATCCTCCCATGTTTCCACCATTTTGTATGTGTATTTTTGGATTTCATGTGTTTTTATGAATAGCTACATTTTGACGGTGAAAAGAGGCTGAATAATTGACAAGCATCTACCCAAACATTCATATCTTCAATTTTGGAAATCAGGGTTTTTTTTTTACATCAGCCCTGAGTCTACTCTGACAAGTCCAGCGCAGAGTAGCATTTATGCACTCACTTAGAGTTACAGGTAAGCCACGAGTAAGCTTCTCTCATAACTGCAGTATTCATTTCTCCATCATCAGAAATAGATAGTGTCAATGAAGGCTACATAAATTACATTTATCCAGCAGGCTTAAACAAAGAAGGCATCCTGGCAAGGGTTTGGTATCTTCTTTTTAAACAACATGTATTAATGGGGTTGTCAGGTGGGGAGAGGATAAGGAAAAGATACAGGACTTCCCCAAGATCTAGAGCAAATCAGGGACAGAATGAAATAAACTGGTGAAGACAATACAAATATTAACTACAGCTAACATCACCTCAAAAGATCCTTTCCAGAAAGCTCTTCTGGTAGTGCCAGCAAAAGACATTACTGTAGTTTACTAATAGACCACACACATGTGTATCCTGCACTGGAAAATAGTGTGGATGGGTGGAGACAGACAGACAGACAGACAGACAGAAATAGATCTTCTCTGAAGATGACATGGATTTGCCTTACATTTAGCAGGCAGCACATGGCATGCAGCAAAGGATGTTCTTTCCTCTGTTTCTCCCACAGCACCAAAGTCTGTGGTGTGGAATTTCTGCTGTTTCAGCCCTTCCTCATTAAAAGCTTTTTATAGAAGGCTTAATTTAAATGTACACTTCTGCTGCTCCTGGCCATGGTTTCCCAGGTGAGCAGGTGGACTCGTAATGTCACAGCTACCTTCTGTTGACTGTCTGGGGTGTTCAGGGGGATCTTTTCATGTGGTCTGATTTGATTTCTGCCTGAAATCCACTCTCCTTCCTTTGGGTGACATCCAGAAAACACCTGTGATTTTTCATTTTGAAATACTGTTTGCAGCTTGCTGCATGCTGGCTGGAGAGCCAAGAGCTCCCTGGGGAAATGAGTGACATCAGCAGGAACCATTTGTCACAGTGACTCAGAAAATTACAGGCTAAGACGTGCATATCATCATTACAGTAGGAGGAGGGCTCCCCTTGTTCTCCCCATCAAGCAAGGGGGACTTTGTGTCCCAAACCAAGTCCCCTGTCACCCTGTGCTGAGCATGCTTGGAGGAGCAACCCCAGGTGATGGACCCAGCCTCCTTCACCCCAGCCCAAGAGCCTGCAAGGCTCAGGTCAGCAGGGTTGGCAAAAACGCTGAGAGCAGGAGGGGTGGCACTTTTTCAGTCTGGGAAGCAGAATAGTTTGTTAAGTGTGGAGAGGAGAATTAGTTAAATAGTAGTAAAAAAACACTGTTATAACCATCAGGTAAACTTACAAAGGCTGGACTCTGCTTGGAGCATCTCTGTTTGCTGCAACATCCCTGCAGGGGCCTGGCAGAAGATGAACCTTGTGGGAAGGGGCACACTGGACGTGTCACAGCAGAGGGGTCTCCAGGGCCAGCTGGACTCTGCCAGGTGGGCAGGCAGAGGGGCAGGTATGCACAGGAGAACATCTGTAAATGAAAGCCAGGCCCAGTGAGCTCTCCCTGGTAAGGCTATTGCAGCCCATCTTTAGACAGGTCTGTGTGTGAGTAGAAGTTTCTCTTCATGTGCAGTAGCAGCTCAAAGCTCAGAAAGAAACCTCTGCCGTACTGCCTTTTAATATAATAATATATGTGTAATATCTGAAGATCAAGACCATCTCTCTATTAAATTAGATAACAAATAATTAGATAATTTTAATTTACTCTATGAATCTTCTAGAGAGTAAACTGCTTACAGGCACCTAATGCAATAAACTTATTTTATAAGCAGAGAGCAACATCTGTTACCATGAGGAGTCTGCAGCACACATTAGGATTCTGTGCACACTCAGCCATAGTTAGAGTAAATGTATCATTAAGTTGGTATCCTTTCCTATTCAAAGCACACTTTTCAAGATTTATGTACTGCAGACAATGAGATAGCAGGAGAATCAACTTGTGCTCGACTCCTCTTGCATTCAGCCCCTGTCCCACGGCAAGATAACGTTAATAAAAAGGGGAAGACAGAGCATGGAAGTCGTGTCACTTCTCCATTTGGGAAATACAACCCCAGCCCCACACACACCCAAAGGCACAGCGAAACAGAAGCTGTGCTGAAGGAGTACCTTTAAGGTCACAAACCCAAGCCCTAAAAAAATCAAACCACTTCATCAAACAGCCTTCCTCCCATACACACACAACTGCAGGGAACGTCCCAGGCCTGCAGGCAAACCCAGGCATTAATATGACTTCTAAAAGTTCTGAAATATCTCAGCTGAGTATGTGCAGGCTGCACTTTTTCCAAAGGTTTGCAAACTCAACGAACTGGGCAAATAGAAGTGACAGGAAGGGTTGTTATTTGTAAACAATCTACTGTGCCATGGATGTGACACGCTTATTCCAGATCCAAAGGGTGCTATGAAAGATCAACAAACGTATTTTCAGCTGGGCTAAACACTGTATTTAAGGGGCACATGTCAATCCAAACACTTAACCTTTTCCAAAGCTACAATGACACCACATTTTCAGTAGTGACCAGTGATTTCTTAGATGCCCTCACTGTTTGAATGGGGAAGAAGCCTGTTTTTTGGAGGATGGATGCCTTATTGCCATAGACACAGCTTGTCTGGATTTCTGACTGAACTGGCAGCACAATATAAAAATAAACCCAAATCAGCCGAGCAATGCTATTGTGCATCTTAGCAGTAATAGAAAACCACATTGTCCCTTCAGGCAGATGAGCAGAGCACTAAAGATATCTCCCAATGTCACTTATGTGAAAGTTGCATTTTTATTATAAATTAATCTACCGTGTCAGTCACACATGCAAGCCCTGTCAATGGTCATCACACATGCCAAGAAAATGAGCCTTGCTTGCTTCTCGATTTTGCAGCTGCTGACTTGCCCTGTTTGAGGGGAGCTCAACAAGGAAGGATTAATGGGCAAGAGTTTGGTAATAAGCTGAGTTTATCTGTCTTAGTGGGAAAGAGGGACAGCCCCTGGCAGGAGCACGGGGCTGCACCATCCATGTGCCTGCTGTGGGTGAAACTGTTGGAATGTCCACGGCAGGTCAGCTGGGAAGAAAGACTATTGTATCTGTGCTCTCACTTGCCATCATGGGCTCTTAAAATCCTCCTTTTCTTCTATTTGGAGTCTGGGGCAAGTCCCAGTGAGGGTCACTGAGTGTGTGGATGGTTTGTACCAACACCTTCCCCCCAAGAAGATTAAAGGCTTTGGGAAGAATGAACTTGAACATCACGAAGCAAAGCTAAATAAATCAACACAGGAGCCTCACCACAGTCACCTCCACAAAAAAGTCCCCTGCGAAGATGTATGTGGTGGAAGAATGCAGCAGACAGTTGATTTACCCTTCAAGACAGAACTACTAGAGAGCAACCCTCTGTGCCAAGCTCTAGATAAGATGCAATCCAAGTTCTCTGGCTGCTGGAAGGTGTCACTTGCTCTGTGTAAGGACACAGAGACACTGATGTGATGAATGGCCGAGGAACAATCCTGACAGTGCTGGTACAAGGTCTCTGAACTGCTCTGCACCAGCACTGGAGCTGACTGCAGCTGCAACGTGGAGCACAAGGGTCTGTGATGGCCAGGGGAGCAGCACATGATGCACTGAAACCTTGGAAGCTGTAGCCCTGATTATGGACCAGAGCCCTTGGTTATATTCAATGCAATACTCTGCAATGACCTATAAAAAGCCTCTTTTTCCAGACTAGAAGTCAGTAAAGATTCCAGGCTCCACACTCTGGAGCGTGGCACACACCAGCTCTGTTACTGTGCGTGGGGCTCATGCAAGATGCTGAGCTGCACTTTGCCTGAGTGATCCAGAAAGAACCACGAGGGAACACTGTGAAAGCTGCCTGGGTCTGCCTGGGAGAGTGTTAGAAAAGATGTGCATCCACAGCCCTAAGCACAGCACATCTGTACTGACACTGGACCTCAGCTTGTTCAGCTTTAGATAGTCCACACATTAATGCTGTGATTATAAGGCTCTGACTGTAAAAATGGGGTTGAATATGGGGCTTCACCCTCCAGATTTGGCTCAGTTATCTGTGGTTGGGTCAACAGGTGTAGAAACATATGTAAAAGAACTGCCTTAAAACAGCTTTCAGCCTCATGAGGCATTCAGAACAATGTATATGATTCCTGTACGTGCAGAAAACCTGTTTGAGCTGCTCTGTGGGGGAAGGAGGGAGCAGCTTAAGATGCACTGAAAATTTGATAACTGAATTAGGCACAAGAAAGCATTTCCTGAGGGGGAAGATTCCACATCTTCCCTACTGAGAAAGATTTCTAAACCAGTCTCATTCATCATGCATTCATTTGTTGAGTAAATATTCATAATATATAAGTGCTGGTGTCACTTTAATATTCTGATTAGCATGGTACATCGTTTCGTCTGTCTAGATAATGGTGAAAGTCATACTAATCGAAGTAATGTTGTGTGTCAAATGATACAGAGCTGATTTACTTAAGACTTGGATGTCTGCTCCAATTACCTTCCAAAGTAAATTGCACTGAAGTTCCTTTTTCTGTCTTTTATGAAATAGAATACATAAAAAGTATGAGTAGCACAGCAAGTCTGCCAAAGTTCTCTTATATCACCTCTCGGCATATCCACTGACCTTCAGCCCGTTCCAAAGCAGAGAGAAGCCTGCAAAACTCATAAGAGTTATCCTCTGCTCCTGCAATAAATTCATATCTGTTTGCAAACACGAGCTCAGTGAGCTGCCTGGTTCACATCTCAGGCTTTTCTGGGCACTGCACAGCTGGTACAGCTTCAAGAGAGGAAGAAACTGTACGTGGAATAAAGGATGTGAGAGATATAAAGTCCATATGGTTGAGTGAAATCGGATCATTGTGTCTAAATTGCTTCTTTAACTGTTGCTGGGTGTGTTTATAATCTACTTTTACAAGGCACACAAAACAGCACTGATCAGCTGGGTCACCACTGAAAGCCTGACCTTATTAACACTCCCTGTATCTTGTCATGTGCACTAACATTACTGGAATATATTGTACTGCTCCAATATTTTTGCACTTCAGAAGTGCACTTGAAAAGTAGTTTATGTGACAGTCAGGCACGCAGTTCAGGCCAAGTCAAAGGAATGAATAATGAAGTACAAGCAAACAGTAGCTGGGCACAGTGGAAACAGAAGTATTTTGGCCTCATCGGTTTCGAACGAATTGAAATCAAACAAAATGTTCAATGGTTGCAAAGATATTATTTGAGAATAAGGCAGGGGAAGCACGAAAGACTGGAATCCCAATTAATCTGATTTCTAAATAGCAAAATTACCAGTTCAGTTGCCAGCACACTGCTTGTATCTCAGGTCTATAAAAATTAACTGTAGGAAACCTCCTTCAGGCTCTGGTTCGAAGCACGTCAGCCCAGGGTGTAACTCCACACTCAAATCCACTCACACTCAAACCACACGAGCTCCAAAACTCCAAGCACTTGTTCACGTCACAGTGATTGTTCAGGGGAATTTAGACACCGGTTTCAGCACTTTGCTGAGTCAGCTCTCAGCAGCTCTCCTGGACTTGCACAGTCTGTAGTGTCAGATCCCAGGAAAGGCTTTATGCAGGACCTACAACGTCGAAGTGCAAAGAGGGGAGGAGGGGGTGCAGGTACCTGGATCCTGAGGGGCTCAGCTGAGGACCACCACCACCATGGCCACAGCCCCTCCTGCTGCTGCCCAGCTGCTCCTCAGCGTTTACTGCCACTTTACATTCTCCTGGTGAACCAGAAGCACCTGAGAAGGAACGAGTAAATATTTAATCTACTGTCTGAGTTCTAACAGGTAGTTCTGGGGAGAGCTATTGAATTTTTATTGGGAGAGATGATTTGTGCTCAGAATATTAGAATGTGATGCTCACTCAGGGATGTTCAGAGCAGCAAACTCTCCTCAGAAATACTTGACTTACCCACATTTCAGCTGGGTTTTTAATGACTCTTGCCTAAAGTGAGGGGACTTTATCAGCATTCCTGGAAGGGCCCGGCCGGGGAAGCTGCAGTCGGATCGCTGCCTGTTCAAAGCCAGGACTGAGGCTGATTTGCACCATTCAGTCACCAATAGCAATACCAAATACAGTCTAATCAATAGTGGCTGACAGCACTGGAATAGCTTTGGTGATGCAGACGTGCACCCAGCCACGGGCTCTGTCCCAGCATCGGGTACCAGCACGGCCACGCAGGAGCCGCGGTCCCGCCGGCTCAGCTCTGGCCACAGCACCTGCAAAGGACAGGGGAGAAGAGTCTTCAGGCTGAACTTCCTCATTTTTAATTAAGTTAGATCCTCAGGTTACCTTAATTGAGCAATTTGTATTTAATTTCCTGTTCGGGGGGGAGGAAGGATCAGGAGAAACAGATGTTGCCCCCTGCAGTCAGTGGAACACAGAGAGCCATGAAAACTCATCCGTCCATCTGATTGCTTTTTTATTAAGTAGCACAGATGCTGGGAAGGTGGCAAGAACTGAGGTATGTCAAAACATTAACTTCTGCTTTGGAGGGTTTTTTCCCCCATTCTGCTTTGAATTAGCTAGTAAAAAAATTAGATGGAAAATAAGGTAGTAAACCTGCTTTCTCTTCCAGCCTTTGAATACACAACAAACATCTGGTTTTGTCTTTTTTTTCTGAGAGAGGAGTGCAACCAGGGACTTTTTGCAATAACACACTGATTTTTCTAAAGGGTGTTTAGGAAAAGGTTTATTTATGTGCTTCATTGGTGAAGGGTTGATGTTTCTGTTTCTTGTAGAAGTTCAAAGTCATAACAGCTAAAAAAGGTGCAGGACTGATTTAATACAGGCTGACATAAATGCAAGTTTTGGCCATGCTATTGGAAAACTTGTCAAATGGTGTAGCATTGTGATGTATCCTCTGTGCAGCTTGGGAGGGGCTGTGAATGCACAAATTGCCTTGGGTTGCAAAGCAGAAGGAACAGGCTTGATTTTGCACAAAATGGGACAGGGAGGGAGGAAAGAGAAGGGAAATTCTTCAGATCTTTTGGGTTTAGTCATTTTTGTCAGAATTGTCAAACACAACAATAGATTCAAAACATGCAAATTTCTGTAGCAACAGATGTGGAGGTTACGTGGGGAATGGCCTCTGCTGAACGTGAAAATACATTCATCCACTTCCAGAGTTCTCTGGTTGTGGTCAAATGAATTTCAGATGATTGTCCTTTGACTGCAAATCCAGTCACTGTGAAAGGAGGGGAGCTGAGATCCTGAGGGCTGAGTCTAAAGGGAACACTGAGGGCTGATCCTGAAGCAAAGCCTTGGCCATCATTTCGGTCTGCTTAAATCAAATTTTGGTAGAGACCCTCAAGATCACACAATTATGGAATCATTTAGGTTGGAAAAGTTCTCTAAGATCATCAAGTCCAACCATTAGGATCTCTTGACTGAACCATTTAAACTGAGAAATAATCTGTTTCTGCTGCACTTTTCCAGCAGGAGAACATGTCAATCCTACACCTTGTCTATGTAAAGATCTTTTTATCTACCTGGATTTCACCAGTCTGAGAGCAGAGTGAGCTTTACTTACCCCCAGCTCCAGGGGCTCAGGGATGCTCAGACCCAGAGGTTTGCAGTGGATTTGTTGGTGGGAGAGAGGAGAACACACCTGGAGGAGCAGACTGCAGGCATTAATGGGAAGGAGAAAAGTCATAACCTTGCCCTGGAAAATGTTCAAGCATCACATTTTTAGGGAAGAGATCATTCTGCTGGAAGAAATAACACTGTTTTCTTCAATAAAAAATGTATTTCAAATTACTAAAATATGTGAGCCGTTCTCTCACATTCCACTAGCTCCAAACCATAAAAATTTACAGCTGAAGCCAACTCTGTGTGGAGCTGAAGCTGGTAAAGGAGACTAGACCATGGCTTGTTATGTAAATAAGCCCATAAAATCTGGAGATGTTACGTGAAAATCAGACCTGCAGCAACCATTCTGCCTTAGCTCTGTGGATTGTTTAATTTGTGTGTACATGATTATGCAGTGTTATTATACAGAGAAGGCAGTTTACAAACCTTTCAGTGATCAATCAGTTAAATAAATAAAGCATCTCTGGTGATGCTGCACTAACCTTTCAGGAAGCGCCTCTGCCTTCTGCCATTACCATAATCAGCTTGAATAATGTTTTCACAGCAATTACCACCAGTGGGTCAATGTCTGCTATTAGCAACCTTTCCTCCATGGATCATGAACACAGGAAAGCACGACAGCCCCAGAAGACACCGGGTGTCAGAAGACTTTCTCTGGTATCTGTGCCAGACTACTTCAATGTGGCACATTCAGGGACAATAGATTGTCAAGGATCGCTCAATGCAACAACAATTTACTGTCTCAGTGGGAGTTTTCTTGTTTCGAGAAGTTCAGCAAGTGTTATAAATCCGTAAATTACATCAGATGCAAGAGGAAAGTACACATATACCAAAGTGGTTTGTAACAAATGGAACTTGTACCTGCTCAGAAACTGCTTTTTCTACCTGGATTTCCTTTCCCTGTGTCATTACCTCTTGGCATTAGTTCACATGGGGTCAAGCTGGCACCGACATTCGGGCTTTAAAGCATTTTGTTGCAGGAGAAATGCAGTAAAATGTTTTAGGAAAAGCAGTATTTGGCCACTAAACGTAATTAAAAGCACTGTCATTTAAGCCCAATACCCCGGGGTTACCTGGAGGGTTGTGGAGGTTAATTGCAGTTGTTACTGTATTACTTTCCAAAC
>JAYRBT010000028.1:7552119-7575278 GCA_036023395.1 Myiotriccus ornatus | reverse complement strand
ATTTAAGCCCAATACCCCGGGGTTACCTGGAGGGTTGTGGAGGTTAATTGCAGTTGTTACTGTATTACTTTCCAAACTCAGGTTTTTCATTCCTCGTATGCCACAAATCCTGCAAAATCAGGTTACAAAACTCTGCACATAACACACGAATTTTGCTAATTCTAATATAAGAAAGCGATCCCCAGACACTCAGCACCTCTGCACAGCTGGAAAATAACCACACCAGGGGCTGGTGGAACTGATACTCCAGACTTCATGCCAGACCTCCAGTGGCATCAGGGCAAGCGTGGGAGCAGAATCCATCTGTCACTCCCAACGAGCATTCCAGAGCTGTCACCAGTCCAGCAGGGTGGTGTCACAGCAATAGGGTCACTGGAAAGTGCAGTGCTGCAAAATCTTCCACTGTGATTAAAATGGACATTCATCTCATAAATACATTGAGGAGGGGTTTATTTCCCTATGCCAAATACATGTACAGACAAATCTGTCCACAGCAGCTAAAAACAAAAGCCAAACAAAACCTCCCTATTTTAACAGGTACAGGTTGCCCTTACCTCCAGCCTGGAGATTTTGATCCTCAGCTGGGTGCTTTGGAATGATTTCCTCACTTCTTTTCAGCACCAGCCCTTGCAGAGCGAAGCCATCGCCCGATCCAGGTTGGGAACGGGATGTGGGGCCTTCTGCAGGTGAAAGGACAGCAAGAGTCAGCTCAGCCCTCACCGTGGGCACTGCCACCCTGGTGAGCAGTAAGGGCAGATTTCCTGAGACTAGATTTTGGCCTTGCTTTTAAAATTCTTTTCTCCTGCCATTTTGAAGTAACAACCGTGCAAGTCTCATGTTTGGTATTGTAACATACAGGAAATTATTGTATTTAGTCTGCAGAATTTAACATGATTTATGGGATCAGGAATTTGAAAAGCAAACCCCACCTCTGTCTTCTCTCCCTGGAAGCATTTCTGCTATTCCCACTTTCAATTATTTTCAACTCCACCAGTGTGATCAGCATATTTGAAATTCAATCAGCCTTCTCGTTTAAAACATTTCATGTGTGTGTCACACTAACAATCAACAAGAGTCCTGAATTTAACATCTGTTCCTAATAGTAAAGGGGTTTAATTTGTGAAATGAAAAAATATATAACGTAATTACTAGGCATTCAATCAGAATGAATAATGTGTTTGCCACCAGCATCTGTCCTGTCAGCAAAAACCCTGGAGAGGCAGAGCAGCAGAAAAGTGGAATTTCTAGAAACTGGGGGGAAAAAACCATCAAAATACTGAAATGAGAGAAAGATGCTGCTGTGCCTTCCCTCTGGGTCACCCCTGGGAGCACAGGGGGCACAGCAGCACGGTGGGGTCAGTGCTGCTCTGCTGGGATCTGCCTCTCATCACACCCTCCCTCTGCCCTGCTTTGCTGCCAGCAGGCGGGTTTGCTGCCACAGAGGCAGGCTGGGTCCAGTGGATGATGCTGCGTGTCCCCCCCGTGTTCTAAAACCACTAATAGATATGCTATATGCAAACTTATAAAAAAAAATTTGCTTAGTCTGGTTGGTTTCCTGTTACTCAGGTTTTAGCACATTTTCAAGCACAGGAAAACAAATGGAAACAAAATGGTAATTATTTTGAAATATGGTGATGTAGAAAATACATATTCCCTCCTTTTTGCCTGAGGAGTGAGAGAAGAACTTCACTCCTCACACTTCTGGGCAATGCTCCATTTGGTTCATAATTTAGATGTATGGTTTTGTATCTCGGATCTGCTCAGTCAGATGCACAACACAATTTTAATTATTCCAAAATTATTTAAATGGGATAATAAATCTAGTGTTTGATGTAACATGCCTGCCTGACCCAAAGAAATATGTGGGTAATTATCATGTTTCCCAAGTGGATTGTTTTGTTCCCCCAAATCAGTCACTAATTAGCGGCTACACTCACAATGATCACTTGGAGTAATTGTGATGTTTTGCTGCATTGTTTTGGACAAGAACAAAATAATCCTCTTAATGAAAATAAATTTATAGATTTTACTCTGAGCCCAAAATGCAAATGTACTTGGTCTGAGCACAATAAACAGAAGTGACTTAAAAAAATACAAAGGTTAGGAACTTGTAATACTTATTTTCTAAACAAGAAAACTTGGCATGAACCCTGGGCATGGGCAGTTTGGGCAGAGTCTGGAGGGACCACCACACTCTATTCCCAGTGGAAAACCAAAGGAACTTAGCCTGGGCTTCCCCACAGTGCAGAGAGATATACTGGGTTAATTTATCAGTAATTAATTAGTTCTCTTTGAAAGTATCTACAATTTCATTATCGCTGCAGAACCCTTGACAAGGTCATGGCAAAGGGAGGTAAATTAGATCAGTCTAGTAAGGAAAGGGTCTAGCCATGGATGAGGAGCTTTGGTTAGAAGAGGGAAGATCAGTGTACCTTAGGGATGCTTTTAAAACTTTTCTGTATAATAACTCCTGTGTGATACAACACCATTCCAAATCCCCTTTTCTCTGAGTAGCCCAACCTTCTAACATCCAACTTCAGGAAGCAAAGTCCTCTTTAAAGGCCAACAACCTAAATTAATAATAGCCAGCAGTAATAATGTTGATTTATCATCTCTGGAGCTGTATTTTTCACAGGTGTCTAGTTAAACTTCGAGAAATCTCCTCAATCAGGACATTTTTACTCTCAGTGCAGTTACTCAAGTGCAGGTTTCAGCTGCATTTAAAGCTGCTCTCAGGGCTCTAATCTGTGTTTTGTCTTTGACTGCTCTGGGAAAATTAAATCAGAAAAAGGTTGCTGAGGCATGAACAAAGATGAAGAGAGCCAAGAAGAAGGCATGAAACAAAAGCTCTGCCCCAATCCTGCTTCATTTCAGAAATCCTTGATTATAAGTGGAGAGGGCAACATAACCTCAAAAAAATTCCTCAGACTTCAGTAGTATTTTGCATAAAAAGAAGTGTTGCTTCTCACTTGCCTTTTAGTCTGAACGTTGCTTTTTTCTTAGTGTGTACTTTTTCTCAAAAAAAAAAAAAAAAAACCAAACACCAGCTCTGCCTACATACTATGGTCTTTTTCATTCTTAAATTGCATTATATAAACATTTTGCCCAAAAAGCTGTGGCTGCCCCATCCCTGGAGGTGTCCAAGGCCAGATTGGACAGGGCTTGGAGCAACCTGGGCTGGTGGAATTTGTCCCTGCCCGTGGCAGGAGGGATGGAATGAGGTGATCTTCAAGGTCCCTTTCAACCCAAACCGTTCTAGGATTCTATGAAATGCATAAATGTGTATAAATGTCTTCCAAAACAAACTCTCCCGCAGTTCTCTTAGATTTACTGCTTCCTTCAAGGGTACAGAGCATGCCCTAATTACGCAGCAATTACCAGCTGTTTGACAGCCAGAAGTGGGTGGAAATGCAGAGGTTGGGTTTGTCACCATTGACCGTGAGTTGGTTTCCTGCCCATGTTTCTGTGACGCTCCCCCCTGGCTGGCAGTGAGGGCTGTGAGCTCCTGCACCCTGTCCCTGCTCAGCCTGCACCCTCAAACCAAACCACTGCCCCTGGCACGCTGCTGCCACTGCTGCAGGGACAACGTCACCCCAGCACGTCTCTTTGCTACCCACGTCTCCTTTGAGCCCATTCAGGCAGCAGAGAGTTGTGCTGATCTTACTCTTATCAGCAGTTGCCAGGGCTTGGGAAGGTAACTTTGAATTAGCACGAAGTGAGTAATTCCACCAGTCCTTTGGAAGAGCTCTCAGCAATAGCTGCTGTATGAAATTATTCATTTCCCATTGCTGTCAGCGGTTCTTTTATTTACTGTGATTTTTCTATCCTTTATCCCCAGCCCTATTTTTGACCCTGAACTCCCTGGTTACGCTCTATTCTTTCCACAGCCCTCAGAAATTCCCAGTGCTCTGGGAGGCTGCAGGGTGGGTGCTGTGTGACAGCAGGAGCCACTGCTCTCACTCCCCAGCTCCTGAGGGAGTGAAGGAGGGATTGGAAATATGGACATACACAAAGTCACAGAATTATAGAATCTCCTGAGTTGGAAGGGATCCACCAGGATCATCGAGTCCAACTCCTGGCCCTGTACAGAATATCCCTGAGAATCCCACCCTGTCCCTGAGAGCACTGTCCAAACACTCCCTGAGCCCTGTCAGCATTGGGGCTGTGCCCAGTGCCCTGGGGAGCCTGTTCAGTGCCAACCACTCTCTGGGGGAAGAACCAGTTCCTGATGTCCAACCTGAACCTCCCCTGGCACAGCTCCAGCCACTGCCTTGGGTCCTATCACAGGATTGTCCGATAAACACAAACATCACGCAGACAAAATTAAAGTCTTTCCAATGGCAAATGCAAGCCATGGACCTCAACAGCTTGGGCCAGTCCTGTCCCTCAGGGCACCCTCTCCCAGTTGGTGCAAGAGGACCCCTGCTCAGAAGGACACATCCAGCAACACTGTTTGCTGCAAGGAAACCCTCATCTCCACCTCATCCCTTAAATGAGTTCATCAAACACACTCACCTTCAGTTCCCACCTCCTCTGTGCTCCATGAGGGTGTCAGTGTTTTATGGTCACACCAAGGGGCTTGGGGACCACAGGCACCAGCACCTGCCCCTGCCTGCACACCCCACACATGGAAACAAAGGGCAGAGACCACAACAGCTTTGGCTCTTCTTTTCCAGTGACATATTTTGATGTGCATGTCTGGTTCTTTAATTATTTCCTCATTATATATGGTACAGCACCACTTGTGTGTGAGCTGTTTCAACTAATGTGATTTTGCCACGGAGAATGTGAGAGAAGGTGTCCTTAATGGGCTTGCCTTGAACAGCAATCAGCACAATGAACACACCCCACACGACCAGGAAAACAAATTGAATCATTCCCGCAGCTTTCATTTATCCACTTTCCATCCAGGTGCACAGAAACCACATTCCATATTAAATCCCAACCACATAGTGGACATAAATTTACACAAAAGTATTAAACTGTTTCTATTTATAAAGTAATTCTGGATGAGATTATATATTCCTGGCTTGGATTGACTGCAAATTCACCATCCTGTGACTTGATTAAAATGCATTATGAAAGGAAGATGGCAGGAAGGCAGCCTGCAATTCCCAGGCAGGAGAAAAAGCATCCAGTTTGCCCTGCTGAACGTCCTTTGAGCAGTCTCTGCTTTAGCACACAGCTGCATCTTGGCTGCACGCTCAGATAAGCCCAGCTCCAGAACGCCACATTTTCCATTCCACATTTCCATTTAAAATTCCTGTTTCATATGCTATTCTGAGGCCAGTTACTCGCAGTCTGGATCTTAATGCAAACAGTTAAAGCTTTAGATAGAACCAGGAATAGCGAGCTCGAGGACTGATAAAGCATTAGAAAGCCTTTTATCTTCCCGAGTTCCCGTTTCACTTTTGATTCAGCACAGTCAGTAATGGCACATGGGCCCCTATCTGTGTCCTCATTAATGAAAATAAGGACAACAAGAACAAACAGCTGAAATGAATGTCACATAAAAATGCAATTTTTAGTGCATGAAAACATTCCCCAGCGCTGAGCCCTGGAGGAGTGTGAGCACCAGGGAGGGCTGAGCTGAAGGTGAGGGCTGTGGTGACCCCCCTGCTTTTCCCAGGGATGTGGGGGAGTGGGACTGGCCAGAAAACCACAGCAGGAACAGCACCACCAGACAGATATGATATATATACTTCATGTAGATATCAATAGAAACCACCTGTACCTACAGATCAGACCCAGCCCAGGATTGCTCTTCACACAGTGCCTGAGAGGGTGCAGACAGTGCCTCCCAGAGGACACACAGCCCCAGGTATTGCCCTGTATTCCCCCACCTGATCTCCTGGTGCTCAACTGAAACCCAAAGCACATTCTTGAATCCCTTCCCAAGTGTTTGTATCCATCAGCTGTAGTGGTGGGCATTCCTTGCTGCTCTGTGGATAGCTAATCTTCCTGGAATCTGTAAATCAAACGTTTCAGCTTTAAGGGACGATTCCAAGAGGGCATTCTTGTGTTGTATTTTCCATTTCAGCCTCCCTTACAGAGTTAATGGCAAAACGCCCTTAATGTCCCTTTGCAGGGATAACCAGAGATATGTAGCATAGCAAATCTACCTCTAATAAAATGAAACGTCTGAATTGAATTAAATGAGATTCTGTTGATATCTTTTGCTGGAAAATCAACCTCTTTATTCTTAAATTGACCTGTCCTTCAGTCTTTTAGCACCTAATTGTTACTTCCATGGTGTCTGCTAATGGATTTGAAATCAAAGGAACATAAATGATAATTGCAACAGTTTAAATTCCTTCTCATTGATTTTTTTCAGTCCTTACTGGCTTCTTTGCAAATCCATGCAACACACACGTGCTGCTGGGTTTGTACCCTTGCAATAAATCAAACCCAGCTTTGAAATGGCAAAACCACATCAGTGTTCATTCAGCCAGTGCTACATTTCAGTTTGGTGGCCGTATCCTCCAGGTCTGCTAAAATAACATCTAAATAGGGCATTTTGGGGGGATTCAACACTTACAAAACTGGCAGACTGTCATTCTTACCGGGCTGTATATGATTATAGCCTGGCATGAGGCTGTGCTACAGGAGGTGGGGAAGCTGAACACTTGTGCTTGTTCTGAGGGTGTGATGTGGGGTTGGTGGCAGCTCTAACAAGTACCCGGTGCTGTACTTTGTCTGCTCATATTTTAACCCCTAGTGCCAAAAGGTCACTTGCTTCCAAGCTGTCACTGCCTCCAACAAGGAACAACATCTTTGCCAGTGTCATTCCCCCTCCCCTTTTGGCCTGATCAGGTCTTGCTAAACAAATCATAAAAAAATGACTTTTAACATTCCAGTCATCTCCTCATCTGGTTTCAGTAATGCCATCTAGGTGGAATTTATGCTCAGTGTAATCAATTCAGAGAGTTTCCTTCCTTGATTAATTCTCCACCTGATATTTTGATCTGGTGTTAATTCTGCTCCCTTTTTTAATCCTGCCAGGTTTTTTATCCGGGGTGTGACCACTGGGCCAGCTCATAACCCAGCCTGTGCATGGAGCTGCCCATGGGGGTGGCTGCCCACTCCTGTGTCCTGCTCACTCGTGGCAGCCCTCCCCAAAAAACGCTGGGTCAGGGGTCCCACCACGACAGATGTAATTTCTCCTCCCTTCCCAACATTTCAAGCATTGCCTCCAAGCAGGAGCTGCCAGTCTATTCTCTCCTCTGCTCATTGCCTGTATTTAAATGCAGATTTTAAACAGGCACCTCTCCAAAGACAGGAACCAGGCATTGCAAGGGAGGGGAAGGCTCCCAGCACCAGCAGCACCTCCCAGACCCACACAGGCCCAAGAAAACAGAGGGTTTATCTCTGCACAGTGGTGTGTGGGAAATAGCTCTCTGCTCAAATGAAGAGATACAGCTGAAAACCAGAAGATACAAAAAAGGTGGCACTTCTAACACCCAGTGAGATAACAGCAGTGTCATTCATGCTCACAGATATATTGGAGGGATTTGAAAAAATCCTGCAATTTGTCTCTTCTTCTGACAAACAGAGGATGCTCATCACCTGTTGCAGCCCTGGGAAGTGCTGGGACTGTAACAGCACCTGCTCAGAGGGCAGGATACCCCAGTGGGATATCACTGTACCTTTGGAGTGAAAACACCTCCTCTCCATTTCTTGCTGTTGAGCACAACCAACTGCAAAAACCTTAATTGTTCCACACCGGGCTTGTTGGTCAAAATTTCCAGAAATCCATGAAAAAAGGTGCATCCCTGTCCTTTCTGAGCATTATCCCCCATGCACATAAAGATACACTACAGCTATTTCCATGGCTCCAATATTTACTGAAGGTTCAAGCAACCCCTGTTTTAAACGCCCCTTTTTAACACAGATCTTACCGGGCACAGGGGGAGCGTGCAGCCTGACATCTCACACTGTGCAGCACCGTAGCAAAATGGGATGGGCCAAGTCAGTGCTCTCCATTTGGGACTCGTGAGGCGGATGGATGGACTGTTGCTGGTCAGTCATTTCTGGGCAGAATTCCACTGTAACCCTCCAGAGCAGTGAGGGGGGCACAGCTTCCAGGCAGGGATCTCCACAGCTCTTGAGACACACTTGGCAGCCTGGGAGTTGAGAAAACAGGCAGGTTTTAACCAGATCCCAGACCATGGGCTCCAGGCAATCTTTTTCTCAGGAAACCATAGAATTCTAGAATGATTTGGGTTAGAAGGGTCCTTAAAGACCATCTAGTTCCATCCCCTCTGCCATGGGCAGGGAAATCTTCCACTATCCCAGGTTGCTCCAATCTCCACCCAACCTGGCCTTAAATATTTCCATTGATGGGGCATCCACAGCTTTTCTGGGCAACCTGGGCTTCACCACCCTCACAGGGAAGAACTTCTTCCCCATATCTAATCTAAATCTCTCCTCTTTGAGTTTAAAGCTATTCCCCCTTATCCTATCACTATGTGTCCTTGTAAAAAAGTACATGGTCATGTCTCCATGGTGCTGAGGTCCTGGTGTGGTCTTGTTTCTCCCCTCCCTGAGCTCAAATACAGCCCAATGTGTTTGTCCATCATCCAGGTAATTCTGACCCCAAACCAGGCAGGTGAGTTCACTCCCACCCCAGAGCCACACACAATATATGGTGCATCACACTTTGAAGGACAGTGTCTCCATCCCCACTGGTTTTAACTAAAAAGACTCAGAGCAGGTCCCCTGAATAAGTCCTTGTAATTCTGCTGCCAAAGCCTTTCTGCAATCGAACAGTGCAAGGCGAGTTTAAAGTAACCAAATTAATGTCTCCACCTCTGGCAGTGTTTACTGAAAACAGGAACATTTTCATGCACACCCAATATTGCCTCACTCAAGGCATGCTGGCTGTTTTCTCTCAGATGATCAGTAGGCAGTAATATTTTGATGCTCTGATGCTGCTGAAATAAAGACATCACAGGAAGAGCACTGTACGATTTTTGTCTGGAGGAAATCTAATGCAATGTGCCACTTCAGATTTCAGTTATGTGGCCTTACACCATAAAGAACAGTAGGTGTTTTGGCTGCATAGCAGAACCAATCTTCCAGGTACAACCTTTCTGAGCTGCAATGACACTTCACTCTTACTTTTTACAACACAGTGTTATAAGACAAATATTATTAGCACGAGGAGCTTTAAAATCTCACTGCTTGAAAGTTTAGACTTGTGAGGAATACAGCAACCCCTGAAGACACCAAGAGCCACCAGGATGAGAAGCAGAACAGACCTGCCCTGCCGTGTCAACAAGCATTTTAAATCCTTGTTGAAAAGCTGCACAATTACATTATGAGGGAAAGGACCTGAGGAAGCAAATACTCCCTGATTTCCCCTGGTACCAGGGCACGCTGCCTGAGAGTTGCTGAGACATTTCAAGATTACTTTGCAATTCAGGCAGGACTTGATGAACAGCCCATGCCATGTAATGAGGAAAAAGAAAATCACCAATTAGAGAATTGGGGAAACTTCCAGTGGGAAAAGGGGGATTTCCTGGTACCTTAGAAATGATCCCTTGCAATGACAGGGTTAAGGAAAATGGCCCAGGACACACGTGGGTGTTGTAGCAGCACCCTTCTGTTGCTGAGAGATTACCTGCATGAAATACAAAATATTAAAGTAATGATTCCTGGAATCTAGGGAGGAAGACTCCATCTCATTTAACTGGAAAGAGGAATCTTGCCCTATTTCATAGCTCAGTTACAGAGAGTGGTCAGAGACACAGTGGTGAGAAGGATAGAGGGAAGGAAGGGAAAGGGGGCAGAGTTCCTGGGATGAATCCATGTCTTGGTACCAGAGAGTTCTTCCAGATGAGTGTTTTGTCACAGACTGTCCTGCCTGCTCATAGAGAGAGATAATAAAATTGTTGTTGACCAGGTAATACTGCTGGGACAGTGAGACAATTACAGAAAGAAAATCTGGTCCATCCAAAAAAAAAACCCTGATAGCCAACTAGAACTTACAGGTATTACTGTCCAAAAAAAAAACCCCAAAAAACTATTAAAGGTAAAAATGAATGGAGATTCATGTTGTTGATGACTCTGTTACCTGCCCTTCCCTCCTCTGCAGTGGTACAGCAATACTGCTCCTTGCAAGAGCCACAAGGAAGCAGCAAACCTTACTTGAACCATCCTTTTCTGTGGTTTAGCTGCCCTTGATGTAAGGAAATGAAATTAAATAAAAACCAGACCTCTAACACAGCAGAATGAGAATCAATTTTGGTTTAAAATTATCCCACAAACCTGGTGCTGAGCTTATCTAAGCAAAGCTATTACCAAGTTTTGCACTTTTCCTTCTCAACCCTTTATCCCCTGTGAGGTCTCCATGCAGGAACTCCCCACCCAGCCACAGTCCCATAGCTGGACCAAAGGGCCACAGGGCACTGGGGGTGCCCAGAGTACCAGGGACTCCTGCAGACCTGCCCGAGGAACTTGGGAACACCCATGCAAAGAAATTTTTGAACACAAATATGTGCAGCAGAAATTTGCTTCCAAGGGTTATGGTCAGTCGAGGAACGAGGGATCACCAGAGCCCAGCAGGTCCCTTCTGCTCCCAGAGAAAGATCTTGGCATGACACATCCACAGAAAAATCTATACAGCTTTGAGAAATTATTTAAAGCTAACCAACACTTGGATTTTGTGGATAATTCACGGACAGTAAGATGGGATTTGTCAAACAATTAGTGCACTCAACAGAAGCTGCTGAAGAGCTTCCTTAGGTTACCAAGGCGTTCTGGGGCTCAGGGTGCCTGATGGATATTTCCCTGAGCTGCCTCCTCTCCAAGCAGCTGTCCCAGAGCAACTTCCCTCTAGATGAGATGAATTTACACAGTGTTTAGATAACGAGAGTTGGGGTCATTTATACGAAACAAACGAGACAAATATTTAAAAAATAAACAGTCTGGGGCTTTATGAAAACATGATGACTGCATAATGAATTCTTCCCAGGCACTGGGAATTCCTGCAGGGTTTGAACCACTGTTTTCACAGTGTGACATTTTCCAGAAGAAGACAAAAAGCACTGGGGTGAGATTGTCTTCCGTGGTGATGGTGCCTCGGTGCTGGAGGCAGCCAAGAGGACTGGATGGGTAGTTGGGTGGGCTCCTTCCCCATTCCCTGCATTGTCCAGGCATCCACGTTGCCCACCAGGAGGAAAAGGCTTCCCACATCTTGAAGAGCTCAGAGGCCAAAGGCTGAAACACGCTCAGCGTTGCAGCTGGAGTATCTCCTCTGCTGTCTTTCACTTTCTCATCCCCCTGAAATACAAAGATTAATGACTCTGCAAAGTCTGCCCAAGCGCTCTCCTCTGGATGTTCCACTTGAAGACTCCCCGTTTCCTCAGCCACTTCCACATGACCCAGTCTCTGGGACAGTAAGCCCCGTTCTGATCTGAAATTCTTCATATTAATAATGCCATACATTACATTTGACAGCCTCTAACTGATTCTCTGACTTCTATGTGGCAAAAACTTCTGGCAGTGTTATTGGCTTTCCCTTTTTTATTAACTGCTCTGACTGGCAGTGAAATCCCCAGCAGAAGTGGATGATCCCAGGGGAATTTTTCAAAGGTTAGATCCTCTCCTGCTGATGCAACGTTTTTGTCATTATTCAAGAAGACAGATTAATCACTTAGGCCTGTATCCTAATCACAGTAGGGGGAAAAGAAAAAAAAAGTCAGTCAGGTGCTTAAAAAAGGTTTAAGCATTTAAATACACTTCACAAATTTAGTCCCTGGTAATCAAGCAGTGGAACAGGCAGAAGAGCAAAGGGGGAGGATGAGACAAAGGAACAGACGTTCATCACAAGCTCAAAGAGGATGGAGCAATATGGCATCAGGACTGGCAAACCTTGCTGGTGAGGTGTAAGAAACTGGGGTTTTTTCTTAACAAGAAGGTAGAGACCGGGACAAAGAGTACCAACCCTTCAAGTGCAGCAAAAAAGGTAATTATTCACAGCTTTTGAGCACACTGAAGCTACAAGTCCAAGTCACTCACAGACGGTTTCTTTAGGATATACTCCCAAATAGCTCCGTAACTTCTCCAAAAACCATAATATTCTACTGTATTCCTGCAGTGCAACAGCCAGGCGAAAACACACAGACCAAGAAAAAACAACACAAACACACAAACTGGCCAGCAAACCTGCACTGGCTCCATGTCCTCACTCCAAGCTCAAGGCTGGAGAGCTGAAATGAAACCTTATTGATTCAAACCTGAAGTAACATCCCTCAGACGGGCAGGGAGGGAATGGATATCTTGGGACAGATTCTATTTGCCAAACACACACACACATATATATATATATAGTGTTCAAAAGGTGTTTATCCTCCTTACTTCCTGCTGTCCAGGGCCATCCCCTCCTTTCCTTCACTCCCTGTTCCTCAAGGCCTGCTGGAGAGTCCATCTCCTTCCCCCATTCCCTTCAACCAGCCGTGGATCGTGCTGGAGGTGCGCTCGGCTGAGCTGTGCAGACCAGCCCCGGCTCCCCTGGCTCCCCGAGGGCACATCAGTGCTCCCAGCTGACCTTCCACTGCACTGAACCCTCCCGGTCAGACTGTGCAGGGTGTGTTTGGACAGGGAAGGACCCTGCTTGTTGCTGAGTCACGGTGAGCTCACCTGTTCCAGTCAGCTCCCGGCTCATTTACATCCCCGGGACAGAGCTGTGCTCGTCCCAAAGTCAGGCTGAGGTCTGATTATTATGGTCAAGTGAGTCAACCCTTCAGACACTGCTCCCTGGAAAACCCTGGTGCTGCTTGACTCCAGGCCCCCACGTGAATTCCAGGTGAACGGGCAGAGCTGCCCCCACGGCGCTTGCAGGCTCAGTTTCCTGAATACCATTGCTTTATTCACCCCTCCTCTGGGTTTTGTTGCAAGACAAATGACATTTGGCTGAAAAAAACCACATTCCAGCTCACGCACAAAAATGCCCAAGGCAGCACCCTGTAATAAGCTGAATCATGGAATCATTAAAGTTGGAAAAAACCTCCCAGATCATCAAACCCAACCTTTGACCAAAAAAAAAAACCACGACAAAAGTGTTGGGACTTTGCTTAAATTCCAGTCTTTTAATTCCATTACATAACAAAGCTGACATGGTTTGTCTTCCTTCCAGACATTACAGCAGTAGCCAGTGATTTAAACCAGATCATTCAGGACTTGTCAGATTAGTGTAAATCCCTTCCTAACATGTGGGACAGAACAAGCTTAAAATTAATAAAAATAAATCAGAGATTGCTCAAAGTTGAAATGTTCTTATTAACTTCTTTAGATGCTGCATCTTACTCCTGCACTACTGCAAGACTATGTGCACAAAAGTGGACACAAAAGAGCAGCTCACCTGCCTCTGATTTTGCCTGGCATATTATGGGAAAGTGTGAGTTTTAGAGGAATTTATAAATCTTTTCAATTTATAGGTTACTTCTTAGAAAGAGGAATTTATCACATTCAATTGAAAATGAAAATCTTAGTACCTTTTCATCCCAAGTAATGAGAAAATGCATTTGCTCTTTATTCTGCAAATCTCCTTATTTCAGCAGACAGCACTTTTTAAGTGCTGCTGTACATTTGTCATGGTGAAGGCATTTCTTTCTCAGGTTCCCAAGCATATGCTCTTCTGGAGAAAAGGCTCTGCTTTTGTCCCAGGCATATTTTGTGCTGGCTACAAGGGGAAATGCATTTCCACTGTTCCCTGAGGAAGTGAAGGTATTATGCTTCAATAGTTAATTCTTTCCCCTCCTAAAGCACACTTTGTGCCTCTACAGACTCTCTCTAATAGGCACTGTGGTGAAGAACTGCCCTGTGCACAACCACACCTCGAGATTTAATTGTAAAACCCAGACAAGTATTCAGACTAACCAGTAATTTATTTGCCTAAATGTTCTAGAGGAGATGTTGAATTTATTCTTGACATTCCCCCCACCCAGCAGATAATAGCTCACATAAACATGGCATGAATATTCAATGTTCAAGCCTTAAAATTTGGACTGTTAGTTAGTTACATAAATCATGTAATGTTATTGCTTTTCCTTCATGACATATGTAACTAAGCAAGAAATCATGAATTCAAACATTAGATTTATTACATCCTGCCCTTTTCATGGGGAGAAGTGACACTGAGACCTCATCTCAGCAGGAGGTGGGACGTGCTGTCCTGAGGGCAGAGAATCAGAGAAAACTGTCAACTCAAAATCCAAATAATGCTGCCTGTTCTGGATTAGAATTTACATCACGAGCATTATTGTCCTGACAAGGCTCAATTTCTCAGTTATTCCCAAAAATTAACTCGAAAGACCAGGAAAAGGCTCAAGCCTAGGCTTGTTCTTGAATTTTGATGATGTAGAAAGACCTACATGTCCATGGCCATCACTCCTTGCCAGTCAGCACAGCACCTAAAGAATGTGTAATAATTGCTGTCGTTCACTGTGATCAGAAACAAAGGCAGCGTGAAAGGAGGAGCTCTCTTCAAAAAGGCTGGAAGAGACACTTGTCATTTAAAACAAAAACTGAAGACTTCTGAGGGGGAAAATGGCAGAATAACCTTCGAGTAAGAGGCATTGAGGTACTAAAGGGAGTAACCTTTAAAGCCTGCCTACAGAACGGATCCCTGAAGTCCTGAATCATAATAGCAGAGGGGAGGAGGAGAGCACTGAAATACATGAACATTAGCCCAGAAATTTCCCAGAGATGAGGACGAGTGCAGAAGTTTCTTGCTCATCTATTCATTTTTTGGACTTCTAAGTAGCACAGAGTGCAAGAGGAAAGGAGAAAAGAAGGATAATAGGAGGGGAAATAAATCTCTTCCTTTAAATACATTTAGTGGTGTAGTGATAGGAGTAGGATTACACTCAATTTTATCTGAATGGATAACACAGGCCAGGATATTATCTGTAGTTTTCTTAAAATCTCCTCTGAAACACGGCTTTAGCATTTCTTTCTGCAACAGCAGCTGTGCCCCCCGACTGTGCCATTTCCCACAGCACTCTGCTGTTCAGGGCAACCCTCAGCAAAATGGGCCTCATGGCACAGCACAGAAAAGGGGAGTTTAATTCAAGGGAGAGGCTGAACTAGTGAATAGGGTGGCAGGAGTCCTGAGCTGGTTAATTCGGGGGAAATTATGCAAACCACTTGTGTAAAGCAGCGTGGATCCTCCGGTGACACGCACAAGCTGAGGCTGCTGTTAACCAGACAGGAGAGAGAGAAGGGACTGCAGGAACACCTACCTAAAAAATCAGCTGTTTGCATTTCCTGGGTTTATGCAGTCCTTGTGAAGCTGAGAAACCATTCACCACTTTGCAATGACTGCTTTTATGTGCAATCTTACCAATCGGCACCCCTGGAGTTTGCAGTCCAGACAGGTTACAGCTCCTGGCTGCTCCAGCTTGGTGTCCTGATCAAAAATCACAGCCCACCATCCCAGGGATGCAGGAATGGGCGACCCCAGTGAAATCCTGGAGCTGTTTGATCTCAATTTGCCCAGCATTCACTTCCTTGAATGCCCCGTGGCAGGTTACACCTCCCGAATCTCACCTTGCTTCACGTTCACATCTTCTTACAAAGTTGTTACCCGGAGACCGGACTGAGGCTGTTTTATGTGATCTAATAACACAGTGCCAAACATGGGAGAGAGAAATAGATGGAGATTAGTTCTATTTCAATGGCAAACTTCCTGCTGGTGCTTAATTAACAATATTATAACAGCTAATCACTTGGTTGCTCCCACCTCCACTCATCTTCTCCGTGACACGAGGGCACACGACAGGGGTGAGTGGCTGTGCCACGTCTGCTTGCAATAATCTATCACTTCATGAAGGGCTGTGGTGCCATTAACTGGGTTAATTGGGTTCAGAATTGTTGCCAATCCAGACATCTGTGCTCAGCTGCTGCCACTTAAGAAGAAAAAAGAAACTAAACACAAGTTCCCCGAAATGCTGCTGGTGAGAAACTTGCCCCCAGACAGCTTGTACATCCCAAAGGATTCCTGGAGAGACAGAGGGTGTGCAGGGGAGAACTCTCCCTCCTGGCAGGATGTTCCTAGTTTCAGAAGTTATCTCCTGAAACACAATTTCCAGAACATGAACCCCTAATTTCCTGCAACAGATGTGGGAAAAATTCTAGTCAAATAAGACTAGAAGTGTAAATGGGGTTTGGCAAGGGGAAAATCTCAAAGGAATTCTTTTAGCCAGCAAAACATTTATTTTCAAGTAATCTTCAATACTGGAGATGTCTCAATTCCTCTTTCTCAGAAAAAAATACTGGGAGGAAGAAGTTACTGATTTCTGGCTTGGAGAGCAAGGAATGCTCTGCCCCCTCTTGCCAGCTGGGGAAGCTTTAAGTGCTGTGTGTAGCACGAGAGTTACAGGTAAAGGGTAATTTAGCTTCCTGAATGCATTGAATTAGACAGCATTTTTTGAAAACTCACAACCAGAGAGATTTTTATGAGTCAAATTGAGAGGTTTGGGCTTTTTCCTTCCCTGTAGCCAACATTTAATGTATAAGTGTTCGCTGTGATTGACGTTACATTTCAGAAGAGGGTTTTGTTTTGGGTTTTTTGTCTGCCCCAGAGAGTGACACTGAGTTATTTCGTGGGATTAGTGATTTAAGTAATGTGAGTAGGTTGGTTGTCATGATCAGCAGAAGCTAAAGCAGAGCAGCATTTGCTAACTGCAGAGATTCCAGATGATGGAATGGGCCACAACAGCTTATTAAATGTATAATAAGCTCAAGGAACCTACAAAAGGAATCAAAATCCTGTAACACAGGGAAGCAAAGTTCCTAAGAACCAGCATATTCCTGTAAGACTCTGAGATGACATGAGATCATTATAAAGTATTTAGTGAACAGACTTCTAATTGAACACATGAGTGTAGGAAAAAGAATTTAGGACAGTGTTTTTCTGAGGGGAGTTTTGAAGTTTGGCTTAACCATGCCAATCACTGTTGCACTGCCATGCTGCTGAGGTGGGAATCAGCCTCTCTTCTTTCATTGCAGATCACGTCTTCCAGTCACTAAAGCAGCACCATTTGAACCTGCACATTGTTTCTGGAGATCTTTTTTGCCTTTCTGTAATTTCCTATACTTAAATTCCCCCAGCATCAAAATATTCCCACTTTAATCAGCCCCTGCTTTGATTTCAGACATGATTCTCCTGACTTTGCCTTGCAGACCTTTCTCTCTGCAGCTGCTGCATCCCAGAGAAATCTCAGCACACCTGCCTCCAGCCTTCCCCTTTCGCTTGATGGGTTGCTACCAGTCTGCAGTGTAAAATAACGATGGTTTTGGCAATTCTTGAGCTGTTGACTTCTACAAAATACATATTACTCACCTACCCCGTCTTCCTACCTGCACACCACTTCCCGTGGAGTCAGACTTGGTCTGGATGGTATTTCCAGGCTGTGTCCCCAAGGCAATACAAATCTTGCCCTGCAGAAAGCCCTGTGTGCTGGTTGAATACGAGGTATGTGGGTGGATGATGGAAATCTCACTGGACAGTGGAAGAAACTGGAAACAGCTGCAGGGGAGTGAGGGCACTGCCAAAGGCAGCTTCATCCAGTTATCAGCTGGGGGGGGTTCTTGCAGCCAGGGAAGAGACTCCTCAGGTTACAAACTGCCCCTCGTTTGTCCAACCCAACAGCGCTTCTGTTATCGAGTCCTGCTTGTGCTTTGCCATCACAAAGTGGGTGTTGCTCCTCCCTCCCCAACTCCCCGTGGCTGTTTGAGAGCACAGGGTGAGACTCTACAGAGGACAGCAATGACATTTGGGTCAGGCCATCCTCTGGGTAGGTGAATCATAGAATCCTTACGGTTAGAAAAGACCTCCAAGATCATCAAATCCGACCTTTGACCGAATTACCCCCAAGCAAAGTGCCACATCCACTCATGTTTTGGACACTTCCAGGGATGGTGACTGCACCAGTTCCCTGGGCAGCCTCTTCCAATGCTCAGTCTTTCTTTCAGGGGAGAAATTTTTTCTAGTATCCAACCTGAACATCCCCTGGTGCAACCTGAGGCCACTCCCAAACCGTTGGAGTCTCGTCCCAGCGTAGGGGGCGGAGGGCACGCAGTGAACACAACAAGGTGTCAGAGCGAGGCATCCAGGACAGCAGCACGGGAACCAGCACAGCAGACCGGGAAGCATGAAACTTGCACTGAGAATTAGCAAAATGTGGGAATCTGCCTCCATTCCACTCCTTGAATATCTTCAAATATTCCATCCCTAATGAAATTCCTGTGCTGGAATTGATGTGGGTCTGCAAGCAAAAGGAAAATAGTCCTTTAGGCCACATTCCACAGCGCTGTGCTTATTGGGCACTTTTCTGATTTGGGGACATATGGGCTGTCTCAGAGGGTGTTTAACCATTTTTCTCCAATAGCAAGGAAAAGTTTTTTCATTTCCTTTTGTGGGGAAATATACACAAGCTAGGCAAGAGGAAGGTCTCTGCTCATGTAAAATGTAGGAAGACATAATGGAAGTTTCACAATACCCTTTCAAAGTGCCTTGATACACACCAGGCAGACTATTGCAGCTGCTGAATTCATTCTACATTCCCCTGCTTTCTGTTCAAAGCTTGTGAAATATGGTGTTTTTATTATTAGGGTGCTGTCATTTATAGGTTTGACTTCAGTCATTCATTTAGCAAAAAAACTCTTTGTCCAGCCAAAGAGAATAATTTCATGTCTGTCCAGCTGGGGAATATCTATTGATGCTCTTTGGCTGCAGCTGAAACTTGGGGCAGACCCTGCCACTCATCTTTTATTTTCGTCTTATTCCTCCCAACCCATAAAGTTAAACAAATTATTTTAAAATAACCAACCTAAAGAGCTCATTCACTGGCAGAAACTGGAAGAAAGTCTCCTGGTTGCACAGGAGATATTATTCCAGAAGGGGAGGGCCAAAAGAGACATTTGCTATTCAATTATAGACCCACTCCTATGCCAACAAAGCTACTGCAAAATTTGGCCTTGGATTTCCATGTGAAAGAAGTGACTGAGAGCTTTGGGGTGCTGCAGGTATAATATGGGCTGCCTTGTTGAAGACTTGAATTCAAGCCAGATCAGATCTCACCGCAATGAAATAGTAGAAATTTTATCACAAAATACGCACCACACCCTCTCCCTGGATTTATAGGGCATTTGAAAGAAACCTTACACCCACTGGTTTGTAAGGATGATGAACTTCCATTATCTTGCTCTAAATACACGGGTCAGCCAGCAAGAGTGTGGCAGGAACAAATGGGTGTGTCTTTCCACACTCACTGGCTGAATACACAGGACTTTAAAAGAAACCGTTTCGTTTAAGCTGAAAAGAGAAAAAAATAGTGGGGTTAATAATTTTGGGCTCCTCCTGCTGCACACTCTCTACTCAGAGGAAAAAATGTACAGTGAAAAGGCAGAGAATTAGCTGTAAAGGGCAGATTTTGACCTGATAAAATTGGCGTGGTTATTTAGGGAGCAAGTTTTCATTAGGGTTGCTATAGCAATTGGAACAGTTTGACAAAACCTAATGAAGGATTATGACAGAAATAGAGAAAGATATAAGCCATCAAAAGCTGTAGGAGCAGAAGCTTCACAGGTTTCCGAGCAAAATCCCTCTGGAAGTAGCCTGATCTCCCTGAAGATATCCCACTCATTTCAAACATGTCTCCAGGGTATTCAGTGAGCAGTGACAGCAATACAGAACTGAGTGCCCTCTCCACTGCGGAGTTACTCACAGATTTTCCCCTCTGAGAGGCACACTTAGTTATTAAGTGCTTTATTATAGGAACGCTTGGCACTTGCACGGCACTGCTGCTCACAGGGCACAGCAGAAGTTACTCCTGATGCTGGGTGTTAACCTCCTCAAAGAGGTGTTAGGCACGTCCTGTGGCTGAGTAAACTGAGCCAGAGGCACTAAAGGACCTCACTGCAGCCTTTCCAGGGATGGAGCAGGGCAGCACAAGGCATGGGGAGCTCCCAGAGCCCCGACAAACCTCGCAGCCCGTGAGCAGGGGGTGCCTGCAGAGCTGTCCCCCACGGTGAGCTGCAAAACGTCTCCTGAGTCCAGCTGAGCTCCTGCTGCACAGCAGTGCCTCTCCAAGGTGTAAAATCAAAGCTGCTGTCTGGGGGGTTCTTCTCAACCCAAACTCTCTCAGTGGAGACCATGCAGAGCTTCCCTCTGCTGTAGGAAATGGCAGACAAAGCATGTTTTCCAAACATTTCTGCTAACAGCTCTATAAATGGATTTTCTCTGTTCAGATTTATCAGTCTGGTGGCGAGGGTTTGGAACGTGCCTAAGCATCAAAAAACATATTTTGACATTAACTTTGTTTCTGGCAGGAAAACAGCAAAATATTTAACACATTGGAGGCCTTGATGCATCGAGGCAGTTCGTTAACTGTGCCGTGGTGGCAATAACTCACTGCTGAAAAATTACCTTCAGACTGCCTTAGTCAGACAGACACAAAACCAAACAGAGAGCTGGCTCTCTGCTGTCGGTGCAGAGGGCACAGAGCTCTCAGCTTTTTACTGATTGTTGCATTAAACCTCCTTTAATCACCATCACAGGTGATGCCCCACGTGAACCAAAGCCCTGAGCCTGCTGGGTGCTGTGTCTGTGCTGCACTGAATTTTGTCCAGGACCTGGAGGGACAGGACCAGGGGGAATGGCTTCCCACTGCCAGAGGGCAGGGTTATTGAGATATTGGGAAGGAATTCTTCCCTGGGAGGGTGGGGAGCCCCTGGCACAGGTTGCCCAGAGAAGCTGTGGCTGCCCCATCCCTGGAAGTGTCCCAGGCCAGGTTGGACGGGGCTTGGAGCAACCTGGGCTGGTGGCACTGGATGAGCTTTAAGGGCCCTTCCAACCCAAACCATTTTGCAATTCTATGTTTTCTTGCCCCAGACCTGGAGAAATACCAGTTTAAATTCAGAAGCACAAGCTTTTAACCTCCCTCCAGAAAGTTTTTCTTACTGTTAGCTCTAATAAGTCTGGCTATTTCTCTTTGTCATATCAGATGGCTAATCCCTCTATCAGGTTCAAGTCCTCAGTCTAAATGCTGTGCCACAGCATTCCCACTTAGCATTTAGACTAAAGACTCAGCACTGATAGAGGGATTAGACATTTTATATTGCCATGTTTCATATTCTAATGTGTTTGAGTCCAGAAAGTGATTTCCTGGGCAAGCTTTTGGATTGCTGCCTTTCAGTTTCAGTTTAAGTTGCTTTGTGCCTGCACAAAGAGATGGGGAAAATGGCATTTCCCAGCCAATGTGAGCACATAATGTGCTCTTGAGCAGAAAATGGAGAAGAAAAGACACTCTTTCCATGTTGCATTATTCATTCAGCTTCAAGTATTGCTCTTGATACCCACTGCAAGCACATGCAGGTGTGGGAGGGAGCTCCTACCACCTATTTATCTATTTGTCTTGCAGTTGGTCCAGCCTGGCTCACCAGTGAATGCCACTTTGGAAGCAACCACTGATAATTTGTGAGTTTCAACTCACATCTCCCTTGCTCAAAAGGGAGGTGATAAACTTAAAAGAGGTCCATAATCTAATAATTTCTACGGAAAAAGACTTAATACATGCAAGGGCATGAGCAAGTCCTAAAGATGAATATATAAAATTATAGTGGTGAGCATAAGAAGAGGGCTGTGTGTTAATGATCTGCAACATTTTGTACAGAGAGATGACAGTTTGGTTCTCAGTTATAATATCCTTTCCTTCTGAGTGAAACGTCTTGCACAGGGATTAGCAAGAAAAGGGAAAGGGACCTCTTTGTCTGGATGGGCTACAATAATACATTGTATTATTATTAAAAGTAACTATATCTGGGGGGGAAAAAAAAAGCTTTGCAGTAAAAACTTAGCCCCTCTGAGTGGGGAGTTGCTCAGAAAACACGAGGAAACAATGATAATAACAGGAAACAAAGCAGGAAACTTTGATTAACTTAAAAGATAATAATCACAGCATCTCCCAAACACTTGTCTTCATTCCCCTCCCTGCAGCCACTTGCCAAGCTTCTCTCTGCTGTTAATGTTCACTCCTACACTTTCCACTTCTCCAGGGTCAGCACAGAGTGACTGAACAATATGTTTGGCACAGGCTGGAGTGAAGGGGTCACACCATTAGACTGTCATTTTCTTAGAACTTCAAAACAGCCCTAAAAATAAGAAGTAGCAGCATTTGGGGAAGTTTTCAGCATATGGCTACATTAGCAAATTTTAAACATATGGGCCATCAAAGGCATTCAAGATGTGTTAAAGCCCATCCAGTGATCCCCAGTCAGTTATTACACGAGATTTCACGAAATGAAGGGGATAGGTGCCCTTTTCAGTCTCACAGCCAGTCCAGGGGCACTTCACCCACAGGAGAAGGATTAGAATTCACCTCATTTAAAGGGTATTCAAACAATTTTTAGAAGGAAATAGCACCGTGTTGGAAGAAGCCTCGTGCTCCGAGGGTAGCAATGCCTTTGCAAACACCTCCCTTTGCAACCACCTCCTGTATATCCACACCAACTTCAGAACTGAAAGAACCAACAAATAGCTTGCAATTTCTGCCAGGTTCCTTCCCCAGGGAGAACAGCTGGGGCTCGACATCCTTCAGTGAGCTTTTGCTTTACAAGGTTCATTAACACTTACAGAGACTGCATGAAAGTCTGGGTTTCACCTCTGGCAACCTGCTCATGGGCATTGCTGGCCCCGGCCAGGCTGGGGAGAGGGAACAGCCAGGCTGGTGGCCAAAGGCTCTGCAATGCTCCCAGGAAACAGGATCAGCAGCACAGACACAGGGGGATGCACACACGGCCTTTCCTCCTCCCCTCGGGAGGGACAGACCAAATTCAGAGACTGTATTAAGTGCAAGAGTAAAAGTGGAAGGTCGCTGGGACAGTGACAAACACTAGGCAGTGTTCAAAACAAATAAAGAGGCAGAAAGCATGGGAAGCAGCAGCACCTTTGAGCAGATTGCCATGGCAGAAGCAATGTGTTGAGAGAAACGCTATTAGGAACCTAGTCAGAGCTCTATGCTGTTCTCTTTAGCAGGAATATTATTCTGTCCATCCCTGAGGTCAAAAACCTCTGATTTCTCTTCAATTTTAAGCCATGTCTCAGGGTGACATTGGCTGGGCACCCACACTTGCTTCCTGCCTGTGGGCACAGC